>CM054127.1:51328725-51944707 GCA_028751855.1 Ambrosia trifida
GACACGTTCAAGGAAATGGATAGATAATTGCATGTGGTAGTCATGGCTCATTTCTTATTCTAAAATAGATTTTAATTTGTATTGCAATAACTTATAAAATTTGTTTGCTTATCGAACACCAAAAGAAATATTACAGAAGAGTGTTTTATATATTTTTGGAAAAAAAAACGAAATTTAAACATAACCAAATTCCAAGTAGATCGGTTTTTGAGTTTTCGAACTGGGTTAATATGAACCGAATTCGAATTTCATTCTCGAACTGAAATCAATTATATGATTGTCAAACACGCACATATACACTTATTTATTATTTATAAATGAATACTTGTGTGTTATATAAACATATATTATTTATATTATATCTTTTTATTTATTTTTCCTCCGATTTTACTAAAATCAATTTTTCGTCTGCGAGATTTAAACTTTTAAACTTTTGGTTGAGTGGTACACAATTTACCATCACATGTACCATTGAGGACGTCAAATTTTAAATAATCCAATTGACTTAAAAACATATACGATGAGTATCCGATTGGAAAAATCGTGACAAATTTGGGAAATCATATGATGGGGATTGGGGAGTCGACCGTGAGGCATGCATAGTGAGGGCTCAAGATTAATTGTATGCATTGTGAGTACGGTATATGTATGGTAAAGATGAGTTAACATAGGATAATATATATATATGATGGTAGTATGGCCTTTGAATTGTTGCATGTAAACACACTAGTTTGAGCATCGTTATATAATTCATCTCTTTGTTGTTTCAGACATGGTTTAGTTCGTTATGAAACTCTCAAAGAGTATAACGTTGTAAAGCCAATAGATAATATTATATTAATCCCATCAAAATAAAATTATCCGTGTCAAAGTTAGTGATATATATAGAGTTGCTCACATCTCTCGGATTTTCGCTTTTTATTATATTTCCAAACTTAACTAGGTGACATCGATACATAATTTTTGGTGTGTGATATATGTATTTGATATGTGAATGATGTCGCATATTTTCAGAAGATAATATTTGTTTGTGAGGAAAAGAATAAACATGTGTATCAACTTTACTACTAGATTGATGATACAAAGAAGATGAATGATGTATAAACTAAAATCTATTTGTATCCGATTTGTAAGATTAATTAATGATGATAAAAAGAAGCATATTTTTTGTTTGTTTGTTGATTGATTATTATTATTAGAGTAAATTACTATTTGCGTCCCTGTGTTTTGGTGATTTTAACTACTTGAATTCAAAATTAAAATGTTTAACTACTTGAGCACTTTAATTTTCCAAACATAACCATCTGAGTCCAAAAACCTAACGTCGTCTGAAATTTCAATTAACTCCCCCCCCCCCCCTCGTGCACCCCACGAGAGGGGAATTTCTGTCCATTTATACCTTTTTTAATATATTTTAATTAATATCTTTATCCCTCTTCTCTTCTCAGATTAAAACCCTAAACTTCTCATGTTAAAACCCAAACATTCGATTAAAAAATTAACCTGCTATCATTCTATCTCTTTTTCCCTCATCTCTCTTCCTCATCCACCACCACAACCCCTCCACCGCACCAACCATCCCAGTGCACCTCCGACCACTGCCACAACAGATCCTCGAATCCCACCACAACCACACTGCACCTCAACACCTATCGCACCATAACCATCGCACCACCCACACCATAACACAACCACACCACCTCCACCGCACCACAACCACACAACCTGTTGTCTCACCATCGTTCCTCAACATCAAAGATGTCTTATCACAAACAAGTCAAACGGGTCATAACACTTCAGACGGTCCATCGTTGTACGTATCTGTCGCCAGATCTAGATCGCCTGGTAGCCTGAAGTTCATTTCGGAGTGTGCTCGACGGTGGTGAGAAGTAGGGATGAGCTCGGGACGGTATCGGTACCGAACCGATACCGATCCCGACAATACCGATACCGAAAAATCCAAAAAACCAATACCGATACCGAACACATACGGTACGGTACGGTATCGGTTCGGTATCGGTACGGTACCGGTATGGTATCGGTATTTTAAGGTAAAATACCGATACCATACCGGTACCGTACCGATACCGATAATACCGAAACCGAAAATCCATAAATATGGGTAACGATACCGATCCCGAAACCCCTCGGTTCGGTATCGGTTCGGTACGGTATCGGGATCGGAACGGGACGGGATCGGTATTCGGCCTTGTATGCTCATCCCTAGTGAGAAGGTCTGAACGGAAATGAAGCATTGTTTTGGTTGTTAGGATTTGGATCTTGCAAATTCCTGTGTTTGTATTGTATGTTTTGCAGAAGAAGGGATTGACGCGTTATTCCTCCTCGTCTTTAGTCTGAATTTTTTTTGGGCCAAAGACGATACTCATCAAAGCTCAAACTCAGCCCCAATCTCCACCACATATTCGGTGGATTGGGTGTTTCTAGTGGTGGAGTTTTCGGTGGGAAGGTGTTTTTTAGTGGTGGAGGTTCCGTTGGGGTGGGGTGGCTGTGGCTGAGATGATGGTGGCCAGAATAAAGAGGGAGAAAGTGTGTGTAGAGAGAGAGAGAGAGAGATAAAGAGAAACGGGATTGGTTTGGTTATATGTAATTTTTATTTTTTATTTAAGTTTACATTTTCTTATTTTGTATTTTATTTCTAGGGGTAATTTTGTCTTTTTATTCCAAACTAACAGACTTAATGAATGGCGTTAGGTTTTTGGACTCAAATGGTTATGTTTGGAAAACTGAAGTGCTCAAGTAGTTAAACATTTCATTTTGGATTTAAGTAGTTAAAACCATCAAAACACAGGGACGCAAATAGTAATTTACTCTTATTATTATTATTATTATTATTATTATTATTATTATTATTATTATTATTATTATTATTATTATTATTATTATTATTATTATTATTATTATTATTATTATTATTATTATTATTATAGTTGTGAGTGAAAATTTTCAAGCCTCATAGGGCATTAAACGACACATGGCACGTGGGGCCTTTAAGGGCTTGAAAATGAATAAGAGGGTGTTTGGGATTGTGTTTTAAATCTGTTTTTAGATTATTGCGTTTTGAAAACGCAGATAATCAGTTTTTAGTGTTTGGGACTGCATTTTGAAAGCACAGATAATCAGTTTTTTAGGCTACCAAAACTCAATAATCTATAAGTAGCTCCACCACTGCTCTTCCAAAACGCATAATCTGTTTTGAATAATCAATTCAAAACACCCCCTAAGTGGTGCAGTAGTTAACTGAAAATTTTCAAGCTTCTTCCAATCATTACTATTTTTTTTAAACAAACAATATTGAGTGTGGATGGGATGTGGCAAAACTTGATTGGGGCGTGGGTTGTCCCATTTCACGCCCAATTGTGCTCCCACTACGTATGATCTTATTATTATTGAACTAAAATCATCATACCTGCTTTTTATAGGATTGAACTCAACTCACAGCCATTTGGTTGAGGAATACATCACTTGACCACCAAGCTATCTAAATGTTTTGAATAATAAATGTTTTGAAGTGGTTGCAGGGGAGAAGAAATGGTCTTGGATGACTAAACAATGACATTGACATTATATTAGTGGTGGAGTGTTTGTGACTGGTATTCATTGTGACCCATGTTTGATACCCGTTTTTTCTATTGTCTTGTGCGCTATTTAGGTGAAGAGCGAATACGGGTGGCGTCGGTTTGACTCGGAAGGGAGGCAAAGTTATACCGATTATTCCACTGTCGTGCCTTCGGGCAGGTAGCGGTCGGGTTTCCGCGCATTTAGGAGAGCCAGGGGGCTAGCGGCGGTCAAGTAGACGACCCTGGCCACAGCGCCCGGTGTCACAGTGGTTGGCACGTCGTTCCTTGCCGTTCAAAGAGAGAGAGAGAGAGAGAGAGAGAGAGAGAGAGAGAGAGAGAGGAAGGGGCACGTTAGGCTTCAAGCCTAAGGTGTACCTGTAACATTACGCATTTATTATACGCTACGGAGTAAAACGACAAGTTTTATTACGATGATTATTATTCATACATATACACACATATATATATATATATATATATATATTTATAATAATAATAATATAAAAAAAAAATTCAGATTTTTATATATATAAATATACATTTAGTCTTATAAAACTCAACACTTCTAAACCCAAAATACCCTCTTTATACCCCAACAACAGCCCAAGCCCACCTTCCTTATTTCCTTAGAAATCCCTGAGCCCAGCCCACAAACCAGGTCGGCCCAACTGCCCCCTTCCTTCCCCTAGTGTCTGTTATAAAAAAAAAGAGAGGGATTTGCTTCATACGGGTTTCGAACCCGAGTCAAACCCACACACACACACCCTCACAACCAGTTGGTCTGGCACTCTCATCTGATTTAAAACAGGCCACTATTAATTATATAATGTGTTGGGTGGTGACAGTTGACTTCGAAAAGTCAACTGTATCAAACGGCTTCCCTTAATCATCAATGTAAACGCGTGATTGATCCAGTTTTGGAAGATTTACTTAATTATCGGCCATCTAAGACCCTAATACACGTTTATTGACAATCTATTAATACCCAATTAAACTCTATACGCGTAGGTGTTCAATGACGAGTCAACGCATACCAATTCAATCAACCAGGACTTCATACTATAAATTGATCATCCACGAGTATTCACAACTCGCCATTACACCTTTCTCCACCTCCAAATCCTCTTAATTATCCTCTGTTTACGGTGCACGATCGTATGTTTAAGTTTTCAATTTTGACCGATCAAATCGAGATCATAAGTGTTTGTAAGTGTAATTTTTATGGTGGGTTTTGTTAATCGGCGTCTGAACAACATTAGCCCTATGTTTAATTGGGTTAATGTTGTGATAATTGCCTGATTGTAGATCTAGGGCTCGTAATTGGGGTTTTGGGGAAGAACACCTTTATGTATTTATTTTATATTAACAAACAACCAAACACAACCACTGGTTTGGACCAGATGGTTGTGTCTGGTGTCCCACAGCCGAGTCACGCGGGTTCGAGTCCCGGACGTGACATTCTTTTTTCATTTTCAAACAAACAAATCAATTAATATATATATATAGAACATTTTAATCTTATAAATTCGTTTTTAAATATTAAAACTATTTTATAAATTCTAAAAAAATTATATTTACTAAATCTGAGTTAAAAGTGTTATTCACAATTTTTATTTTTCAAAAATTCATTTATTTAATATTTATAATAATTAAATCAATTTTATACTATTATATTTATAAAAATCCATTAAAATATCAAAACAACTTTATTAAATTCTACAAAAATTACTCAATGTTTATACAATGTTAAACTTTACTGAAATAAATTTTAATTCAGTAAAATCATTTATTTAATATTTTTAATCAATTTTTGTTAGTTTTAATCATAATTAAATCATAATAAATTCAATTTTTGTTATTTTTGCACCAAAATTTTATACAAATTATTTCTGATCATTTAGAACAGAAATATGAATTTTAAACTAAAAATTATTTAATTTTAATATTTTTAATTATTATAGTTAAAGTTTGACAATTTGTTATAAATAGATTTAATAATCTATTTTAAAGAAAATAATTTTATAAAAATTATTTTTACACTTTAAACACATTCTTGTAACCATCTTAAGTTTAAATTTCATAAAAGTTTGGTTATTTATTTACTAAATTTCTCTCAATTGGCGAATATTTTTAATATTAATCAAACGAGCAATTTCCCCCAATTCGAAGCCCTAGAACTTATACATTTGTAAACTTGGTAGACTTAGACATATTTATTACCTTATTATAGGGTGATACTTGATACATTTGGTCAACACAATTATCCAAATTTCTCAACAGATATAACATTTTACCAAGGTGAGTTTTACATAGCCCCTTTTCTATTTATCACCATTTTTGGGGTGAAACATGTTTATAACATCATCATTGCAATTCAATCATCAATGTGTCTATGTGTTTTCTATGTTGCATTATGTCTTGAGCATGATTAGAGTAAGCACCATTCTAGCATAATCATTAACATTGATCAGCCGGCGGTATACATTGATAGATCTATTGGACTGACAATCCCACCCGGATACGTGCCTCCTACAAAGGTAGCGTGGGTGTTTGTTATCGTATAACATATTGGACCATGAGCGTATGGTATGTATCATTTTATAACAGTCATCAGGGTTGATTATGCACTCGATTTATTTCTAGTATGTTCTCACATATGGACTAGATTGACATGACACATGAATTGCACAACATTTTATTCAATCATCAAAAACCTATGTAATTCTCACCAACTTTTGTTGACCCAAAACATTTTCAACTTAACATGTTTCAGGTCCTATTTGCTTGAAGATTTGATTTGATGCTTGAAGATATGTGTATAGATTTATTCAATTTGATGTACAAATCCTAGAACAATTGTATGTAAATTATTTAAAATCATTTAATGAAATTATTATTCACCATGAGCTACTGAACAATCATCAATACGTGGCACCCCGATGTTTCCGCCATCGGTTGGGGTGTTACAGATTGGTATCAGAGCCATGGTTATAGGGAATTAGGTTATTAGAAAAATAATCTAGTCTATAACCATAGGATTTAACAAGTACTTGCTTCTTTTACTTGCTATTCTCTATCTCCCTCCTACTTCTTATCCCTACTTTCATCCCTACAAGAAGGTTACTCTCTGTCAGTGGATCTACTCTTAGACTAATAGGACAAATTCCTCAGGTTTAACCTGAACCCCCTTGAGATCTCGTCGAAGTTCTAGATCTTAATAACGAACACGTGCAATCTGGAAGGGTGAACGCCTGTATTCTGAGTCTTCTGTCTAGGCTGGCATTGCGCATATATCCCAATCAGACGAGGGACCCGGATGCCTACCTGGGAATTCTCGGGATGAGTGTTCACTTATAGGCTAAAGCATGTCTTCATATGTTATTAGAATCTGGAATCTTTGATAAGTCAACGTTTTCGTTTATTCGTTTTAATTAATGAATAAATGATTACATTCCTTGTATCACCTCATTCATTTCATGCCCTCATTGTGTCCCTTACGGATCATGTCTCCACGTCGTAGCACACGCAATAACAATGGTGAAAACCAAGAGGAAAGTGACAACAACCACAACACCAACCACGACAACAACAAAAACAACAGAGGTGTTGATGCCCGACTGGCTACGATTATCCACAACCCTGCTCAGGTTACTAATCCTAAACGTCTTGGTAATTACAACTATGGTCAATGCTATAACCCAAATCACTACCGTAACCGATGCCCTAAACTAAACCGAGACCAAGACCCTCCAGCTACTTAACAGCAAGTCCCACCATTTAAATGTTGTTTGCTTTCAATTCTATGTAATGGCGCTTTTGATTCAAGTAATAAATTCAAGTATTATCATAACATCTGTGTGCATGCTTGTTTGAATGTGAACTAATTGCTATATCTATAATCATACTTGCTTACTTGTACAACAATTAGTTGACTACCAAACAACCTACTCAACGGTTGGTAGAGGTCATCATGTCTTTCCAACAGTCGGGAGAGGCCCTACAACCTGCTCAACGATTGGTGGAGACTATCAGACCTGCTCAACAATCGGTAAAGTCATAAAAGGACACAAAACCCTAATGTAAGGTAAATTGGTAATTACGGTCCGGAACGTAATCATAAATTTACAGGTACGTTAAGGTAGTGTGAAATTCTATCAAGGTTTTCAGTAGTTGATCAATTGTAAACACTAGTGTTTCTCTTAACTTCGGGACGAAGTTCCTAAAAGTAGGGGAGACTGTAACATTACGCATTTATTATACGCTACGGAGTAAAACGACAAGTTTTATTACGATGATTATTATTCATACATATACACACATATATATATATTTATAATAATAATAATATAAAAAAAATAATTTTCAGATTTTTATATATATAAATATACATTTAGTCTTATAAAACTCAACACTTCTAAACCCAAAATACCCTCTTTATACCCCAACAACAGCCCAAGCCCACCTTCCTTATTTCCTTAGAAATCCCTGAGCCCAGCCCACAAACCAGGTCGGCCCAACTGCCCCCTTCCTTCCCCTGGTGTCTGTTATAAAAAAAAAGAGAGGGATTTGCTTCATACGGGTTTCGAACCCGAGTCAAACCCACACACACACACCCTCACAACCAGTTGGTCTGGCACTCTCATCTGATTTAAAACAGGCCACTATTAATTATATAATGTGTTGGGTGGTGACAGTTGACTTCGAAAAGTCAACTGTATCAAACGGCTTCCCTTAATCATCAATGTAAACGCGTGATTGATCCAGTTTTGGAAGATTTACTTAATTATCGGCCATCTAAGACCCTAATACACGTTTATTGACAATCTATTAATACCCAATTAAACTCTATACGCGTAGGTGTTCAATGACGAGTCAACGCATACCAATTCAATCAACCAGGACTTCATACTATAAATTGATCATCCACGAGTATTCACAACTCGCCATTACACCTTTCTCCACCTCCAAATCCTCTTAATTATCCTCTGTTTACGGTGCACGATCGTATGTTTAAGTTTTCAATTTTGACCGATCAAATCGAGATCATAAGTGTTTGTAAGTGTAATTTTTATGGTGGGTTTTGTTAATCGGCGTCTGAACAACATTAGCCCTATGTTTAATTGGGTTAATGTTGTGATAATTGCCTGATTGTAGATCTAGGGCTCGTAATTGGGGTTTTGGGGAAGAACACCTTTATGTATTTATTTTATATTAACAAACAACCAAACACAACCACTGGTTTGGACCAGATGGTTGTGTCTGGTGTCCCACAGCCGAGTCACGCGGGTTCGAGTCCCGGACGTGACATTCTTTTTTCATTTTCAAACAAACAAATCAATTAATATATATATATAGAACATTTTAATCTTATAAATTCGTTTTTAAATATTAAAACTATTTTATAAATTCTAAAAAAATTATATTTACTAAATCTGAGTTAAAAGTGTTATTCACAATTTTTATTTTTCAAAAATTCATTTATTTAATATTTATAATAATTAAATCAATTTTATACTATTATATTTATAAAAATCCATTAAAATATCAAAACAACTTTATTAAATTCTACAAAAATTACTCAATGTTTATACAATGTTAAACTTTACTGAAATAAATTTTAATTCAGTAAAATCATTTATTTAATATTTTTAATCAATTTTTGTTAGTTTTAATCATAATTAAATCATAATAAATTTAATTTTTGTTATTTTTGCACCAAAATTTTATACAAATTATTTCTGATCATTTAGAACAGAAATATGAATTTTAAACTAAAAATTATTTAATTTTAATATTTTTAATTATTAAAGTTAAAGTTTGACAATTTGTTATAAATAGATTTAATAATCTATTTTAAAGAAAATAATTTTATAAAAATTATTTTTACACTTTAAACACATTCTTGTAACCATCTTAAGTTTAAATTTCATAAAAGTTTGGTTATTTATTTACTAAATTTCTCTCAATTGGCGAATATTTTTAATATTAATCAAACGAGCAATTTCCCCCAATTCGAAGCCCTAGAACTTATACATTTGTAAACTTGGTAGACTTAGACATATTTATTACCTTATTATAGGGTGATACTTGATACATTTGGTCAACACAATTATCCAAATTTCTCAACAGATATAACATTTTACCAAGGTGAGTTTTACATAGCCCCTTTTCTATTTATCACCATTTTTGGGGTGAAACATGTTTATAACATCATCATTGCAATTCAATCATCAATGTGTCTATGTGTTTTCTATGTTGCATTATGTCTTGAGCATGATTAGAGTAAGCACCATTCTAGCATAATCATTAACATTGATCAGCCGGCGGTATACATTGATAGATCTATTGGACTGACAATCCCACCCGGATACGTGCCTCCTACAAAGGTAGCGTGGGTGTTTGTTATCGTATAACATATTGGACCATGAGCGTATGGTATGTATCATTTTATAACAGTCATCAGGGTTGATTATGCACTCGATTTATTTCTAGTATGTTCTCACATATGGACTAGATTGACATGACACATGAATTGCACAACATTTTATTCAATCATCAAAAACCTATGTAATTCTCACCAACTTTTGTTGACCCAAAACATTTTCAACTTAACATGTTTCAGGTCCTATTTGCTTGAAGATTTGATTTGATGCTTGAAGATATGTGTATAGATTTATTCAATTTGATGTACAAATCCTAGAACAATTGTATGTAAATTATTTAAAATCATTTAATGAAATTATTATTCACCATGAGCTACTGAACAATCATCAATACGTGGCACCCCGATGTTTCCGCCATCGGTTGGGGTGTTACATTGCGTCACGTCATTTCAATACCAAATTAGCCTAAAGTAGCCTAAACACTGAAAACGCCTAGCTTAAATTAGCCTAAGGATTTTTTTAGAGAGAGAGTAATGGAAGAACAAAGAACCCACCCAAAAACCCACCCAATCATACACTCCCCATAAAATGGACCCCACCCAAAAACCCACCCACCTCTTCAACGAGATGTTGTCGATCTCCCCCATGTCGCATCAAAGCCGACCGACCCAGGGTGGTGTAGCTGAATCGGCTACTTTGCCGATAACCCCAAGCCGATCCCGCACCGTCCTCTCTAGGGCTGGCATAACAGGTTACACGAACCTGTTAAGACACGAACACAACACGAAATCTAACCGTATCATTTTTTTTTCAAACAGGAACATGAACATGTGTATAACAGGTTAACACGATAAGACACGATAAAGAACACTTAGTAAAACAAGTTAACTCAACAAGACACGATAAGACACGATAAGACACGACATGACAAGACATGATAAGAAACATGATAACACATGTTAAGACACGAACACGGAACATGTAAACACGAACACGGCACAAAAATAAACAGGCCTTAACGTGTCGACTTGTTATAGACACGAAACCTGTTAAGGCCAAACACGAAACCTGTTAAAATCGTGTAAGTTCGTGTCAGGTTATCGTGTTCGTGTCTGAATTGTCAGCCCTAGTCCTCTCTTAGGGGGGACTGGGCGCCACCCGAATTGATCACGGGTACCCACAACCAGCACGGTAACACCGCCACCACCCATGCTGGTAGTGGTCCCGTAAACCGTTTTGCTGGTAGTATATACCGTGCTGGTAACCGTGTTTTAATTTTTTTAAATTAAATTAAATCAGTTTTTTACTATAACCGTGTCAGTATCCTTTTTTTTGTTATTGTATTTTATAACCGTGTGTTTTAAAATTAACAAAAATATTTAAAACAAAATTAAATAAAAAAACATAAGTATAATTCATTAAATATTTAAACATTAATCAAAATACATAAAAACATAAAAAATAACACTTAAAGCTCGCGCATGAGGTGCTACGCCTGGATATGGTCAAATGTGTCGCGGTAACGACCCGCATAGGCTGCCTATGTCATCTCCACATCAATCTCCTCCCCAATGCCTGGGTGGCGGCTCATTGTGCGCTCGTACAATGTCGTCCACTGATCACACTTGACGTTTAGATTGGCTCATTTTCTTTTTAGACTCTTGATTGTGCGGCCACTTGGGCCGACCTATTGATTGAAGTCACCCAAAACACAGTCTCAGAACCGTGTGTCGCTGGAACCCGACCATGGGTGGCGTTGGCGCTGCAAGGATGGGTCGTTTTGTGCGTCTATGACGCACACAACCAAGACGATTTCTTCGTTCTCTGTCCAACGGGTCATGCTGATGTTGTGTGGTGGGGATGTTCTTGATATTGTGTTGATTTGAATTGTGTTTTCACCACCGTCATATGGTGGTTTTTATAGTAAAAAAATCCAACCGTATTGAATGTAACGTTAAATATAATCTGATGGTTAGATTAGACCGATATTAATGGAAATAAATTTTTTTTTACCGTGTTGGATGGAGACGGTTGAAATTAACTCGTGCTGACGGTTTGGTGTTAAAACCGTGTGCATTTTTAAAAAAAAATTATATTTGTTTTTAAATTAAAAAAATAAAACATAAAAAATAAAGAATCAGTGGAGTGTTGCCTCGAAAAAAATGTTTCAGTAAAGAAAATCAGTAAAGTAATGTGGCAGTGCATAATTGTTTAAAATCGGTGAAAAAAAAAAAAAAAAAAAAAAAAAAAAAAAAAAAAAAAACTAGTGAAGCAACCTTGCACCCATAGTAATTCAAAATCGATGTATAAATAATTAAAGCGTGTGGGGTCACGGACTTATGCCGATATTAGTGATAATTAATAAGTGTAATAAAGTCCGAAGACAAAAGTTAATTATATAAAAATGGATGATGTTGTCATTGAGATTATCAATAAGATATTCTTAATTATTTTAATGGAGGATTGAAAATGACATCGAAGCTAGCAACTTAATTGGATAATAGTGGGAACACACATAATTACACAAGGTGAAGGAGCGTGTGTGTATCATATAAAGGACCCATTAAAAGTAAAAATAATACACATTAGTTTATATTATACTCAAAGCTTATAGATAATTTAAATCAATAGAGTTTTAATATAACATAATGACAGGAAGTGGCAACAAAAGTTGCAACTGGGGTAATACTGGTGGGGACACAATTTCCAGAGATCACGAGGTGAAGGAGCGTGTGTATCTAATGTCAAACTTTTGCTCCATGAGTCCCTCCTGTTTCTTTTTCGTTTGTTCTATACTTCTCTATTTCCTGAGCCTAACTACCATAGTACCATCAATCAGACATTAGTTTTCATGTGAAATTTCAACTCTACTCTAGGGTTCCATTGTGATAACACCGCCACTACCGTTGTCTTATAGGTGCATTGTAAAATCTTGTCTAAGAGTATGTGTATCACGTTCATCATATTATGTAAGTGAGTTTTTCACGTTTTAAAAAATAGTTTCGGTGGTTGTGAGTATAAGAAAGAGAGAAAAATTATTGTTTATCTGTATATATGGGGACAATATTCCACCTTATTTACATTTTAATATTTTTTAAATAGGTTGCGAGTGAATAAGAGAGGAAAGGCAATGACAAAGGTATAAAAAGTATTACTTACTAGTTTATACCCCGGGAGCGTCCCGGGTTGAGAAATCTAAGTAAAGTGAATAAAATTAGAAGCATCTAAACTATAAAAATGGCATCTGCCAATATATGATTAATGAATATTATTATTATTATTATTATTATTATTATTATTATTTTAAACAAATCTCTGTCATAAGTTATCATATTCTAATATAAAAAAAAAGGGTAATTGGATCGGGTATCACCTAATCCCAGGCCCGACCCAAACCTACAATTTTTTTTTAAACTAATTCCAAACCTGAAACAATACCTGTCGGGTTACAAAAAATAGTCGTTTTTTTCTCAGTTTTTTATATAGCACTATGGTACTCGTTGGAAAGATAATAAAACTCTCGTTAATTTTGTGTAATTTTTTTCTTTAAAAAATCTCATATATAAAAGATATTAACATTTATAAGTTATGAGAGGAAACATGAAAGAGAAAATAATAAAGTTTTAATATTTACATTTGGGTCAAGATCCTGTACAAATAGTGTTTTTTGTGAGAAATGTAAGAAGTGTTTTGGACCATTAGATCATCTTAATCAATGGTTTAGATTTAATGAGTGGCATTATTGTAAATAATGTTATAGTTATAATAACTAATTATGCTACTTAAGGGTATAATGGTAAAACACACCCTACATTTAATTCACATTTAAAGGGGCTAATTAAAAATATGGAAGGCCTAATAAATTCATTCTTCCTATTTACGTCCTCATTTAATTCACATTTAAGTGTCTTCCACCTCTCTCTCTCTCTTTCTCTCTCTTTCTCCTCTCTCTCTCCCTACGCCACCTACACAACCGCCATCAACCACCACAAACCACCACCATCAACCGAACCATTATTCGACAGCCACCATCACAAACATAAATAATCGGAGTGTTTTTTTAGGGATGAAGATGAAGACGACATGAGGTGATAATGGATCAGTGTGTTTTATGGTGGATTATTTTAAACAACATTCATATTGTTGTGTTTTATGTTCAAAGGATTTTTGTATGGTTTAGTGTTTTTTGAATTTAAAACACATTTTAAATGTATGTATAGTTGTGTTTTTTGAATGTGTTACTGATTGTGTATGATGAAGATAAAACACACTGGATTATGGAGAAGATGATGATAAAACACACGGGACTGTTTAAAACACAAAGTTGAGAATATGGTGATAAAACACACGGGTATGAACGTAAATACACCTTGTTGATGAAGCAACTTACAAGACTATAATAAAACACCAATGTGCATAAAAAAACCATATTTTTTGCATCAGTAAAACCCCTTATAAAAAATACACAAAAGGTGTGTTATACCTTCAAACCTTATGGTATACCAGTAAAACACAATGTGCTCACATCAGTAAAACACACCAATATGAATGTTGTTTTTCGAATAAAACACTACACTATGATTGTTTTTTGATTGCTGCGAATTCAGTGAATGAATAATGATGTGCTGTATGTTTATAAATAATGAAGAAATACCCGTTCAAATATTAAACAAAAATCCCTACTAATGCTCCTAATTAATAACGATATTAATTGCCAATTATCTTTTAAAAATAGCATAATCAACACAATTTACATTGATACCCCTCAAGATATAAAAATAGAATGACATGTGTCACATTAGTATTGGTTCTCACATTTCTCACAAAAAGTAGGTTTTGTACAGGAACCTAACTCATTTACATTTAGTAGATTAGTTAGTTATTTAATAGATTATGTTAAATCATATTACAGCCTATACCACATTGGCTTTAGGCATTTACAGCCTATACCACATTGGCTTTAGGCATTTATAGCCTATACCACATCAGTATTGATGTGGTATAGCCCTACTCGCATGAAGCTACTAGCGAGTACGGCCCTACTCGCTAGTTTATCATGTTAGATAGCCTCCTACTCGCTTAAACAGGTCTGTACGAGTACAGGAGGTATAAATAGTCCCAATCATTGCCCTAATCATTAGTTCTTGCCACACACACTCTCCAAACACCCTCCCCAGGTCTGAGATTGCTAGGTTTGTTCATTGTAACACTCAAGCTCTGTTTTAATGATATAAACGTGAATCTTTTGACCCATTTGTGTGTTGTAATTACTCGTTTTTCATTGTTTCATATTCGTTTCTGTTATTGAGACATATTCAAGGGATTCCGCACCTTGAATATAGCCCTCGTGATTGTCGGGTGACCCGTTAGTCGATCCTACAGTCATTAAAAAAGTGCCTAGTATTTTTTTTTTTAAAATAAAATTTTGACTAACACATGTTAAGCGCTAATAACAGGTGTTAACAATGTGTTAACTATATGTAAACAGTAGACGTTTTTTTATTTTTTTTAAAAAAACCGTTCGTCGCTTTTTCGATTTTTTTGGCTCGAAATGCTTAAAAAAATGTATATTACATACTCTATTTTTTTCAAAAAAAAAAAAAAAATGTTGGGAAGTCAGAGTTTCCAGAGTTTACCAAATAAAGGAGGATTTCCTCCATATACTTTACCTATATATATATAGATTATTTGAAGAGGAGAGAGACTATTCATTGATTTTTAGTATAAATTGATAGATAAAAATGGTAAACCTGATATAAGGAAGGACATCGTATATGGGTTGTGAATTCTTCTATTTAAGCCTTCCAATTCTAGTTAACTTTTAGTTAATTACGAATTTGTCAGTGAATCAACTCCATCCACTAAATTATTTTAAAAATTTAATCAAAATTCCAAAATACTCCTACAATTTTTAAAAACCAATTTATATTAATCTGCTCAATATAGATATTCAATAAACAAAGTTAGGAGAAAGGTACTTTATTAAAATATGTAGTTTACATGGTCATATTGCTTTACCTAAGTGGTGACTTGACAAGCTGTTTCGATAAAGAATCCCATTCCCATGACCATTAACCTTCGCTAATCCCACTAATTCCATGCCCACTAAATTGTTATACTAGTTATAAGCCTGTGATATTCAACTGAACAATAATAAATAATAGTAACAATAAGAGAATGCCAATAGTTTATATATGAAAAGTAACCACCCGCCTTCTGGTGAAGTGGTATGAAAACATAATGATAGGTGACTTGAGGCCTAATGGTCATAAGTTCATGCCTTGAATGATACCAGGTTTTACCGATTATTCACTGTCATGACTTTGGGCGTGTGAGTGGTCGGATTTTTCATTGATTTGTGGACCTGGAGGATCAGGTGCCCCGTGCGTATCCCAAATTCATCATAAAGGGATTCTCACATGAGCCTGTAACGACTTTGTTGGCCTTTCAAAAAATAAAAAAGTTTATATATGAAAAGTATTATTAGGTGTCACTTAAAACCCATCAATTAAGGCTGGTGGGTGTTGTGCCGGAGCGGCGTTGAAGACGGGCCGCCACGTAGGGCTCCACATCACCCACATGAGGCCCCTAGATACAGCTCCACGGATCCACCTTCTTCTCCGGAACACCAATCACCACCTTTTAGTCCGGCTCATCTTGAACGGCAAGCAAAGGACGGTGACGATGTTGATGGGCCGGGGGCGGTATAGCCGTCCCTGGCTACAGGTCGACAAGCCTATGCCGACCCCCACATCCTATTGCCTAACTAAACATAACAAACAAAAATTTTATGTTTTCTAAAATAATAACTATAATTTCACATACGGTTTAAATATAATTACTCATGCTACTTTATTTTATATAGCCTAACGTACTTCGACTTAATTATTTAATGCATTCTGCATGTCAAACATTATGTTTCTATCATTATTACGAGATGAAACCATTTGCTTGACATGAGGTGAAGTTTAATGGGAAAAAAGCGGGTGATATGGTGATATGACTAGGGCCGGCTCTAAAAATTTAGGTATTTGGGTTGAGTTGAAAAAATTGTGCCATTTAGCTTTAACAAAATAATAATGTAAACTATTTTTTTTAAACTACGATTAAATAATATCAAATTAATGGATCAGATTTTGTTTTTCACTTAGGTTGTAATCTAACGGTAGAGAGAACAAACCTTCTTGGGGGAGGTTGGGAGTTCGAATCCCATAAAAGGTGAAGATATAAATGGGGGAAGTTTGACAATTTTTTTTTTGTTTCATAACAAAAATAAAAGGTAAAAAAGAAGTCAAAACCAACCGGTAAAAAACAAAAATAACTAAGTGTGAGGCCTCTTCATTTCATCTTCTTCATCCGCTCTACTCCTACACCCCTAATACACCTGCAATTTTTTTTTTCTCAAACCATTTCATTTTATTCTTTGATTCTTAACATTTCTCAACATTTATTTACTTTCTTTTTTATACAAACTACCATTCACTTTGATTAATACTGATTAACAACTTTGGGGCTCAAATATACACAAATCTATCGAATTAAGAACATCACTGTTAAGAAAACTTGGATTGCCAGAGGGTCAATATGCCCCTAGAAATTGGGTCCGAGTCGGGAGTCCTCCCCGCACCCCTTAGTGGTCGGCCATGGATATGACACCTAGGTGGAATTGCAAATTAAGCGGCGTTACACTTACATGTTTTAATGACAACAAGTTGCATGTAGTTTGGTACACTTTTTTTAACGGCTAATTTCCCTCCCATTTTTACACCCCTTCTTACACCATTTTATTAAACTTTTTTTTTCCTCTTATGAGGCTTGAACTCCCACCTCATATTTGAAACCTAACACCTTTACACCACACCACAAGAGGTGGGGTATGTAGTTTGGTACATAACATGCATTTTAGGCATTTATCAACCCGAGGGGATATACATATGCATATTAGTTTTTAAAGTGCCAATGATACTGACACTCGGTATAACAATCGATATGTGTTTTTTATCTATTGAAAACTATATAAATGAATACATGTACCAGTATTGCTCGGTTGGTGTTGGTTTGGTTCGGTTCGTTACGGTACCGGTATGGTATCAGCACTTGATATATGTTAGTGCACTTCGTGTGTGTCCCCAACTAGTGATAGGTCTATATTATCCGTAGGCATGATAAATGTATATTTTAGATGTTATCGGGCTGCAATTTGATGTTTAGGGGTATTTATGTCATTTGGACAAGTCCATATGTGTATGAAGGCTCATACGCGTATGACCAGTACATGTATGAAGCCATACGTGTGGCATGATGCTAGGCGTATGAAGGCAGACTATATATACCCCATGCCTTGTATTGTTTTAAAGAACTTTTGCCATATTAACAAGTGCAGCCTTTTGTAACACCCCAACCGATGGCGGAAACATCGGGATGTCACGTATTGATGATTGTTCAGTAGCTCATGGTGAATAATAAATTTTCATTAAATGATTTAAATGAATTACATACAATTGTTCTAGAATTTGTACATCAAATTGAATAAAACTATACACATATCTTCAAGCATCAATTCAAACCTTCAAGCAAATAGAACCTGAAACATGTTAAGTTGAAAAGGTTTTGGGTCAACAAAAGTTGGTGAGAATTACATAGGTTTTTGATAATTGAATAAAAAATGTTGTGCAATTCATGTGTCATGTCAGTCTAGTCCATATGTGAGAACATACTAGAAATAAATCGAGTGCATAATCAACCCTGATGACTGTTATAATATGATACATACCATACGCTCATGGTCCACTTGAATATGTTATACGATAACAAACACCCACGCTACCTTTGTAGGAGGCACGTATCCGGGTGGGATTGTCAGTCCAATAGATCTATCAATGTATACCGCCGGCTTGTACGGAGTTAATGATTATGCAAGAATGGTGCTTACTCTAATCATGCTCAAGACATAATGCAACATAGAAAACACATAGACACATTGATGATTGAATTGCAAAAATGATGTTGTAACATGTTTCACCCCAAAAACGGTGATAAATATAAAAGGGGCTATGTAAAACTCACCTTGGTAAAATGTTATATCTGTTGAGAAATTTGGATAATTGTGTTGACCAAATGTATCAAGTATCACCCTATGATAAAGTAATAAATATGTCTAAGTCTATCAAGTCTACAAATGTATAAGTTTCTAGGGCTTCGAGTTGGGGATAAACGCTCGTTTGATTATTATTAAAAATGTTTGATAATTGAGAGAATATTAGTAAATAATTAACCAAAAATCTTTTTATAAATGTTAAATCTAGGATGGTCACAAGAATGTGTTTAAAGTATAAAAATAATTTTTATAAAATTATTTTCTTTAAAATAGATTATTAAATCTATTTATTACAAATTATCAAACTTTAACTTTAATATCTTAAAAATACTAAAATTAAAGAATTATCATTTTAAAAATTATATTTCTGTTCTAAATGATCAGAAATAATTTGTATAAAATTTTGGTGCAAAAATAACAAAAATTGGATTTATTATGATTTAATTATGATTAAAACTAACAAAAATTGATTAAAAATATTAAATACATGATTTTTCTGAAATAAAAATCATTTCTGAAAAGATTAATGTTATAAAAACTCAGGATAATTTTCGTGGAAATTAATAAGATCGTTTTGATATTTTTATAGATTTTTATAAATATAATAGTATAAAATTGATTTAATTATTATAAATATTAAATAAATAAATTTTAGAAAAATAAAAATTGTAAATAAAACTTTTAACCCAGATTTAATAAATATAATTTTTTTTTAGAATTTATAAAAAGGTTTTAATAATTAAAAACGAATTTATAAGATTAATGCATAATATATATTCATATAAGGTTTATTGTCAAAAAAAAAAAAAAAAGAAAAAGAAACGCCATCACCAGGGATCGAACCCGGGTGGCTTTGTTGGAGGATTGCAGTCACAACCACTTGGTCTAGACCAGTGGTTGTGATTGTTCTCTGTTCTTTAAATATTAATATGTTATGCAAATTAGTGTTCTTCCCCAAATTATGATTACGAGCCCTAATAATTCCAATCGGACGTTTTACACAGATTTAGTCCAATTAATCATAGGGTAAATTCTGTGTAATCGCCGATTATTGAAACCCATAAACAAAATCACACTTACAATCACGTATTGAGCTTGCACGATTAGTCAACGGCTTGGTCAAAGATACGAACAAAGACCAACGAACAGAGGATTTTTAAGAATAATTGGGGATTTAGAGAGAAGTATTGGCGAGTTGGGATTGTTCTACAATGATCAATTTATAGTATTACGCTCTGGATCAATGGAATGGTAAGGTTGACTCGTTGTTATTGTTTACGCGCAAATGGTTAGAATTTTGGTATGAATTGATAATGTTAATACGCGTCTAAGGCCGATAATCACGATTCCAAATCAAACCACGGTTAATTACGCGTAAATCTTGCTAATTGATTGGTCAAAGGTGAAGCAAAAAAAGAAAAAAAAATAAAACATCTGCTGTCTCGCGTCCACAGGGAAGAAGGAAAGAGACGAAAAGTGTGCATAAATATAATTATTGTTAAGTTTAGATCAACACTTGGGTGTGGAGCAGTTGGTTAGTGCGTGTGTGTGTGTGTGGAGTGACGCCGGTTCGAAACCCGGCATAGGCAAACATTTTGTTTCTTTTTATTAACAGCTAAGGGGAGGGGTGGAAGGGGGTTGGGCCAGTTTGTGTTGGGCCGGACACTGGTTTGGGCTTGGGGTCTGGGCCGGTCAACTGGGCTTCAAAAAGGCAAAGGAGATGGGAGCTTTATTACACAAAATCAGATTTGTGTTGTAGTATAAATACATATTTTTTTTTAAAAGCTGAATTATAATTATTATTATTATCATTATTATTATTATTATCATTATTATTATTATTATCATTATTATTATTATTATTATTATACATATACATATATATATATATATATATATAAGTTGTGAATTAGGAGAATAAAAACTTAGGTACAAAAAAATGAGGGGTTTTTATATTTAAAATTTGGGGAAAATTTTGCGATGTTACAGTCTCCTCTACTTTTGAAAACTTCGTCCCGAAGTTTATTGAAAACACAGGGTTGAAGGGGATTGGATAAAAATTAGGACAAGTGTGACTTGAAGAATTTTATGTTAGGGCATGACAATGAATAGAGTAACATGTCTTGAATAGCGTGGATAGGAGGCGCGTTACGTGTGAGTTGATTTACTAAATGAACTACTAGATATTTGGTTAACTACCGAAAATCTTGATAGAATTCCACACCACCTTAACGTACCTGTAAATTCACGATTACGTTCCGGACCGTAATCCCCAATTTACCTTACATTAGGGTTTTGCGTCCTTATATGACTCTTCCGATTGTTGAGCAGGTCTGATAGTCTCCACCAGTCGTTGAGCAGGTGGTAGGGCCTCTCCCGACTGTTGAAAAGACATGATGACCTCTACCAATCGTTGAGTAGATTGTTTGGTAGTCCACTAATTGTAGTACAAGTAAGCAAGTATGATTATATTTATAGCAATCAATTCATATTCAGACAAGCATGCACACAGATGTTATGATATTACTTGAATTTATTACTTGAATCCAAAAAGTGTCAATACATAGAATTAAAAGCAAACAACATTTAAATGGTGGGACTTGCTGTTAAGTAGCTGGAGGGTCTTGATCTCGGTTTAGTTTAGAGCATCGGTTACGGTAGTGATTTGGGTCCCCACATTCATAGCATTGACCATAGTTGTATCGATTAGGATTATCAGCCTGAGCAGGGTTGGTGGGTTGATTGGTATTAGGGTTTGGGGTCTCGCGACATGTGTTGACCAGATGGCCATACCTACCACAATTGGTGCACACGCGACATGCTGAAACAGTGGGATGATGTCGGTTGCATGTGTTACACAATGGAAAGTTTCTTGTATAAGGCTTCTTGTTAGAGGCTTGTGTAGTGAGGTTTACATTAGGATTCCTGGTCTTACGCTTCTGGTTCTTGGTAGTTACCGCGGCCACAATACTTGTTTTCTTGCTTTTCCGAACTAAGGTTCCGTTCTTTATGTGATTTCCATCGCCATTTCCATTTCTATTTCCGTTCCCATTCATTGGGATGACTTGAGCCAACAAGTTAGAAACCAGAGTTGTGATTTGCTGTGCCAATTGTTGAGAAATAATCGTAGCTAGTTGGGCATCACCTCCATTGTTAGTGTTGTGGTCGGGATTGTGGTTGCTGCTCTCTTCTTCATGATTGTCACCACTGTTAATGCGAGTGCTGTGGCGTGGAGACATGATCTGTAAGGGACACAATGAAGTCTCAATGAGGCATGAAATGAATGAGGTAATATAAGGAATGTAATCATTTATTCATTAATTAAAACGAATAAACGAAAACGTTGACTTATCAAAGATTCCAGATTCTAATAACATATGAAGACACGCTTTAGCCTATAAGTGAACACTCATCCCGAGAATTCCTAGGTAGGCATCCGGGTCCCTCGTCTGATTGGGATATATGCGCAATGCCAGCCTAGACAGAAGACTCAGAATACAGGCGTTCACCCTTCCAGATTGCACGTGTTCGTTATTAAAATCTAGAACTTCAACGAGATCTCAAGGTGGTTCAGGATAAACCTGAGGATTTTATCCTATTAGTCTAATAGTAGATCCACTGTTGGAGAGCAGCCTTCTTGTAAGGATGAAAGTAGGGATAAGAAGTAGGAGGAAGATAGAGAATAGCAAGTAAAAGAAGCAAGTACTGATTAAATCCTATGGTTATAGACTAGATTATTTTTCTAATAACCTAATTCCCTATAACCATGGCTCTGATACCAATTTGTAACACCCCAACCGATGGCGGAAACATCGGGATGTCACGTATTGATGATTGTTCAGTAGCTCATGGTGAATAATAAATTTTCATTAAATGATTTAAATGAATTACATACAATTGTTCTAGAATTTGTACATCAAATTGAATAAAACTATACACATATCTTCAAGCATCAATTCAAACCTTCAAGCAAATAGAACCTGAAACATGTTAAGTTGAAAAGGTTTTGGGTCAACAAAAGTTGGTGAGAATTACATAGGTTTTTGATAATTGAATAAAAAATGTTGTGCAATTCATGTGTCATGTCAGTCTAGTCCATATGTGAGAACATACTAGAAATAAATCGAGTGCATAATCAACCCTGGTGACTGTTATAATATGATACATACCATACGCTCATGGTCCACTTGAATATGTTATACGATAACAAACACCCACGCTACCTTTGTAGGAGGCACGTATCCGGGTGGGATTGTCAGTCCAATAGATCTATCAATGTATACCGCCGGCTTGTACGGAGTTAATGATTATGCTAGAATAGTGCTTACTGTAATCATGCTCAAGACATAATGCAACATAGAAAACACATAGACACATTGATGATTGAATTGCAAAAATGATGTTGTAACATGTTTCACCCCAAAAACGGTGATAAATATAAAAGGGGCTATGTAAAACTCACCTTGGTAAAATGTTATATCTGTTGAGAAATTTGGATAATTGTGTTGACCAAATGTATCAAGTATCACCCTATGATAAAGTAATAAATATGTCTAAGTCTATCAAGTCTACAAATGTATAAGTTTCTAGGGCTTCGAGTTGGGGATAAACGCTCGTTTGATTATTATTAAAAATGTTTGATAATTGAGAGAATATAAGTAAATAATTAACCAAAAATCTTTTTATAAATGTTAAATCTAGGATGGTCACAAGAACGTGTTTAAAGTATAAAAATAATTTTTATAAAATTATTTTCTTTAAAATAGATTATTTAATCTATTTATTACAAATTATCAAACTTTAACTTTAATATCTTAAAAATACTAAAATTAAAGAATTATCATTTTAAAAATTATATTTCTGTTCTAAATGATCAGAAATAATTTGTATAAAATTTTGGTGCAAAAATAACAAAAATTGGATTTATTATGATTTAATTATGATTAAAACTAACAAAAATTGATTAAAAATATTAAATACATGATTTTTCTGAAATAAAAATCATTTCTGAAAAGATTAATGTTATAAAAACTCAGGATAATTTTCGTGGAAATTAATAAGATCGTTTTGATATTTTATAGATTTTTATAAATATAATAGTATAAAATTGATTTAATTATTATAAATATTAAATAAATAAATTTTAGAAAAATAAAAATTGTAAATAAAACTTTTAACCCAGATTTAATAAATATAATTTTTTTTTTAGAATTTATAAAAAGGTTTTAATAATTAAAAACGAATTTATAAGATTAATGCATAATATATATTCATATAAGGTTTATTGTCAAAAAAAAAAAAAAAAAAAAAAAAAAACGCCATCACCAGGGATCGAACCCGGGTGGCTTTGTTGGAGGATTGCAGTCACAACCACTTGGTCTAGACCAGTGGTTCTGTTCTTTAAATATTAATATGTTATGCAAATTAGTGTTCTTCCCCAAATTATGATTACGAGCCCTAATAATTCCAATCGGACGTTTTACACAGATTTAGTCCAATTAATCATAGGGTAAATTCTGTGTAATCGCCGATTATTGAAACCCATAAACAAAATCACACTTACAATCACGTATTGAGCTTGCACGATTAGTCAACGGCTTGGTCAAAGATACGAACAAAGACCAACGAACAGAGGATTTTTAAGAATAATTGGGGATTTAGAGAGATGTATTGGCGAGTTGGGATTGTTCTACAATGATCAATTTATAGTATTACGCTCTGGATCAATGGAATGGTAAGGTTGACTCGTTGTTATTGTATACGCGCAAATGGTTAGAATTTTGGTATGAATTGATAATGTTAATACGCGTCTAAGGCCGATAATCACGATTCCAAATCAAACCACGGTTAATTACGCGTAAATCTTGCTAATTGATTGGTCAAAGGTGAAGCAAAAAAAGAAAAAAAAAATAAAACATCTGCTGCTGTCTCGCGTCCACAGGGAAGAAGGAAAGAGACGAAAAGTGTGCATAAATATAATTATTGTTAAGTTTAGATCAACACTTGGGTGTGGAGCAGTTGGTTAGTGCGTGTGTGTGTGTGTGTGGAGTGACGCCGGTTCGAAACCCGGCATAGGCAAACATTTTGTTTCTTTTTATTAACAGCTAAGGGGAGGGGTGGAAGGGGGTTGGGCCAGTTTGTGTTGGGCCGGACACTGGTTTGGGCTTGGGGTCTGGGCCAGTCAACTGGGCTTCAAAAAGGCAAAGGAGATGGGAGCTTTATTACACAAAATCAGATTTGTGTTGTAGTATAAATACATATTTTTTTTTAAAAGCTGAATTATAATTATTATTATTATCATTATTATTATTATTATTATCATTATTATTATTATTATTATCATTATTATTATTATTATTATTATTATACATATACATATATATATATATATATATATAAGTTGTGAATTAGGAGAATAAAAACTTAGGTACAAAAAAATGAGGGGTTTTTATATTTAAAATTTGGGGAAAATTTTGCGATGTTACACCTTTAAGTGTGTGTTTTGTGTGTGTGCTCTCCTTATTATTATCCGTTTCACTAACACTCACCTATAACGACTAACCAGATTATTGATTCAGCCTTTAATTTGATATGCGCGTGAAACTCGTTTCTTGTCCAGAACACGATCCTACAATATAGCTTACATTACCAAAAACCATACTTATTGCGAATATAACTCTGTGTTCAACAAAGTTTGTACTGTCACGTTAGAAAAACCATAAAAACGAATACAATGCCGGTATCGATGTTGAAACCCACGTTGCAGGCACATGGGTCATAAAACTATGCTAAGTAATAAACATGCAACGACAAAAACTGAGAAAAATCATAAAATAAAAAACGTGAATTTATACCACCAGATAATAAAAATCGTATACAAAGGCACACACGAACCTATAACGCAAGTTGACGTAAACAAAAACAGACTCACTATAAAAAAACACAAGAGGAAGATGATAAAAGACAAAAAAAAAAAAAATTAAAAACTATAAAATAATAGATAAAAAAACACTATTTTTTAAGGTTTGATGTGAATTCGCTTAACTTCAGTTATATATATGTGTATGCTTATATATAAAATGAGTTTTTGTAAAAACAATATATGTTTTTCATCAATCGTTTTACTTCAAAATTATGGTTTTAATCGGAATTTGATGTAGTTTAAAATCCCTATGATTTCGTTTCATGTCGTGCCCTAGTTTCGTCGTTTTATTTGGAGTTAAGGCTTAGGAAACTACAGGGGCTAAAAGTGTAAAGTTAGAAAATAAAGTTAACCAACTTTTTTAACTTAGTTAGGCTAAAGGACAGAGGGTATAGCAAATTGAGAAAATAAAGGACCAAATGAGTGCAAATGAAAGACAAGGGACAGAAGGTACAATTTGGGTAATAAATAAAGAACAATCTGTGTAATTTTGTCAAAAATAAACAACCTGTTCCAATGGATATTACACTGGTAATCAGATAAAGTTTATTGTTTTGGCTAAAGTTAGAACTATATTAGGCATAGAATTCTCCTTGCTGGTTTTAGAAATAAGATATATTTAAGTTAACCTTCAAGGCTTCAACAATGGTCCGATTTTGAAGGGTTGGAGTTTTGATGAAGGCACCTGATTGCTATACACTTATACTTACTGTTTGGTCGTGATGGAATAAAAGTTGGTTTTGGCTGTTAAAAAAAAAAAAAGAATATGTGCAATATTTAACTTAAGATTACAATTATTGATTAAAGAAATAATTAAACTGTCTTCCTTGATTAACTCATTGAAGCACATGAGATACAGCTATTGACGACGACCATGTGACTGAAATAATTGAACATGAAAACAAGACATTTGAAATTGCTTTTCATTAAGTTTTAGAAGAAAATGCATCAATGCTCATGTTTGAACATTAACGATATCCTATGAGATTAATGAATATTATCATCTGTTAAAAAACAATGTCTTTAAACCCTAAGCATCATAACTCATAAGAATATGTGTAGTCGCTTGTGATCGAGCTGGCGCGAGTGAAGGTTCTATTCACGTGGCTCGCAAACACCATAACGTGGTCATGCGAAACGGCCTGCGAGCAAACACAAGCTACCCAACTCGTGTGGGCTAGCGTGAGGAAAAGGATTGTTGGCTAGTTGTTGACCGTTGCCAACAGCTAGTATTTGGCTTATAAAAAACATTTTTAAACTTATAAAAATCATCCAAATCATTTACAAACTCACAAACGGTCGAAGAAATGAGCGAAGGAGACTCAAAGCGGACAAAAACTACTTCTTCGTGTGGGTTCGTCTCCTCTACAAGCTCAGATACTCGTGTGGGGATAGACCTAAGCGTTGAGGAGGCTATTGACCCGTCTCCACGTAGACCAATTGGAAGGAACCGGGGAAATAACAAGTTAATGAAGCCAATGTCGTAAGAATACGGAGATTAGGAAAATAACTAGTATGGAGATTATGGCGCAAGCGAAAGCTTCTAAAATAAGAATGGGGAACATGGACTTTCTTACGAAGGACTTTGGCAACCTCCCCATTAGTCGTCGAACAATATTTGAATAAGAAGAGTATCGCAAAGGAATTTGAAGACGAGCAAAACAATAACTAGTAGGTTTAGTAGTTTTTTATGTTATTTTATTAATGACATGTAATATTTTTTTTATAAATTTTAATATTTTATGTCTTATTATTTAATTTGTCTTTTAATTATAATGTTAAATAACATTTTAAATAATAAAATATTAAAAAAATAGATAAAGCCACTGTTCACCTTAAGCCACAACATGGTCAAATGAGTGAGCTGTAGCTTTATCACAGTACCACATCAATGCCCAGTTAACATAATATTAAAGGATAGAATGTGTGCTTAAGGTGAGCTACAACACACAGTCTAATGTAAAAAAAACTGCCATTTAAACTTAGAATAACTATGACCAAAGACTTTGAATGAAATCTATAAAGAGATGGAATCCAAAGGCTTTTAGTTTTGTAATCAGAACACAGATGGAATACAATTCAATCTCACTATTTTTTATCAATATTCGATTACGTTGGAAGCTGATCAACTAATATAAGCAAAATTCGATGGGTAGCATGGGAACGAGTATTGAAACCGAAAAAGTATGGTGGTTTGGGGGAGGGTGGTATCAAAGAAATAAACTTGGGGTTAATCACCAAATGGTGGTGGAGGTTCAAGTCCTCATGTCACACCCCGCCTAGGCGGAAACACGAGATGTAACATCGAAAGGTTTTCAAGTACAGTACAATGTTTGAGCAAACACATAAAAGAAACTAGTGAATTTTATACCAAATAATTAATGTTTTACAAAACGAGAGTAAAATTGTCTTGGAACTAGGGTGGAACACCCATAAAACCCACATAAATGTTTTAAAGTTCAAGTAAGACCCCACAAAAGTTGGTATCAAACGGTACATGCCCAAATGGTTCTCAAGTCCTATGATATGTGCAGATCAGTTACTTGAAAAACATGCATAAAAGATTTGTCAATATAAAGTTGGTGAGTTCACAGGTTTAGATGTACGCAAAGTAAAGTTAGTGAAATTCGTATGTGACCAATCAAAGCTAGCTAAGCCAATGATTATTCTGCCAACATTGTACAATAAAGACAATGTAAGAATTGTAGAATACTAGAACTCTTTTGTATGTAGCAGGTTAGCGCAAATAACCAAGAGTGTGGATGTCAAACCCAATAGATCTATTTAATTGTTCCATGGCTAAACCGATAGCTAATGGTTACGTGAAACGTGTGTATGGGGACTATTGAGAGCTCATGAACCAATTGTCTCATGTTTCACATGGTAATCATGATTGAATTCACTCCAAACAGTTTGTAACTTAAATAAAGTAGCATGTTTTCCTTCAAAAGTATGAAAACAGTAAAAGGGGCCGTGAAACTCACCTCGTGTCCATGCGAGTATGCTAGCAAATGGTAAGCGCAAAAGAAAAACTAGAATCCGACCAAAAGTGCCCTAGAATTTAAAGGACAACTTAAGTCTTTGTACTTGATTATTTACCATGCAAGTTGCTCACCAAATTTGTATGTCATTGGAATACATGTATGTTATATTATTGTCCAAATACGTGGCGATTGTTACGTAAATCACTTATTCTTTCAAAAAGATATATAGTTTTGCCTCTTGACTTGTAGATCTTGTGTTTCATTGTTAGATCCATTCGCTTTAGTCGTAAACATAACTAGTATATTCATGTCATATGTTACCATGCATTGCCACATAGTACCATATGTTAACATGTGTTTATAGCCTTTATGTTTAAAGAAGTGTTAACACATGTTGAGACTCATTAACATATGTTTTCTTAAAATCATGAATTTTTGTATATGTTTATGTTCAAAGTCCCAATGTTATATCTATGCCTCATACTTGTCCATATATACACACGCATACACATAAATGTGTATATGTATGTATGTATGCGGGTGCGTATACACACATACGTGTGTATATATATAACCCATACATACATATGTGATTGTGTATGTATGTATATATATATATATATCCATACTTGTTAATGTTGCCATCCATAACTTTTTATTTTAGCGTGTTTTAGAAGATTTATGTGTATCATGGTGTCGGGTGAACATGATATCGACTAGAAAGATAGGAAATGAAAATAGTTAAGTTAGTTTTTAACATACCACAAAAATGAAGCGAAATACAAATGAGATGGGCCGACTCTTAAAGTTTGCTCCACAATATAGCTCCTTGGACACTTGAACTCTATGGTTTGTGGGTCATAGTGGTGGTTGTGATCGAGAAATAGATCAGGTGGGGGTGGTGCCGAGCCGAAACACAGAAGATGATAAGGGAGTGTATGTTTTTTAGAGTATTAGAATGTTTAAGGTTGTGGTGTGGGAACAATGGGGTTTTTCCCCATATATAATGTCCGAGAGAGAGAGAGAGAGAGAGGGAGAGAGAGAGAGAGAGATGTGTGTGGGAGGGTTGTGGGTTTTTTAGGTTAGTCAACATTCATAGAAAGTTGTGGTGAAAAGGTAACTTACATATTTGGTGAAATAAGTTGACATTGTGTTGTCGCTAGTGCATGCTTCTCTTTTTCTCTTCGAATTTGAAGAGGGCCGATTTTTGGGATATGGATTCATAGAGTTTTGGAAGTCAAACATGTATGGATCAATGTTGTAGGATGGATAAGGCCATATGTTGGTTAGTGTGTTGTTTGTTTGTGTATTGTTTGAATGTTTGCATTGATTAAGAGAAATCAACATGTATGTGTGCATGTATACATAATTCAAGTTCATCACACATACATATGTGTGGATCATGTATGTATGTATTTGTTTACATGAGTTCAATTTTTTAATACACATACACACATATGTGTCACATATGTGCATGTATGTATATAATATTGTAGGGGGTTGTCTTGTTTTTGATAACATATATAAATATATACTTGTATAATAATTGTGTAGTTTGGATCTATAAGGTTTTATTGAAGATTATCTATACTTATACATAATGTTTTAAAAATCGGTTTATACCGCCCGGTTGAATCGTTTATACCGCCTACTGGTGTCTTGGCCGGCACGAATCAATCCGGTATTTTGGGAAAACGGTAAAGGATTTGAACCACCGGTAAATTCCAATATACCGGTTTATACCGCTATACCAGTACTGGCACAAAGTTAAACTTTGAACTTTATTGGCCCATAGTGATATTATAAATAAGATGTGTGGTGAGAAAGAGCATGAACCGGTTTCTCAAACACAAAGTTACTTGTTATACATGTTACTTATCTTATGTAATTTCAGTATATTTTGATTATTTTTAACTAAACTTCTTATTAAAGATTGTAGATTACGAAAATAGTTATACTTATGTTGATTAGGATGGTGATGGTTATGAATTTTATCTTTTAAGTAATAATAAACTTGATGCATCAACACTCCAATGTCATAGACCTAGTATACCCTTTCATATATTAAAAAAAAGTTTGTTGAAAAATTAGGCATTTTTAGATTATTTTTTATTATGGATTCACTTTTAAATTATCTTTTGTTATGGAATAATGTACTATTGGATTATTTTTCGAGTTGAGGTCGTATTTTATAGAATTATAAGGTTAGCTTGTCAATCCGGTTGAACTGCCTTGTACAACCCGGTTCAACCGGTCAAACCACTTATGTGTCCAATCCGGTATGGTTTAAAAACCGATTTTTAAAACATTGCTTATACATATGCATAGAATTTGGAAAATAGATGGTTCCATGCCTACATGTATATACAAGCACGCATATATATAGATATATATATATATATATATATATATATATAGGGTAGGGATCATACGAGAACCAACTTTAGGGAGAGAACTAAAGAACCATTGTCAACACAAACAAAAAAAACCTAAAAACCCCACCTCCACCCCCTAAAAACCTAAACCCACCCACCTCACTCCCAAAAAAAACCTAAACCCCACATCCCCCACACCGCCCCAACCCCCCCCCCCCCCCCTAATTGTGAAATGCACATGTGCAGCTAACCCCACACCCCCCAAAAACTAAAACGCTCCATCCCATCCCCCCCAAAAAGATACCCCCTCTTCCACCATACCCAAAAACTAAACCCTAAAGCTAAACCCATTAAAAAACTTAACTATAATAGTGAAATGCACATGTGCATGTAGTACAATTATCTTATTTTATAGTTTTATATAGGGGTTTTTTTTAAGTTTATTCACCAACAACCTCAAAAAACCTAACCTCATTCCCATCATACTTAAAAACTAAACCCTAAAGCTAAACTCATGAAAAAAAACCTAACTATAATAGTGAAATGCACTTCGCGTTTATTTAAAGATCATTGAATAATTTTTTTTCCACCTTATATATCATATCACGTCCATTTAATGATCATTTCATTATGGCAATTGATAATTTATTCAAAAGTGTGCTCTAATAGTGAAATGCACATGTGCATACGGTATATGACGTAATTATGACGTAAAAAAGGCCATTTTTTTGTTTTATTTTTTTTTATTTTTTTCAGAAAGATTAACACTAAAAAAAACATTATGGTGTTTTTACTTTTTTTACTTTTTTATTTTTTAGGTTATATAATTTTTTTATTTTTTGGTAGAGGGGTTTTTGTGTTCACACTTGGTTCTTTGGTTCTCTCCCTAAATGGTGGTTCTCAAATGATCCAAATCCTATATATATATATATATATATATATATATATATATATATATATATATATATAGGGTGGGGTTCCTGTACAAAGTGTATTTTTCTTACAAAGTGTGAGAAATCTATATAGGCATTGTGTTTTAAATTTTAGGCATGATGTTTTATATTCCTTTGGCATAGTATTATATAGAAAAACACAAAAATTAACAATTCAAAACACTATTTATGTATTCTTGACATGCAATCTAAAACACCATACGAAGCAAGTAATCAGTGTGTTCTAAATTTAATGTCTAGAATACATTTGATTGTGTTTTAAATTGTAACTCTTAGTGCTTTTCTATATAAATCAATGCAAAAGGAATAAAAAACATTATAGCCAAACTTTAAAACACAATGACTATATAGACTTCTCACACTTTGTACGAAAAATGTACTTTATACAGGAACCTATACCTATATATATATATATATATATATATATATATATATTCGTTTTTTCTAAGTTCAACCGATAACTAACCATTCTTATTATGGTTTTTTAAAAGTAGATATTTTTACTCTATTTAACTTGTCTGTATATAATTAACCTGAAAACCGTTTGACCATTTTTCATGATGTTAATTTATTGATAGAGTTAATTATCAAAACTGTCCCTGTGGTTTGGGCCATTTTTCCAGTCCAACCCAAAATTCAAAAAATTGCTTGAACAGTCCCTTGAGTTTGACGAAATAGGCCAAAACAGTCCATTTCGTTAACGGGGTTAACTCAATGTCGTTAAATCAGAGGTAAAATCGTCCATTTACTTTCTGAATAGCAATGGAAAATATGGAATGTTATATTTAAAAAAAAAAATACAAATTCGAGGGACCTGTTTTGCAACATTACACCTCCATAATCCCTCAATCAATGGCTGCTACTGCATCCTTCAGTTCAACCGTCTCTCCACCACCAACCCACACCGGATATGACATCGTAATAAGCTACAACCAAGACACCAGTTTCTCCTTTACCAACCATCTCCACGAAGCCTTAACCACTGCAGATGTATGAAGTTTCAAGTTCCACGATAATTTCTGATCCAACAAATGTGGTTTTTTTATATGTTGTAGTTTTTCTTGATCTTTTTGTTTCTTACATATTAAGTAGGTTTTATTTGTGATATTGAGTTAAATTTACACAATTACACTCCCTCAAACCTCTTTTTTTTTTTTCAGGTATTAAAGACCTATTAAGTCTTGAATTCGGGTATTTCAATAGTCTTCTCTATATACAATGCTCATGTATAGATATATAGTTGCTTGAGCTTTCTTGCACCTGACACTTGGCATAGCTTTGTCAAAAGAAATTTCTGAATCTGAATGATTTTGTTGCAGGCTACTAGAGGGCCTTCTAGAGGTGGGACTTTAAAGATCCCAAAGCATGTTGCAATGGAATTTGGAAGGAGAACTCTTGTTAGGTGTCGTAAATTTGGGAAATCAGTGTCAGTTGCTTTAATGTGGCCCTACTTCGTGATATCCTTTTTACTCCACAGGAAAATGAGTTGGAGTCTGTCGCCTCTGTTGGTGGCTCACTTGCTAACACGAGTACCAAGTATATTGAATTCCAAAACCCCTGATGTATATCTTACTAATCTTAATTCATTCAAGCTCCTATATTAGTTTATTCAGTAAATTAGATTGAAGAAGATGAGGTGGGTGGTGGTGGTGAAAGGTGAAGATAGTGGTGGGTAGTATAGATTGAAGAAGATGACGTGGATGGTGGGTCCCACTTAACTCTTTTAAATATTAATTATATATTTCTTTCATTTTTTTTAATTATTATATTTTAACAGGGAATATTTGAAGTGACTTGACGATTTTGCCTCAACTTAATGACATTGTGTTAACCCCGTTTACGAAATGGACTGTTTAAGCCTATTTCGTCAAAATCAATGGACTGTTCAAGCAATTTTTTAAATTTTAGGTTGGACTGACATATCGGCCTAAACCACAGGGACGGTTTTGGTAATTAACTCTATTGGATATGTTTGTTATTTCATACTGCTTATGGGCCTTTTTATTATTAAAAATTTTGTTTGAAAATCTCACGTCATTCAAATAACAAAAATTATGTATATATACAATCAAGAAATGAAAAATCACCAAAATGAATATTGACTAACATAAAGTACCAAAATAACACTTGACAAGTCTAAATTGAGAGAAGTCATGCAAACCAAGAGTGTTTAGATGAATTCATATGTCTCAAACGTCTAAGGCTTAGAACTTTAAAAAAGCAAGGGCCTCCACGCAAAACTAATAACAGCTTGGCATGTGTCTTAGATAAGGTTGTTCAAATTGTTCGGCGCCCGCCGCTCGCTTGAAAAATGCTCACTCAATTTTCAGCTTGCTCGGTTCGGTTTGTGAATGAGCCAAGCACGAGCAAAGGTCTGATCAGCTTGGTTCGGCTCGATATAATTTTATTAATTTATTATATATATAATTATATATATACACATTAATTACAATTATATTTATACATATCACTTTATTGAGTTTAACTTAATATATGCATATATACAATTATATTTATAGTTATTGGCTCAGTCAACCCAATGATAACTTAATGCTAAGTTTAATTGTAAAACCCTAAGATGTAAAAAGACATGCTTCACTTCCTATTCCTAATTGTTGTTCGCTATCAACCTACGCCATAATGCGGCAATTGTTCTCTATAGTATGCTCATTGCCTCACTAGCCTCAACCTAAGCCTCATTCTCAGACAACCAGACCTCAGACTTAGTGTCATCCATAGACGGTCGAACTCCAGTCATCAGTAGGCAGCGAGAATATTAAAGGAAACATCCCAAATTTATAGTTGTCCAAAAAACTCGTCGCTCAAAGTTCGCTAAAAAATGTGCGTTCAAAAAAAACTCGCTCAGGTTCTGGCTCAGTTGTAAATGAGTCGATCAGTTCGGTTTGGTTTGTAAATCAGCCAAGCATAAGCAAAGGTCCGCTCGGTTTCAGCACGGCTCGTGAACAGCCCTAGTCTTAAAACGTCTTGAGTTGTACGAAACTATTGACATCCAAGAGTCTGACGAAACATCTAAGAAACTAATAAAATGTTTGATTGTAATTGGTTTAGAGCATTGGCCTCTTCTTTTTTTAAATCTCTTAGAGCACCTCCAACGGAAGGTCCAAAATGTGGTCCAAAATTCAAACCACAAATGTGTAAGAGGTGTAGTGTTGGAGAAGGAGGTCCAAAATGGCTTGGTCCGCTATACCAGGCTAGTCCTGTTTGGAATGTGTAACGGCCACACAAGCATACATTATTTTATTATTTGTTTTTTTTTTTTTTTTTTTGTAAAAGTCCGATGTGATGTGAAGATTTGATACGGTATAGTCTTAGAGGAAAAAAACTGATTTGTAATGGTTATGGTTTGGAATAATGTGGCAAGTCTAGAATTTTAGACTAGTCCAACGTTGTTATTGCATATGTCCCTAGTTTAGTTTGTAATTCGAGTCATTTTGATTATTATATTTATCCATGTAAGCCTTGGAGCATTTTAGTCAGTCGAGGGGGACTGAGATAGCCTAGAGTGACTGAGGCCTCTAGTCCCTTAGACATGAGTGACTGAGACAGGTATAAAAGCCCAGTCTCTCCTCGTTCCAAAAGTAGTTATTCATTTAGGTATTTCTTAAGTGTGTGTATGTGTTTGAAGGTGTAAACAAATTCTCTGCATGAGATTTTCAATCAAAGGAAGTTTTGCTAAATTCTTAGTGTTCGGTCTTCATCTTTCTTATCGTCTTCCTAATACTATTATACTTAAACATATTGATTCCGCCTTTATGTTTGAAAAAACCCGATCAAATCACATTCTCGTTTGATAAGAATACGATCCTACAAGCGTTGTGAATGCTCTAAGCCTTAAACATTTGAGACATGTGTCATCCATACATGCTTTAGGTGACTTTTCTAAATTTAAACTTGTAAAATGTTCATTTGATAATTTATGTCACTCAATATTCATTTTATTTGGCTATTCAAGAAATTATGTGACACGTCAAAACATTAACTATTCATTTGACTTATTTTAATAATCATTTATTATTATTATTATTATTATCCGATCTATATATATATATAGGTTACTAGAAGATCAAGAAATGCGATAAACCTACTTTATTAAGCCTTAGATACAGAAAACAATGAATTATTACCACATTTAAAACAAATATAAAAAACTTATATATATTATTAAAAACAACCCTTATTATTTTTGTTATTATTATTATTAAACATATACATGTTTACTTTGTGACTGATTATTATATTAATTTGGTGGCACAAGTGTGGGTTTTTTTTATGCCTATTTGAATTTGAGTTTAATTATGATGTATGACTGCATTTGTCCCCCTTGTCTCTCTCCCCCATCCTGTTCTCATATACCCTTTGTTTTCTAATAATCTAGGGTTCAACTTCCACAGCTTTGTTTTCTTTTAATTTCTTCCATTAAAAAAATCCCTACTTTTTTTTTATCATTTCTTGCACCCTTTTTTTTATATATTTTTATTGTTTTCTGTTTCTTGATGTTTGTATAATCATTTCCATGGCTGGTTTGGATTTAGGCACTGCTTCTCGTTACATCCATCATCAACAACAACAACAGTTACATCTTTCCGACCTTCAACTCCATACCACACAACCGGATAATAATAATAATAATAATAATACTAATACTACTAATAATAATAATAATATTAACCACCACCTCCTGTTCTCCCAACACAACCACAACAACCAAGACCAGGAAGAAGAAGAAGACGACCATCATGGTGGTCATGATCAACTGGTCTCACCCAACTCCGGTGGTGGTGGTGACGTCATCGGCCGGCGACCAAGAGGCCGTCCAGCTGGATCCAAAAACAAACCAAAACCTCCAGTCATAATAACAAGAGAAAGTGCCAACACACTAAGAGCACATATATTGGAAATAGGAAACGGATGTGATGTGTTTGACTCCATAGCAACGTATGCAAGAAAAAGACAAAGAGGTATATGTATACTTTCCGGTAGTGGTATTGTAACTAATGTTAATCTCCGGCAGCCAGCCAGTGCAGGGTCTGTGATGGCGCTTCATGGACGGTTTGAGATATTATCTCTCTCGGGTTCGTTCTTACCACCACCAGCACCACCAGGAGCCACTAGTTTGACCATATTTCTAGCCGGTGGACAAGGGCAGGTGGTTGGTGGTAACGTGGTTGGAGAGCTGACTGCTGCTGGACCGGTTATTGTTATCGCTTCTTCCTTTACTAATGTTGCGTATGAGAGACTTCCCTTAGAAGATGATGAACCAGAAGCAGCTGGTGGGCTGCAGATGCAACCACCGGCTGATGGTGGTGGTAACCCGTTTCCTGACCCGGCTACTGGACTACCATTTTTTAATCTACCGTTGAATATGGGTCCGAATCATGTTCAGTTGCCTGCGGATTATCCGCGGGCTAATAATGTCAATCCGTTCTAATATGGATCGGGTTAGTTTTTTTTTTTTTTTAATCATAAACTTTGTTCACTTAAAATCACTGCATCGAATCAAACTATGATCTTGTTATCTTTGGGTTACTTTTTATCTTGTTTTCTTGAGGTTTTTGTAACTTAATTATTTGTTCTATGAAAATAGGGTTTTTTTTTTTAAACGGTGACTTTCATTAAACAAGTGGATGAAAGGCGAACAACAAAAACAAACATTAGTTGATCTCTTTGTTCCAAATGAAGTCAAAGAGATCAACTGATGTTTGTTTATGTTCTTCTTTCGTTGTACTTGTTTTTTCCGGTTTCTTACTAGGCCTATATATCTATAGAGTAAAGATCAAATACATATAGTTTTTTTGTAAGAACTGTGAGAATCAAAGGGGGTAAAAAAAATTTATTTATTTTTTTAGAATTTTTTTTTCCAATGTGCTTAAACATTCTTTCTAGATGAATAATACAAAAAAAAATTAAAAAACAAAATTTTTTAGTGTAATTACGTCATTAAGATAAATACATTAGTTTACACTAGAGTAATTATGTAATTACTCTACACGTAATTACTCTACACCAATTTTTTTTTTTTTTTTTTTAGTTTTCAATACTATAATACATGTTTAACAATATGGGGAAAAAAATTTGAAAAAAAAAAAATAAAAATACCCTCCTTTGATTCTCACAGTTCTTACCAAAAAAGTTATTTGTACCGGATCTTTCCCCTATATCTATATATAAAGTTTTTGCCGTTAAAAAAAAAAAAGTTGATCTCTTTGTTCAAGGCATAGTTCAAAATTTGGGATTTTCATGAATCTGTAACTGCTGATTAAACCGACACTAAGAGTTGGTGTTTCCTGATACATTATCAAACATTAATGATGGTTTTGGGGTATTGGGATGCTTTTGTTTCTGTTGTATTGTTTTCAGTAACAATAAATATAGCAACAGAAATTAGTAAATGAATCTTTATAAATTAATTACTTTAGGAACTTTTTTGAGTTTTTGTAATGAACTTTTAATTTAGCTCGGATCATATTTTATTTGAACGACCAACTAAATATTACCTAAACCGTCAGTTGGTTAGTTGGTTAGTACTGGATAAATGGCCTCCACCAAGCCATCAATTCGGGGGAAAACCTGTCATCCGAAGGCCCACTGCGGTAAAACCTCTCTGGATCGAATTCAAACTTGAGACTAAATAGCCTCAAGCTCTTATTTTCGTTTCCCCGTACCACTCCACCAAATGGTGGGTGGCTTGATTAGAGAATTTAATTACAAAAGAACAATTCATGAATAAGTTTGTTGTCTATGACCTTCTTCTGTATTTAAAGGCACATGCACCTCCCTCGTTTATTTATTTTAAGGGTTTTTTTTTTTTTTTGTGTGTATCTGAACCCATGCCTAATTGTCTAACCTGAACACACACACCTGACACACAGCACACTAGAGGTAGCATTTGTATTCAGATATGGAGATTTGATGAAGGACCAGCTTCCATGCAGTGATAATAATTAGAATACCTACTGTGGGCTAACAAAATGTCAGCTCAATCATACTACCAAATTATTATCACTTTTTTTTAACAGCAAAACTTCTATAAAAATATAGAAAACCGGGCCAGCAAGTCAATTAACAAAATTATTATATCACTTAGCTTTGAGTAGGTGTTTGTATTCTAAATAGTACTGGCGGCTACTTAACTTAATTTGTTTTGATGACCAACTTTTTATAATGTGGCTTTTAGACTATAGTAATCTTTCCCACATGGGTAACATGCATTTTCAATTGTTCATTCATGAACTATACTGTTAATTAACTACTTCATTAATGAATAAGATTCTTCTTTTGTGTAGTGTTTAATTTATAAACTATCCATAATCATGTGGCCTAGTGGTAAAAGGGTCGGTTCTCTCTTTGGGGGAGCCGGGTTCGATTCCCACAGGAGGCATGTGATGGATACCCCCACCCTTGTGGTGGGGTAGGTGGTTGGGAAGTGATGGAGAGACCCTTGACCCTTGTGGTCATGGGTTCGACTCCTGATCCCTCTAGGTTTTACCGGTTCATTACCGTCGTGCCTTCGGGCGGGTTTGTGGGCCGGGTTTTCCCTGGAACAGGAGACGGGTGGGCCGAAGGGCTTTGTCCGTACGGACTAGAGGCCGTCTGGGGCCCCTTTCGGCCATTGGGGGCCGCGTACAGAGTACCCGGCAATACTTTAGTTGATCGTTCAAAAAAAATAAAATTATAAACTGCTAGGGTTTAGGTGTGTACAATTCACAAGAAAAAATCACCATATTTTTCAAGTGATATGAAGATAAACTATATACAAAATGTTTTATTTCCACATTGTATTTGTGTGTTATATATGGATTTGCTTCTGTTGATCACATATGTCATAACGTGATAACGATATTGTTGGATTTACTGGGTATGAAGTATGATTGTGGTGTTGTTGATCGCATATGTCATCACTAGTTAGCGGATTTTTTTGCTGAAATAGTGTATTTTTTAACCTTTTTTGTGTTTATGGTGCATGTCAGAAGGGTGTTTGTGTATTTGGTAGTCCCGCAATATTCTTAGATTGCAAGAGTGGCTTAGTTGGCTGCTGACGCACTAGACGAGGGACGAGAGATGATGAGGAGGGACGAGCTGACTAGGAAAGAAGAAAGACATCCACAATCTAAGATTGCAGGACTTAAATGAATTATTTTCGGGGTAAAGGACTTAACACCCGCAATCTGAGATTGTGGGTCTTCATTAATTTGTGCCTCGACAGCAGCCAATCTGAGTTGTTGTCCCTCGTCAATAGGTCCGGTGAGTCATCGTGCCACATCACCTACACCCGCAATTAGAGATTGCGGGACTACCAAAAACAAAAATTCCCTAGTGACATCCACCATTAACACAAAAAACTTTAAAATTTACACTATTTTAGCAAAAAAAATCCTAGTTAGCGTGGGTATAACATTGCTTTAGATTCCTTGAAGATAAAAATAAGCATCAACGTGGGTTTAGGTAATCTTTATTAGCTTAAAGGTTGTGGTTACCAAGAATAAGTTTGGATGAAGTAATGTATAGTTTTGAGCCTCGAGAAAAAGAAAAAGCTTTGTTCTTTGTATTTTTTTTATATTTATTTCTCTTTACATATCTTTTGTATTTTATAATTAGTTAATTAGGTGGTAATTGATAGTTGAACATCGTATAAACTATTCAAAAGCCATTGCACAATCTGGCAATGAAGTGGCATTTGTAAGAGAGGTTAGGAGAACATGATTCTTTGAATTAAAGGAGTGGTTGGTGCAAAGCTACCAACTCATTTTTAGGATATAATTATAAACTTCCCCAATTCTTTGTCTTAGTTAATTATAAGGTTTGATATATGCATTATTTCATGATGATAATCCATTCAAGTTGAAAGACTCACATGTAAATGATACGGTCGATGACGCACTTTAGCATGGGATGATAAGTACACACTTGCATATATCATTCGACAATCAATATTTAGATGTAACTTGTATTGTGGAATGATAACCATGACCATATTTAGACACGCAAACGTAAACCTAAAATGAATTGGTTTGAGGCATATGAGTTTCAAAAACATCTTAGGTCTAGGATGAAAATCATGTGTGATGCTTGCTAGTTAGGATGCATCATTGTTGGTTTCTTATATATATGGAGTGAAAACATAGTAACAGATAGAGAGAGATAATAGGGTACAGAAAGTATTTTAGTTATTATTACGTTTGTATTAATCAAAAATACAAGACAACCAAGACTATATATACACAGATACAAAATGGGATACAGCTGTCAATACTATCACTCTAATATGCCCCTTCAAGCTGAACGGGGCGATGCAAAGCGAAGCTTGACCCTAAGAGCGTCAAAATGAGTCGAAGACAACCCTTTGGTCAAGATATCTGCAAGCTGGGCCATAGTCGAAACATATCGAACCACAAGAGATCCTGCAAGTACCATCTCTCTAATAAAATGCAAGTCAATCTCAATGTGTTTTGTGCGCTGATGAAACACAGGATTGACTACAAGATATGTAGCCCCAAGGTTGTCACACCAAATAGTAGGTGGACAAGGTAAAGTAATACGTAGCTCAGATAATAAAGATCCAATCCATCTAATCTCAGCTGCAGCATGTGCTAAAGCCCGATACTCTGCCTCAGTACTCGATCGAGCAACAGTGTGTTGTTTCTTGGAACTCCAACTGACAAGGTTGGGTCCAAGAAAAACACAATAACCAGTAGTAGAACGACGATCATCAGGGCAACCAGCCCAATCAGCATCAGAATAACCATGAATATCAAATCAATCAGACCGTCGAATAGTCAAACCATGTGTAATAGTCCCCCATAAGTACCGTAAAATGCGCTTAACAGCGCCCCAATGATGATCAGTAGGTGTCTGTAAAAACTGAGACACTTTACTGACCGCATAAGCAATCTCAGGCCTAGTCAATACCACATACTGTAATGCACCCACGGTACTCCGATACATAGTCGGATCATCCAAAGGAGTACCTGTATGACGCGATAACTGTTGACCAGAAGACACCGGGGTTGATAAAGGGCGACACTCGGACATACCAGTCCGCTGCAACAAATCAAGCAAGTAACGCTGCTGTGATAAATGTAACTCATCGTCTGAAAAAGTCGCCTGAACACCCATGAAGTAAGACAAAAGTGCCTAAGTCCTTGAGTGCAAACTGAGAGTGTAACCGAGCAATCAAATCTCTTACAAACACAGAAGAACTCCCAGTAATAATAATATCATCCACATAAACCAAAACATAACATGTAATGCCATCTCGATGATACACAAACAAAGATATATCAGAAATACACTGTGAAAATCCACTAGCAATGAGAGCCGAAGAAAGCTTGGAAAACCAAGCTCGATGCGCCTGCTTCAGGCCATAAAGGGCCTTCTGCAAAAGACATACATGCTGAGGACGAGAGGAGTCAACAAACCCAGGAGGTTGTGCCATATAAACAGTCTCAGACAAATCCCCATGAAGAAAGGCATTGTTGACATCAACCTGCCGTATATCCCATCCTCTGGAAAAGGCAACAGAAAGAACAGTACGAATAGTAGCTAGTGGGTTTCATAACTGGACTAAAGGTCTCAGTGTAATCAACCCCCTCAGTCTGTAGAAAGCCCTTAGCAACAAGCCGGGCTTTATATCTACTCACAGTACCATCAGGATTAGTCTTAATCCTGTAAACCCACTTACAACCAACAATGTTGGCACCGGTGGGAGCCGGAACCAGACGCCAAGTCTGGTTGGCATAAAGAGCATCCATCTCAGCACGCATAGCATCCCACCAAACAGACCATCACTGATCCTGATGAAAGCAGTAGGCTCACTGGTGGGAGCAGTAGAAGCAAGAAATGTAACATGGTCAGGAAACTGTCTCGCCTGACGAGTATAATCCTGTGACCGAGTGGTCATCGGATGAGTACGAGTAGGGGGAGGAGGAGGTGGAGGAGGTGGTGGTGGAGAAGAAGAAGATGAAGTGGGAGGAGAAGGAGGGGAATGATAAAACGAAGGGGAATGTGAAAAGGGAGGAGGAGGAGTAGGAATGAAACTAGAAGAATCGGAAGTAGAAGAATCAGAAACAACTTTATAAGTGGGAGAAGGAATAAAGAAAACAGGAAGAGAATCTGTAACTGGAGGATCAGATGAAGAAGAAGAGCCGGGAATATCAAACACCGACTCATGAAATGTGACGTGACGAGAAGTAAAAGTACGAGAGGTCAAAAGCATCATACCAAAATCGCTTTGGTAGATGAGCATGAAACAATAAGGCACGTGCGACCTTAGAAAGATGTCGGTTTTTCCTTCCCGCCACCTCATTTTGTTGGGGTGTATACTGTAACATTTCGCACTAAATACATGTACGTTACGAAATAAAACGACAAGCCTTATTATTATTATTATTTTTGTGATATTTTGAACCCTAATATTCATACATATACATATATATATTTATATATATATAAAGGTTTATAATAATAATAATAATAATAATAATAATAATAATAATAATAATAATAATAATAAATGATAACACTGATTTGTTGATTTTGTTTTACCCAACCCAAGACCTGAGCCCATTAGATCAGCCCAACAGCTGAAAGGTCCGGCCCAACTCCCTCTTCTGGCCCACCTCATCTGGTTAAAAAAGAAAAGAAAAAGAGGCTGTCCAAGCCGGGTTTCGAACTCGTGCAGCGAGCGGCCAAAGCACAACCACACAACAGACTAACCAGCTGGGCTGGCCTTCACATCTGATTGAATCCAGGCGCGTTTTAATTTTATAACTTGTTTAAAAACGTCACAGTTGACTTGGTAAGTCAACTGTGAACACACGACATACCATAATCAACATCATAACTCGTAATTTGCACAATTTTGGTATCTTTACATGATTATCGGCCATCAGTGACTCATCAACACGCTAATGATCATTCAATCGTTAACCAATTAAACCAATTACGCGTTTGACATTGATTAGTGGTCAAACCTTACCATTTCTTCGATCCAGTGTATAATCCTATAAATTGATCATTTGCGAGCCTTCACAACTCGCCAATACTCCTTTCTCAATCACCAATCTTCTTAATTATACTCTGTTCGTTCATCTTGATCGTGATTTTGACTTCTTGATTGACCATTCAATCGTACTCGATACAACGTTGTAAGTTTAATGTTTTCTGTGGGTTTTGTTCATCGGCGTTCACACATCAATAGCCCCATGATTAATTGGGCTATTGATGAGTGAATCAATCAATTGCAGAAGCTAGGGTTCGTGACATTTGAATTGGGGATAAACTGTTTCAGCATAGTATATTTTATTTAATTAAAACTGAAATAATCACAACCACTGGTCTGGACCAAGTGGTTGTGACTGATGCTAATTATCCCAGCCATCCGGGTTCGAGTCCCGGCCATGGCACCCCTTTTTCTCCTTATTTTCATTTTTAAAACAATTAAACCAATTATATATATTATACATTAAATCTTGTAAATTCGTTTTTAATTATTAGAACCTTTTTATAAATTCTAAAAAAATTATTTTTTAACAAATCTGATGTAAAAGTTTTACCTACAATTTTTAGTTTTCTGAAATTTATTTATTTAATATTTATAATAATTAAATCAATTTTATGCTATTATATTTATAAAAATCCATTAAAATATCAAAACAATTTTATAAATTTCCACAAAAATTATCCTGAGTTTTTATAACATTAAGCTTTTCAGAAATGATTTTTATTTCTGAAAAATCATTTATTTAATATTTTTAACCAATTTTTGTTAGTTTTAATCATAATTAAATCATAATAAATCCAATTTTTAATATTTTTGCACCAAAATTTTATACAAATTATTTCTAAATATTTAGAACAGAAATATAAATTTTAAACTGATAATTCTTTAATTTTAGTAATTTTTAATTATTAAAGTTAAAGTTTGACAATTTGTAATAAATAGATTTAATAATTTATTTTAAAGAAAATAATTTTGTAAAAATTATTTTTACACTTTAAATACATTATTGTGACCATCTTAAATTTAAATTTCATAAAAAGAATTTTTGTTTATTTATTTACAAAAATTCTCTCTATTATCAAACATTTTTGATATTAATCAAACGAGCATTTATCCCCAATTCGAAGCCCTAGAAACTTATACATTTGTAGACTAGATAGACTTAGACGTATTTATCACTTTATTATAGGGTGATACTTGGTACATTTGGGCAACACCATTATTCAATTTTTCAACAGATATAACGTTTTGCTAAGGTGAGTTTTACATAGCCCCTTTTCTATTTATCACCATTTTTGGGGTGAAACATGTTACAACAATATTTATGCAATTCAATCATCAATGTGTCTATGTGTATTTCTATGTTGCATTATGTCTTGAACATGACTAGGGTAAGCACAATTCTAGCATAAACATTCATCATCAAACGGTATACATTGATAGATCTATTGGACTGACAATCCCACCCGGATACGTGCCTCCTACAAAGGTTACGTGGGTGTTTGTTACTGCAATTTAAACGAGTGAACCATGAGCGTATGGGATGTACCACAATACAACAGTCACAAGGTTGATTATGCACTCGATTTACTTCTAGTATGTTTTCGCATATGGACTAGATTGCCATGACACATGAATTGCACAACAATTTTATTCGATTAACAAAACCTATGTAATTCTCACCAACTTTTGTTGACCCAAAATATTTTCAACTTAACATGTTTCAGGTTCTACTTGCTTGAAGATTTGATTTGATGCTTGAAGATGTTTGTATAGTTTTATTCAATTTGATGTACAAATTCTTAGAACAATTGTATGTAATTCATTTTAATCATTTATTGAAACTTATTAATTACCATGAGCTACTGAACAATCATCAATACGTGACATCCCGATGTTTCCGCCATCGGTTGGGGTGTTACAGATTGGTATCAGAGCCATGGTTATAGGGAATTAGGTTATTAGAAAAATAATCTAGTCTATAACCATAGGATTTAACCAGTATTTGCTTCTTTTGCTTGCTATTCTCTATCTCCCTCCTACTTCATATCCCTACTTTCATCCCTACAAGAAGGTTGCTCTCCATCACTGGATTCACTCTTAGACTAATAAGGCAAAATCCTCAGGTTTAACCTGAACCACCTTGAGATCTCGTCGAAGTTCTAGATTTTAATAACGAACACGTGCAATCTGGAAGGGTGAACGCCTGTATTCTGAGTCTTCTGTCTAGGCTGGCATTGCGCATATATCCCAATCAGACGAGGGACCCGGATGCCTACCTGGGAATTCTCGGGATGAGTGTTCACTTATAGGCTAAAGCATGTCTTCATATGTTATTAGAATTTAGAATCTTTGATAAGTCAACGTTTTCGTTTATTCGCTTTAATTAATGAATAAATGATTACACTCCTTATATAATCTCATTCATTTCACTGTGTCTCTTACAGATCATGCCTCCACGTCGCAGTGCTCGTCTTAACAGTGGTGAAAATCATGATGAAGGAAGTAGCAATCACAACCACAACCACGATACTAACCACAACAACAACAACAACAACAACAATGGTGTCGATGCTCAACTGGCTGCAATCATTTCTCAACAAATGGCGCAGCAAATCGCAACTCTGGTTCCCAACTTACTAGCTCAAGTCATCCAGTTGAACGGCAACGGGAACGGCAACGGCAACGGGAATGGAAATGGAAACCACAACGGGAATGGGAATGGACTTCCAGCCTGTACCCTTAAACACTTTAATTCCTGTAATCCCCCAAAGTTCAGTGGAGAAGAAGGAGCTACAGGACTCCTACAATGGTTTGAGGGTATTGAGAATACCTTCATTAACAGTGAATGCCCCGACAACTTTAAAGTCCGTTATGCCATGAGTGTTCTTCACAAACGAGCACTCACTTGGTGGAATGAAGAAAAACGCACTCGCGGAGCTGAAGCTGCACTAGCCTTAACCTGGGATCAAGCTAAAGACATTATGAAGGCAGAGTTCTGTCCTCGTAATGAAATTAAGAAGCTGGAAGATGAATTTCATGATCTTGCTCAAGACGGTGGGGAAAACCTTGCTTACAACACTCGTTTTCATGAACTTAGCTTACTGCTACCCCACAAAGTCACCCCTTTGCCCATTGCTATTGAAAAATACATTGGTGGTCAACCGATGCAGATTCAAGACACGGTGTGGGGAAGGAACCCTGCTACTTTGGAAGAAGCAAAGCGTTTGGCTGCCACCCTACTCAGATCCGGTATAGGGAACCACATCAAAAACCGCAGACAGATCCGAAGCCATGTACGCGGTAGCTCCTGAATCAGGTATCCACGACTCTACATGTTGACTATCACTTGAAATATTGGCATGAAGACCAAAATGAAGAGCCTGATTTGGTGTTGGGCCTAATATCCCTGGCCCAAATGAAGATTCATTATGTGATCCATTACCACCATTTGATGTATGAAACCCATTCTGTTTAAAACCATAACCATGACCAGTTCCTGATCCATCTGGATTTTTGGTAGCCCAAGAAACAGGCCCAAACAATAATTCATTCTTTATATCATTACACTTAATAGATCCAGTGCTCATATGTTTTCCCCAATTATTTCTTGAATCACAATTAGGAACCCTAGATTCATTTAGTAACCATCGATGTCCTCTTCTTTGTCCAACACTTTCACCTATACTTCCACCATTAAATCTCTCACCATTATTCCATTGATCAAAAGAATCTGTTATATTTTTCCATATGTTAGATGAAAATTCTGTTCTACAAGCAAGATGTAACAGAGATGATGACAAAGTTGCTTTTAGAAACGTTGAAACATACGCATCAAGTTTATTCCATTCAGCACGTTCATTGGATCCATTAATTGGAATAGGTAAACCTTGATTCAAGAACTGTAATAAACCATATGTTTTTAAGAACATCATTGTTTGATGTTTCCATGTGAAATAGTTCGATTCATCAAGCTTTATTAAAGGTGTAGTCATAATCGAAGATTATGAGGAAGATTGGACACAGATCGGAGAGAGAAGCTTGGCCGGAAAAGATGATCGGAATCAATGGAGGTTGCCGGAGATCAAAGGTGAGTCACCGGAACCCTAATAGGAAGCTCTGATACCATGAAAACATAGTAACAGATAGAGAGAGATAATAGGGTAGAGAAAGTATTTCTGTTATTTCTGTTATTATTATGTTTGTATTAATCAAAAATACAAGACAACCAAGACTATATATACACAGATACAAAATGGGATACAGCTGTCAATACTATCACTCTAATAGGAGGTTACAAATTTGTTGTAAGAGAGCCATTGGAAAATCAAGTGTGATGCTTGCTAGTTAGGATGCATCATTGTTTTCAATTATTTCTTCTAGTGAAGAAATGAGTTTCATGTTATCCACGGTACATTTACTAGCTACTTTCAGGTTAAATACTATCATATATCATTTATGCTCTACTAACTAGACAAAAAAAAGATGTTTGCTGTGTTGTAGAGAAAATCCTTAAGGAATCGAATGTTGAATCCTCTCTAACTCTTGAGATTATAATGAGATGCGATTAAGTTTGAAATATTAGACACCATTTCTTCACCCCCTATGATGTTGATTTTCAGCCAATTCATCTTTCAATGGGCCTTTGAGATCTTCCTAAAGAGAAATTAGGATGACTCCAGATTAAGCAAAATTTACGGTATACGTACTCGTATCAAGTCACTTTGTTGATAAATGACCAATGCTCCGCTAGTAGCTCTTCCCGAATGATCTATGAACACTGCACTCTAATATGTTCAAAAGCTAGGTACGTGGTTAACGTTGGGCACTCTCCATTCAAGTTTTATTATGCACGACTCTAGAATGAAGAATATGCATCATTAATTATTTCAAACACTTTGGATTCAACCATAAATCTAGAAATATCATTCAATAATAAGGAATCATTTACAGAACTAAGCGACTTATTTTTTGGAAAGCGCGATTAGTAGGTATATCAGTAAAATAGCAACATTGGTGATGTCGCTGAATCAAACTAAGGCTTCTCTCACCCTTTTACAACCAACCTGCCAAGATTGATGTGGTGTAAGGGAATATTGGTGATGTCGTTGAATCAGTCTAAGGCTTCATTGATGAAGTCACTGAATCAGTATGAGGCTTCATTAATGTCGCTGATTAAGTCTGAGGCTTCATTGATGTCTCCAACAACTCTCCATTTCATCATAAGCCACTCCAACAAGGCAACTCAGTTGTGAATTCTTAAAGGATATACTGAGGGGAAACCATATTTGTTGGCAAAAGAAGTTGACTTTGCATATTTATGCTCACGTTCGTCCATGAGCATAAGGCTGGAGTTATGACTTAAGGGTTGTCTTAAACAATGAACATAATATTAATATCATTATCAAGGCAAAAAAAAAAAAAATTGCATGGATGCTAAATTAGACAAAATACATCATATAGAACTCATGCTATTGCTCTATTTCCCTCAAGAAGATTGAAAGAGAAGAACAATTAAAGTCAAATTATTCCAAATAACAATTCATTAATATTTTAAAACATAACATTAAACTTCTATGATCCTTGATTAATATAAGTCCTCTCACAATACGAAACTAGAAACCATAAAAACCCAATGGTAGTCAACACATCTTCAAAATTAGATTCAATGCTAGTCATTCACCAAACAACTAATTCATGCTATTGGAGCATAATCGTAATCTCCATCATCGTCATAACCGTCTCCCTCTAAGCTAACCAATATCAGTGCATACTTGTAACCATGTTCCTCACCATCATTGTTCTCATTTGCACGGCACCACCATGGTCCAATTGTCTTGCTTACCTCATGTGCCATTTGTGTTGCCTTGTTGGAGTGGCTTATGATGAAATGGAGAGTTGTTATGGTTTCGAGTATGAAAATGATAAACCCGAAAGCCGTATTTATGGGTGTGGAAAGGAGACTGACGTACTGAAGGGTGTGTGTAATAGGGTTAAGCACAACTACAACAGCCGCAAGAGTGTGATGAAACATGAGCATGTATGTGTCTACCTTATGTATTAGTGGGTCAAGTGTAACCTCACGAATTTTCCCATTTATTTTGCATTAAAGTATTTCCCGATCCATGATATAAAGTCTAATTTATTTCTAAGTATTCTTATCTTTATCCGTGCACTCTATTTTTCTAAGTTCCTTTTATTATTGTACTTAAAAAAAAATCTTCAATCATGACATATGTCCTATCCTAATTCTATTTATAAAATCGTCATTTTATAAGACGGTGTTTTTTATTTTCCAATTCAAACTAATGATTTTTTTTATTTCTTATTTAAAGCTAATCATTTTTCCAATTACATTTATAATCTCAAACAAGGAAGATATAAATCCATTTCAAAATAAAGCCTTGAGTCAAATAGTCAAAGTCCTGGTCAAAGTCCTAGTCAAACAGTCAAAGTCCTAGTCAAATAGTCAATTCATCATAAAACCTTACTTTATGGTGTTGACCAATTTTAATGGCTAATTGAATCCAAAACTAGTATAAAAACCCACCTATGACCCATTATACTTGGCACCTCTAAATCGATTGTTTCAATCCGATTAAACTTTCCCTCATACCTTTCTTCTATAGTCTATTACTTCTACAATTGAAGCTTTGATTATAAGCTCTTGTAATTGGCGAATTGGAAGCTTGATATTCTTTCTCTTTCGTTTTTTTTTATTTCTTCAATTTGGACTAGCTACGTTGTTGAGTCTTTGGGATTCGCCTCGCATACATTCACAACACTTAGAGGATAATTCACCTTAGCCAATGTGAGTTTACGTAACCATGTTTATGCAAATCTTTATACTTGCAACATTATACTTAAGCAATTCTACATACATATCTAGTTGTAAACGTTAATGCCTCATGATTTAGACAACAACGACAGTTAGACTCGTTTCAACAATACATAATCATTAGCTATGGCCAAGCCGGCGATACTCAATAATAGATCTATTGGATTGACAATCCCACCTAGATTCGTTGACCATCTTTTATGGGGAGCGCGGGTGATTGTTATCGTTCCAACATAATATTAAGGTGAACCGTGGATGACGGGATGGACCTAAACTAGTCGGAGGTTTGATTATGTCGATTCAACATTTCATGTTTATTCATGTAGACTTAAACTTACGATAGACATATGAATTGCTAAACTTTCATACTTAAACTTAATTGCTTGACATGGCTTATGTATTCTCACCAACTTCTAGTTGACCCCCCCCCCCCCCCCCATTTTTACAACTCAACAGGAAATAATGATGCGTGAAGACTAGAGTGTTAGCATGAGAAGACAAATTGAAGTTTATGCTTATTTGATTATTTGATGTATTAGAATTCCATTCAAAACTTATTATGTATTTCAATTTTGGATATTTTTACTTTAAATAAATTTCAAATTAAAATTTGAATACCATGTGCTACTGTATACTCATTCTTACGTGACACCTCGATGTTTCCGCCATCGGTTGGGGTGTTACATCAAGGAACCTTAGGAAAAGGTGATTTTACCCATTTTTTTAGTAAGTGTAAATATATCATGAGCATATCTTTTTAAAATAACAGATACTTATTCGATTATTACTTACCTCTTGAGCCATTTGTGTTGCCTTGTTGGAGTGGCTTATGATGAAATGGAGAGTTGTTGGAGACATCAATGAAGCCTCAGACTCAATCAACGACATCAATTTGAAGCCTCAATATCAATCAGCGACATCAGTTGAAGCTTCGATATCAACCAGCGACATCAATGAAGCCTCACACTGATTCAGCGACTTCATCAGTGAAGCCTTAGACTGATTCAGTGACATCACCAACATTCCCTTACACCACATCAGTCTTGGCAGGTCGGTTGTAAAAGGGTGAGAGAAGCCTTAGTTTGATTCAGCGACATCACCAATGTTGCTATTTTCCTTATATACCTACTAATCGCGCTTTCGAAAAAAATAAGTCGCTTAGTTCTGTAAATGATTCCAATAATAAGCATAAGTTAAAAAGTGTGACAGAAGTATTGAGACTCCATGTCATGTTTGTAAACATGCTCAAGGAACTAAAAGCGATTGCGGATCTCATATTTGACAAAGCCAAAAGTGGTATATATGTTGAACTCTCAAGACAAAGAGAATAGAATCTCATTTGTCAAAGAAATCTTGGTAGAAAATATAAACTCAAAGATCTTAATCAACTTAAGTAAATATGATATTTACTTAAGGTATCAGAAGAAGATGTTTGGACGTCACCCATTCTGATACTACTCCCACCTAAGCATGCTTAACTGCATGTGGAGTTTTCATGTGCTCCACAACCCAGCTAAGCCCAAAACGCGATGGTGATTTAATAAGCGTGACATTTCTTATATTGAACAAAGAATGTCTCTTAGCCACGGTTGATGTGGGATTTGTCTAGAGTGTCACTAGTCCATGTTAATCTTCTCGGTAGTCGGTATCGTTACAACAAGATGAAAGTCGAAATTCATCAATAGTGTACTTAACTCTAAGAAAGGTACTCCTCTAAAAAACAAGACTTGATAGGCAATTCATTAATTGATCATCGTGTTCAATACTTTTTCAAACTACATCCAACTTTTTTGAATTCTAGAGGAAAATAAAGAGTTTGACAATAGAACTTCAGTTTAAAATTAATAGACTTTAAAAAAAAAGGCCTTTGACTACCTCAACTGGGCAGTCTTGGATTCCATCATGACCCAAGTGGACTTTAATTAGTGTTCACATTGGTCAATGGTTCACCCACCACGGAATTCAAAATCAACAAATTAAGATCTTAGGCAATGTGGCCCATTCACCATATTCTTCATTTGTTTTAGCTATAGAAGCACACTTCATGTGATCCTTCTTGAAGCTAGAGTTAAATATGTCTTATGGGTCATCTAGATTGGAGAAGATAAAATCAAGTTTTCACATCTTCAATTCACCGATGATGCTTGGATTAGGGGATTTTGATCCGTAGCTCGTCACGCTAAAAGTTATCCTAAAGAAAGTTGTTTGGTATTGGATTGGGTACTAGTGGTTGCCAAGCATCTCAATTCCATGCATTAAGTATGTTTTGGCTTTTCACTAGGTTCTACCTCATCAAGATACTAAAATAGAGCTCCCATCAAAACGCTAATATCTCCGGTTCAGTTCTTTAATTAGTGTTCAATCACTAATTTGCATGACCTATCAAAATTTGATATCAGTCTACAATCGGTTAGTGTTTAGAACTAGACACCGGCGGGAAGCAATCCCTCTTAACAGGATACATACTCCTTGTTTCTCTTTTATTACTAGATAACAGGGTCGGTTCAAATGTCAATATTATCAAAAGTGCGTAGAAATTGCCTTTAGCGTCCATTTTCCGACAAAATATAGAGTTTCGGACACAATTTGGAGGTCGTTTTATTTTATTGGTGTATAGTCAGTATAATGCCACTAAGGGGCTGTTTGGCAGGTGCTGAACCAGTAAGTGCTGAACCAGAAAGAGGTCTGAATGGGTAAGAGGCTCTGAACCAGTAAGTGTTGAACCAGTAAACTGCTGTTTGGTTAAACATCTTAATAGACATGTAAAATGACTATTTTAGCCCCCACCCCACCCCACCCCATCCACGTCTTTCTTTTTTCTTTCTTTATTACTTCACCCCATGTATCCTTTTTATCTTCTCTCAAATCTCAATAATTCAACATTCAAAGTTTCAAACGATCTCCTTTATCTTTTCTCACAACACACTGACACACACTATCATCCTTTATCTCTTCACCTTTCTAATCTCTTATCATTTCCATTTTTATACCCCAAATCAGAACCACCATTCAAGAACCAGGTTTATAAACCCCAAACTCAAGATCGGAAGACGGAAGGGAACTCCTATGTTGGGTTCGGCACTTACCGGAGGAGACGCACAGGCGGAGGAGGCGCTGCTGGGTGGAAGAGAGGGAAGATGAGGAGGGCGGCGGGAGGTGGTGAGGAGAGGGGTGGGGCTGGTGGTCGGAACAGAGAGGAGGAAGGTTGGGGGTCGGAGCAGAAGGAGAGCAGAGGAAGGTGGCGGTGTTGGGTGGTGGCTGCAGCAAGGGGTGAAGGGGATGTTCAGAGGTGAGGGCAAATTATGTCCATTTTTTCATTCAGCAGCATCACAGGGCTGAACCGTTCAGTCTTAATGGTTCAGTTCAGAGGGGCAAGTTTTTGCAACCAAACACCACCCACCTCTGACTGAATCAGAGGTTACCTCTGAATGGAGCCATTCAAAGGTAAACAAACAGCCCCTAAGTTAATGAAGTATAGATTAATAAGGCCAACTGATCGACCAAACCGACTTAATACCCAGCAGGCTACCAAATTTGAGTGAACAAAACTTCAGCCATACAACCAAACAACCATTACTGGTTCAACACTTGCCAAACAGCCCCTAAGGCAATGAACAAGATGTAGAGGTGCACATAAAAAAGACTACCAGAACCGATAAAAAAATTCCGCTATGGAGCAACCGGTTCCATACCCAACTCTACCTGCCAAGTACCAATTATATATAGGTTTGCAACCCTGTGACTTGAAACCGGTTCCAACCCATTTGTACCCAACCCACACTGGTCAAAACCCGGAACCAGAACCAATCACTTTCCACTCCAAAAATTGGTTCACCCGACACGGTTCCACCTTTACCTATTGATTTGTTGACTAGAACTGGAATCCGTTCTAACCTGGAACCGGTTTTGGAAAAAAAAAAAAAAAAAAAAAAAAAAAAAAACACATTTTTGCGCACCTCTACAAGAATGACCCGAGATTGATTCTTGTACACTCGAATCTTGATTCCTAAATTTAAAGTTTCCTAGAGATGCTTGGTATCAGTATCTTAAGCTAATTAACTAACCATTTATCAATAAGATTAATCCACCAAAAAAGGTTGAAATTTTCCCAAAAAAAAAAAAGTTTTATCAAAGCATAATGCCGGTTAGCATATGTGAATATACCATACCCTATGCTAAAAGCACCATTGTCGTCTCTTCATCCCTACCACGACCACCATCATGATGATGTCAGATTTATTGTAGAGAAATTTAGCGCTTGCGGTCAATTGGGAAGCATGTTCATGGTGGAGCCAGGCCATCCCATGTTTGCATACATTGTCAGATTTTGCATCGGTGCCTGCTGCTGCTGCTGGTGTTGGTGTTGGTGGTGTTGTTGGTTAGCATTATTATAGGAACCAGGGATCACATCAACAGGGCTGCTGCCACTTTCGTCAGACGAGTCACTTGAATGCCCGTCAGATGGAGGACTTATACCAGGAACCGTTCCTCCACCACCACCGAAGCTCAACACGTTTGGTGGAGCCACTGGTGATGATGGCCCGTTACCAGATTTTGATTTCTTCCCATCTGCAATGAAGCTACCGACGATAACCTGCCACACAAAAACAAATTTTAACATACGCTACTAACCGTATAATATTTACGCCACACATTATGTGTGTGGAGAGAGGGAGAGTGGGGAGACCTGTACGGTCGATGCTGCCACCAACACCCCAGCAACACCGCCACCCAAAACACGGCCATCTGAACCGGCAAGAGAAACACTTAATCCACTAGGTTTGCTGTGGTTACCATCACTTTCTGAGTAAACAAAGGAACCTGATAACGATATTATCTCAAATCGGCCCTGAAAATTACATGAAACACACTTAGATTTAACAATATGTGAAATATCAGGAATTCACTAGCATCACTAAGACGCATCTTGGTTTTAAAAGGTGTGCATGAGGTGCAAGGTGCCAAGGAAAACACGTCAGGGGCTTGAGGCGGCGCCTCATGTACTTGTCGGGCAAATTGATCAAAATTAGGGCCCAGATGAGACCGTTAAGTAAACACAATGAAAGAGATGAAGAATTTATGTACATGCTTACTTGATAAAAAGGTTGAAATGTAAAACAGATGAGAGAGACGCAACTTCTAGTTGTAATTTGTAAATACACCTTACCTTATTTGGTTGTATATCGAGCAGCGCCTTGCTTAAGTGATGCGCGCACTCGGCTTTAAGACCTACGCCCCGGTGCGCCTATCACTTTTTTAAACCAAGAGTCGCATATTTCAATGTTATTCAGTTGACCGCGTGGATTCTTTTTGTTTTAGTTACTATCTTTGTTATTACATGTATGTGGAGTCCACGTTATCATTTGTAACCCATACCCTATAAAAAACACCTTGCAAGCTAAATCTCTAGCGAAAAAGGTTGAAAAAACCGTGAAACTTGATTACTACTTAGTGACATTAAACCAAATAAACACCACCAATTGAAAAGCTGCTAAAGCAAGCTGTAGAATATTTCAGCTACCAAAGTATGTATGTGTTCATTACAAAAAAAATGTAAGTAGAAAACTGCATAAGTGCATAAGCACTAGTACGTCATTTAGAAGTGGTTTAAGTTATCAATCTAACAAAAGAAAAACGTCATTTAGTTGTAAACTATATAAGATTAAAAGTGATTAAGATGCAACAATTGTCCATATAGATATATTGACTTACTTCTAGAGTTAAGGCTTTTAAAAGAAAATAAACAAGGAGAAAGCATAACACGCCAATTAATATATAATATATACTCAATTATATTGAAAAATATTTCTATTTTAAATGCTTATATTTACAAATTAATAATCTTAACAATCCATGTGACAGTAGAATGAAGTTACGAAACCAAAATCTAGATTAAAAAAATTATGGACCGATAACATCAAAAGAATGATTAAATGGATTAAGTATTTTAAATATTGTATGAGTTCTTTTAATAAACTGATATTTAGAAATTTGAATTTAAAAAAAAAACAAATTTATGTCAAAAAATGCAATATAGTAATATGTAAATTTTATTAATCAACAAGACCCATTTTAGAAGTTCACTCAAGACTACTAAATAGCTTGAGCCGACCTTGATATGGACTTCAATTGTAAAATCTTAAGAAGCGTAAACTTAACAAACGAGAGAGTAACAGTGCAAACCTCATATGTTACGGTGCCACCCGATATTGCTGACTGTTGAAGAGTCACATTGCTGATGGCACCATTGGCAGATAAAATACAAATTGTACGAGGTCCTTCTAGCGAAAATGACACCATCGTCGAGGCTATATCCTGTTAAAAGAATTAATTAAACAATCAAGAAACCCTCAATATGCCCCATATAACAAATAAATCTAAGATGTAAAATTTGAAAGATAAACACAAACCAACTAAATAATTAACATGATTACAGTTACATGTATGGTCTATATATTATAGTTATCAACTTATTATGGCATTAAGCGACAAATATGATCAAAGATTCAAAATTACCAATTGGTGAGCATAATTTTCACTTGGAGATAAAGACCACAAGTCCACAACGTTCAATATCCATGCATAAACGCCTATAGCTATACTAAAGGTAACATTATATTACTCCGAAGAAAACATAAACCTTTTTAAACAATACCACGTAACAAAAATTAGGTGGTCAAAGTGTCAAACATAGCAGACACTCAGTTAGCCGATGCTTTAGGAGATTTGCGTACAAGCAAGTATTAACCTTATACATATTTACCATAGATAGTGCCGCCTACCTAAACTATCTATGTGCATCTATCCAACATGTATTAGATCTGTATCATCAAAACTGTAGGACTAATAAATATCATACAACAAAAGGAAAACACTTTAGCTGTTAAACGGCAACACTTACAATAAATACCCCTTCCGCCCCATGAAAATTGCAGCAATAGATGCTAAATCATATAAACGTACGCGTCACGCTACTAATCATATACTTTAGAATATAATTTTCAAAATATAATCATCCAATAGATGCACAACCAATCATCAAAAACTAGGGAGAAATGTGTTAATTTAGTTAGTTAATTTAGTTAAAAGATTTTACTTAACTACGTTTGCACAAGGACAAAGAATTTTACGTCATTCGAGCTTTAAAACATGCACAAACAAGGAAGTGGAAAAAACACTAAAAAATAGAAAACCTCCCAAAATTACATGTGCGCTAGCAAAAATTGAAACGAAACTTGTAGATGCAACCATGCAAGTTAGGTGTGTAATACGCGATTCACCGGATAGCCAATAAATCAACCGAGTTACACACCTCAAGACCATCAAGAGGAAATAACAATCTTTCCTTTTAAAAGACTACAACTAAAACTAGCTGCAAAAGCAACCGATCACATCCGCATCAACTAGTCTACTAAATTAATCAAGCCATCAAGCTAGTTAGAAGCTTGTGATTATGTACACCTCTCATTTTTTTTTATGAACCAAACATCGTTAACGAAAGTCCCAATGCGCTTCTTAGACGAAAACAGACAGAGACATATTAATCAAAATTCCAAACCAAAATTATTAATTTCATAAAATCATGAGTAACCAAAAAAAAATAAAAATAGGGCATTACCTCTCCTTCCTTAACAGTAATAACATGAGGAGTAAACCCAATTCCAGGTACACCTATCATTATAAAACAACATAATAATAAGTATACAACAACAACTATGAATTATCATGAAAGTCATCAAAACCATATACCTAAAGCATCCAACTGCTTCTTTACAGAGCCTGCAGGTCTCCCTCTATGTCTCTTACCAGATGAATCCATACTAAGCATCCCACCACTACCGTCATTAACCGGAGACAAACTAAGGGCAATGCTGCCATCAGGAGACGCTGAATACTTTCTGGGCCGACCCCTTTTCTTCTTATCCGGGTCAACAGTGTACCCACCGGCCCTAAAACCTCCATCCACGTAGTGATCAGATGAGTTAAAGGTGAAGGGTTGTTGAAGCTGAACAGAACTTGAACTGGGTGTCATCAAGATTGGATTTTTATTAATGGGGTGGTGGTCTTGGAGGGTAGAATAGGTATTTTGTTGCATTATTATACCTGGAGGCGTCTGGTGGTGTAGTGGTGGTGGGGTTAAAGATTGACGTGAATCCATGGAAATTGAATGAAATTGTTTGTGGGGTGGTTGTTGATATTGAAATGCAGGTGGTTGTGGAGATCAATTGTATGGAACGGATTTAATGGCGAAAGATTTGGTTGAATTGGTATTAAGGAAAGAGGGGAATTAGGGTTTTAAAGATTAAAATTTGGGGCTTGATTTGAGTGCATACTAGTTGAGTTGAGCATTACATGTTTTTATCACAAGGTTCATTCATGCTTCTCTCATGGAATATGTCATCAACCGATATGCAACTCCTTACTTATTAATAAATGAAGTGTATTATTAATATTACACGCAATCTATGTAGTATATATGACTCAAGATTTCACATTTTTAATAAATATACTAAACTAGTATTTTCTTAGTCTTCAAGCGTTTGTGTAAAACATAGAAAAAAATAACCAAGTTAATGTAAATCCGTGTGTTGCAATGAACTTATCAAATGGGGAAGATAGAGGCGTTTCGACGGACATGTTAAATAGGAAAAAATAGATGAGGAAACGTTGAACCCCACACGCGTATTATGGTGTGTTAACTCGAAAAAATTAGAACAAAACGTAAAACAAAAAAGACTTATAAAAGAGTACCACCGAAATAAGCATAAACCAATTTGCTAATTATAGTTTGAATAATCACGGGTGTTTAGTAAGGTGGTTTTTACTTTAAGTAGTCTTTATATTTATCTAAATTTGTTTATATACTAAATTAAACTTGAACATGTTAAATGACACGAGTTTTTTAAATGTTTCTAGCTCCTTGCTTTTTTCCGAACTGTTAAGTTCGTTAACAAAAGAAGCAACGCATAAACGTCGCCCAATATAAAAAAAGGCATTCATTAAAAACCGGAAAAACACTTACAACAAATAGAACTTACACCGTTTGAATCATTCAATCAAACTATGCTTCAATATATTCTTGAATTAAAAGAACCTAATAGACTTCATTTCTCCAAAGATTTCTTTAAATGCATGCTAGTTTTATTTTTTAATAAACGGGTGTTTAAAAACAAATCAAGAACGGTCGGCGATACGGTGTAGGACATCAAGGAAAACACGTATCTTTGTTTGAAGGTTAAGGCTAAATGGAAAACGTTATCACTAGATAGATGGCTAAAATTTGATGTAAACACGTTTTGATATTTGGTGTTCTTCTGGAGGTTGTATGTTGCCTTTGCTTTCTAGCGCCTTGCTAGAAGCGGGGTTGTTTTGGTGATAATAAAGTTCACTTGTTTGTTAAAAAAGGTCAGCTTTTAGTTTTAAATAGTGAAATATTAATCAAAAGTATTTGCAAGTTTTTTATAATTTATTTTTGACATGTATTCGTAATCAAACGTTTTTTTTTAAGAATCTATATAAGTAGAAGAGTATGTTTGCTAAAGAGCTTTTAGAAGCTTTTAGTTTGAAGATTTTAAGAAAAAGATCACAATTAATAAAAAAAAACATTGTTTGGTTGAAGGAGCTTGAAACTTTTAGATTAGAAGAAAAAACTTCATATTGAAACGCTACTAGTACTGGCTTTAAAAAAAAAAAAAAAAAAAAACTTCTATTAGCTACAAGCTTTTATGAGTAAAATAACACAAATACTCATTCTACCATTAAAAAAAACAAGCATACAAGCTTTTAATTATGTCAATTATGGTCATTTTATATATTTTATTAAAACCTCCTGCTACTCTACCAAATACCTAAATATATCTAAAAAACTGCAGCTAGCCACAGCTTCCAACCATCAACTACCAGCTAGTTTTGCCAGACATCTCCCAGGTAGATATATGATTAGATAGTCTATAACATATTTTCATTAGTTAGGTAATTTATAAAAGTTAAATAGTTACTCTCCTTGTTACATTTGCTATACTGTAAAAGGTGATGTGGAACACCAAAAGGGAAGGTTACAAACGTAAATGCAATTTCTGGGTTGACGGATCCTGTTAAACACAAACATTAATAGGGAATAAGAGTGAAAGATATATTATTAACGTTACAGGGAAAATCTAATTAATCTATTTGTACCACAAGATGGTTATGTAAATAGAAAAGATTACTTGTTGACATATAGTTTTATCGATAAATATGTCCTGTGTTAAAAACTAATTTTACTAAAACAAATAGTTTTTGCATCCATGATTAAGCACTATAGATTTTTTTTTTTTTACTAAAAAAATTAAGCACTATAGATGACTACGCTTATAACGCTTATTAGAAACACAACGTTGACGTTTCTACAGGACGATAACAACATGAATATAAACATCAACGAAGTTAACTCAATGGTGAATTATGCTCATTACATTCGACTCGTTCGTGTAAATACAATATTTCCTCACTCTGCAAGTTTTCCAGCATGTTCCGAGGTCTAATCAAAGAACATGCCTTTATAACACCAAGAAAAATCAAATTCTCAATCCGCACACAACTTCAAGAAACATCTCTGAATTTCCATTTGATTTAACATCTGATCTCATATGAACCGGCTTTGGTAATATACCTAACCCACTCAACCGTGTTGTACCCACTCTTCTCCCATACCTGACAAACGGACCAAAATTTAACCATCAGAGACTAAAAGATGTGTCATTTCGCCATATAGAAAACACCATTCAGTGTGGGTAAAATTAAAAAATGTACCTTGAGAAACCTGACTCTTAATCCAGATGCTGTAAACATTGGAACCTACAAAACACGAGAACAACACCATTATACTTTGAAAATTTTATACCGTTTATTAATATGAGGGTCAAAAACTATTTTTAAATGATTTATTTTTATGAAAAACTTAGGTGATGTTAAAAAGTCATCACCTGAAACTCCATCTGTATCGGCGGCCTAGTCCATGACTTCTTTTCTACAATCGTTGAAATCAGCTCCACTTCTGCACTCAAAGTTGCTTCTGTTTGTCCAGGAAATTTTCGTATCCTGCAAGTGTATTATAACAAATGCACGTGTTACAAATCACGGCCTGACATAAGGGTATGCAAAAATACAATATAACACACACACACTGGTTGGACACTCACTTCCACATCAAACAGTCCATAGAAGCATTGTACTTTGCTCGCCCTGATGTCACCTGTACACTTGTTTTTGCTGTCTGTTTGGGTACTGGAACCTTAATTACAACTCCAAGTGCAAACATTTTTGCGCCAAAAACACTCTTTACCTGAAAGCCGGTAATATCGATATAATCATATAAAAGACGATAAATTAGTTCATAAGTTAATAGTTTACTACAGGTGGCGGTTTCAGCTGATTTACCATGAATGTTAAATCGGTTTATGTTTTATTACTAATTGTGTTCAAATGAATCCAAAGTTGCCTAAATTATATTTAAATGCATTAATGTTTTAGATCTTTTTGTTCAAATTGGATTATCATTAGAAATAATCTTAATTTATAACCATATCTAACACGTTGATTATTTATTAAAACAAAACAAATTTAAACAAAAAGTGTTTTTGGTCAACCCATTTGACATGTTAACCAAACAGCTGATTTTGCCACTTTTAGTTCAACGAACCTTAACGTTAACTTCCATGCGTGTCCTGCCCAATTCTTTGATGGTGGGCAATACCCGGAATGGAAGATTCACACCCTCAGTAATACGATATCTGTTGAATTATAAATCAACTTATCAACAAAAATGTTATAAAATGTTGATATAAGATTTAAATATTTAAAAAAAAAAATATACTTCATTAGCTCGAATTCACCATCTGGTGGCACAAAGCTGACAGTTTTTTCTGAATTAAATCTAGTCAAGTTTACACACTGATGGAAGGTAACATCATCCAGCTCAATGGTTTTCCCACTGCATTAAATAGTAAGGTTTAAATGCAATCAAACTGAAATCAACATGAAACATATAAAATTATTATATGTGAATTTAGAAATTACCTCTTAGTAGGGCGCGACTTAATTTCAGATTCTTTCTCCAGTCCGATTTTGTCATTTAATCCCAACTTCAAATCAGGCATTCCAGAAAGGAAACACTTCATAAGAATCTTGCCCGTTACATCACAACGTAGTACACTACCTTTAAACATGATTATTATTTATTAATCAGGGAATTATATACTCAACATATAGACATGGGAAACACAATTAACCTGTACCTTTTGAAGACATAAGAAGATTAACACTTTCCACAATATCCAAAAACACTTCATTCTTTTTATAAGCAAGACCTTCCCTGCGCCACCCAACCGCACCAGTTACTTGTAAAGTAGCATTGGGAACAGGTTTATCTGAAGGCTGTTTACATTTGTTAAAAAATGGAGCCACAAGTCAGAAAGAAATTAAATTCTACCAAGAAAAAATAACTATTTTTCTAAAAGTGATTGAAAAAGATAATAGGTGACATATAACCTTGGATGAGAATGGTGAGCGTACACCTTCTTGAGTAATGTAAAGCTTTAATATTTCCGGTGAAAGATTTTGCGGATAACCAAAGTCCATAATCTCTGCAAATAGAACAAAATATAGAGCTGAGTGAACCATGATATGGTACGAAAAACTAAAGAAATGGGATCTAAACAAAGCACCGCATACCATCTAATAACTCGTATATCAAAACAAAGTTGTTTCGGATGGCATCCTCATCAAAAGCACCGCCAAAATACGATTTAAATAGATTAACCGCCTGCATGAGAAGAAAAATAGCTATATGACATTAATCTGAGGAGTTTCAAAATAAGATTTAATTTTTGGACAACTACATTAATGTTGAATTAAGAGGTTAAAAGGTTCTATAAATACCACATTCACAAGTCTTGCTCTTTCTTTAGTGAAACATATATAAACTGAACAAAACCTTGAAAAATAAAAGAAAAATTAAATTACCTCAACAACAAACTTGAAGGCACAGGCTACATTGGCATTACTGCTGACAACGATGACAATGTAGACATTGCTAATTCTCATATAGAAAAAAGAGCAACCACCAATCTGGCGAACAGGGCACGTGCCTAGTTCTTTTGTTTGCATTATGTGCAGTCTAAAGGCATCAACCATATTTCCCCTAAAAGATGAGACAGCAAACAACACGTAAACATAGTGAGATAAATGCATGCTTTTACTGTTTACTTGTACGCATTTGTAACAACTGAAAAATATTACGTTGTAACATGATTACTCAATGAAATCCACAGATAGTTTATTGCAAAAACAATGTTGAGAAAATAAAGTATACAAGATAGATGAAAATAAAAATGAAACTTATGATAAATCATCAAAGTTCTTAATTAATTTCCATACACAACAGTGCATGAACACATGGATTTTAATAACATCAACAAGAACAAATAGACAGATAGCATTTTAACCTAGTCATGCCAGAGATGACACAAAAGAGGCTCAAACGTGAAAAGATTGAAAGTACAAATAAAAAACGGCATGTATAATTTACTACTAATCATACCAATAAGAGATTAGGTAGTAACCCGAATCGTGCGAGATAACTTTCTAGCAACTGCTTTCAAAAGCCAATTCCCTCTCTTACAAGGCAAATTCTCCATGTATGCATAGAAGAACCGATTTTAGGTAGACAAAATATGAAAACCACATAAACACATGCTCATGTCGCTTTAATTGTGATACAGAATACGGTTATTCTTATGAACTGTACCCGAGCCCAACCAGCCCAACAAATTGAAAAGAATTAAGGAGGGCCGCGTGATATAATGAAGCGGGGGAGAGCAAACAGAGTATGGCGAATAACAAATATAAATAATATGACTACTGTTTGTGACCTTCTTCTTTCCATCTCTTCTTTAATAGTTTATCAGGTATTGCTTTCAATTCCTTATTGTAATCATTCATTCACATGATCAATAGAAACCTATAAGATTCTAGACCTATCCGTATTGTTTAGTTTAGTTGTGGAAATATCCATTGGCAACAGTTACGTAACCGGTTAAGCAATTCTCCACTTCAAATTAGAGTGTTTATGTATAGACTTTAGTGATTAGCCTATAAAAATCATAGGCTTGGTTTACTAACTCAAAGTATGACCTAGATTCTAATCTTCTGTTAATACACTAAGTAGTTAATAATAAAGTAGCAATAGAGTGTATGTTAATATTCAACTAGGGGAAAACAATATATAAAATCAGGAAAATAAGGAAATGTGAAGTAACTAATATACAGAATAAAGCACAAATTTACACTATTGTTCTTCAAAACATATGATATATATATATATATATATATGTAGAGAGAGAGAGAGAGAGAGAGAGCTGACCCGACGTCATCGCGATAGAGACGGTTGATGAGAACATCGCCGCGAAGATTTAAAAAGTAAATAGCTGAAGCAGCCACCGGCATCTCTTATTAGCAGCAGCAGCAGCAGCCGCCACTGTATGTCAACGATGAGTACGTATCAGATCTGGAATAATATTGGGATTTCAGATTTGTTTGTTGGAACAAGGTTTTCTTTCAATCGCAGCTACCTGTCTGTCTCTCGAACAAGACTAGTAATAATAATATTATTGTTATTAGACTGGGGGTGTGGCTCGGGAAAGGGGTCGGGGAAGATGAAGTGGAGCCTTTTCCGATAGGGAACACCCCCCCCCCCCCCCCCTGTTTTTCAATCGGTGAGCTCGGGGGAATCATCCCGTCCTTCCCGACGCGTTTTCCAAGAAATGTATACGTTATTGTATACGTTGGGGGGCCCTTAACGGTCACTTTTAAAAAAAAAAAAAAAAAAAAAAAAACAAATTCTATTTACCTATATATCTATCTCTATCTATATAATAATTGAGGTCATCTAGGGTTGAATGAAGCCTTTAGAGAGTGTTTGAGCTATCCATATTGTATGTGGAGCTCCAACTAACTCACTATAAATACTCTTTTCTAAACATAAATCTACACTACATTCTTCCATCATACTCTCTAACAAATCTTCTAACCAACATTCATCTTTCTTCTTCTTTTGCATTCTTGATTCTAGGTCATGTATTCTATTGAAACATACCATCGCACATCCATAATTTTTTTGCATTATTGATTATGTTCGATATATAAATGGTTAGTGTGTACTGGCCGAATCAATTGAGTGATTTTATATGCATTCTTGATTCTGTTCACACATGATAATTTTTTTATTCATTCTTTAATCTGGATTTATAAACGGTTGTTTGTCTTTGATTCGACAAGTTTTCTTTTAGTCGATTTGAAGAACCTTTAATATGTGTTTATTTTGTTTTATTCTTTTAGTCGATTTGTTAATCTAATGTTGAGAATGATTTGTAGGTACTCAGGGTACTGTGCTTGGAGAGGGGTGTTGGATCTTTCTGGTGATGTAAACTCGGAGATTTATGCAGGATTGCGAAAGGTTTATCAAGATCTCGGCAAGTGCCTGAACTTCGATTTAGGATGCAGCGGTTCTTGCAAAGATCTTCAACAAAAGTCAATTACGAAAATTTTGTTGACATTTACTCATGCCTTCAATTACCATTGATTATGCCATTATAATTATTATTATTAATTATTAATATTGACTAATTATAGTTGACATTGACTCATGCCTTCAATTACCATTGATTATGCCATTATAATTATTATTATTATTAATTATTAATATTGACTAATTATAGTTGACATTGACTCATGCCTTCAATTACCATTGATTATGCCATTATAATTATTATTATTAATTATAAATATTGACTAATTATAGTTGACATTGACTCATGCCTTTAATTACCATTGATTATGCCATTATAATTATTATTATTAATTATTAATATTGACTAATTATAGTTGACATTTACTCAATCCTTCAATTACCATTGATTAAATGTCATTATAATTATTATTATTATTAATTATTAATATTGACTAATAACATTAATAATTAATAATAGTTGACATTTACTCATAATAAAAAAAAACTAAATCAATCATATCTCAATTAGCTTAGTCTCATTGGCATGATTATATATACATTACTTGATAATATAAATTATATATACTCAAATTATATGTAGCTGTGTATGCTAATTATAATTCTTTGTCATCAATATAAATCAAATACCAATATTTCCTTTTTTGAGTAGTTGATATATTGAAAATCACCCTCATTAAAAGACCAGTCAACACGAATGGCAGCATTTCATGCACTAATTTTGCTTATTTTTAATTCGGTCAACACGAATTAATTTTGAATGCATTAAGAAAAATGTATTAAAAGACCAGTCAACACGAATGGCAGCATTTCATGCACTAATTTTGCTTATTTTTAATTCGGTCAACACGAATTAATTTTGAATGCATTAAGAAAAATGTATTAAAAGACCAGTCAACACGAATGGCAGCATTTCATGCACTAATTTTGCTTATTTTAAGTCTATTTTACTAATCAAGCTAAAAAATTCAATCATTCCATAATTATACTTCAACTATATAATTAGACCAATACAAGTCTTTTATACTTATTCTATCAACATTATCCCACTTTCATCATTCAATTACGGTTTATGTGTTTCGAATACACTCCTTTTTCACATTCAGTTTTGTTCCAGACTGTGGAAGCAAAGACTTTTGTAAGTCCATTTTTACCATACCTGATTTATTTTGTTTTCTTAACAAACATAGTTCTTTATCATTGTATTTAATATACAATTATGCTCGCGTCTCTCTGTCTTTGTATTCAAAATTGCTTTGTTGAATGGTAATATAATAATAATAAAATGTAGGTTACACACATTGCTGATGATGGTAGGTGAACCATCTTCATTTTATTTAATTTTATATAGATAGATGTATATCACATTTGGTATAATATTAAAAAAGATGAACTCATAATAACCGTAATAAATCATCTAAAAATCCGCTTTAAGAAAAATGTATTAAACATTGTAACACTATATTTTTGTGTTTTGCATTGTATATTTTATATTCTACAATTTCTTAAAGCGTAAAATACGTTAGTTTGTCAAATATTTTTCAATCATCAATACTATGTTTTTTTAATTTTCAGGGAGCATACTTATTTTATTGAAGAAAAAAATAACTTTTACAATGTCAGAACCCCCAAAAGAGATTTTTAGTTTACCGAAATCTAAAGTTGGTAACATGAGGCGTAAATCTAACGGTAATCATTACGGTTTTTTTTTTACATTTGTTTACATTGATATATGTTTATATTTTATTATACTAACAAATATTATAAACATGTATGGAGATATCAATACTGCAACACCGTTGTCCGACATATCAAATGGTACATAATTTGTTATGTTTGATCTTATAAATTTAATTCTTAAATTTCAATTACAAAATAATACGTATAAGTATACTCTATTGTTCAGTGAGTCTTAATGTCTCTGAGAGACGTAAACGGATGAATGCATATTTGGATAGCATAAGTTCCAATGTCGGTTCTTCAGCTTCTAATGTTGAAAATGTAGAAGGCTCTCCAAACGCTTTCACACCTTCGTTAGTAACAATTCAAGGTAAAATTTTCTTCTACATTTCACATATGTCTTATTGCTTACTACAATCCGTTGTTTTTTTACTTAGTTGTCTTTATTTTTGTAGTTAACACGCAGAGAACGCCTTTGTCAGACATCTCTAATGACCGTGCTGATTGCACAAAGCGAAAAAAAAAACAAATTTTGCATCCACAAAAACAAATAATCGTGTAACAATTGAAGGTAAATTTTCTTTTATACATTGCCCAAATGTGTTTTTGCTTACTCATTTCAATTTTTTTTTAATTATTTCTTTTTATTTTATAGTTAACACCCAGATAACGCCTTTGTCAAACATCTCTAATGGTATTATTTATCTTTTTTTTATGTCATCATTTGTTCGCTTATGTGTTTCTATTAGTATAATCGTATTGTATTGTCCCGTTTTGTAGTTATGTTATTTTCAAAGCATGACATTTATTTATTTCATTTTTGAACAGTCTGTCACGAATCTCAACATAGCAATTTATCAGAATTTTATAAACAAAGGCGAAAAGAAAGAAAGCATATCTTGGATTCTAAGCGGAGTAATAAAGGAAAACTAACTATAACACCTAACACTCAATCACACCCAGTTGACATTGTTGGTATGTGTAGAGATTACTTACTTTTACAAAGTATATTATAATACATGAACAGTTATCAAACTTATATTATTTTACTTTGTTAGGATCTTCAGGTGTTAGGTCTCCGCTTTCTAATGTTACCCAACAACAAGCAAATCGAAATACCAATGTACGCAATACGCGGTCAACATCTAATTTAAAACGAAAACGCCCGAGTATTACTCCCATACCGATGGCCGACTTGGAAGAATGCTTAGAAAATCTGCATGGAGTAACTTCAAACATTGTAATAAAAGGCATATCTCCAGGTACTCTTTATTCGGTAATTAATATAAAATATATTCAATTGTAATTCTAAATTACATTAAAATTATCTTATATATATATAAATTTTCAATATCTATTTTTAGATTACTTGGACCATGGGGATCAAAATGTTACTTGTGAGGATTGCAATGCAAGATTGTGGAGTTGTGAATCTACAAGAGGGCATAAAAGAAGTGGTGGTAAAAAAATTTTCTCTCTATGTTGTGGTTATGGAAAAGTTTTGCTTCCTCCTTTTAAGGAGGCACCGGACAGTTATAAAGAGTATTTTAATGGTGTTGATTCTAAAAGCAAATTCTTTTTAAAGAACATAAGACGGTTCAACTTTATGTTTGCATTTACTTCCATGGGTGGAAAAATTGATAAGTCTATAAATCATGGTAATGCTCCTTTCATCTATCGTATAAGTGGTGAGAACTACCATGCTTTGGGAAATCTTTTACCATCACATGGACAAAATCCAGTATTCTCTCAGCTATACATCTATGATACTGAAAATGAAGTTTCGAATAGAATCAATGTCGTTGGGTATGTTTTTTTTTAATGTCTTTTGTTTCGAACGGTATACATACCCAAATGCTTTTCAATCTAATACATTCATCTTATTTATAGTGATGCAGACGAGGATCACTCATCAGAAAAGGCGCTTGAGTTTCAAATTGTAAAAGAATTGAAAAAAATGTTGGATGACAAAAACTCCTTGGTGAAATCTTATAGAATGGCGAGAGATTGCTTTCAGAAGAATCCTGATGCACAAGTCAAGCTTCGATTAAACGGAATGAGGAAAGAAGATGGTAGAACATACAACCTGCCCACAGTTTCTGAAGTTGCTGCATTGATAATTGGTGACCTCAATGAAGAAACAGATAAACGTGATATTATCGTGCAGACCATTGACGGAAAGCTAAAAAGAGTTAGTGAGTTACATCCGTCGTATCTTGCTCTTCAGTATCCATTGTTACTTCCTTATGGTGACGATGGATATAGAATTGACATCCTTCACAGCAATGTTCCCTTACCAAATGAAAGCTCATCTTCAAATTCAAAAAACAAAAAAAATGACCGTCAAAAAAATGTTATCTTACCAGATGGGAGCTCATCTTCAAATACAAAAAACATGAAAGTACAACAATGAGGGAGTTTTTTGCTTATAGGATTCAAGATAGGAGTAATTAGGGGTGCAAACGAGCCGAGCCGAGCCCGAGCTCGACCAGGCTCGAACTCGAGCTCGATTAAGTTATAAGAGCTCGAGCTCGAGCTCGGCTCGATTCGAGCTTTGTTTTCAAAGCTCGAGCTCGGCTCGTTTATAATTTCTCAAGCTCGAGCTCGGCTCGGGCTCGGCTCGTTTAGTATTTATTAGTTAATATATTAGATAAAAATAATATAAATAATTGTTCATTTAGGCTCGTGAGCTCGATAAGTGAAGCTCGGGCTCGGGGCTCGTTTACTAAACAACTTTAAATGAATGATAAATATTATTAAATATTAAAAAAACTAATATTATACTAGGCTCGATAAGGCTCGACGAGCCTAACGAGCTTCACGTGTCAGGCTCGAGCTCGAGCTCGATAAATAAACGAGCTTTGTTTTAGGCTCAAGCTCGGCTCGAGTTCGATAAAGCTCGGCTCGTTTCGAGCTTTTTGCCGAGCCGAGCTCGAGTAGCTCGCGAGCTGCTCGGCTCGTTTGCACCCCTAGGAGTAATGAATTCTCCCTAATTCTTAATGCAAGGAGACTTTTACAGCAATTTTTAGTTGATTCATATACAATGATTGAAATGGAAAGATTAAATTTCATTAAGGGTAAGCAAACCCTTATTAGGAGTGAGAAGTATAATGTCCTAAGCAAACAAAGAGAAGAAGGACAAACAGAGACATCAAGCATGGGTCAACGAGTTATTATTCCATCTTCTTTTACAGGTGGCGCTAGATATATGATGCAAAATTATCTAGACGCAATGGCAATATGCAAGTGGTACGGATACCCTAACTATTTTATTACAATTACTTGTAATCCTAAATGGCCAGAGATGAGAAGATATCTTCAAGATACCACTCTTAGACCAGAAGATAGGCCAGACATTTTATGCAGGTTGTTTAAAATAAAACTTGATTCGATAATTAAAGACCTGAAAGATAAACACTTATTTGGAACTGTTGAAGCTGGTACGAATACATGAAGTTTATTTTATTAGAACATTATTTATTTATTTTTTTAACCTTTATAACTTATTTTATTTTGTTTGCTACCAATACTTTGCAGTTGTATACATAGTTGAGTTTCAAAAACGTGGATTACCGCATGCACACATCTGTTTGTTCATGGACGCTGGTTATAAGCTTCCAACAGTTGACCATATTGACAACTTCATTTCAGCTGAGATACCAAATAAAGATGAGGAGCCAGAATTGTATGAACTTGTACGTGAGTTTATGATTCACGGTCCTTGTGGACCTTTGAATATGCGTTGTCCGTGTATGGTCAATGACAAATGTTCAAAAAACTTCCCAAAGAATTTTCAGCATGAAACCTCTATCGATAATGATGGTTATGCATTGTATAGACGAAGAGATAATGGTTCGTTTGTAGAAAAGTCTGGTGAGCAGTTAGATAACAGATATGTCGTTCCGTATAACAAGACTCTTCTTAAAAGATACTAGGCACATATCAACGTTGAATGGTGTAACCAAGCTGGATCCATTAAGTATTTATTTAAATACATTAACAAGGGTCCAGATAGAGTTACTGTTAATTTTGTGGAAAGCAAGAAAGTACCGGGTGAAGACATAGTGGTTGATGAAGTCAAAGGATTTTATGATTGTCGTTATATTTCTGCGTGTGAGGCTTCATGGAGAATATTCTCATATGATATTCATTACAGGACACCTCCTGTAATGAGATTACCTTTTCATCTACCCGGTGAACAAAGAATTGTTTTCGATGTTACGCAGGACATTGACGACGTTCTCAATAAACCCTCTTGTGCTACATCTATGTTTTTGGGTTGGATGGAACGCAACAAAAATGATGCCAATGCAAGGCAACTAACTTACATCCAATTCCCTTCACAATATGTTTGGAAAGTACAAGAAAGAAAATGGGAGCCTAGGCAAAGAATAAAGTCAATTGGTCGGATTCATTCAGTTCCTGCTTCTGTTGGTGAAGCTTATTTTTTGAGAATTCTTTTGAATAAGGTTAAAGGACCAACATCATTTCAAGATATTCTTAAAGTTGATGGGAAAGTCCAATCCTCTTTTAGGGATGCATGCTACGCTATGGGACTCTTGGATGATGATACAGAATATGTTGAAGCAATAAAGGAAACGGCTTTTGCAGGTTCTGGCCCTTATCTAAGGAACTTATTTGCAACTCTTTTAGCGTCCAACAGTTTGTCAAGACCTGACATTGTGTGGGAGGAAACATGGAATTATTTGTCTGATGACATTTTACGCAAGAGAAGAATAGATTCAAACTGTTTAGGTTTTTAACTTTTTTTAATATATTATTACTTTAACATAGATTTTCTACAATTTTGTGGACATATACTAAATTGTAATGATTCATAATTATTAGGAATGTAAATTATACTATTTTTAATGGTTCCACATATTCACTTATTCATTTTATATGTTAATTTTATTCTATATATTTCATTCTAACACATTTTTTTTTCCCAGATTTGATCCTTTCAGACAACGAAATTAAGAATTTAGCTTTACTTGATATCGAGAAGTTCTTATTGCGTAATAGTTCCAGTCTACGACATTTCGTAGGCATGCCATATCCCGAGAATGAGTTTCTATCGTCATTAGACAATCGTCTTATTTGTGAGGAGTTGGGATATGACACAAACAGTTTGGTTGAAGAATTTGATACTCAGTTCGCTTCTTTAACAGATGAACAGAAAAATATTTATAACTGTGTAATGAAAGCTGTCGATGAGAAGAAATGAGGACTTTTTTTTGTTTATGGTTACGGTGGTACTGGTAAAACGTTCCTGTGGAAGACACTAGCTTCATCCATAAGATGTAAACGAAAGATTGTTTTGAATGTTGCTTCGAGTGGTATTGCATCTTTGCTATTGGCAGGTGGTAGGACAGCACATTCCAGGTTTCGTATTCCTATAAACCTAACTGAAGATTCTATGTGTTACATACCACCTAACGGTGATGTTGCACAACTGCTTAAAAAAACTGATTTGATTATCTCGGATGAAGCACCCATGACTCATAAACATGCCTTTGAAGCACTAGATCGAAGCTTAAAAGATGTATTTGTTGTTCATCCTGATGACTCGTCTGATTTGTTATTTGGTGGAAAGGTTGTTGTGTTCGGGGGTGACTTTAGACAAATTCTACCAGTTGTACCAAATAGAACTAGGCATTACATTGTTAATGCCTCTTTAAGTTCATCATACATTTGGCACAGATGCGTTGTTTTAGAGTTAACGAAAAATATGAGGTTGCTTTCAGGAACCTCCAAGTCTGATATCGAGGAAACTAAAAACTTTGCATCTTGGATTCTGGATATAGGAGAAGGAAAGGTGGATACAATAAGTGATGATCAGGATGTTATTGAGATACCTGATGACTTACTTATTTCTCAATTTTCGGATCCTGTCTCTGATTTGATATCCTTTGTGTATTCATCACTTGTGGATAACATCAACATCCCGGATTATTTTCAAGATCGAGCTATATTGGCACCGTTGAATGAAGTTGTCCAAGAAATTAATGATAGATTACTTTCTATGTGTAACATCACAAAATTTTCCCCAAAATTTTAATACATAAAAAGCCCTTATATATATATATATTTTTTTTTTTTATTACACCTTTATCATTAATATTATACAAATGTGCCTAAGTCTTTATTTATCCTAACTCACAACTTATATACATACATAAATGTATATAAATAATAATAATAATATGATTCTAAATTCTTTTTTTTTTTATTTTTTTTTAAATAAAGCCTTGAGTCAAATAGTCAAAGTCCTAGTCAAAGTCTTAGTCAAACAGTCAAAGTCTTAGTCAAATAGTCAATTCATCATAAAACCTTACTTTATGGTGTTGACCAATTTTAATGGCTAATTGAATCCAAAACTAGTATAAAAACCCACCTATGATCCATTATACTTTGCACCTCTAATTGTTTCAATCCGATTAAACTTTCCCTCATACCTTTCTTCTATAGTCTATTACTTCTACACTTGAAGCTTTGATTATAAGCTCTTGTAATTGGCAACTTTGGGGCTACACATATTCTATTTCTCGAGACTTAACATTTTGCTAAGGTGAGTTTTACATAGCCCTTTTTCTATTTATCACCATTTTTGGGGTGAAACATGTTACAACATTATTTATGCAATTCAATCATCAATGTGTCTATGTGTATTTCTATGTTGCATTATGTCTTGAACATGACTATGGTAAGCACAATTCTAGCATAAACATTCATCAGCCAAACGGTATACATTGATAGATCTATTGGACTGACAATCCCACCCGGATACGTGCCTCCTACAAAGGTTACGTGGGTGTTTGTTACTGCAATATAAACGAGTGAACCATGAGCGTATGGGATGTACCACAATACAACAGTCACAAGGTTGATTATGCACTCGATTTACTTCTAGTATGTTTTCGCATATGGACTAGATTGCCATGACACATGAATTGCACAACAATTTTATTCGATTATCAAAACCTATGTAATTCTCACCAACTTTTGTTGACCCAAAATATTTTCAACTTAACATGTTTCAGGTTCTACTTGCTTGAAGATTTGAATTAATGCTTGAAGATGTGTGCATAGTTTTATTCAATTTGATGTACGAATTCTTGTAGAACAATTGTATGTAATTTATTTAAATCATATAATGAAATGTATTATTTACCATGAGCTACTGAACAATCATCAATACGTGACATCCCGATGTTTCTGCCATCGGTTGGGGTGTTACAGATTGGTATCAGAGCCATGGTTATAGGGAATTAGGTTATTAGAAAAATAATCTAGTCTATAACCATAGGATTATAACCAGTATTTGCTTCTTTTACTTGCCATTCTCTATCTCCCTTCTACTTCTTATCCCTACTTTCATCCTTACAAGAAGGTTGCTCTCCACCATTGGATCTACTCTTAGACTAATAGGACAAAATCCTCAGGTTTAGCCTGAACCACCTTGAGATCTCGTCGAAGTTCTAGATTTTAATAACGAACACGTGCAATCTGGAAGGGTGAACGCCTGTATTCTGAGTCTTCTGTCTAGGCTGGCATTGCGCATATATCCTAATCAGACGAGGGACCCGGATGCCTACCTGGGAATTCTCGGGATGAGTGTTCACTTATAGGCTAAAGCATGTCTTCATATGTTATTAGAATTTAGAATCTTTGATAAGTCAAAGTTTTCGTTTATTCGTTTTAATTAAATGAATAAATGATTACATTCCTTATATTACCTCATTGTCCTTTATTCAACCCATATCTTATTGAACATTCATTACCCAAATCACTTCCGTAACCGATGCCCTAAACTAAACAGAGATCAAGATCCTCCAGCTACCTAACCGCAAGTCTCACCATTTGACTATTGGTTGCTTTTATTCTATGTATTGACGCTATTTGATTCAAGTAATAAAATATTTGTCTGAGAGTTGTTACATGGTGCATGATTGTTTGAATGTGAACTAATTATATAAATCTATACAACTACAACTCATATACTGTGCTTGTTATACTTGCTTGCATAAACATGTTATCAATTTGCAACCTATGTGTATAATAAATGCTGCACTTAATAGAGGTCATCATGCCTTTTCAACAGTCGGGAGAGGCCCTACAACCTGCTCCACGACTGGTGGAGGCTATCGAACCTACTCAACGATTGGTAGAGGTCATTATGCCTTTTCAACAGTCGGGAGAGGCCCTACAACCTACTCCACGACTGGTGGAGGCTATCGGACCTGCTCAACAATCGGTGGAGATATAGAAGGACGCAAAACTTTAATGTAAGGTAAATTGGTGATTGCGGTCCGGAACGTAATCATGAATTTACAGGTACGTTAAGGTAGTGTGAAATTCTATCAAGGTTTTCAGTAAATAACCAATTATAAACTCTAGTTACCTGGTAGTTCATTTAGTCTTTCTATAGTCAATCAACTCATGCATTTCTTTTAGGAGTCCTAAAACTTAAGATTCTTATTCTCCTTGCTATTTCAGATGAACCTAATCCAACCCTTAAAACTCACACATATCAAAACTCTTACCCAAATTATTCGAAACAGTTTATTCTGTTACCTATAAATTTATGTCATGCCTTAACTCAAAACTTCCCAAACCACCCTTGTCCTAATTTCTACCTAATCACCTTCAACCCTGTGTTTTCAATAAACTTCGGGACGAAGTTTTCAAAAGTAGGGGAGACTGTAACATCACAAAATTTTCCCCAAAATTTTAATACATAAAAAGCCCTTATATATATATATATATATATATATATATATATATATTATTACACCTTTATCATTAATATTATACAAATGTGCCTAAGTCTTTATTTATCCTAACTCACAACTTATATACATACATAAATGTATATAAATAATAATAATAATATGATTCTAAATTCTTTTTTTTTTTATTTTTTTTTAAATAAAGCCTTGAGTCAAATAGTCAAAGTCCTAGTCAAAGTCTTAGTCAAACAGTCAAAGTCTTAGTCAAATAGTCAATTCATCATAAAACCTTACTTTATGGTGTTGACCAATTTTAATGGCTAATTGAATCCAAAACTAGTATAAAAACCCACCTATGATCCATTATACTTTGCACCTCTAATTGTTTCAATCCGATTAAACTTTCCCTCATACCTTTCTTCTATAGTCTATTACTTCTACACTTGAAGCTTTGATTATAAGCTCTTGTAATTGGCAACTTTGGGGCTACACATATTCTATTTCTCGAGACTTAACATTTTGCTAAGGTGAGTTTTACATAGCCCCTTTTCTATTTATCACCATTTTTGGGGTGAAACATGTTACAACATTATTTATGCAATTCAATCATCAATGTGTCTATGTGTATTTCTATGTTGCATTATGTCTTGAACATGACTATGGTAAGCACAATTCTAGCATAAACATTCATCAGCCAAACGGTATACATTGATAGATCTATTGGACTGACAATCCCACCCGGATACGTGCCTCCTACAAAGGTTACGTGGGTGTTTGTTACTGCAATATAAACGAGTGAACCATGAGCGTATGGGATGTACCACAATACAACAGTCACAAGGTTGATTATGCACTCGATTTACTTCTAGTATGTTTTCGCATATGGACTAGATTGCCATGACACATGAATTGCACAACAATTTTATTCGATTATCAAAACCTATGTAATTCTCACCAACTTTTGTTGACCCAAAATATTTTCAACTTAACATGTTTCAGTGTCTACTTGCTTGAAGATTTGAATTAATGCTTGAAGATGTGTGCATAGTTTTATTCAATTTGATGTACGAATTCTTGTAGAACAATTGTATGTAATTTATTTAAATCATATAATGAAATGTATTATTTACCATGAGCTACTGAACAATCATCAATACGTGACATCCCGATGTTTCCGCCATCGGTTGGGGTGTTACACTATGTTTCCAGATGACGAAGTTGAGTATCTTAGTTCAGACAGTGTTTGTCAGTCCGAAGATGTAAATGAACATGTTGATGAAAGATTAGTTTCTCCCGATGTGCTGAATGGTCTTAAGTTTTCTGGAACCTCATATTTTTCGTAAATGAACAACAACCTAAAACATATTTTTCATATTTTTCTGAAGTTGAGTATCTTAGTTCAGACAGTGTTTGTCAGTCCGAAGATGTAAATGAACATGTTGATGTAAATCCTGAAAGCAACCTCATATTTTTCGTTAACTCTAAAACAACGCATCTGTGCCAAATGTATGATGAACTTAAAGAGGCATTAACAATGTCATGCCTAGTTCCATTTGGTACAACTGGTAGAATTTGTCTAAAGTCACCCCCGAACACAACAACCTTTCCACCAAATAACAAATCAGACGAGTCATCAGGATGAACAACAAATACATCTTTTAAGCTTCGATCTAGTGCTTCAAAGGCATGTTTATGAGTCATGGGTGCTTCATCCGAGATAATCAAATCGGTTTTTTAAGCAGTTGTGCAACATCACCGTTAGGTGGTATGTAACACATAGAATCTTCAGTTAGGTTTATAGGAATACGAAACCTGGAATGTGCTGTCCTACCACCTGCCAATAGCAAAGATGCAATACCACTCGAAGCAACATTCAAAACAATCTTTCGTTTACATCTTATGGATGAAGCTAGTGTCTTCCACAGGAACGTTTTACCAGTACCACCGTAACCATAAACAAAAAAAACTCCTCATTTCTTCTCATCGACAGCTTTCATTACACAGTTATAAATATTTTTCTGTTCATCTGTTAAAGAAGCGAACTGAGTATCAAATTCTTCAACCAAACTGTTTGTGTCATATCCCAACTCCTCACAAATAAGACGATTGTCTAATGACGATAGAAACTCATTCTCGGGATATGGCATGCCTACGAAATGTCGTAGACTGGAACTATTATGCAATAAGAACTTCTCGATATCAAGTAAAGCTAAATTCTTAATTGCGTCGTCTGAAAGGATCAAATCTTTCGAAAAAATGTGTTAGAATGAAATATATAGAATAAAATTAACATATAAAATGAATAAGTGAATATGTGGAACCATTAAAAATAGTATAATTTACATTCCTAATAATTATGAATCATTACAATTTAGTATATGTCCACAAAATTGTAGAAAATCTATGTTAAAGTAATAATATATTAAAAAAAAGTTAAAAACCTAAACAGTTTGAATCTATTCTTCTCTTGCGTAAAATGTCATCAGACAAATAATTCCATGTTTCCTCCCACACAATGTCAGGTCTTGACAAACTGTTGGACGCTAAAAGAGTTGCAAATAAGTTCCTTAGATAGGGGCCAGAACCTGCAAAAGCCGTTTCCTTTATTGCTTCAACATATTCTGTATATATCGAGGAAACTAAAAACTTTGCATCTTGGATTCTGGATATAGGAGAAGGAAAGGTGGATACAATAAGTGATGATCAGGATGTTATTGAGATACCTGATGACTTACTTATTTCTCAATTTTCGGATCCTGTCTCTGATTTGATATCCTTTGTGTATTCGTCACTTGTGGATAACATCAACATCCCGGATTATTTTCAAGATCGAGCTATATTGGCACCGTTGAATGAAGTTGTCCAAGAAATTAATGATAGATTACTTTCTATGTTTCCAGATGACGAAGTTGAGTATCTTAGTTCAGACAGTGTTTGTCAGTCCGAAGATGTAAATGAACATGTTGATGAAAGATTAGTTTCTCCCGATGTGCTGAATGGTCTTAAGTTTTCTGGAATACCAAACCATCGTCTGGTTTTGAAAGTTGGTGTTCCTGTAATATTACTAAGAAACATTGATCAGAAAAGCGGTCTGTGTAATGGGACAAGGTTACAAGTTGTGAAAATGAGAAAACGTGTAATTGAAGCCAAAATCATTTCAGGAAGCAACATTGGAATGCGAACGTTTATTCCAAGAATTACTTTATCCCCTTCGGATAAGAAAATTCCTTTTAAATTTAACAGAAGACAGTTTCCACTTGCTGTTTCTTTCGCAATGACAATAAACAAAAGTCAAGGACAATCGTTATCGAGAGTTGGGTTGTATTTGAAGGATCCAGTTTTTTTCGCACGGCCAGTTGTATGTTGCACTATCAAGGGTCAGAAGTCGAGATGGACTGAAGATAGTTATACTGGATGAAGATGGTGAACTGACGAACAAAACATCCAACGTCGTGTACAAAGAAGTATTTCAAGCTTTATGAATAAGGTAAAAAATTTTGATGCATTTTTTTACTTATCATCTTTGAACTTATGTACATACAACTTCAATAATACAAGTTTTATTTGAATACTTTTGTTCTAATATTTAATTTACTACATTAACATTATTTTGATTTTTTTTTTCATGGTAGTTGATTGTTTGTTTTGGAATTGCATGTTAATATTAGGTTGGATATATTGATTGGTTTTACGGGCACTCAACTTGAATAATACAACTCTTAGTTTAATATTATTTTTAATTTACTTTGGTTTGCACCGTGGGTCCCCACGGGGCTCTAACCTAGTATATACTATTTTACCTACATTTTTTCACTCCAAACAATCAAAACAACACACACATTTTATAAATCTTACTTTCTTTCATACATTTTTTTATAAAAATTCATGGATCCAAGACGCCCGTTTGTCCCGAACACACCTGGTCACCCCACTAATCAAGCACCATTCGGTTTTCCCTCGACACCCGGTGCCCCCTCGTCACAACCTTTTGCCGCGTTTAACACCCCTCTTAATCCTTGGCAAATGCAACAACATCAATGGCATATGCAAATGCAACAACAACAATGGCAACAACAACTCGAAACCCCATCCCAACCCGAGCACGATTTTGTTTCTTTGGGCGCCCACGATGATCACGTGCCCGAAACCCAAGTCCCTCCTCCCATAACCGAACCGGCCCCTAAAAAAAAACTACAAAAAAAGGGAAAAAACGGGCTCAAGAAGAAGGTCCAAGTGCGAGGGCGGATCCCGTTATGTGGACGCCAATTGAGTTGGAGGCGTTAGCGAAAGCTTGGGTTATCGCCTCTACCGACCCAATTCTAGGTAAAGTTTAATTTTTTTTTTTAATTTCGGATAAACTTTGCTATTTATTTATGTTTTTTTGTTTAGATAATTTTTTTGCCAATTTTTTTTAAATTTTTTGCGGCCACTGTTTTATTTTTTTTGTTTATATATGTTTTGTTTTTTTTTTAAACCTTCTGTTTAGGATTTAGTTATTTATTTTTTTTTGTTTACTAACTTTTTTAACTATGTTTGTAGCTACAAATCGACGAAGGGATGGTTTTTGGAACCAAGTTGTTGTGGAATTTTTCAAGTTGTTACAACGTGAACCAAATCGAACCATGCACTCGGTTAGTAGCAAGTGTCGGGAAATAATGGCAAAATGTCAAGCATTTGCGGGTTACTATCAACATGCTTGGAATAATCGTACCACGGGTCAAAGTGATGAGAACGTCTTCAAGTTGGCTCTTGAAAGATACACCGACAAAAACGGGGCGTTTGGGTTGATGAAATCGTATGAGATTTTGTCGAAGTGTGAAAAATTCAAAGTGGTGCCCAATGAGGTGGAAAAAGCAAAGAGGTCGAAAACGAGCACGTCGGGGAGTTATAGTGGTTGTGGGTCGGATGCTCGTTGTACCATCAACATAAATGACGACCCGGAGTTTGAAGACGAGGCGCCTACACCACCGACAGTGAGGCCACCTGGAAGGGACCGCGCCAAGAAAGCGGCCTCAGGCTCGAAGGGGAAGCGTATCGAGACCGATTCAGGTTCCGGTTCGAAGGAGTCGAAAGATAAGGCGGTAGAGAAAATTGAGGAGTTGCTTAAAAACTTTAACGAGTTTAAAAAGGAGCAAACGGAGAGGTATTTGGAAAGAAAGAAAGAGAAGGAAGACGCGGCGGCGAGGGATATTGAGAGGCTAAACATGGAAAGAAAGGAGAAGGAAGAAACGGCGGCGAGGGAAGCGATGAGGCTAGAGTTGGAAAAAAAAACGCCTCGAAATGGAGCTTTCGAAACAAGAAGCAACCGAATTGGCGTTGATGCAAGCTCCTCTCGAAAACCTTACGGAGGAGGAACGTGCGGTGGCGGCGAAAGTAAAAGACAACATCATCAAAAGGTGGCTCGGAGGATCGTTTAATATTTAGGTTTTTATATGTATTTTCGGTTTTTTTTTAATTTCTATGTTTTTTTCGTTTTTTTTTTAATTTCTATGTAATTTGTTTTTTTATTTTAATGAAAAAAATATTAATGAAAAATAAAAATCTATAAAATAAATGAAAAAGAAAAATTAAAAAAAGGAAGGGGGAAGGGGAACCATTTCCCCTAAAAAGGGGAGGAGAAGGGGAAGATGACGTGGCGCTGATGTGGAGAAGGGGAAATAAAAAGTGAAGGGGACCATACCCCATAGTCTTAGTAAACGGACGAATTGGGGCCGTTTCCGTTTGACCACAAACGCCGCTTCTTCTTTTTCTTTATTTTATTTTGTTAAGTGAATTTTCAAATATTTATTGTGTTTTTTTTTTCAAATATATACGTAGTGCTATTTAGAGCGAAACTATTAAACTGAACAAAAAATATACGTAAATACGTTTAACTATGCATATTTAACGGGGTGTATTGACCTTGATGTTGCGACTCTGGACCTAGTTGTTTGAAAGATTGTATTGACTTCGTGTCTTGGTTGAATTTTCGTTGATTTGAACCGGTTTTCATTCCTTTTCGTTTATCCATGGCTTGGAAGATATAATTTTGTGGTCAAAGAGATGAAAATTGTTGATATGTAAATGAAGAAATGATGGTCGATGAAATGTAAATCGGTTGTTGTTTAATATATATATAGTCCCGACAAATATATTAGGGGAATGGGACCCTTCGGCATCGGCTTCAAGAGATTTGTGTGCAATATCTCTTGAAGCCAGGGGTCTCTCTGGAAGCATCGGCTACATCTAAACTGATAAAGTAGGATATCAAGAATCGAGTACAATTAAACTAGGGGTTTCAAACTTTTAACTAAAAGTTATATAAAGTAGTTAGGTGTCTAAAGCACAAATAATTAAAGTTAGGTGTTGAATTCGAATTAATTGTTTTATTGAGGGGTTATATTACCATTTCAAGATTTCAACACTACCCAGATACTATATATTATTCATTCATTCATATAAAACGTCACCAGAAATCGTTAACGGTTTATAGGAAATCCTTATTAGAAATCTTCGTATTAGACCCACTAAGTGTGCAGTGTGCAATGCCTCAAACACAGGTTTTATATGACTGTTAGAATCACGTAACTAGGGAACTGTGAGGATCTGTGTTTTGAACTGCCTACCAACTGTTTGATGAAATGCCTGACCCAAGTGAGTTTATTAAAAGCTGAACCCATTTTGTAATCTTTCTGCTCCAAACATTCCTTTTTTGATAGTGAAATACTGAAATATTTGTTTTATTGCTGATTAGTCTTTTTTTGGGTTAATGGTTAATGTAACTATAAACAAGGGATAAGAAAGACAGGGTTATAAGAAAGCGGCTGAGTTGATCTTCATCTTCGTTTCTTTTTCCGCTCCCTAGCGTCTGCTTCTCGACGCTGAACTTCTTGTTTTGGATAAAAATCAAGGTATTTTTTATCATTGATTATCTCTTCATTATTTTTTTATAAATCCATTTTGATTTAAATTTCTGGTCAAAGAAGGAAAACTTTAATTTGATCCTTATCAGGAGAAATTAAACTTCATAAAGTTGTTAGGATAAATGTCTAATAACATCCAGAACCTTGTTATGATATGATTACTCATTAGCGAGTTTTAGTATAGTGTGTTGGATTATTGAACATAATGTGCTAAGAGATACAAGTATATGAACCATGATGTTTTGTTCCTTTTAGGTGGCTTTGCCTTTGAAGTTCTTTTTTACCTCGTTGCTTAAATTTAAGAAAGACTTCAAATTCTGAATTATGTTGATCTTCAAGAGCATAAATCGTTTTAACATTAATACTCGTACTTTTAGGAAATGTTTATCGCATTACTGGTGGTCTTAGGGATGATAATTTTATTTGGAGAATTGGAGTATCACTTAACTTGTTTGATGTTGAATTAAATAACCATTTTTAACATAAGCACAACTGATTTTGTTTTATAGATAAGCTTATATTTTAGGGGTCCATTTTTTCTACTCACACAGGTCCTACAAGAGTCACCGAATTCTCAGGGACGGCCCCGACTATAAACAGTGTGTATATAAGTCAGCTACTATTGGCATGGATGCTGCAGTGCTCTCTTGTTGCTTTCGTGATATATTAGAAACCCGTGTCCCTATTGGGTTTGCAAAATCATGGAAGACTACAATAACAAGAAACCGTAGGGATCAAGTTAGGTTAAGTTTGATGGATCCATCAAGAACCAGGATTAACCTTAGAAAACCCATCAACAAACTCAAAGATCCTCAAGGCACTAATGATCCACCGGTTTTTAGGATTAACGAATCATTAAATAAGGTAACAAGACCTTTCCACAACCCTTGTGATTCTGGTGATTCAATCTCTGTTGATTTTGACGATACAGTTGATGTTTTCAATGATGACTTGGAAACTGACAACAACGAAGAGAAAGAGCAAATAGAAGAAAGTGTAGCAGAAGAAGATCCTGAGTGGGATCCAGAGGAGATTGAAACAATTACCTCTCTGTTTAGGGGTAGAATTCCTCAAAAACCTGGAAAATTAGTTAGAAAAAGGCCCCTTCCTCTCCCACTTCCTTACAAAAACCGACCACCGGGACTTCCATCTTCAAAGAAATGGTCAAGGACTACAAATTCTTCAAGAAAATCTTTATCTAGTAGAGTGTATAAAGACCCAACATTTTTAATTGGTCTAGCCAAAGAAATCAGAAATCTTGATCCTGAAAAGGATGTTTCCATAGTTCTCGACAAATGCAGTCGATTTCTTAGAAAAGGCTCACTGTCATTAACAGTAAGGGAGTTAGGGCACATGGGTCTACCTGAACGAGCTTTACAGATATTCTGTTGGGTGCAAGAACAACCCCATTTGTGCCCGGATGATCGGCTTCTTGCTTCAACAGTTGAGGTCCTTGCGAGAAACCATGAACTGAAATTATCTTTCAAGCTAGAAAACTTCTTGAGCCTATCAAGTCAAAATGTATATGAGGCGGTTGTGAGGGGTTTCATAAGAAGTGGCAGCTTAAAACTCGCATACAAGCTCGTTTCAGCTGCTAAAAATAGGAAAATGATTCTAGATTCCGGGGTTTATGCTAAGCTCATTTTAGAACTCGGGAAAAACCCTGATAATTACATGCTTGTATTGAATTTATTAGAAGAGCTCGGAGAAAGAGATGCTCTGAATCTAACTCAACAAGATTGCACCGCAATAATGAAAGTTTGCATCAGGCTTGGGAAATTTGAGGTTGTAGAGAGTTTATTTGATTGGTTTAAAGATTCAGGAATGACACCAAGTGTGGTCATGTACACTACTCTTATTCACAGTCGTTATTCTAATAATTGTTATAGGGAAGCACTGGCTTTGGTTTGGGAAATGGAAAGGTCAAATTGTCTCTTTGATCTTCCAGCATACCGTGTGGCAATTAAACTTTTTGTTGCTCTTAATGATCTCTCGAGGGCTGTAAGATATTTTTCTAAACTTAAGGAGGCTGGATTTTCTCCAGCATTTGATATTTATATGGATATAATTAATATTTATGCGGTTAATGGGAGAATTACTAAGTGTAAGGAGGTGTGCAAGGAGGCAGAGGTTGCTGGATTCAAGATGGAAGAACAAACAAGGTCCCTGTTGATGCAACTAAAAGAATAACCATGTGTTGAGTTTTTCCTTATAAAGCACTTGGTATGGTCATCTCACCCTTTGTTTTACTAAATATGGTCGAGTTATTTTATTACCTAGCGTTCGTTTTTTGCTGAATTTTTTCGTTTCAGTTGGGTCATGTATGTACTTTAACAAACAAAAATTGATTTCAATCAAGTTATACGTGTTGTAAGTTACATAAAAATTCTTGCAAATTCGAAATTCATTTCTTAGTATGTTCAGAACTCCCTATACCACTTGCTTTGTTCAGCTCTTTAAGTATATATAACCTATAGTAACCGATGTTCTTGCTAATTGTTTTCATCAAGATTCATCTTGTAGTTCCTGCTTTTAGTTATTTGTAAAAAAAAGCTTTCATATGTTTGGAAACATAATGTAATATAGTTTCTCGTGAATAGTGTACTGAATGTGATATTTTATGATTTAACTATCAGAATAGCAAGAGAAGTTATTATTCTTTGCAATATGATATATTTAGGGAGGATGGGCTGATAGAAGGAAGATTTGGGAAGTATGATAGATATTATGTCTTATTGTGTGTTTCCAAATTTCCATCTAAGCACCAAAGATTAGAACCAGCACTCATTAGGATATTTGAAAAAAATGTAGATGAATGATGAATTGGTCTTTAACTAGAAGGCTATACCACATACAATAACAGAGGAATCGTTCAGGTTTTCGTTAATTCTGTTGGTATCGCCTTCAGGATTAATCAGTGGTTTGCTATGAAATCTTTAAAACTCTAGAAATAATCAGCAAAAATATAAATCTTGGTCAATTAACAAAAAATAAACATACGGAAACATTCAATTCAACAAAAATATTCAATTCAACAAAATTATACCATGATGGCATGATCACCATTTTGTGTATATAAGAGAAAAAGTAGTCAAATTCTAGTGGTGGATATTCATCTACATGATGTTATCAGTATGAAAAGAGCATCTTTATCAGTACGAAAATGGCATCTATCAATTTTTTGCAGAATTAATTCTGACTCACTTGTGGAACCTCAGACGATGCACATAATACTCGAAAAGGCGAAAATGTATAATTTAGTGTGTATTATACTCTTATGGTTGCGCATAATAATTATGGCCCACAATATGAATTATACATGATGCTTGTTAATGGTCAATGCACTTATAGCAGCAACCACTAGTCCACTAAGGTGCTGCAAGAAAAAATGTAACATGTATATAACATGTATATCAGGCATATGCTGTCATATAGTCACTTGTTATTTCATATTGATTTAAATAATATTATTAATTTCACATGATTCTCTCCCCCATCTTTTTGTCTTCATACTTATCCATTGTGGTCTCAGAAGTCATTTTCTTCCCTGTAGGACTCTTCCATTGAATACCACAAATCTTCAAAGATGTGAATTTGGGAACTTTCGAAACATCCTTTGATGTCACGCATAGCTTGAAATATTACATAAATACCCTTTTGACTTTTCAAATTGTATGTGATCATGGGTTTAGTCTCACTTTTTTATGGATTAAAAATTTAATTAATATTTAGAAAAAAATAGGGATAAACATAACATAGCACACCTTAAATGAAATTAACATTTAATTCTCTCACATGATTCTTCTTTCATCTTTTTTTCCTTAATGCTTATCCTTTGTAGTCTTAAGTCATTTTCTATCCAAGATTCAACCATTTAGACCACAAAACTAAGTAACTAACTTCTTGCCATATATCTTTGGTGCCAAACAAAATATGTATCAAGTATCAACAATAACATTGATAACCAAACATTCACTTCTCACTATCCGAAAAACCAAACACCACCTTACAACCATAATGTCTTCTCATAATCCGATATTTCGCATATCCAAAACATGCCTGCCAAAAACTAGGCTTATTCTTTAACCACTATAATATTTATGAATAAGATAATGATAGCCTCAACTCTTAAGCTAGAGGAATATCATAACTCTATACATTATACATGTAGTGAGACATAGGTTCTTGGGTCACCATGGAGAAGAAGTGAATATAAGTCAAAGTTTTAGGTGTTAAACTTCTGTTCAATAGCACTTGTGGAGGCCTGCACATACCAAATTAGCATATATATTACAAAACTATGACAAGTTCATGATAAATGACCATTGCATATTTGCATTAAGTATTAACACAGATAGAATAAAGTAAGGTTTTTGTGCTAACCCCAACAGATGTAATAAACTGGCAAACGGCACATTTCACCGAACGAGCTCCATACTGGTACATCAAAAGCATCCTACAGTTTCCACAATTGACATGTGCTACCTGATTTGCTGTTAAATGGTTCAAAATATTTTGAATTATAATCAAAATTTGATCAAATAATTATGATAATATTTATGAGGTAGGCTACCTTACCCTCTAAGGCTAAATTAATGGTATGACAGCAAGAACATTGTACACTTGTTGCACCACGGATGTACATGAGCAATGTGTGACAGCCTCCACAAACCAGCTGTGCCATCTCTGTGCCTAAAATAAGAAATCCCATATCAAGAAACATATTAAAGTTATAAACTTGCTCTGAAAATATATAATCTTTTTTTTTTTTAATAAATTGTGGCTTACCAGGTGGTGGAGCAGCTGTGACAGCATTACAAACTGCACAGCATACTGAAGTTGCTCCAACTGGGTAAGCTAGAAGATTTCGACAAGATGAACACACAAGCTGGCTTTGAGAACCTGTTTCACCATAGTTTTTTACATTAAAAGAAAAAACAGAGCACTCTGTTTTTATCCTGGTGTTTGTGTGTGAAGTAGATATGCACTAAATATACAAAACATATTTTTATATTAACATTCATCAAGAAAAACATATGGGTGTTCTAAATTTCAAATCTTGCTTCAGTTTTTTTAAACTAAGTGACCAATAAAACAGAAAAAAAGATTAGAATCAGAATTGAGGAAGCATACCATTTGCAGGGGTTGGGGTTGTAAGGGGCACAGGAGGAGATGGATATGGAGCTAGAGGAACTGGCATTGTAAATTTTAGAAATAAAAGTCTACTCTCTTCAACTTTAAGATTTAGAAAGGATTACAATGTTTGTAGCTTTAAGTATAAGACTATAAGTCTGTCCTTTCAACACTCATCATGTACCTGAGGAAATCAAGACAAAAAAACACAGCCAAACACAGGTTTTCTTTAGTCAAGAAAGCTACAGTCACTTATTAATGTATCAGAGTATGGGAATTCAGAAAAGTGTCAGAAAAAAGTTTATAACAGTTAAAACATTTAGACACCAATATGAAAGTTTGCCACTAAAAATGAATACATGAAGCCATTTTTAGTGGTTATATGATGTTTGCTGGCACCATTTCATGTTATGAACTAGTTGGGAGTGGGGCAAGCACACACCTTTGCTAGTTTTTGCAGATGAGAGAGAGAGAGAGAGAGAGAGAGATGAGTTGGACAAAGATGATGATAAAAGAAAAGGCATACCTTAAAGTCCCGGATTTGAAACATTATAAAGTTGTTATGGCTATACTGATGATGTGAATATGAGAATTAAGACTCTAAGGAGTGGGACTTGGGTTTGGGCATGAGTTGCTATGTAGTAATCGTGGGCTTCACAACTAAAACCATCAAAAGGTAGAGGAGTGGAGGAGCTTGGGTTTAGACTCAGCCCAAAGAGTGGGTGGGGTGGTTGACGGCTCCGGTCCCGGTCACCTAATGGGCCTGGTTTTTTCTTTTTAAAAAATTTACATATATATACACACACACTAGTAGGTTTGTCCGCAGGTTGCCGCGGGATTTAAATAAAACCCAACGATAAAATAAATTAAAGCAAAAATTATTAGTTTAAGGTGATTGAAAAAATAGAACCCCACTGAATAAGGCATGTCTAGCTCGGGTCACATCTTGAGGAAAACATGTACAATTATAATAATCCTCAAATCAGAGCCTCTCGAATTGCCGCCGCCACCACCGGAGCCTCTAAAAATAGAACAAAAGCAAAACCGTCATCGCCGTGTCTATCCAACCAAATCTATCATAAACGCCAGTGGTGGCCTTCATCTTACAGAACAACGGTGGTATTTATCAACATACCTTCGTTAGTAAAAACCTTGAAGTATTTTATTGGTGGAATTGGATGCTGAGAAGAGAGAACAATAGAGTTCGTTGAGTTACAAATCGTTTATTGAGAATATGATATGGTGAAATGAGAGTTATTATTTTCTTTAGATGTGAACTATCAATAGGTTGATGAGATTATGGGTTTATAAACAATTAACTATTATAAATTAATACATGATATCATTATTTCATCACATTAATACACTTAAATATGTAAAAGGATATAAACGTGATATCATCGATTTCAAGCTCATCACATTAATACATCCGGTTAGTTTCATGTTTTCATCAGTTACAATTTTTTTTTTTTTTTTTTTGTATTATACTTCAAAATTTGTAGACATGACAAAATTACAATCTTATACACCTTTGGCACATAATAAGGTTATATAGATATATATTAAATTCCATATTTAGGTTATATATTTGTTTTATATACAATTAAAGTCTTGTTAGTGGGGTTGAAAAAACTATGTTAATTTAATATAGAGGTTTTAAGTTCAACTCTTGGCTCTAACCTCATATTCTATATTCTATTTTTTTTTTTTAATTCATTTCTATTTACCAAAATTTTGAGCGCAACTTTTTTTTTTTGTCGCCTGAGGCCTAAATTTTTTTTAGTGTTTGCAGAGACGGTCCTGCATGAGCTTCAAATGTTTCAACCAATAATGGTTGGGCAATTTTTTTTAAGTCCAATCAATTCAAACACCTCCATACCCCCCCCCCCCCCCCCCCCACGCCTGTAACAGTGCAAAATTTTCCCCAAAATTTTAATACATAAAAAGCCCTTATATATATATATATATATATTTTATTACACCTTTATCATTAATATTATACAAATGTGCCTAAGTCTTTATTTATCCTAACTCACAACTTATATACATACATAAATGTATATAAATAATAATAATAATATGATTCTAAATTCTTTTTTTTTTCACATACAAGATTTTTTTTTATTTAAATAAAGCCTTGAGTCAAATAGTCAAAGTCCTAGTCAAAGTCTTAGTCAAATAGTCAATTCATCATAAAACCTTACTTTATGGTGTTGACCAATTTTAATGGCTAATTGAATCCAAAACTAGTATAAAAACCCACCTATGACCCATTATACTTTGCACCTCCAAATCGATTGTTTCAATCCGATTAAACTTTCCCTCATACCTTTCTTCTATAGTCTATTACTTCTACAATTGAAGCTTTGATTATAAGCTCTTGTAATTGGCAACTTTGGGGCTACACATATTCTATTTCTCGAGACTTAATACTTTGCTAAGGTGAGTTTACGTAACCATGTTTATGCGATTCTTTATACTTGCAACAATTATTTAAGCAATTCAACATGCATGTCTAGTAGTAAACTTTATTGCCTCATGAATTAGTCAACAGTTTCAACGAGTTTCAACATTTACATAATCATTAGCTATGGCCAAGCCGGCGATACTCAATAATAGATCTATTGGATTGACAACCCCACCCGGATACGTGTACCTCCTACATAGGTAACGTGGGTGATTGTTATCGTTCAACATATTACTAAGGTGAATCGTAGATGACGGGATGGACCTAAACTAGTCGGAGGTTTGATTATGTCAACATATTATACTATTCATGTAGACTTAAATTTACGATAGACATATGAATTGCTAAACTTTTATACTTAAACTATATGCTTAACATGGATTATGTATTCTCACCAACTTCTAGTTGACCCCCCCCATTTTTCCAAACTCAACAGGAAATACTGATGCATGAAGTCTAGAGCTAGCATGAGGAGATATTTGAAGTTTTAAGCTTTGTTTGATTATTTGATGTAGACTTTAATGTAATTCAATATTGTAATGTAATAAAGGATTATTTAAACATATGTATTATCATGAGCTACTGAACAATCATCAATACGTGACATCCCGAAGTTTCCGCCATCGGTTGGGGTGTTACAACGCCCGTCTCATTTCCCACGCCAAAGGGGTCACGCCCAACTCATCCAACAATAGGGGTGTTGTTTGGGGCTTGGGTTGGCATCCTACGCCATTTCCCTCGCCGCACTCCCTTCACTCTAACTCGGGAAAAAGGTTAAGGTAGGGTCTGTTTTACGAAATGAAATGGAATCCCGATGGAATTTCACTGGAGTTAGAATGTATATTCCATTTCTTATATTGTTTGTTTTTGCAATAGAAGAAATTCTAATTAAACAATAACATACAATTAAAATCTACATTCATATTCTATCCTTTTCCTATTTCATTATATAAAACTAACACATCTAAATTCCAAATCAAATTCACCATTTCCACACGAATTCAAAATTACACAACTAAATGTTTCTTTGCAACTCATCTTTTTTTTTTTTTTTTTTTTTTTCACAAACACCCTTATATTTATCTCTGATCTCATATGTATTCGTATTTCTCTCTAACGGGTGCACAAGTGGAGGGGGAAAGAGAGGGGTGAAGCGTCATGTGCCACTTATGGGACCCATGTGGGGCGGAGTGACATGTGGCATTTCATTTTTTTTAAGTATTTAAAATCACTTAATTAAAAACAAAATTAAAATTCATAATAATTAATAATAAAATTAAATAAAAACCTAGAAAATAAAAAAAACATAAAAAAACCAAAAAAAATAAAAACCTAGAAAATAAAAAAACTACATATTATATTTTTTTCATAATCTCGCGCTTCATTTGTAGCGTCATCTCTAACTCTGGACCGTTTAGACGATCGGTGTTCATGGCGAGAAATTTCATATCTTCGCGTTTTTCGCACTGTTCTTTCATACTCAACTTTTTTTTCAAAAGCTTCGCGAATGGATTTTTTCTCCTCGAGCCTTTGTTGTTGAATCGTGTTGAATTGGACGATGTTGGCATTTAAGTCGGCCAGGTCACTGCTGTAAGCACCTTTGCCCGATCCCGATCCCGAAGCAGAGGACCTTTGCGCCCTCTTTTTAGACTTGTCTCGACCGGATGGACGACTCAATTCCTCTTCGAAGTCGTCATCATCCAACTTATTTGCATTCAAGTCTTCAAGTCGACCCGAACGGTTATGAGATGAATTTGTTTTTGTCCTTTTTGACGAATCGCCCGCAGAGGGGACGTCCGCCCATTTTGAATGGTTTTTCGCGATCTCCCAACAATGCAAAAACTTGAAGTCCATGCCCTTCTCTTCGCAAAAAGCTTTTAGCACATTAGCTAGGTAGTAGCCGTCCGTTTAATCGCTTATTGGATAATTTCTAGCGTGATAATAATGGCCCTTGAAGGCATTCATCGCCCTGTTTATTTCCGTCCACTTTGACGAGAGACTATCGTTATATCGATAGACCTCTCGATCCATCAACTTATGGAACGCGCTTTTTATGTCGTCCCAATAGTCGGCTTTGTGGCGATTATTTCCTACACAAAAAGAAAATAAAAAATCCGTTAGTCATATATAATGTTTAAAAAAATATATAATGTCTAATAAAATATATAATGTCTATAAAAATATATAATGTTCAAAAAATAATTACAAATACCTTGACTCGAGTTTTCCGACCCGCTTATCCAAGCTTGTGTTATGGCAACCTCTTCGGCGGTTGTCCACTTTTGAGGTTGGCGGTTGGCGGCGTTCAACGCTTTCTCCTCCGCCGTCTTCTTTTTGTGAGTTCTTTTACCGGTTTGTTTTTTACCGGACGATGATCCCACAACATTTTCTTCTTGTGTTTCGGGTATGGTATCCGGTGGCGTTAAAGGAATGAGTTGTTGTGAAGGAACGAGGGAATTATTAAATGGAAAATTAGGATAAATTTGCCCATTAATGTAACCCGCGTAGTCGGGACAAGGTGATGGAATGGGTGGAAGGTTTGGCACTGGACGAACCGGTGGCGTATTCGGGTTCGGGATGTAGTTGTATGAGTTGTTCGGGTCAAAGCATGTATAAAAGTTGGTGAAGAAGTGCATGAAATTTAGGAAAATGGAAGGTTAATATAAAGTGTAGTGGGTGTTTTCTAATAAAATGAGGTTATATATATAAAAAAAATTGACCGTTTAAATCCAACAGTTACTTTTTATTTTTTTTTCACCGGTCAACAACAATGCAAGGCCCAATCCCAGCGTGCCACGCGGCTTCCCCCCCCCCCCCCCCCCTCCCACACAGATCTCCACGCCCTTGCGGGGCGGTGTTCCCGCCGATGAAGTGCCTTTCCGCCCCACTCCGGACACTCTAAACTACTTTAGCAGTTAGCACCCAATCCCGCACACTGATTTGTGTACAACCGGTTTTTATGTTTGCCCCACCACCATTTATGATGTTGGTCCCGCACAAAATATCATTAGCTTATTATCGACAAACTTAAAAGATTTATCTTGATTAGGTTATGAATAATACATATGCCATTAATACATAATGCCAAAGATGTTTTATTTACATGGCATGTCGGATTAACCTTCCTACCAAAGGTTTAATTGTGAGTTAATTTTTACTTTTTTCTTTCTGAACAGTAAGTTTCTTTTTTTAACAAATAATATAATTCATTCCAGGACAAAGAAAATTACATTAAGATAGCGGGCAGGCGGGCAACAAGCTGCGCCGCCACCCCTTTCTGGATAGCAAATCCTAATCTACTAAAAACATACACACAAAAACCCAAACAGCCCCCCACAAAAACAGGAGCAGAAGCACAACACATTTGGATCTATTTTGAACCATAAAACACCTTGAGAGTTGATATCCTCATTAATAACTTGCACTTTGACATCCTTGTCATTAAACTTTTTCTCGTTTCTCGTCTTCCAAATGCGTTTAAACGGAACCCATTTAGCCCATTTCATGATAAACTTGTTACTAACATCCAAATCAACATAAAATAAACGCTTCACTGATGTGATTGGAGAAATAAAGTGAATCATTTATAATAAATTAAATAAAGCCGATAAAATAAGAGAGAACTATTATGTTTATCATCTTCCTTTAATGATCGATTGATTTAATATAATATTACTAGGTGAAATCCCGTGTAAAAACACGGGAGCACTAAATCCAACTAAAGTTGAAAATCCATTCATTGGTTGTTGTGCTTCTGCCTTTAGTAACCACTGATAAATGAAATAGTTGATTGGAAACCACTGATAAATCGGTAACCATTGATGAATGAATTTGATGACGTGTGTCCTAAAACGACAACGTCTAGACCTCTCGTCAAAAAGATAAGCAAAATAAGTTCGATTAAGAGGTTGCCTGACTTAGTGAAGCTGATATAAGGCAGCTGACCTGCCGCATCGGAGCCTCAGGGCAGAAAGCAAACAGTAAAATGTCTTGGAAATGTAAAAAGGGATTTTGGCTTATTATCTTTGCAAGGGACAAAACATCACACAGCTCCATACCTTGTGTTGGAAAAGATAAAAGCTGAAAATATCCCAAAAGGGAAAAGTCTCACTGCTGGGAACCAAAAGAGAGTCAAAATACATCCAGGTATGATAAGGAAGCTACCCTGAGGGAGCTCCTGGGCAGAATTCGACTGCCTATATAAGGAGACCCTTGGGTAGACATCACACACACACTTTTCACTTCTTCTCTCTACTCTTATACTCTCTACTTCATTAATTCCCAACTCCAAATGAATATGTACTTATTCTCACGCCGGAGTCCAAACGCAGGAGGCTCCCTCCTGCGTTAAGGCTAACGGTGTCTGCTACCTTTGTGCAGGTCCCTTCCAGGAGCTTGAAGACCCCCATTCTCAGAACCAAATCCAAAACCTTAACTGAATCCAACCTTAAAACCTAAACCTTAACGTGATATACCCTTAATCTATAATCCTAAGCATCTCCTAACCTAATACCGGTCATTTTCCTTGTTGTAGCAACAAGTGGCGCCCACCGTGGGGCTGTCGCTACTTTGAACAAACTGTTGAGAGTCTCTACAGTCCCATTTGTTCCCAAGTAACCTCCTTTTGTGATGACTGGTGGAGATAACCGCCTAGGAGGGGGTCTTCCAGAAACACCGGCCACTAGCCACACCTCAGGTGATGCCTCTGGCCATGAAACGCCTGGAACGGACGGACAACAAGTCGAACCGTCTCTAGGGGACATGCTCAACTTCCAAACACCGCCATCCTCAAGGGCTGTTAACTCGTCTCCTAGAGACGACTTGTTGTTTCCAGTTGAACGAATGGATATCACCCCGGAGAGAGTACGAAGAAATTTCTTGCAACTCCGAGACCTCCTGAATGGTTATGTGCGAGAGGAAAGGTCTAGAGGAGTCAGGGTCAGGTTGTCCTATGACGAAGAACCTGTTGTCACCCTCTCACCTAGCCCTCCGTTACTGGGAACCACCACCTCGCCAGCAACCCAGCGTGACTACACTAACAATCACCCCTACTTGAACAGCCGAGGGGACATTTACTCAGGAGGAGGAGGTCCTAGCAGCTCTGTGCTCTCTCCGGGGACCTCATTACCACTTTCCTATGAAGAAGCTTTAAGATCGTTACCGTTGGCCAGCAGTGCCGTAGCCACCTCCCTTGCGGGAGCAGGGAGTCTTGCTGGAGGATTCGTCGTTCCTCCAGGAGCTATGTATCCTAATTATTCACAGTCTCAATACTTCCCCATATGGCCGGGAGGATATCCCTGGCAGTATCCTTCGCCTTTGAACCAAGTATCAGCAACTCCCCCTGTGGGAGGGCAAGGTCCCATGACCTCCCAACCCTTGGTTCAAACTCCTGTAGCTGAAGTTAGAGCAGAAACTGCATCTTCTAAGCCGTACCGACCTAAGTCATTGGAATGTTTTGCTGAACACATCGCTCATTTCGATTTCCCCAACAAGATCAAGATGCCGGCTAATGTGAAAACATATGACGGCACAGAAGACCCGGATGACCACTTGAACGTCTTCTCCGGGGCAGCCACTGTAGAAAAATGGAATGATGCCGAATGTTGTCACATGTTCATGCAGACCCTGGTAGGGCCAGCTCGCCTATGGTTCAGCGGCCTACCGTCTCGGAGCATCTCTTCGTTTGATGATTTAAGGAGAGGTTTCACCTCAAACTTTAACCCCCTCAGGAAGTGTACCAAAGATGCCGCCATATTGCATCAAATCCAACAAGGGGAGCACGAAAACCTCCGTAGTTTCATTGAGAGGTACAAGAGGGAAGGTCTGCAGTATAGTGGTGCCACCGAGAAGATCCGGGTGTCGGGATTCATGGGAGCCATCCGTCCCAAGAAGTTACTAAGAAGATTTCATGAAGATGTTCCCCAAACCATGGAGGAAGCTTTCGAAAGAGCAGAAGCCTTCCTCAGGGGAGAGGAAGCACTAACTCGACAGGACACCAGGAAGAGGGATCGAGGAAGTTGGAGAGACAGCTCAACGAGCTCCCGGAGGCCTCACTTTCAACCCTACAACGAAAGACGATCAGGGAGACCCTATGACAATCAAAGGGGAGAAGAAAGACGACGGTCCCCAAGATCAGGAAGGTACCATGACAAAGAAAAACAGGTTTTCACTGTCCTCACTAAGACCCCTCAGGAGATACTCTCCACTGAGGAAGTCAAGTACACCTTCCGACCTCCCAGACCTCTGTCTAAGCCAGCTAGCAAGAGGGATGCCAGTAAACATTGTGCCTTCCACAATGATACGGGGCATCACACAAACGATTGCTACCAGTTGAAGAAACGGATAGAAGAAGCTGTTAAGTCCGGGGAACTCGCTCACCTGATCAAGGACATCAAGGGGAGGAGAGATGAAGGGAAGAAAGATAAAGAGGTCAACATGGTCAATCTTGAAGGAAACCAGCAGGTCAAGAAGGCCCGAACCGAGCCCTGGAACAAACAATACATCTGCCTCCCACCGGCTCCCGATGAACTGATAGTTACACCCGTGATAGTGGAAGCCGAACTTGATGGCCTCCCGGTGGACAGGGTATACATGGACTGTGGAGCCTCATCAGAGGTGATGTATGAACGATGCTTTGAATCCTTGAGCCCGGAGATCAAGTCCAAGCTCAAACCATCCGACGCCTCACTGGTGGGTTTCTCAGGGGAACGAGTACATCCCCTAGGGAAGCTCACACTTAGCGTCTGTTTCCGTGACGGAGACCTATCAAGGACTGAGGAGCTAACATTCTCCGTTATCAGGTACCCTTCAAATAACATTGTCATCTTTTCACTGTCAAGGACAGAAGAGTTGACTTTCTCTGTTATCAGGTACCCTTCAAGCTATAACGTTCTCATTGGAAGAATGGGAATCGCCACTTTCGGTGCGGTCGTGTCAACAACTCATGGCTTAATGAAGCTCCCCACTCCTAATGGAATTGCAACCCTGAAGCCAACGGCAGAGGCTCTTTTGATAGCCTCCGTGGAAGAGAACAGAGGCTCCAAGAGTCCGGAAACACCAAGCGGTGGTCCCATCCGGGAGGTTAGCATTAATGCTGCCTGTCAGGAGCAGACCATCAAAGTAAACAACCTGCTTCCTGATAAGGTTATGAATGAACTAATTAACCTTTTGCAGGATAGTCAAGACGTGTTCGCTTGGTGCCCCGGAGACATGACAGGTGTCCCCAGAGATATGGCTGAACACTCTCTCAACATAGCTCCCTCATATAAACCAGTTGTCCAAAAGAAAAGGAGCCTGGCCCCAGCAAGGAGCCAAGCTGCCTGTCAGGAGGTGGAAAAACTGGTAGAAGCAGGCATCCTAAGGGAGGTTCAATATCATTCGTGGGTGGCAAATCCGGTCATGGTTGCCAAGCAAGACGGATCTTGGAGGATGTGTGTCGATTTCAAGGATCTCAACAAGGCCTGCCCTAAGGATTGCTATCCCTTGCCGGAAATTGATTGGAAGGTGGATTCTCTCGCCGGCTTCCAATACAAGTGCTTCTTGGATGCCTACAAGGGATACCACCAAATTCAGATGAAGCAAGAAGATGAAGAAAAGACAGCCTTCCATACCGACAAGGGGATCTTTTGCTATAAGAAGATGCCCTTCGGTCTAAAGAATGCGGGAGCCACCTACCAACGGTTGGTGGACCAAGCTTTCTCGAAACAAATTGGAAGGAATATGGAAGCTTATGTGGACGACCTTGTCATCAAGAGCAAGTCTGGGGAGGCCATGATCCAAGACATCCGAGAAACGTTTGACAACCTTCGAAGAATAAACATGAAGCTCAACCCTGTCAAGTGCTCCTTTGGGTTCGAGGAGGGGAAATTTCTAGGCCACATTGTTGGAAAGCAAAGCATCAAAGCAAACCCAAGCAAGGTCCAAGCAGTCCTTGACATGAAGTCTCCTACCACAAAGAAAGAAGTGCAGAGCCTCAACGGTAAAATTGCTGCCTTAAAACGTTTCTTGCCCAAGTCCGCGGAAAGATCCTTACCTTTCTTTAAAACACTTAAAAACTGTGTCGATAAAAAGGATTTCCGGTGGACAGCCGAGGCAGAGGCTGCCTTCTTGGAACTCAAAAAACACATAGCTTCCCTGCCTGAAGTGGCAGCCCCTGAGGTAGGGGAAGTAATAACAGTTTATTTGTCTGCAGGAGCGGAGGCTGTGAGCTCAGTCCTCTTGGTTGACCGAGGAAAGGAACAAGTCCCAGTATACTTTGTCAGCAGGGCCCTCAAAGATTCTGAAATCAACTACGCTCCCATAGAGAAGCTTGTGTTGGCACTTGTGCACACCGCCAAGAGGCTCAGACGGTACTTCCAGGCCCATCCCATGAAGGTCATCACAGATCAGCCCATACGAGCCATCTTAGAAAAACCAGAAGACTCGGGGAGGTTAGCCAAATGGGCCATTGGCCTAGGAGAACACAAAATAGAATACCTACCGAGAAGGGCTTACAAGGGACAAGTGTTTGCTGATTTCCTTGCCGAATTACCCCACCTGCAGGCAGATGAAGAGATGAACGAGATTGGGGAGCAACCTGATCTTCAGGGGAAATGGTGCCTTTTCACTGATGGAGCCTCAAGCGTAGAAGGTTCCGGAGCTGGTCTTGTCATCAGGGACCCTCACGGAACCGAATACACTTATGCCCTCCGTCTAGACTTCCCCTGCACCAACAACGCTGCTGAATACGAGGCCCTACTGGCCGGGTTGCGATTGGCAAAAACAATGAAGGTACAAGAGCTAAAAGTCTTTGTTGATTCCAATCTTGTGGTCAAGCAGGTGAATGGAGGGTACACAGCCAAAGAACCCTCAATGATTAGGTACAAGGACAAGGTCAAAGAGCTCATCAAAGAATTCAAAGAGTTCTCATTGGAGCAAGTGTCAAGGACTAAGAACAAGCAGGCAGATGCCCTCAGCAAGCTGGCTTCCTTGACTTTCGCTCACCTTACCAAGAAGGTCCTAGTTGAGGTGCTGAAAGAACCATCCATTGATGACAGAGAGGTACAAGATGTGGTCACCGAAACAGACTCCACATGGATGACACCCATAATGTCCTACTTGAAGGAAGGGAAGCTGCCAGAAGACGAGCTGGAAGCTAAGCGGTTGGTCCTAAAGGCAAGGCAATATGTAATCGAAGATGACAAGCTCTACAAGAAAGGGTACTTGGCACCCCTACTAAGATGCGTGGGCCCTAACCAGAGTAACTACCTCATCAGGGAGGTACACGAGGGCATATGTGGCATGCATTCTGGGCCACGGTCCGTGGTATCAAAGCTCATGAACTTGGGCTACTACTGGCCCACCATGCACAAGGATGCCTCCGAAACAATCCGGAGATGTGAAGCCTGTCAGCTACAAACACCGATCAAGACCAACCCCAAGCATGACCTTGTCCCCATTATCTCAGCATGGCCCTTCTACAAATGGGGGATGGACATTGTGGGTCCCTTCCCACAGGCCGCAGGAAAATTGAAGTTCCTTCTCGTGGCAGTAGACTACTTTACCAAATGGCCAGAGGTTAGACCATTGGCTACCATCTCAGGAAAACATGTGATAACCTTCGTATGGGAGCAAATAGTCTGCAGATACGGCCTACCAGGGGAGATGGTGACAGATAATGGGAAGCAATTTGCCAACAAACCTTTCAGCAGCTGGTGCTCCGAGCTAGGCATCAAACAGGTCTTCAGCTCAGTAGCTTACCCCCAGTCCAATGGACAAGTTGAGCGGATGAACAGAAGCATCGTTGAAGGAATTAAAACGAGACTAGGGAGATATGGCAAGAAATGGATTGACGAGCTCCCCAGCGTCCTGTGGGCCATAAGGACCATGGAAAAGACAAGCCATCAAAGGACCCCATATAGCCTCGTTTTTGGAAGCGAAGCTGTCATACCAGCCGAGATAGGGGTAAGCTCAAGAAGAAGTACTCGCCAAGATGCTCACCACAATCAAAGGGAGGTCCTGCTCAATCTGGACCTACTCGAAGAATCAAGAGACCAAGCCTCCATCAGGGAAGCAAGATACAAAAAGAAACTCGAAGCATACTACAACACAAGGGTGAAGAAAGAGGCCTTCAGGCCAGGAGACCTCGTGTTGAGATGCAATGAAGCCAGTAAACAGCAGAATGTAGGGAAATTGGGTCCCCGATGGGAGGGTCCCTATGTCGTGAAAGAAGCCCATAAAGGAGGATCATATAAGCTAGCTGATCCTAATGGCAACATGATCCCAAGGCATTGGAGCGACAAGCATTTAAAACGTTTCTATGTTTGAAAGTTGTAAACGTCTCTTTTGTACCATCAAAGTTATGATGAATGAATGAATTATGTTTCAAATTATTAACTTGTCGCTTATCTTATCAAAGGGTGAGCCCCTCCAAACCAGGCTCCATGGGATCCGGCGCTATACCTACCCATGAAACGGGGATGAGCTCCCAGGCCACAACTGCTCAACAGGTAACAAGGCTAAGTAACCTTCCTGTATACAGGGTGAGTCCCTAATACAATCCACGACTCCATGGGACAAGTCCTTAGAAGGAATACCTAAACCCATGAAAGAGGGTGAGCTCCTCACACCAAGACAGCTCCCACATGTTCACACTTAATATAAAACGAACATAACACTAAGAAACCGTTTGAAAAAAGTTTAAAACATAAACGAAAAAGCTGATAGGATGAGCATTGCATCGGTTCCTTAGCTAAGTATCCTAAGTTGGATGACTGCAGCATCCACCTTTGGGAAAAAAGTTAAAGACATTGCAAACACTATGAACGACAAGTAACAGAGTCAAAACAACGAAGCAATAAACATAGATAAAGCATCACCCCCTAAAGGGGGGAGCATTCCATTAAAAGACAATAATTAAAAGCCCCAAGGGCTGAGTACAGCATAGTTCAGTTACAAAAGACATGCTAAAAACTTGAAAACATAACTAAAGCAAATCACGGGGTAGCTGGGTCTTCGGCTTCATGGGTGGCAGCATCCTCACCAGGGGGAGCCAAGGCTCGGTTACCAACATCATCATAAAGGCCCTCTGTGTCAAGACCGGCAAAGGGATCATCTTCGCTAGAAGGAGGGAGAGACTCAACCTCCAGAGCCTGTAGGGGGGAAGGACTTTCAAATACCTGCTCTAAATTTGGAACCTTAGAAGAACTAGCAGGTTTCATACGTTTGGAACTGCCCTCCCCACCGTCGGCTCCCTCCAGCATGATCATAAGAGGCCTTTTTGACACATAAGAGCCAAACACCTGGTCGGCCACATCCTTTTTAAGGCCTTCCGGCTCCAAGTCTTGAAGGAAGGAAAGAGGCTGCTCAGAAGCCTTGGCAATAGCAGAGATATAGGGGTAAGTTGCAAGCTCCATTGCCTTCACAGCATTCACAAACTCATCATCGGAAGAAGGCTTAAAGGATGGCAGCTCTTCAATATCCTGACCCTCCCGAGCCGCTTTAAAGCCGGCTTGAATCCCTCCATGGCGACCGAAAGCTATGGCCTTTGCATAAATGTCAGCCAGGGGAGCATTAAATTCTTGGGAGTGCAGGAGGTTGGTGACAAAGCGAGCTACCCCCTTGGAGACTAACCACTCTTTCTCTTCGGTCAGACGGTCCACCTGGACTCGAAGCTCTGTACCCACCTTCTCCACCGAGGCCAACTCCTGCTTAACTGCCTGACGTGCCCGAGCCAATCCCTCCCTCTCCTCTGCAACTTTAGCCTTCTCATCATGAAGACCCTTGAACATCTTCTCAAATTTTTCCTTCTCTAAACCAAGCTGAGTCTTCGACACAGCCAACTCTTGAACCAAGTCTTTCTCTCGAGCAGCAAGCTTGGTCAACTCCTCCCTCGCCTTCACCAGCTCAGCCTCATGCTCTTCAAAAAACTCTTCCACTTGTTCCCTCCTTGCCATCAACTCACCCCATCTGGCCATACCATCCGGGAACAAAGATAGGAATTGCCCGAAGTGGTAATACATCTTCTTCATCACGTCCCTGTCTGTCCACTCCTTGTGGAGCTCTCTCTCAGCATCTGGAACACAATGGTCTATCAGATCACGGCACACGGAAGCTTTCTTTAACAAATCAGTAGACTTGATATCCCAATCGGGCACAAACACTCCTTCAACAGGCTCCTGCTGGGCAGGAGCATCAGAAACATCTTCAACGGCAGCTTTGGAACTTTCACCACCTTCAACTGACAATAACTTTGAACTTGGACTTGGTGCAGCAACATCCTTTGGCTTCTTGAAAACAACATCGTCTTTCTTCGGGGAGGATAATGTCAGCTTGCCCTTCCCAGGGGCAGGGGTATACCCCAACGCTGAAGAAATCAGAGAAGAATCTTCATCTTCATCTCCTAGGACCAAGGGCACAGCAGTAGAAGCCCCCTGACCCGAAGAAGCAGTTTGAAGTCGCTTGCTGGAGCGACGGGCAGTAACAGACCTCTCCACAGGAGGCTCTGTGGCAGCAGCAGACGATGTGATCACACTTGTGTACACTCCCTTGAAACGAACATGCTCAGTCTTCACAACAACATTCTGACCCTCAGCAACACTCCGAACCTTGAATTTCACGTCAGCAATATCATCTAAAGCCAGAAAATCCAAAGTGCTCATCTCTGCAAAAAAAAGACAAAAGGGTTACACAACATAACAAGGATAAGGGTACCAAAGAGGAAACAGGGAGACACCTACCCTTCCCACCATGATATATCACCGGATCAGTCCCAGGATCATGCCAGTTGGCACTCAAACCCACCATCACCAGAAAATCCTCAGGAAAGGTACGAAGACGAGTAGGGAAGCCACGCAGCTTCTCCAACAACACTTGGTCGAGAGTACCAGGTTCAGGCTCCTTCTCATTCAGGGGAGCATCCGAAGATCTCCGAGGAGTTTTAAAAGGTAGGAAATCAGAGTTTAAGAAAAAGAATTTGTCTTTCCAGGAGGAAACAATCCCGATGACACTAGAAATAAGAGCCGGTTCACATTGAGTCTTCTCAATGGTAAACCAGTTCCCATTTTTAGCCAATCTGAAAAACCGCCGGTACATGGCCAAGGAAGGCTTATGACCAAGGCAGCGACACACTATCTCGAAGTGCAAAATCCTTGCAACTCCGGACGGGCACAACTGATCAAGGGAGAGTTGATGATATTCTAAAACATTAAGGAAAAAGGTGGAAAAGGGATACCTAAGGTTCCCCTGATCAAACTGACGGGTATACACCGCCACTTTGCCAGTAGGAACGGAGGTCACAGGGGTTTTCCCCTTTGGAACAGTAGGATTAAAAGACAGAGGAATACCGATCTCGGTACAGAATCGCTCAACATCGGACTTAGATAGCCGAGTAAATTGATTTGCGAGATCAGTTTTCGACATAATGAAAGGAAAGGTATGACAAAAGAGAGAAGTTACTTACCAGATTTATAGGGAAGAAAAGAGGATCGCCGGTTGAGAAGTAATCGTGGGAGAGAATGTGACGGTTTTCTAGTTTAGGAATGAAATGGGGAAGAAAGAGGGTTTATCTCTTTATAAGAGATTTAAAATTTGAATTTAATGGCATTTAACGGTTATCAAGGGAAACCATCATTCAGCTGTCCTAGGGGATGACGTCAGCCTAGACCCTTGTCATGTCAACAGTCGCCTGGGACGGCTGATGGGACACTCGTCTGCTCCCTAGGAAGTAATGGTGGATAGCCATATTAAATTAAAAAATCAGGCCATCATGACAAATGCAAGGCCAAAAACTTGCACGAAGTTTGATGAAGATAAAAATAATAAACCAACGCTCCCATAAGGGAGCCAGGGGTTTGTAAAAATTACCCGGTGCTAACCTCAGCTTGAGCAGCGTTACCACCCGGAAATAAGACAATGAACAAGTCACAAGCACTTCTAACTTCTTTACAAATGCTTATGACTGGGGGGCTGATGACGTGTGTCCTAAAACGACAACGTCTAGACCTCTCGTCAAAAAGATAAGCAAAATAAGTTCGATTAAGAGGTTGCCTGACTTAGTGGAGCTGATATAAGGCAGCTGACCTGCCGCATCGGAGCCTCAGGGCAGAAAGCAAACAGTAAAATGTCTTGGAAATGTAAAAAGGGATTTTGGCTTATTATCTTTGCAAGGGACAAAACATCACACAGCTCCATACCTTGTGTTGGAAAAGATAAAAGCTGAAAATATCCCAAAAGGGAAAAGTCTCACTGCTGGGAACCAAAAGAGGGTCAAAATACATCCAGGTATGATAAGGAAGCTACCTTGAGGGAGCTCCTGGGCAGAATTCGACTGCCTATATAAGGAGACCCTTGGGTAGACATCACACACACACTTCTCACTTCTTCTCTCTACTCTTATACTCTCTACTTCATTAATTCCCAACTCCAAATGAATATGTACTTATTCTCACGCCGGAGTCCAAACGCAGGAGGCTCCCTCCTGCGTTAAGGCTAACGGTGTCTGCTACCTTTGTGCAGGTCCCTTCCAGGAGCTTGAAGACCCCCATTCTCAGAACCAAATCCAAAACCTTAACTGAATCCAACCTTAAAACCTAAACCTTAACGTGATATACCCTTAATCTATAATCCTAAGCATCTCCTAACCTAATACCGGTCATTTTCCTTGTTGTAGCAACAGAAGTAGCTGATGATTATCCACGGATGAAGCAAGCAACAGAGGATTAAACAAACTTCTGATGACAGCAGTGGTTTGCATTCAACAGGTGTTGTCATCAGAAGTTTGTTTTTAGAGTAGACCCATTGAACATAGTAGACCCATTAGTAATAAAACGCTCGTTTTTTCGTTCTTTGTATAGCACTATGGTACTCGTTGGAAAGATAATAAAACTCTTAATTTGGTGTAACTTTTTTTCAAAAAAAAGTGTCGTTTAAAAAAGTTATTAACATTTAAAAATCATGGGGGAAAGTGCATATGTCATGCACATGATAGAGAAAAAATAATTTAATAGTAGATGGAGTATCCATGACCCATCTAAATAACCCAGTAAAATAAGCGAGAAAAAAATTAAAGAAAGCTCTCATAAAATATCATGTGTCCCTCGTTAACTTTCATTTATATATTATAGAACATAAAGATTACATAATATTACAACTGACTCCTCACACGTGACAAATGTCTTGAGCCATAGGTTCCCTTCTCTTTATACAACGAACAACTAAGATTTGCCCACGTCATCAACCATGAAAAAGGATAGAATTTTATTATAATAAGTACCCTTATATAGAAAAAATTCTGCACTTGGTCCCTACCCTTTTGGAACTAGATGTCTGGCTTCCGACCTATATTTGTTAGGTACAAAATTCAATGATTTAAACTACCCATCTTTAAAATAGTAATTTAATAATCATAAAAACTCTTGTATGATTTTTTTATTGTTCATTAACAATTTAACATAAACTTCATCTTTAATCATACCATTTTTTTTTCTTCTTTTCCCTTTTGTTTTGTTCTGCAATAAGCAACAAAACCAAAACCCCACCTATAAATGTTGGATTTCATAGTCATCCACAAATTAATAATATCAATATTGTTGCAATTTTCTAGTTATTGTGTAAATTTACACATGTCGCATTCATACTACCATATGATTGTTTTATTAAATCTCTTAATTTTACTCATAGTAAGGTAACACTCTCTAAATTGCTCCCACACAACCCAATTTAATTCAGACCAACCAACATTGTTTTCACAATTTTTTTCACAATTTTTTTCTTAACTTAATCGAGTATGGACTTTTCTAATGAGGTCACCCATCATAATGCTCTCATTCACAATTTTTCATTTTTTATTTTTAACGTGAATTGGCTTTTATCAAAAGTAGCAAATTACATAAAGGTAGCAAACAGATGGGTAATAAGTTGTGCCGTCATCCCTTTCTGGGTTGCGGAACCTAGTATATTAAACACAAAACCCTGTCGAAATATTGCCGTGAACAACACATTGGACCGTGGTCAGGAAACTGACATCTTTCGGCGCCAAGTAACCAAAGGTATCAAAGGCCAAAGAGACAAAGGTATATTGATTATCTTCACATGCTCTGACATGCTTTCAACTTTCTTCGACTCTGCCCTCATCATTGCTTGCCAAGCCACAAAAACAAAACCATTATCACAAAAAATCGGCTAGAGGGGACACATCCGTAAGATCCACACAAACGTGTCCCAAACAATTGAAAATATAATATTTGTTGGTGTGAGAGATATGATTTTTACACTAATCACTAAAAAAAATATTGGTCTTACCAAGTTAAAAAAAAAAAAACTACAAAGGAAAATTGTGATACTCAATATCATGTAGGTCTAAAGGTAGTACCAACATATGCAAAATAATAATATAAAAATGATGTACTCATGTACCACTTTTCAAGTTTAGGACAGAACACATGGGAACTAAACCCCAAATCATGATTTGAGTCTTGAAACAACATGAATTTGTACCAACAACTAATATTAATATTATTAGACCTTGAATAATCTTGATTAACATGGTACCAATGTTTTAACATATAATATATACTAACCAATCTGTCATGAAACATCATAATGACATCATAGTGATTTAATTTGATAATTTCACTATCTACGTCTAAAATATCTCTGTCAATTCCGACGGTGTAAAGGGTGTTTTTGGAATGAGACAATCTTGGCTTTCATATTTCTCAATTATTCGATAGTTGAAATTGAGTGTTATGGCAAATGTCTTTATTTTCTTGATTGTTGAGTTACATTAATAACAAATGAATTGAATGTTCAAAAGATAATCTACATCGTTTTATTATTTTTCATGTTATATATATTGTTTTAATATTTTTATATTATTGTAAAAGCGATACTTGAATTTCTTTATGGACGAAGTGGATGTGACGAAATGTACAGACAACTATTTAGTGATAGTTGTTTTGTATATGACAAGACTAGATAGATGGTACCATATGTTTTACGTATACCATCCACACCAAATTATCACAAACTGTAATTGATTGTACTGTGAAGCGCATTAACAACGTAAAGTATTAGGTTATGGGGTATGAAACCCTTCTCCATTCCCTCCTCTTTGTCTACATCAGTGTCACGTCATTTCTCCTCTTTCGTTTCTTCAAACCACGGAAATGGTTCCCCCTACCCCTTCTATTTTTTATTATTTTTCTTAGGCATGTAAACGAACCGAACGTTTATGAACTGTTCATGAACTGTTCGACGGAAAGTTCGTTTATATTCGTTTATTTAGATAAATGAACGAACACGAACACAATTTTTTGTTCGTTTAATTAAACAAACGAACATGAACACACGTTTTGTTCGTTCATTTATGTTCATGAACGTTCGTTTATTTCTGGTCGTTTATGTTCGTTTAATTAAACTTTACTTTATTTCTATTATTTATTTCCCTTTGGTTAAGTAACTTTTATTCATATTATATTATATACAATATATTTGATATGTTCTAAAATTTAATCCTAACCCTAACATTCTAAACATATCAGCCGCTCTCAACATTTCACAACCCTATCTCCCTTCTTCTCCACACTCCACAACCCTACTAATTTAAATTTTGTTTTGGTTGCATTGTGATGTATTAAACTTGGTTGAATTGTGATGAATCATTATTAAACTTGTTTTTGTTTGTGTTCATTAATGTTCGTTTATGTTCATTTATGTTCGTTTATGTTCATGAACTGTTCGTATAGGTTTTAATTGAACGAACATAAACGAACACGAACAAGACAAATTTCTTAATGAACGAACACGAACACAAAAATGTGTTCGATTATGTGTTCGTGTTTGTGTTCGGTTAAAGTTAAATGAACAAACACAAACACGCATGTGTTCGTGTTCGTTCGGTTCGTTTACAGACCTAATTTTTCTCATTATCATCAATGGTCATCATCATCGATTCACTTTTTCTTGGAAGATGTGACGGGGGATCGGTGGATTCCCACTGTTTGCACCGAATAGGGAGGAGGGGGGTATGTCGACGGTGAGGGCCTCCACCTCAACCCACCGAAGGCTCTCACCGTTCCACACCCCTTAGTCTTATAGAACTCATAACATTACTAAAATTACTAAATTTTTATCATACTGAATTTAATCACTCATAACTTGTCTGAAAAATGTTTATGCACGTAAAAAAAATTAGGACTTCCTAGTTTTTAAATAAAAGCTTTAAATTTCTTTCAAAAAACACAAAAATTTGACTTTCTAGTTTTTAAATCAAAGTTTTTGATTTCTTTCAAAAACATATTTATATATTTATAAGGTATGTTTGGCAAAACTAGCTGTTGACTGGTAGCTGTAGCTTTTTAAATATATTTTGATGTTTGGCAGACTAGCTGGAGCTTTTAATAAAATATATAAAATGACCAAAATGGACATTAACTAAAAGCTTGTATGCATATATTTTTTTTTATGATAAAATGAGTATTTGTGTCATTTACTCATTAAAAGCTTATAGCTATTAGGACCTTTTTTTTAAACGCTAGTACTAGTAGCTTTTCAATATAGAGTTTTCTCATAACCTAAAAGCTTCAAGCTCATTCAATCAAACAAGACTTTTTATTGATTAAGAGTTTTTTTTTAAAAGCTTGAAGCTCATAAAAGCTCATTGGCAAATATGTCACAACACTTGTAATTACAACCAGTATAACTAATGTTAAATTCAATAAATAATAGACAAACGATATCCAAAATCGAATGTGAAGAACCCTCGTCTGGTCCATCAATCAGTGACACAATCGATCTTCGTCTTTGGTATGTGATTTTGATTGTAGAAATTCCAATTGGGATTTAAAAGGGAGGATTCATGCAACTCTTTTTTATTTTATTTTATTTTTGCTTAATTTAGGTTTAAGGATTGGATTAACTAATTGGATATGAGCTGTAATATTTACTAGGTAGAAAAAAATTAGAAAAACATGGACCTTTAAATGATTTAAAGTTTACCAATTTAAAGCTAATTAATTGGTCTTAATTCTACACTATATATTTGTTTATTATGTAAAACATTTAGAGAAAAACAATGGTGCCGCTTGTTAGAAAACAGTGGTGTTGCTCGTATTTTTTACATTACGTGATACATATAATTATACGCAAATTCGAATGGTATCAAGTGACACCCTTACCGAGTATGTGGCTCCGCCATTACGAACTATGGCATATGGTCCTTAACTTAGTGGATGAACTTTCATAAGATGAAAAGTGGTGGCCAATATGCATATAATATATGAATGGCAAACAGGCATAGAGTGTGGGCATGGTCCATAGACCACACCCCATCTTCTATCAAGGATAGCAACGACACGACAAGTAAAACATTTTTTAATTATTTGTATACGCAAGAATTCTTTTTACGGATTCTATTAATAAGTTTTGGATGAAATAAATATATATATATATATACTAGTTGGTAACCCGCGCGTTGCGGCGGGTCTAAAAACTGCATCAAATTGTATCAATTCATTAAGACGTAAAATTCATCGAAAACTTTTTATTTAAATGATATATTAAATAACGAATACTTGTAACAACATAAGATAATTATTCTTATCTCAACTAAAGTATAATAACATCCGTACGAATTATTGAAATAAATTGATTTTAGGTGGATTCTAGTAATAATCCATTCAACAACTCGTAAGGTTAGTTCCATAATACATTTATTCTCAAGACTACACTACCTCACACTAGGGATGAGCATTTTACACCGAATACCGAACCGATACCGATCCCGAACCGATACCGTACCGATCCTGTACCGAACCGAGGGTGTTCGGTATCGGTATCGGTATTCACATTTATAGGTTTTCGGTTTCGGTATTTTCGGTATCGGTAAGGGATCGGTATGGTATCGGTATTTTAAGGTAAAATACCGATACCATACCGGTACCGTACCGATACCGAACCGATACCGTACCGTACCGTATGTTTTCGGTATCGGTATCGGTATTGGGTTTTTGGAATTTTCGGTATCGGTATTTTTGGGATCGGTATCGGTTGGTACCGATACCGTCCCGAGCTCATCCCTACCTCACACGTAACACTTTGGTCACACCTACCACTTAACGATATATACTATTAAATGATACAAACAACTTTGCCAAATAACTTTACGTTTTGTTTCATACGTGACATACACACATGAATTCACCAAAGTTGCTCCATGTAATAAATAATAAGTAGGAGAGGGGATGTACAAGAGGATTTTGCATAGAAGGGTATTATTGGGAAAAATTTCATGACATTTTGGGTGTGAAACACTAAACTTTTCATATGCCATCTATCACACCCTCAAAATCCACTTGCGGAGTTTTACCGCGAGGCGCATGACAAACCAGGATCCAAACCAACGATCACAATAAACAAGTCTAAATGAATCAAAATGTAATACCAAAACATAGTTTTAAAATCCCGTTTACAGCGGAAGCTTATTCAAAATAAAGTTCAACATAAATAATCAAAGTTCAATGTTTATGAAATCATGCAACTCTATCTAGACGTCGTGCAGACGCGTGCGCCCTAGTTCCATTGTGCTACCTGTAACATCGCAAAATTTTCCCCAAAATTTTAATACATAAAAAGCCCTTATATATATATATATATATATATATATATATATATATATATATTTTATTACACATTTATCATTATTATTATACAAATGTGCCTAAGTCTTTATTTATCCTAACTCACAACTTATATACATACATAAATGTATATAAATAATAATAATAATAATATGATTCTAAATTCTTTTTTTTTTCACATACAAGATTTTTTTTTTTAAATAAAGCCTTGAGTCAAATAGTCAAAGTCCTAGTCAAAGTCTTAGTCAAACAGTCAAAGTCTTAGTCAAATAGTCAATTCATCATAAAACCTTACTTTATGGTGTTGACCAATTTTAATGGCTAATTGACTCCAAAACTAGTATAAAAACCCACCTATGACCCATTATACTTTGCACCTCTAAATCAATTGTTTCAATCCGATTAAACATTCCCTCATACCTTTCTTCTATAGTCTATTACTTCTACAATTGAAGCTTTGATTATAAGCTCTTCTAATTGGCGAATTGGAAGCTTGATATTCTTTCTTTTTCGTTTTCTTCAATTTGGACTAGCTACGTTGTTGAGTCTTTGGGATTCGCCTCGCATACATTCAATTTGGCAACACATATTCTAGTTTCACGAGACATAACATTTTGTTAAGGTGAGTTTTACATAGCCCCTTTTCTATTTATCACCATTTTTGGGGTGAAACATGTTACAACTATATTTATGCAATTCAATCATCAACGTGTCTATGTGTATTTCTATGTTGCATTATGTCTTGAACATGACTAGGGTAAGCACAATTCTAGCATAAACATTCATCAGCCAACGGTATACATTGATAGATCTATTGGACTGACAATCCCACCCGGATACGTGCCTCCTACAAAGGTTACGTGGGTGTTTGTTACTGCAATATAAACGAGTGAACCATGAGCGTATGGGATGTACCACAATTACAACAGTCAACAAGGTTGATTATGCACTCGATTTACTTCTAGTATGTTTTCGCATATGGACTAGATTGCCATGACACATGAATTGCACAACAAATTTTATTCTATTATCAAAACCTATGTAATTCTGACGAACTTTTGTTGACCCAAAATATTTTCAACTTAACATGTTTCAGGTTCTACTTGCTTGAAGAATTGATTTAATGCTTGAAGATATGTGCATAGTTTTATTCAGTTTGATGTACGAATTCTTGTAGAACAATTGTATGTAACGTATTTAAATTATTTAATGACATTTATTATTCGCCATGAGCTACTGAACAATCATCAATACGTGACATCCCGATGTTTCCGCCATCGGTTGGGGTGTTACAGATTGGTATCAGAGCCATGGTTATAGGGAATTAGGTTATTAGAAAAATAATCTAGTCTATAACCATAGGATTTAACCAGTACTTGCTTCTTTTACTTGCTATTCTCTATCTCCTACTTCTTATCCCTACTTTCATCCCTACAAGAAAGGTTGCTCTCCATCACTGGACCCACTCTTAGACTAATAAGGCAAAATCCTCAGGTTTAACCTGAACCCCCTTGAGATCTCGTCGAAGTTCTAGATTTTAATAACGGACACGTGCAATCTGGAAGGGTGAACGCCTGTATTCTGAGTCTTCTGTCTAGGCTGGCATTGCACATATATCCCAATCAGACGAGGGACCCGGATGCCTACCTGGGAATTCTCGGGATGAGTGTTCACTTATAGGCTAAAGCATGTCTTCATATGTTATTAGAATTTAGAATCTTTGATAAGTCAACGTTTTCGTTTATTCGTTTTAATTAATGAATAAATGATTATATTCCTTATATAATCTCATTCATTTCACTGTATCTCTTACAGATCATGCCTCCACGTCGCAGTGCTCGTCATAACAGTGGTGAAAATCATGATGAAGGAAGTAGCAATCACAACCACAACCACGATACTAACCACAACAACAACAACAACAATGGTGTCGATGCTCAGCTGGCTGCAATCATTTCTCAACAAATGGCGCAGCAAATCGCAACTCTGGTTCATAACTTACTAGCTCAAGTCATCCAGTTGAACGGCAACGGGAACGGCAACGGCAACGGGAATGGAAATGGAAATCACAACGGGAATGGACTTCCAGCCTGTACCCTTAAACACTTTAATTCCTGTAATCCCCCAAAGTTCAGTGGAGAAGAAGGAGCTACAGGACTCCTACAATGGTTTGAGGGTATTGAGAATACCTTCATCAACAGTGAGTGCCCCGACAATTTTAAAGTCCGTTATGCCATGAGTGTTCTTCATAAACGAGCACTCACTTGGTGGAATGAAGAAAAACGCACTCGCGGAGCTGAAGCTGCACTAGCCTTAACTTGGGATCAAGCTAAAGACATTATGAAGGCAGAGTTCTGTCCTCGTAATGAAATTAAGAAGTTGGAAGATGAATTTCATGACCTTGCTCAAGACAGTGGGGAAAACCTTGCTTACAACACTCGTTTTCACGAACTTAGCTTACTGCTACCCCACAAAGTCACCCCTTTGCCCATTGCGATCGAAAAATACATTGGTGGTTTACCAATGCAGATTCAAGACACAGTGTGGGGAAGGAACCCTGCTACTTTGGAGGAAGCAAAACGTTTGGTCGCCACCCTAACAGATAACCATGTGAAGGCAGGAACCCTAACCCGTAAAGGGGAAAAGAAAAAGGATACTCCCCAACCTGCCGTTGATATCAAAACTGAGGCCTCAACCAACGGGAAGTGTGAGGTTAGGAATTTTGCAATAGACACCACTGTCCCACCCAACAAGAAACAATACAACGGGAAGCTACCTAAGTGTGACACCTGCCAGTATCACCATCCAACTCAAGTACCCTGCCGACAGTGCACCAATTGTCAAAGGTATGGGCATCTTGCAGATGCTTGTCGAATCCCTGCTACAAACGCTCTTGATGCTCCAAATAACCCCGCTTGAAACCCTCCAACTACTTAACAGAAAGCCCTACCATTTGAATAATGTCTACTTTCTCTTTAATTTCATGTATTGCATTTTTTATTCGAATAATAAATTCAAGTATTATCATAACATCTGAGTGCATGCTTGTTTGAATGTGAACTAATTGCTATATCTATAATCAAACTTGCTTACTTGTACAACAATTAGTTGACTACCAAACAACCTACTCAACGATTGGTAGAGGTCATCATGTCTTTCCAACAGTCGGGAGAGGCCCTACAACCTGCTCAACGACTGGTGGAGACTATCGAACCTGCTCAACAATCGGTAGAGTCATAAAAGGACGCAAAACCCTAATGTAAGGTAAATTGATAATTACGGTCCGGAACGTAATCATGAATTTACAGGTACGTTAAGGTAGTGAGAAATTTTATCAAGGTTTTCGGTAGTCGACCAATTGTATACCTGGTGTTTTTCTTTTAACTTCGAGACGAAGTTCCTAAAAGTAGGGGAGACTGTAACATCGCAAAATTTTCCCCAAAATTTTAATACATAAAAAGCCCTTATATATATATATATATATATATATATATTTTATTACACATTTATCATTATTATTATACAAATGTGCCTAAGTCTTTATTTATCCTAACTCACAACTTATATACATACATAAATGTATATAAATAATAATAATAATAATATGATTCTAAATTCTTTTTTTTTTCACATACAAGATTTTTTTTTTTAAATAAAGCCTTGAGTCAAATAGTCAAAGTCCTAGTCAAAGTCTTAGTCAAACAGTCAAAGTCTTAGTCAAATAGTCAATTCATCATAAAACCTTACTTTATGGTGTTGACCAATTTTAATGGCTAATTGACTCCAAAACTAGTATAAAAACCCACCTATGACCCATTATACTTTGCACCTCTAAATCAATTGTTTCAATCCGATTAAACATTCCCTCATACCTTTCTTCTATAGTCTATTACTTCTACAATTGAAGCTTTGATTATAAGCTCTTCTAATTGGCGAATTGGAAGCTTGATATTCTTTCTTTTTCGTTTTCTTCAATTTGGACTAGCTACGTTGTTGAGTCTTTGGGATTCGCCTCGCATACATTCAATTTGGCAACACATATTCTAGTTTCACGAGACATAACATTTTGTTAAGGTGAGTTTTACATAGCCCTTTTTCTATTTATCACCATTTTTGGGGTGAAACATGTTACAACTATATTTATGCAATTCAATCATCAACGTGTCTATGTGTATTTCTATGTTGCATTATGTCTTGAACATGACTAGGGTAAGCACAATTCTAGCATAAACATTCATCAGCCAACGGTATACATTGATAGATCTATTGGACTGACAATCCCACCCGGATACGTGCCTCCTACAAAGGTTACGTGGGTGTTTGTTACTGCAATATAAACGAGTGAACCATGAGCGTATGGGATGTACCACAATTACAACAGTCAACAAGGTTGATTATGCACTCGATTTACTTCTAGTATGTTTTCGCATATGGACTAGATTGCCATGACACATGAATTGCACAACAAATTTTATTCTATTATCAAAACCTATGTAATTCTGACGAACTTTTGTTGACCCAAAATATTTTCAACTTAACATGTTTCAGGTTCTACTTGCTTGAAGAATTGATTTAATGCTTGAAGATATGTGCATAGTTTTATTCAGTTTGATGTACGAATTCTTGTAGAACAATTGTATGTAACGTATTTAAATTATTTAATGACATTTATTATTCGCCATGAGCTACTGAACAATCATCAATACGTGACATCCCGATGTTTCCGCCATCGGTTGGGGTGTTACACTACCTTAGCGACCTGAGAAAACATGTAAAAGTTTACGTCAGCACAAAAATGCTGGTGAGTTTACAGGTTTGCAGTTCAAGTACCAAGTCAACCTGTCCATACTATAACAAAATAGAAAACCAGTATACGCTAGCTAGGCGTACGTTTTGTTACTACCACGATTGGAAAACCATTACTAACTCGAATACCAAAAGTATGCCCGATGTATGTTCCTGTTGTTCCTGTTGTTCCTGTTTGAGACAATATGCACCCGCCGACCCTCCAAGTCGACGAGCGGGGTTGGTCACTCCCAATAGCGCTATTCACATTTCCCCGTTGTGCAAGCCCGCACATTCATGGTTCCCCCCGGGACTTCCAAAGATCGTGTAGTACACAATAGAAACCCATAGTATGACAGTAGTTACCAAATAATCGTTTTAACACATGTTTTCTCCCCCGAAAGTATAAAACCAGTTTAAAAGAGGGGCCGTAAACTCACCTTAAGTTGCTTTACTCCTAATCCCGAGTAAACTCAGCTGCTATGTTAGTCCCGTACAGTGGCGACCTAACATACGACAGTTACAAGTACTTAGACTAATAACCCGCAGGTTAATTAGTCCCTAGATGTCCAGACCATAACCAAATTCGTTTTGAAAATACCGTGACTGTTTAACTGACCCAATTGACAAGACTCGACATCCCATTGGTGACCCGAGACTCCCCGTGTTATGTTTACGCTCCAAAACATACAATAACGCATCTACACTTAACATACGTTAACACACACAACAAGTTATAGCACATAGTTCACGTATCACCGAATTACATCCAAATATATGTTACCAAGTTATTAGACATGTTACGGAGTTCCTAGCATGTTTCTACATGTGAAATCGGGTCTCGGAATGCTAATTTACACTTACAGCAGCAGTACACGCGATTAGGAAAAGTCAACTAGTGATTAGGAAAGTCAACTAGTGATTAGACATCCTATTCACCCCTATTATAGGCGAATAGGGGCTATTCCCCTTTACTTCATGCGATTAGGGGCTATTCCCCTGAACCTTCTAGTGATTAGGGCTACTCGCATGAACTTACTAGTGATTAGGCTTCTACTCGCCTAACTTACTAGTGATTAGGCTTCTACTCGCCTATTTATTGGCGATTAGCCTTGTAATCGCATGAGTTATAGGCGATTAGCATTGCTACTCGCCTGTAACCATGCTGTTCCGGTTTTTCGCGCGTTTAACGCTCCAAATCAGATCCAGAACGTGTGTAACTACCCAATATCATCCCAAACACTATCCTAAACATGTTTAACCCAAAACCCTTCGTTCAACCTCGTATAATCAGTCCTGCATGCAACCCAAAACAATCCAAACACTATTCACATAGCATGCAACATCAATTAACGCATGTACTCATAACCCTATTATCCGATTACTGAGTTTTCTATCATCATACTAACAATATTAATTCTGACCTAGCATGATAATACATCAAAACATCATCAAGATCCATAAAAATCCTATCTTTCTAATCATACATACCCATAACGCATGTTAATTAGTTATAATCCGTTTAACAACCCTTATTGACGATTTTCAGAAAGCTTTTTCGTTTATGAACAGGTCTGGACCATTAGGGATTTATTAAAAACGTTCACAAAGTGTTATGGATGAGAATCAAACCTTAGAATTGTAAAAGAATGATGGTTAGACCTTGAAACCTTGTGTTTTTGATTAAAATCGCCTTCCAGAGGTTGTTTAAGTGTTTGGGGTGGTTATGGGACGACTAGGGTTGATATTAGGGAGTTTAGGAGGTTAAGTGTTGTATTTATAGGCGTTCCTAGTCGTTCCAGCACGTTTCATGCGATTGTGCAGCAGTTCATGCGATTAGGGCTTGTAATCGCCTAATGTTCATGTGATTAGGGGCCTACTCGCCCATAACTCACACGAGTAGGGGCTAATCGCCCTTAAGGGCTCCCTACTCGCCTCCCCTATAGGGGAGTAGACCTCCTACTCGCCTATAGGGTTTGGCCTTGTGTGTTTTGCGCGTTAAACCCCGTTTTAACATATGTTAATGCATATTCATGTACCGACAAGTCACATAATGATTGTAAACACATAACACAAGTAAATACACATATTTACACTCGTTCACCAATTCCCGGGACTCGAGACTCGTACGTTCCGTATGCCCTGACGATCCTACAAATCGTCACCGTTTGTACACTTGGTTAAGGACCGACATCTAACGAACCTCTAGACCAACATCCAATGATCTTCTAGACTAACCAATAGTTCCCGAACCATATCCCGACTTAACTAACCCAGTTAAGTACAATATACGCGTGACTCGCTAAGGTAGACTTTCATCTAGACAACGTTGTTAACCAGAATTTGCCAGGTGTCACACCATCTTAAAAAACATAGGAAATTACTAATGTCGTCATCTCTCCTCCTTAATAAGGTAACATAGATATATATATATGAATAACTGTTGCAAACTTGCAATTCTCATTCATGTAATGTAACTTGTAGTTTATTTTGGAATAATTTTACAACTATTTGGCCCTCATTGGTTGACAATATATCCAAGCAAACCCCTAAAGATTTCCTTGTATCGTTTATGGGTTTATCCTCAATACAAAGGAATTAAGGTTGCAAATGAGTCGAGTCGAGCCCGAGCTTGTTTGGATTATAAAAGCTTGAATTCAGCTTGATTCAAGCTTTGTGGCACCTAATTTTCAAAACCTAATTTCATGATATACATCCTTAATCTCGTCTCACTGTCACCTTTCGTGATACCTTTTTTACCACAAGATTTATCGAACGATGGGCTATATCGATCAGTGCACATGATACTTGAAGTGGTTGATTAACTCTTTCACTATAACTCTATAAGAGATGGTAATTATATTTTCGAGTTATCAAATCAAATCGTTAAACATAAATAGATATTTAAAAATTCTCAAATTATTAAGAGCATGTTTGGGATTGAGTTTGGAAACAACTTATTAACTTATTAACTTTTTGAAAAGGCCAATAAGTCATTAACCCCTCGCCCGAAGGCTTCGCATGTTTTGCATACCACGTGGATCGAACTCGAGACCTCCCGGGCAGGAACCCCACAATTATGGGTAAACCTTCTCACCTGTGTTACAACCACTTGGCTACAAACATCATTGGGTGTACTTAAGTATGCATTTATATCCCCACTATGATGTTCATGATACGAGCCTTTTATCATGTTTGTACCTTTTTTTATCATCGAGGGTGATGTGCTTCTTCAACTTTATTACATAACAACTTTCCTGTCATTTAATGAGAGCAACTTCAACAAATTCCAAGGTCGATTTCTTATGTGTGATGTATCAGACGTACTATCACCCTCCTCCTCTATTTTGACTTGGTGATCGTTGTCTTCCTACATTTGGCAACCTTCATCATGAGGATTGAGGAGTATCTGGTTGGTAACCTTTGGCTTCAAGGCCGTCCCTCGAGCAACCTCAAAATTTTTTAGGCCTCGAACGATTTAAAAAACTTGGCCCAAAATTTTGTTAAAAGAAGAATAAATAAAAAAAAAAAAAATATTGATGCTAGAGACAAATCTTAAACTTGAAACCTCTACATTATATTAAGATGGGTTTTCCAACTCAGTAACAAGATTTTTATGTAAAGTAAGCAAATATATATACTAAATATATAATTTGATATATATTAACATTTAAAAAAAAATTATAGGCCCATCATGAGACCGTGTGTAGTCACTGCGTAGCCCGCCCCGTCCACCCTCAGGGCCAGGTCTGTTTGGCTTTCTCCCACCCGTCATGCGGAGTGTTCACTTGGTAATCTACTAATCTTCGTATGTCTTACTTCGTACTGAGGAGTAACGAATTGGTAACCTCCATCTTATCACTTTTCTCACAAAAAAAAACGTCGGCTTGATTATCTTTATCTCTTCTTTATTCTTGTACCCCTATCATCATATTATATGTAATATTTATTACCATCAAATATTAACATATTTGTTTGGATTCCTCCTAAACTAGTCTTAACCTACCATATTACTGGACGTAAAACCGTGCTAAATAACAATTTCTTCTAAATATTAATATTGTGTCGGTTCGGTTCAGTCCGGTCCGGTTCGATTCAAATACTATGATCGGCCCATATTAGACCAAGCCCATAAATCAACCCACCTTCTGAATTCCGTGTATGTATCTGTGTCTGTGTATGTATCTGTGTCTGTCTGTATACAACACATTATATTTTCTACTGTGTGGTTCGATCAGCAACCCATTTCCTTCTCTATACAATTATCACAACCAATCAGAGACTCAACACACCGATTTTGATCTGTAAGTTACCCCAATTTCTAATCTTTATATCTACCCAACTCATCAATTGCAAAACATTATTAATCTTTTATAATATTAATAATAATAATCTTTGTAGGATTAATTCAATGGGTTGCACTGTTAGAGATAAACACATCCGTACAAATCGAAGACCTCGTGTTCCCAAATCAGATTCTGATGCAACAGATAAATCTTTATCCAATAAATTAAATTTCCAATTGGGGTTTAATGAATCAAGCCCTAATCTTGCTGATAGTGGTTGGGGTTACTGTACTGAGGAGCAATTGGAAGAGATATTAATGAAGAATTTGGAGTTTTTGTATAATGAAGCCATTGCAAAGCTTGTTGCTTTAGGTTATGATGAGGAGGTTGCATTAAAGGCTGTGTTGACTAATGGCCATTGTTATGGTGGGATGGATGTGTTGACTAATATTTTGCATAATTCTTTGGCTTTTTTGAATAGCGTGTCGAGTGGGAGCGATGGGGATTTGGAGGGGAATGAGCATGTTTTTGAGGATTTGAGACAGTTGCAGGGGTTTTCGTTGGCGGGTATGGTGTGTTTGTTGCAGCAGATTAAGCCGAATTTGAGTAGAGGAGATGCTATGTGGTGTTTGCTTATGAGTGATCTTCATGTGGGTCGTGCGAGTGTGATGGAAGTTCCGAATTCTTCGAATACGAATGGGGATGGGTGTAGTGGTGGTAATAGTGAGTCTAGTGGTGCGGTTGTGAAGAATGTGGAGAAGGTGAGTAATGATTCGGTTGGGGTGACTCCGGCTTTGTGTAGGTTTCATGGTGGGTGGGGGTTTGGAAATGGTGGGACGGCGGATTTTCCTGTTAACCGGTTCTTGTCGTATGCTGCTTCGGAGATGAGTTTGCATAGAGAGATTGAGTGTCCGAAGAGGTTTAATCTTACGCCTTCGATGAAAGTGCTTTTGAAGAAAAATGTAGCTATGTTTGCTGCAGGGTACAGAGCGAAGAAAAAAGATGCGCTGGTTGGTTCAAGCTCGTTGTCGAATGGGCATTCATCAAATGCGATTGAAGCAGTTGCTGAGAAAACCGAAGAGGCGCAGAGTGTTAAGAATCAAGAAGGGGTGAACATGATGTTGAGTAAGTTTCGTGATATGAATCTTGAAGGAGATACGGAATATGTACCTGAGGATCAAAAAGATGAGATGATTTTGAGTTTAATGCACCAGATTAAAGATCTCGAGAAACAAGTGAAAGAAAGGAAAGAATGGGCGCATCAAAAAGCAATGCAAGCAGCGAGAAAACTCAGTAATGATCTCACTGAATTGAAAACTTTAAGGATGGAAAGGGAGGAGACGCAACGTCTGAAACAGGGGAAGCCAACTGTTGAAGATCCGACAATGAAGCGGCTTTCGGAGATGGAGACTGCTCTGAGGAAAGCAAGCGGTCAAGTTGACCGTGCAAATGCAGCGGTAAGACGACTTGAAACAGAGAATGCCGAAATCAGAGCAGAAATGGAGGCTTCGAAATTAAGTGCTTCTGAATCTGTTAATACGTGTTTGGAAGTTGCTAGAAGGGAGAAGAAATATCTCAAGAGGCTTTTGGCTTGGGAAAAACAGAGAGTCAAGTTGCAGGAGGATATTGCAGCCGAGAAGCGGATGATCATAGAGTTGCAAGAAGAGATGGTCCGAATTGAGGCAGCAAAAAAGGCAGCTGAGGTATGCTCGTTTTATCGCTTCTAGCTTTGTATATATTATCTAATATGTTGGTTGTAGTTGTTATGCTTTTAAGAAAATTAAACATATTTATAAAATTATAGGTAGAATTTCATATATATCCTTACAAACTTCTTAGAAATCATGTTTATCCGAACTAAAATCAAAATATCTTATATACCCTTTTCATAATAATTGTTCATTTTATGACACAGTTTTACCCTTTCCGATATACCATTTTTAAGTCTTTTCTTATTAAATATACTATTTTTTAAATATTTACGTATTAAGTCACCTATTAACATCACTCATTATGTTCTCCGCAATCGATAAGTTGTCAGCAGCCAACTAGTGTGGCTTTGTAGGTTTGAAGTATAGGGAGGTTTTGATTTTTGACCACTTTAAGAACAAGGTTGGTGTTGTAACATAATTGTCGCAAATAGGTGTTGTAACATAATTGCAGTAAAAGAAGATCGATATTATATGAGTACATGACAAAAGGAAGATTGATTTTTGGGAGAGAATATCATTGAATCTAGGTAGGGTTTTGGGTTAGAGTTTTATAGAAGTTGTCAAGTTCGAAATGAAATCTCCGTTCTTTGATTCTTGAACAGATATGTTTGATTTTCTTAATATATGCTAATTCAACATTATATTCCGATTCAAAATCTTCTTAATAAAGTTAAATTAAGTCAAGCAAGGGTAACATAATCATATTATTAATCTTTTGAGTAAATAAGCTAATTTAGTTATTGGCAAAGGATATATTTGATATTTGGATTTTGGTTTGGACATATATGATATTTAAGAAGTTTGTAGGGATATACAATGGCGGATCTAGGAATTTTTATTAGTGGGTTCACCTGTTTTTAGATACTCCAATTTCAAAGAACCGAACATAAAAGTTTTGGATTGGTTCAATGGTTCAGGTCGGGTAAGGTTCATCGCATAATAAATTGGATGTTGTGGCCCTTGCAAGTTGCAACCAAATATCATGGGTTTATCGTTTCTGTTTAGAGGCGACAATACTCGCTTAGCGAGTTAGCTTAGGTGCTACCTTATGGCTTTATTTGGACTTTATTGTTAAAATTACGTGTTAGTGTAATCTACAACGGGTCTATCGAGTGAACCATGTAGAGAAGGAAAATAAGCAGCACCAGAAACTGCATAGATCAATCCTTATTTGGAATATTGTAACAAAAATAAACTAAAAGGTAAAAGCGAGAACTGGGTTTAGAATCTAGAACCCTTAACTTGGGCTTTAACTAAAAAAGGAAACTAAATAAGTGACAGGAATGCGGCTCAAACTAGAGGCTCCTAGAATGCAAACAAAAGCCTTTTCCGCTACGGCACTTTTGTTCTTTGTTTATGGGTTCACACAAATTATATTAATGGGTTCACTCTAGTTTGTTATATATAACGTCTATTAAAAATTTAAAACTTAGTGGGTTCACGTAAATCCGTAAGCATGTACGTAAATCCGCCCTTGGGGATATATACATGAAATTATCCCATTAATAAGGGAAGACCCAAAACTGCATGAATCCTTAGGAAGATACACATGTTCTAACATGGGCCCACGCTGATTAAACACGCGTACATACTTCAAGAAATCCTTTACAATTGCAATAAATGTTTAAAGAACTAGTAATTAATCGATTGAATGTTGAGATATACTTGCTTTAGTACAAATATATAGTAGAACATTTATAAAAGAACGAGTTGCATAAAAGGTAACCAACTTTGCTCCGGTTTCTATATAAGATAACCAACGTATTTTAGGCCAGAAATAACAACGAAACTTTAAAAAAAAATGTTATTTAGGGTAACAAACTTCACAAAATTGAAGTCAATCTTGCCAACCTAGCAGTCCAAATCGATGACATGTCTGTAAGTTTTGACTACGTTGTTGTCTTTTACTAAAGTTGGCACATGTGGGGGCATTTACGTGTCACGTCGTGAGTGTCTAGAATTGGTCATATACTCGTATTGATTAAGACCGTATATTAAAACATGAAATGTAGTAAATTTTGTACCCTGTACCCATATCAGTGTATTTTTCTTAAATTTGAATTAATTTAGTTTAAATTTGAATTCCACATAACAGGCAAAGTGGAAGCAGGAGCTGAAAGCTAAAGAACGTGCACTTGCACAAGTTGAAGAAGAAAGGCGTCTCAAAGAAGCAACAGAAGTTAATAACAAAAGAAAGCAAGAGGCTTTGCGGTCCAAAATAGAGTTAGACTTCCAACGCCACAAAGATGACCTCCAGAGACTTGAACAAGAACTGGCACGGCTCAAAATGTCAACCAATTCAGATAACAAGCAGCCAACTAATGAATCAGCAAACGAGATTCCCAATGGGTCCCACCCAACTATTGCAAGGCTGCTTCATGAACTTGACAATCTCGATAACTTTGATGAAAAAGAAAGTGGGATTGATCGGGAATGCATATTATGTTTGAAAGATGAAGTTTCTGTTGTGTTCTTGCCTTGTGCACATCAAGTTGTTTGCGCTACTTGCAACGACGAGTATGGGACAAAAGGGAAGGCAACATGTCCAATATGTCGTGTGGCCATTGAACAGAGGATTCGTGTATTTGGGGCCAGCTCTTGAATCAAACTACATATTATACATGGAAAGGTAAAGTATTATGGTAAGCTTGTGATATACAGACAAATGAAGGGTTGTTGTTTTGTTGTCTCCTGAATTTATGTTTTCATCAAGTCTGCTATATTACTGAATATTTATAAATAATCTGCAAAGCATGTACCAGTTTGCCTTGAAGACAGGTTTGCTTGTGCATTTTACATAGTTAAAGGTAAAAAGATTTGGTAATTTAATGTCCCAAACACTTTTGCTTACCTTAACTTTTTTTTATATTTATAAATATTGGCTTGTGAAATATGTTTCACTTGTTTCCTTTTAATCTACATCTTCTGATTCCGATAGGTTCTTTATAAATTAATGAGTACGTTGCCATTTTCATCCATGTGGTGGTTTGATGAAAATTGTTGGTTTAGTCCAAAAAAGGTTTTTGTGCCATTTTTGTCTCAGGCATTTTCAAACCATGCCGGTTTAATAAAAAAGCTTTACAACCGCTAACTTTGACATATATAGGAGTGATAAAATGGTCATTTTGAATGGTTTTTCTCTCTTGTTTAATGAAGAAAAAAATGATCAATAAAATAAACATGCAGAATGATGTTTTTATCCCTGTATTAATAGCGGAGTATTTTTAATGGTGACCAACTTTGTAGGATTAAACTGGCATGTTTTTGGGAATGCTAGAGACTAAAATGGCATGGAATTTTTTTTGGGCTGAAATGACAATTTTCGTCAAGCCATAGTGCCATAGGGATGAAAATGACAATATAGTTTTTATTTTTTACTTGAACTGATATCAGTATAACAAAAGGCTCTCAGTTTTGTGTTAGTTTTTCTGTTAGTTTATGGGTGAAACGACTATGTTTGCTCAATCGTTTTGATTGTATGTTCAGATTGTTCAATTCGATCTAGAAGTTCTGAGGCACATTTAATCTATAACTATGTTTCGCATGAATCTACCTTAAATTGTTAGCTTCAATTGTATGAATATGCTGTACATTTACAAAACATTTAGGAGATCATATCCTCTAATATTGGAAATCATAAAATTGATTTATTACCCTATGTGTTGGATAAATTGTAGGTTGTTTACGAACACTATAAGAGAAAAACACTCCCAAACAGTTGAAATCTTTATTGAAAAAAATTTAATGGTGTAGAAAAGTGAAAATGATATGAACGTTGATTCAATGTAAAATTTAATAAGTTTAGGTTCTCACGACATACACATTTACAGAAAAATAGAAATTAAGAATGAAAGGGGTTATAAAATAAAAAAGTGGAGGATCATTTTTTTTTTTGCCACGGGATGGTTGAATCTCCTCTACATTCACTAGAAACTTGGATTATGAGGTGTCGTTCCACTTGTCATACCCCACAAAAATAAACATGTACATTTCCATATAGGCTCCATATATGGGAGCGTGGTGTTCCACTTGTCACCGGAGTGAAAACCGTCACATGTCTACATCTCATTGCTCGGCACCGCTAACCATAATCCCACCTCCCATTGCCCACCCTTTCCACACCCGTGGAATGAACCATGCGACCCAAGCCACGCCATGACCACGCTTTTGCTGGTGCAGTGTTCCACGCCATGGGTTTGACACTCACACAGTCTTACACTCTTACTGATGATGGCGTAATTATGTGTGTAAAATATATTTTAAGACCTCAAGAGAAAAGGATTGAAATTGGAGAAAATTTATAGAGAAGGGGGCAAAACTGATAATAATAATAATATTAATAATAATAATAATAATAATAATAATAATAATAATAATAATAATAATAATAATAATAATAATAATAATAATAATAATAATAATAATAATAATAATAATAATAATTCCATAAGCGAGGGCGTTTAGACGGCACTCTTCCACCATACACCACAACTGCAACTGCAATTCCAAGTCCATCACCACCAACAACACACCATCCATCAATGGCTGTTCCAACCTTGTTCACACCCACCATCTTCTCAACCCCATCTCCATCTTTTAAAACACCCACAACTCCACACCTCTCTACCTTCACAACATCAAGAAAACACAAATCTTTATCCCCAATCGCTGCACTCTCCGACCCATTTGTTCTCCAAGTTGCAGAGTCTTTAGAAGACTCTCTTCCCTCTTCTTCATCGTCATCACAACATCTTCAAAAGCTTAGAGATTTTGCTTCAGAAGCCCTCCTTTCCACCTCATGGCCCACTAGAAAAGATGAACCTTTTAGGTTCACGGACACATCTTTCATCAAGCAATCGGATATCATACCTGTTTCTTCCCCTCTAAAGCACAAATCTTTGAATAATTTGAGTGTTTTTGAAGATACCCTTTTGTTTAATTTGACTATAGTTGATGGGTATGTTGTTGATGATTTGTCTCAGTTGTTAGGGTTGCCTGATGGGGTTTATGTTGGGAGCTTGTCTGGGATTAAATCAAGTGATGTTATTAAAAGGGTGCTTGAGTTTTTGCCTGTTTCTGAACAAGGAGACTTGTTTTGGTCACTTAATGGGGTTGGGTCACCTGATTTGGTTGTGGTTTATGTGCCTGAAGAGTGTAGGTTTGAGGGTCCATTGCATTTGAGGTATGTTTCTAGTGAAGGGAGTGATAAAGATTCGAGAAAGTTGCCGGTTTCGAATCCTAGGGTGTTGGTGGTGGTGGAGAAAGGTGGGGAGATTGGTATTGTTGAAGAGTTTATGGGTGGCGATGGAGGGTTGAGTTATTGGACAAATTCGGTTATGGAAATGGTGATTGGGGAAGAAGCGAAAGTTAGCCACTCTTACATTCAGACTCAGTCGTTGAGCTCTGCTCATATTAAATGGACCTCCGTTCGGCAGGTAGTTGCTTCGCTTGTCGTTATATTGTTTATGTTTATGTAAATGCATACATGATTAATGTAAAAGAACTGAAATTGGATCGTCGGGCTTGGTTTATTTGTATATGTATACGTGATGTGCGGCTGCGTGCAGCTTAAGCTTTTTTGTTCATGAAAATACAGCTTCGATATGATTCGTTGAACTTGATTATTGTAGGAAAAGTCAAGTACCTATGATTTAGTAGAAGTAAGCACTGGTGGCAAATTAAGCAGACACAATGTTCATGTGCAACAAGTTGGGTCGGACACAATTACAGGATTATCAACGTTTCACTTGTCTGGTTGTGATCAAACGCAAGATCTTCATAGTAAAATAGTGTTAGATCATCCGCGAGGGTTTTCCAGGCAACTTCACAAGTGCATTGTGGCTCATTCACTTGGACAAGCTGTTTTTGATGGCAACATAAAGGTCAATAGGTAATTCTTTAATACGTCGTTCCATGTTAGTTGATTAATATTGTAAAGCATAGTGGTAATCAGTATCATTGTGCTCTTTTTCTAAAAGTAGAGATAAATTATGACAAAAATCAACCTGGTTGTATATCATCATCATCATTATCATCGTACTCGGTTAATCCCATGAATAGCAAAGCTAAGGTAGGGTTTGAGGAGGGTAAGATGTAGACAGCCTTACCTCTACCCCGTAGGAATAGAGAGACTGCTTCCGGTGATACACCTGCTCGATAGGAGTTTTTGCATCAAGCCTTAGACATAAGGCACATAACACTTGGCAATTGGGACAAGCCCGATTGGTGCATGTATCCCCTTGTCTTTTGGCTATTATTAATGCCACCAAATGATGCATGATTACCGTCCGCCGTTTTTAGCGTTATTTTCACGAAATTAGTAAAATAACGTTAAAATTAGTGCATTTTAGACAACTTTTGAAAAGATACACGCAACAGACGGATGCACAACAGACCTTATTCTTGACAGTTTTTGGTCAAAGTTCGTAATGCTGTGGTCAATTTGTTAAATGTTGGCAGATATGCACAACAGACGGATGCAGGGCAACTAACAAGGAGCCTAATTCTTGAGCCACGTGCAACAGTTAATGTGAAGCCGAATTTGCAGATTATTGCTGATGATGTGAAGTGTTCTCATGGAGCTGCAATCTGTGATTTGGAAGAGGACCAATTGTTTTATCTTCAGGCAAGAGGTATTGATCTGAAAACGGCTAGAAAAGCTCTAATTGTCTCGTTTGGGGCTGAGGTTATTGACCGCTTTCCATCCAGTGATATCAGAAAGAAGGTGGATCTTTATGTAAAGAAGTTGCTTGATCCGGAAGTAGACGTGAGTTTGTAACCAAATGTGAAATTTGATTTGTAACACCATACAGTTTTTGTACGGGTCGCCTTTCTAAGTAAACATTTTTTTTACTGTTTGTTTTCCCACCCATTTAGTAAATAAGAGCTTACATACCGAGATTACTAGGCTCGCAGCTTTTCATATAAATATACAATCTTTATTTTGTATGTGTTGAGCTGGAGCTCGGTTCGTTTATGCCCTAAATCCCTAATTGTGGATTTGTGTCATGAATAAACTTTTATGAATAAATTACTGTAAGGTTGGCAGTAAATGACTTCAACAAAGTAATCTTTTATTAAAACTAGAATTATCTTCTGCGCTTCGTGGCAGATTATCCGGAAAACAAATGGGAAAATTACTGTTAACATAGCAGATTGGATAAGGAGTTCATACAAACCTGGCATTAAAGAGTTAAATACACACACCTATATAGATTACATTTAAGAGTTCAAAAGCATTTTCATGCTTACATAGATAATTACATGAAAGGACTTGCAAAATTGTTGGTAAAAGTGTTACAGTTTACAATACGCCTTTCATACTGCACATGTTTTCATTCGTGAAAGGATTTACTAAGATAGGGAGCAAAAGTTGTTTGATAGGATGTTGTCAAAACCGAAATAAGCGTTTAGGCGCTTGATTCACTTAGGCACCTACTCGCTTAGACGCATAGGCGTTTAGTCGCGTAGGCGCTTATTCGCTTAGGCGCTAAGGTGTATGATTTGCTTAGGCGACTAAGCGTTTAGGCGCTTGATTCACTTAGGCACCTACTCGCTTAGACACATAAACGTTTAGTTGCATAGGCGCTTACTCGCTTAGGTGTTTAGGCGCTAAGGTGTGTGATTCGCCTAGGCGCCTATGCGCCAATTGCTAAAAAAAATTGATAAGTAGCAACAGCTTTTCATTTTTTATAATATTAAACTGATGTTACAAACGTTTGTACACATGAAACAAACAATCCAACCGCCGACAGCTGGTGTGGTCGCAAGCTGCGCATCTGCTGATTGCAGCGTGCTGCTGGACGCAGCTTACACGGCTGCTGGTCGCCGCTTGCACTGCTGCTGGTAGCAGCCTGCACTGCTACTGTTGTCGCAGCCTGTTACCCAGCTGCTGTTGTCGCAACCTACACTGCTGCTATGGCCGTAGCTTATCCCTAACAGTAATGTAATCATATGATTATTTAATTATCTGTTTATAATTCATGAAGTTGAAATAATCACTTATCCAAGCACCTGTATTTAAGATAAATAAGTTCACATTCTAACTAAAAGAGCTACGGTATTTAGTCATGAAACACCTACATTACTTTTGGATAATACAGTCATGAAACTCACACTTTTTTTTTTTTTTTTTTTTGTAAACTCTATTAGTACAATACAAAATTGCATACTATGGTAAAATACCTTGCCATATTTCTCAACCAATACACTGACACAACCTAAAACAAATTGGATTTAAAATTACATATATGCTATATATTACAATCATTGCAACCTTAGCTATGTTATGCAATAAACATGAATACTATAATACAACAGTAAAATCACAACTTTTTACAAACCAGTAAGGACCAAAATCGCGCCGCATACCTTGATTGACTTAGGCACCTACTCGCTTAGACGCCTAGGCATTTAGGCACTAAGGTGTATGATTCACTTAGGCGACTAAGCGTTTAGGCGCTTAGGCGCTTGATTCACTTAGGCACCTGCTCGCTTAAACGCATAGGCGTTTAGTCGCGTAGGCACATAGGCGCTTATTCGCTTAGGCGTTTAAGCGCTAAGGTGTGTGATTCGCCTAGGCACCTCCGACTGTAAGAGGTGTCCTTTTTACATTATCAATCACTCTATTTATTTTTGATGCTTGTGAATAGTATTGCACACCTCCATGGCATCGGATAATTGTTCAATATTAATATTATCTTCAATGTTATGTTCAATATAATATTAACATTCTTTCTCAAAAACAAAAACATACATACAACTGGCATCTACTCGCTTAGATGCCTAGGCGTTTAGGCGCTTAGGCGACAAAGCGTTTACACTTAGGCACCTGCTCGCTTAAACGCATAGGCGTTTAGTCGCTTAGGCGCTTATTCGCTTAGGTGTTTAAGCGCTAAGGTGATTCGCCTAGGCGCCTCCGACTGTAAGAGGTGTATTTTTTACATTATCAATCAATCTATTTATTTTTTATGCTTGTGAATAGTACTGCACACCTCCATAGCATCAGGTAATTGTTCAATATTAATATTATCTTCAATATCATGTTCAATATAATATTAACATTCTTTCTCAAAAACAAAAATATACATACAACATATAAACATTCTTTGTCAATTTAACTAATCACACACTACATGCAAATACTGAAAACAGCAAGCAAACTCCTAAAAAACACTGGCATTTAAGCAAACACCTTGTGTGCACAGCAGAAAACTTAAAAAAAATACATTAAAACATGAACACTCATAACAAAATGACATGAATACGAACATAAACAGAAAAGACGACTGACAGATAACCAATGCAACAGCTTCATCATCCACCAAACAAAAGGAATGAAAATTAAAAAGAGAAGGTAAAAGCAAAAAAAAAAAAAAAAAAAAAAAACGGAAGCAGAAAAATAACCTTAAGATGTTGGAGTGCAAAGAAGGAAAGGAAGAACCAGGCATGCAAGAAAAAACGACCTGGGTTTTTTTTAGGGAAAATGACCAAAATAGCCCGTTGACCGGGCGTTTTGCATAACTAGCCCTCTCCACCGTCTGGGAGACGGTTGAACCGAAGGCAGCCGGCATGGGGAAACGTGAACCGTCTGGGAGAGAGTTCTGACCCGTCTGGAGAGAGACGGTACAGCCTCGGGATCAGAGACGCCACGTGTTGGTTGGCAATTGGCTCTAAAACCAAACGGTCTCGGAGACGGTTCAGGCTGGTTGGGAGCCGTAGTCCCGTCTCTCCAAAGACGGTGGAGAGGGCTATTTATGCAAAACGCCCGGTCAATGGGCTATTTTGGTCATTTTCCCATATAAATAAAGCCCCCGACTACACATGGTCTAATAAACTGCTGTTGGGTTGTTCTCCAAATTCAATAAAGTGTTTTTTTTTTTTTAATCAGTAAACTAACAAACTTTATTTCATACAAGTATATGCCTAGGAGTAATGTTTTTAAAACCGGACCGGACGTCAAACAGGTTTCTCTACTGGTCCGCTGGTCGGACCGGTTCAACCAGTCCAACCGGACTTAAGAACCGGACACAAAAATATAATTATATTTATATTATATAATTAGTAATTTCGCTATATACAATTAAATTCTCAATATTTAATTGAGTTTCTTACGAATGAATAGGAAAACAAAATATAAAAATTCCTAAATTAAAAAAACAAACAAAATAAAAGACTACATTTTGATAAGATGACACACAATGCATTGCAGTCGTAGGAAACAATAAAATATGGGCCATAAAATATTGCTGTAACTATTTTTATAACTATTAAATAAAATTTTGTTTTTCAAAGCCATCATCATTTGTGTTCTTCTATCTCTCTCTCTCTTTCATAGAAATCTCAGCAAAATACTCACAACCATACGCCACCTCCGCTACAGGTCATTCTAACACCTCTCATCCTCACTGTTGCCGGTCGCTCTTCACTATAACCCACCGGTCCGATCATCTTTTTGCCGGTTTTCCGGTCTGACCGCGGGCCACCGGTCCGACCTGCCGGGTCGTTGCAGAAGGCTTCCACACATAGAGCCGGACCGGCTAGGGGAGCGGTCTCCGGTCCAACAAATCTTCTCATTAAATGTCATCTCCGTATCTTTTTAAATGAAAAAAACAAATCTTCTCATTAAATGTCATCTCACCCCTTACTTATATCTACACCCCTTCTGTCCACCACTCTCAACAGGTTGGTTTTTTGTTATAGAGAGAAACAAAAACTAGAGAGAGAAAGAAAGAGAGTTTTTACAGTTTTTTTTTTTTTTTTTTTTTTTTTTAAAAACAAGTTAAGTCGACGACGGTTCGATCTCAGATCTAATGGTTTGAATTCAAAATTTTCTCATTAATATTCGTTTTGTTTGATGTTCTATTAGCTGGAGTACTAATGAATCTGTTTCCGTTTATTGTTGATCGTAATTATTAACATTTAATTTTATTACTGTTTGATTATATAGGCTGAGCGTGTTTCTGAAACCGATATGTTCATCTCCAGTAACAGTAACGACTGTTTCAGGTAGTAATAATAATAGTAATTCGTATTTGTTATGTTACTTATAAATTATTAAAATATTGTGTTCTGTGTTTGTTGATTAATATACAGTAAAGGGACATCTGTTGTTTGCTTTGAATCCGAAGAAATGGAGACGTCATCATCAACGGTTAAGAAGAAGAAGAAGGTGACGGTTGAAGCAACTTCTCGCCCGAAACCACCGCCGTCGATGCCGCCAGCGGCGGAGTTAGAAGAGTTCTCCTCAGCTGAAGAAAAGCGCCAGCAGAAACGATTTGCAGAAAAGTAAGTGTGTATGATAATATAAACTGGTTTTTTTAGTTTTGCGTTCGTTCTACATGCGCATTGTAGTGTAATAAGAGTAAACATAATTTTAACTGATTTTTGTTTGTTTATGTGTTGATGGAACGTCGAACAGGTACAACTATGACATTGTGAAAGACGTTCCAATGGAAGGAAGGTATCAATGGGTTCCGTTAAAGCCTTAATATGATCAATAACTAATTTCTAATGACAATGATAACCTGCATGTATGCAACTAATTTCAATATTGTGGTCCTGTTACGTTATCTTCTGCAACAATTTTAGGTTTATATATGGGAAAATGATCAAAATAGCCCGTTGACCGGGCGTTTTGCATAACTAGCCCTCTCCACCGTCTTTGGAGAGACGGGACACGGCTCCTAACCAGCCCGAACCGTCTCCGAGACCGTTTGGTTTTAGAGCCAATTGCCAACCAACACGTGGCGTCTCTGATCCCGAGGCTGTACCGTCTCTCTCCAGACGGGTCAGAACTCTCTCCCAGACGGTTCACGTTTCCCCATGCCGGCTGCCTTCGGTTCAACTCTCTCCCAGACGGTTCACATTTCCCTATGCCGTCTTAAGCCGTTTTGTGCTACCGTCTGAACCGTCTCACGAGTGTATTGTAACATCGCAAAATTTTCAGATTCTAATACGTATATTACTTTCGTTCATAAGGTGCCTAAGTTTTTCCGACCAACTTATATATATATATATGTATGTATATAATAATAATAATAATAATAATAATATTAATTCAGTTTTTTTAAAAAAAAAAAAAGTTTTAATCATTATAACCCATTAACCTACAACCCAAACCATTATCTAAACCCAACCCAACCATAACCTTCTTTTGTTTCCTGAAGCCCACATGAAGCTCGGCCCAGATCAGATCCGGCCCACTTGCCCAAGCCCATCTCATCCCTTCTCTTTAAGCTGTTAAAAAAATAAAACAAAATAAAATGCCTCTGCCAGGGATCGAACCCGGGCAGGAGCTGGAACACCCTCACGTCCAGACCATCCAAGCTACAACTCATTTCTTGTTCAATCCCAACCCACAAACTATTTAAACCCTTTTAAACCGCACCCTTTCTTTTCCTTGTTTGCTGCAATCGTGCAGCAACATAGGGGATGGCAACCTTTGATCTTGCCACTTGATTGAGCTCTCCTTTGGAAACTTTGGACCACTGATTGACTCGACAACCAATAACGCGTATCATTACACGCTATCACAATCAAAAGCTTCCATTATTATTGTTATTCACGCGATTATACATCCATGGCGAGTCAACCTTCCTAATCAACGAACCAGACCCTTCCCTATAAATTGAACCCACCAAATTATTACATACTCGCCAATTATCCTCCCTCTACCTTCAAATTTCTGTAAACGATTTGTTTTCGAAGCTTTTGAGTCGTTTTTGACTTTTCGGTTGACCGAAGTATTATACCCGATATTGTCATTGTAAGTGTGTTTTTCTTTGTGGGTTTTACTAATCGGCCATAGACGAGTAATAACCCCAACATTTCAGGGGTTATTGATCGTCGATTCGTTTAATTAGATAATCTAGGGTTCTTATGAATTCTTTGGGGAAGATGATGTTGTTTCACATATGTTTAAAACTAATTTATAAACAAAATAAAACAATCAACTGATACAGATCAACTGGTTGACTCAACTAATGTTCAACGAAATGGCCTTGTGTTCGAGGCTGTTCCACAACATATTTTTTTTGGAAATCTTTGATTTTATATTTTTCCAATTATCTTTTAAAATGCCTTTCAAATACCAAATACGATTTATAAACTCTATAAAAATTATCTTATGTTATCCAAATATTAAACTTTATTATAAAATTTTTAGTTTTTTTTCAAAAATCTTTTATTTATTATATATAATAAATATCACAAGTTTATTCAATTATAATTATGAAATTCTATAAAAATATCCAAACGACTTTGTAAAATTCCACAAAAATTATTCTAAGTTTATAAATCAATAAACATTTCTGAAATAATTTTTATTTCAGAAAAACCATTTATTTAATATTTTTAATCAATTTTTGTTAGTTTTAATCATAATTAAATCATAATAAATCCAATTTTTAATATTTTTGCACCAAAATTTTATAGAAATTATTTCTGAATATTTAGAACAGAAATATAATTTTTAAACTGATAATTCTTTAATTTTAGTATTTTTAAGATATTAAAGTTAAAGTCTGACAATTTGTAATAAATAGATTTTAAAAATCTATTTTAAGGAAAATAATTTTGTAAAAATTATTTTTATACTTTAAACACATTCTTGTGACTAACTTAGATATAAAACCTATAAAAAGATTTTTGGTTATTTATTTACTAAATTTCTCTCAATTGTCGAATATTTTTAATAATAATCAAACAAGCATTTATCCCCAAATACGAAGCCCTAGAAACTTATACATTTGTAGACTCGATAGACTTAGACATATTTATTACTTTATTATAGGGTGATACTTGATACATTTGGTCAACACAATTATCCAAATTTCTCAACAGATATAACATTTTACCAAGGTGAGTTTTACATAGCCCCTTTTCTATTTATCACCATTTTTGGGGTGAAACATGTTTATAACATCATCATTGCAATTCAATCATCAATGTGTCTATGTGTTTTCTATGTTGCATTATGTCTTGAGCATGATTAGAGTAAGCACCATTCTAGCATAATCATTAACATTGATCAGCCGACGGTATACATTGATAGATCTATTGGACTTACAATCCCACCCGGATACGTGCCTCCTACAAAGGTAGCGTGGGTGTTTGTTATCGTATAACATATTTAGGTGAACCATGAGCGTATGGGAGGTACCACATTATAACAGTCATCAGGGTTGGTTATGCACTCGATTTATTTCTAGTATGTTCTCACATATGGACTAGATTGACATGACACATGAATTGCACAACATTTTTATTCAATTATCAAAAACCTATGTAATTCTCACCAACTTTTGTTGACCCAAAACCTTTTCAACTTAACATGTTTCAGGTTCTATTTGCTTGAAGATTTAAATTGATGCTTGAAGATATGTGCATAGTTTTATTCAATTTGATGTACGAATTCTAGTAGAACAATTGTATGTAATTTATTTAAATCATATAATGAAATTTATTATTCACCATGAGCTACTGAACAATCATCACTACGTGACATCCCGATGTTTCCGCCATCGGTTGGGGTGTTACAGATTGGTATCAGAGCCATGGTTATAGGGAATTAGGTTATTAGAAAAATAATCTAGTCTATAACCATAGGATTTAACAAGTACTTGCTTCTTTTTCTTGCTATTCTCTATCTCCCTCCTACTTCTTATCCCTACTTTCATTCCTACAAGAAGGTTGCTCTCCATCAGTGGATCTACTCTTAGACTAATAGGACAAATTCCTCAGGTTTAACCTGAACCCCCTTGAGATCTCGTCGAAGTTCTAGGTTTTAATAACGAACACGTGCAATCTGGAAGGGTGAACGCCTGTATTCTGAGTCTTCTGTCTAGGCTGGCATTGCGCATATATCCCAATCAGACGAGGGACCCGAATGCCTACCTGGGAATTCTCGGGATGAGTGTTCACTTATAGGCTAAAGCATGTCTTCACTATGTTATTGGAATCTGGAATCTTTGATAAGTCAACGTTTTCATTTATTCGTTTTAATTAATAAATAAATGATTACATTCCTTATATTACCTCATTCATTTCATGCCTCATTGAGACTTCATTGTGTCCCTTACAGATCATGTCTCCACGCCACAGCACTCGCATTAACAGTGGTGACAATCATGAAGAAGAGAGCAGCAACCACAACCACGACCACAACACTAACCACAACAATGGAGGTGACGCCCAACTAGCTACGATTATTTCTCAGCAATTGGCACAACAAATCACAACTCTGGTTTCTAACTTGTTGACTCAAGTCATCCCAATGAATGGGAACGGCAATGGAAATGGAAATGGCGATGGAAATCACATAAAGAACGGAACCTTAGTTCGGAAAAGCAAGAAGACCAGTATTGTGGCCGCGGTAATTACCAAGAACCAGAAACGTAAGACCAGGAATCCTAATGTAAACCTCACTACACAAGTCTCTAACAAGAAGCCTTATACAAGAAACTTTCCATTGTGTAACACATGCAATCGACATCATCCCACTGTTTCAGCATGTCGCGTGTGCACCAATTGTGGTAGGTATGGCCATCTGGTCAACACATGTCGCGAGACCCCAAACCCTAATGCCAATCAACCCACCAACCCTGCTCAGGCTGATAATCCTAATCGATACAACTATGGTCAATGCTATGAATGTGGGGACCCAAATCACTACCGTAACAGATGCCCTAAACTAAACCGAGATCAAGACCCCCCAGCTACTTAACAGCAAGTCCCACCATTTGAATGTTGTTTGCTTTTAATTCTTTGTATTGACACTTTTATGGATTCAAGTAATAAATTCAAGTATTATCATAACATTTGTGTGCATGCTTGTTTTAATGTGAATTAATTGCTATATCTATAAACATACGTGCTTAATTGTACAACAATTAGTTGACTACCAAACAATCTACTCAACGATTGGTAGAGGTTATCATGTCTTCCAACAGTCGGGAGAGGCCCTACCACCTGCTCAATGACTGGTGGAGACTATCGAACCAGCTCAACAATCGGTAGAGTCATAAAAGGACGCAAAACCCTAATGTAAGGTAAATTGGTAATTACGGTCCGGAACGTAATCATGAATTTACAGGTACGTTAAGGTAGTGTGAAATTTTATCAAGGTTTTCAGTTGTCGACCAATTGTAAACCTAGTGTTTCTCTTAACTTCGGGACGAAGTTCCTAAAAGTAGGGGAGACTGTAACATCGCAAAATTTTCAGATTCTAATACGTATATTACTTTCGTTCATTAGGTGCCTAAGTTTTTCCGACCAACTTATATATATATATATATATACGTATGTATATAATAATAATAATAATAATAATAATAATAATAATTCAGTTTTAAAAAAAAAAAAAGTTAATCATTATAACCCATTAACCTACAACCCAAACCATTATCTAAACCCAACCTAACCATAACCTTCTTTTGTTTCCTGAAGCCCACATGAAGCTCGGCCCAGATCAGATCCGGCCCACTTGCCCAAGCCCATCTCATCCCTTCTCTTTAAGCTGTTAAAAAAATAAAACAAAATAAAATGCCTCTGCCAGGGATCGAACCCGGGCAGAAGCTGGGACACCCTCACGTCCAGACCATCCAAGCTACAACTCATTTCTTGTTCAATCCCAACCCACAAACTATTTAAACCCTTTTAAACCGCACCCTTTCTTTTCCTTGTTTGCTGCAATCGTGCAGCAACATAGGGGATGTCAACCTTTGATCTTGCCACTTGATTGAGCTCTCCTTTGGAAACTTTGGACCACTGATTGACTCGACAACCAATAACGCGTATCATTACACGCTATCACAATCAAAAGCTTCCATCTTCCAAACCAATGACGTTTTTTTGCTTTCCCAGCCGAAGCCTACCGGCTTACGAAAATATTGTCCGATTACTTGGATTGTTGTTTCATCTGCGTACGGCTACTTGGATTGTTGTTCCATCTGCGCGTGGTTTACAACCCGTGTAATGGATCGATGATGTGGTGGTCTACATCTGAGGCAAGTTTGTTCGCTTTCCGAATTTATGTCTCGATGTTCGACGTGTGCTCACTGAGAACTATTGTTACATAAAACGAGGAAACGTCTCGGACTTGTCTGTGTAGAGCACATACACCATTCGAAACAACGTCTATGTAGACCACTGCTACTACCGCCGCCGCTGTGGAGGACAAAACATCTAACACTAAGATGTAGTCTTCAATAGTTGGTTAGACACTACGATTACTTCAAACAAAGTTCTTAGTTCTGGAAGTAAATTTAGGAAGTTTGTTGTAATAGTGTAGTTTATTTATTGTTGTTGTAATAGTATAGTTGTTTATTTGTGATTGTAATAGTATAGCATGTTTAATGAAATATTTACCTTAATATAAAAAACAAAATTTAAACATTCATTGCATTAATAATAAAAATATAAACATTAATTGCATTAATAAAAAGTTAATAAATTACAAATTAATTAAGACGATCCCTCATCATTTGCCAAACAGACACGTGTTTAAATTCTTTACGCTCCCTGTTTTTATACTGTCTTTGACTGTGTCTAATTGCCACGTCTTCGGGAAAGTTAGAGGGTACGTCCTGAAGAGTCCGGTTGTGGTACCCGTTGAAGATTTGACACTTCGTGGTCAAATCGGTCAACTTCCGGCTTAGGGACTCGGTTGTACGGTCTGACCCTCCAACGAGCCGATTGTATTCGTGCAATATTCGGAACCATTTGTTGGTTTGGTGGGTGCTTTCTTCAACATGACGCCATGCTGCAATCAAGGCAATTTCCTGTTCTTCGGTCCATCTTTGCGGTGCCATTTTTGGATGAATTAGACGGTGTTGGACGGTGGTGGTGGGGTGGTAGATAGTGTTTAGACGGTGTTGGACGGTGGTGGATAGTGTTTAGACGGTGTTGGACGGTGTTGGACGGTGATGGATAGTGTTTAGACGGTGTTGGATGACGGGAATGGGACGGGAGAACGGTATTTATAGGGCTGAGATGGACAACCGATGCGTCAACCGGTCATCGGGACTCACCGGCGTTGGGAAATGTGAACCGTCTTGAGAGACGGTTGAACCGAAGGGCCAGCCGTCTTGGGTTTTGTGACCCGTCTTTTGAGACGGTTGAACCGAAGGGGCAGCCGGCATGGGAAATGTGAACCGTCTGGGAGACGGTTGAACCGAAGGCAGCCGGCATGGGGAAACGTGAACCGTCTGGGAGAGAGTTTTGACCCGTCTGGAGAGAGACGGTACAGCCTCGGGATCAGAGACGCCATGTGTTGGTTGGCAATTGGCTCTAAAACCAAACGGTCTGGGAGACGATTAAGGCTGGTTGGGAGCCGTGTCCCGTCTCTCCAAAGACGGTGGAGAGGGCTATTTATGCAAAACGCCCGGTCAACGGGCTATTTTGGTCATTTTCCCTTATAAATAAAGCCTCCGACTACACATGGTCTAATAAACTGCTGTTGGGTTGTTCTCCAAATTCAATAAAGTGTTTTTTTTATCAGTAAACTAACAAACTTTATTTCATACTAGTATATGCCTAGGAGTAATGTTTTTAAAACCGGACCGGACGTCAAACAGGGTTCTCTACTGGTCCACTGGTCGGACCGGTTCAACCAGTCCAACCGGACTTAAGAACCGGATACAAAAATATAATTATATTTATATTATATAATTAGTAATTTCGCTATATACAATTAAATTCTCAATATTTAATTGAGTTTCTTACGAATGAACAGGAAAACAAAATATAAAAATTCCTAAATTAAAAAAACAAACCAAAATAAAAGACTACATTTTGATAACATGACACACAATGCATTGCAGTAGTAGGAAACAATAAAATATGGGCCATAAAATATTGCTGTAACTATTTTTATAACTATTAAATAAAATTTTGTTTTTCAAAGCCATCATCATTTGTGTTCTTCTATCTCTCTCTCTCTTTCATAGAAATCTCAGCAAAATACTCACAACCATACGCCACCTCCGCTACAGGTCATTCTAACACCTCTCATCCTCACTGTCGCCGGTCGCTCTTCACTATAACCCACCGGTCCGATCATCTTTTTGCCGGTTTTCCGGTCTGACCGCGGGCCACCGGTCCGACCTGCCGGGTCGTTGCAGAAGGCTTCCACACATAGAGCCGGACCGGCTAGGGGAGCGGTCTCCGGTCCAACAAATCTTCTCATTAAATGTCATCTCCGTATCTTTTTAAATGAAAAAAACAAATCTTCTCATTAAATGTCATCTCACCCCTTACTTATATCTACACCCCTTCTGTCCACCACTCTCAACAGGTTGGTTTTTTGTTATAGAGAGAAACAAAAACTAGAGAGAGAAAGAAAGGGAGTTTTTACAGTTTTTTTTTTTTTTTTTTTTTTAAAAAAATAAGTTAAGTCGACGACGGTTCGATCTCAGATCTAATGGTTTGAATTCAAATTTTTCTCATTAATATTCGTTTTGTTTGATGTTCTATTAGCTGGAGTACTAATGAATCTGTTTCCGTTTATTGTTGATCGTAATTATTAACATTTAATTTTATTACTGTTTGATTATATAGGCTGAGCGTGTTTCTGAAACCGATATGTTCATCTCCAGTAACAGTAACGACTGTTTCAGGTAGTAATAATAATAGTAATTCGTATTTGTTATGTTACTTATAAATTATTAAAATATTGTGTTCTGTGTTTGTTGATTAATATACAGTAAAGGGACATCTGTTGTTTGCTTTGAATCAGAAGAAATGGAGACGTCATCATCAACGGTTAAGAAGAAGAAGAAGGTGACGGTTGAAGCAACTTCTCGCCCGAAACCACCACCGTCGATGCCGCCAGCGGCGGAGTTAGAAGAGTTCTTCTCAGCTGAAGAAAAGCGCCAGCAGAAACGATTTGCAGAAAAGTAAGTGTGTATGATAATATAAACTGGTTTTTTTAGTTTGGCATTCGTTCTACATGCGCATTGTAGTGTAATAAGAGTAAACATAATTTTAACTGATTTTTGTTTGTTTATGTGTTGATGGAACGTCGAACAGGTACAACTATGACATTGTGAAAGACGTTCCAATGGAAGGAAGGTATCAATGGGTTCCGTTAAAGCCTTAATATGATCAATAACTAATTTCTAATGACAATGATAACCTGCATGTATGCAACTAATTTCAATATTGTGGTCCTGTTACGTTATCTTCTGCAACAATTTTAGGTTTATATATGGGAAAATGACCAAAATAGCCCGTTGACCGGGCGTTTTGCATAACTAGCCCTCTCCACCGTCTTTGGAGAGACGGGACACGGCTCCCAACCAGCCCGAACCGTCTCCGAGACCATTTGGTTTTAGAGCCAATTGCCAACCAACACGTGGCGTCTCTGATCCCGAGGCTGTACCGTCTCTCTCCAGACGGGTCAGAACTCTCTCCCAGACGGTTCACGTTTCCCCATGCCGGCTGCCTTCGGTTCAACTCTCTCCCAGACGGTTCACGTTTCCCCATGCCGTCTTAAGTCGTTTTGTGCTACCGTCTGAACCGTCTCACGAGTGTATATAAATACCCCCTTCACTTAACGAAATTTGCACCCACCCCTCTCCTCTAAGCTTTCATCTTCCAAACCAATGACGTTTTTTTTGCTTTCCGAGCCGAAGCCTACCGGCTTACGAAAATATTGTCCGATTACTTGGATTGTTGTTTCATCTGCGTACGGCTATTTGGATTGTTGTTCCATCTGCGCGTGGTTTACAACCCGTGTAATGGATCGATGATGTGGTGGTCTACATCTGAGGCAAGTTTGTTCGCTTTCCGAATTTATGTCTCGATGTTCGACGTGTGCTCACTGAGAACTATTGTTACATAAAACGAGGAAACGTCTCGGACTTGTCTGTGTAGAGCACATACACCATTCGAAACAACGTCTATGTAGACCACTGCTACTACCGCCGCCGCTGTGGAGGACAAAACATCTAACACTAAGATGTAGTCTTCAATAGTTGGTTAGACACTACGATTACTTCAAACAAAGTTCTTAGTTCTGGAAGTAAATTTAGGAAGTTTGTTGTAATAGTGTAGTTTTTTTATTGTTGTTGTAATAGTATAGTTTGTTTATTTGTGATTGTAATAGTATAGTATGTTTAATGAAATATTTACCTTAATATAAAAACAAAATTTAAACATTCATTGCATTAATAATAAAAATATAAACATTAATTGCATTAATAAAAAGTTAATAAATTACAAATTAATTAAGACGATTCCTCATCATTTGCCAAACAGACACGTGTTTAAATTCTTTACGCTCCCTGTTTTTATACTGTCTTTGACTGTGTCTAATTGCCACGTCTTCGGGAAAGTTAGAGGGTACGTCCTGAAGAGTCCGGTTGTGGTACTCGTTGAAGATTTGACACTTCGTGGTCAAATCGGTCAACTTCCGGTTTAGGGACTCGGTTGTACGGTCTGACCCTCCAACGAGCCGATTGTATTCGTGCAATATTCGGAACCATTTGTTGGTTTGGTGGGTGCTTTCTTCAACATGACGCCATGCTGCAATCAAGGCAATTTCCTGTTCTTCGGTCCATCTTTGCGGTGCCATTTTTGGATGAATTAGACGGTGTTGGACGGTGGTGGTGGGGTGGTAGATAGTGTTTAGACGGTGTTGGACGGTGGTGGATAGTGTTTAGACGGTGTTGGACGGTGATGGATAGTGTTTAGACGGTGTTGGATGACGGGAATGGGACGGGAGAACGGTATTTATAGGGCTGAGCTGGACAACCGAAGCGTCGCCCGGTCATCGGGACTCACCGGCGTTGGGAAATGTGAACCGTCTTGAGAGACGGTTGAACCGAAGGGCCAGCCGTCTTGGGTTTTGTGACCCGTCTTTTGAGACGGTTGAACCGAAGGGGCAGCCGGCATGGGAAATGTGAACCGTCTGGGAGACGGTTGAACCGAAGGCAGCCGGCATGGGGAAACGTGAACCGTCTGGGAGAGAGTTCTGACCCGTCTGGAGAGAGACGGTACAGCCTCGGGATCAGAGACGCCACGTGTTGGTTGGCAATTGGCTCTAAAACCAAACGGTCTCGGAGACGGTTCAGGCTGGTTGGGAGCCGTGTCCCGTCTCTCCAAAGACGGTGGAGAGGGCTATTTATGCAAAACGCCCGGTCAACGGGCTATTTTGGTCATTTTCCTTTTTTTTTATATAGAACTGCACACGTGGAAAACACACGTGACACAGCCTAAGAGACACACGTGTTTGCCACTAAATATACATAACTGAATAAAATAGGGGAAAAAAATGAACAACCAGACTCGATCCCCAATATCAGCTGAAATGAAGAAAATGCTACACCACCAGAACATCAGGCGATTTTGTTTACCAAGTTACAAACAATAGGTATATATATATGCATATCTTAATTTCGAAAAATCACTATTCATCTTCACTCTTCAATTATACATGGTATAATAGCATTCCTTGTGTTGAGTAAGGTCCAAACAAGGGCGAAAAGATTTTGAGTCTAGCCATGGAACTCTTTTACAATTTAGATTACAGTGTAGAAATGAGATATGCAGCTGATTCAGTACCTATCCAATCTTACTTGATTTTGTTCTACAAGAAGGCATAGTTGCCGTCTGAAAGACGCCGTGATGCACCCTGCATCAGCTATGTTTTCCTGGCCATCAATGTTAATATGACAATACCTTCCTTTGTGTGTATAAATTATCTAAGGAATAATATTTCTTTGTGACATTTTCATTTGCACACCCATATCACTCAACATGGAGTACATTAATCTCCTCTTATGGAATGAATGGCCTCCTTCAACTAATTTAACACCATGATTTCCTGGTTGAACCAGGCTTGCGCCCGCCGGTTTTTGTAACCCATTTTTCATCATCATCTCTCTCACATTTTCAACATCATCCCATCTCTCTGCAGTGGCGTATATGTTTGATAACAACACGTATGGTCCTACATCGTTAGGTTCCAACTCAATAAGACGTTTCGCCACCATCTCTCCTAGTTCTAGATTCGAGTGGGTCCTACAAGCTGACAGTAAGGCTCCCCATAAGGCAGGTCCTGTTGTCAACGGCGTATTCTTGATCATCTCCTCAGAATCTTTCATCAAACCAGCCCGGGAAAGGAGATCAACCATACAACCATAGTGCTCGGCCTTTGGTTCAATCATGTAGACTCGCTGCATCAAGTCAAAGTACCACCAGCCCTCCAAAACCATTCCTGCATGTGTACATGCACTCAAAATGCACACAAAAGTAGCATCATTCGGGACCAAATCACTTTTCTCTAGCTCTAAGAACATTTCTAACGCCTTTTCTCCTTGTCCATGCATTCCATATCCCATAATCATTGAATTCCATGATACTATAGTTCTCTCAGGCATTTCATCAAACACTTGTTTAGCCATATCCATAGCTCCACATTTGGCATACATTGTCAACAAAGCAGTTGAAAGCAACACGTCGATTACAACATTCTTGTTGTTCTTAATATAAGAATGTACCCATTCACCCTTATCAAGTCTTCCCAAGTGCGCACACGCAGTCAAGACGCTCATAACACTTGCTTCATTTGCCTTCACACCTTGTTCCAACATTTCATCAAAAAGCGCCAAACACTCGTGAAACTTCCCACACCGCACATAAAGCCCAAGCAAAGTATTCCAAGAAACAACATTTCGACAAGGCATCCATTCAAAGAACTTACGGGCAACCACAACATCTCCAACTCGAGCATACCCATCGATCAAACAATTCCAAGACACAACATCTCTACAAGGCATCCTATCAAACAACTCCTGTGCAGCCACCATATCCCCAACCAAACCATACCCACCAATCATAGAGTTCCAACTAACCACATCTCTCTCCGGCATTTCATCAAACAACTGGCGCGCATCACCAACCATCCCATTCTTCACATACCCATCAACCATCGAGTTCCACGTCACCATATCCGCCTCCACACTCAAACCAAACACCTTCTCTGCATCCCTTACTCTCCCACAAACCGCATACATCCGAATCAACGCATTCCGTACATACAAATCCAACTCAAACCCTTCTTTCACCACCCTAGTATGCACTCTTTTCCCTTCCCTAACCCTCCCCAATTCACCACAAACCTTAACCACCAAAGGGAACGTATAATAATTCCCAGGCACCAACTTCCCCACCATTTCTTGATAATAAAAACCCAAAGCCATCACCTTTTCATTAAAATTCACCAACCCTTTTATAACAGTGTTACATATGAATGTGTCAGGCTCATCTAAAGCATGAAACATATTAACAGCGTGATAAACAGTAGATGGGGATGAGCATAGCTTCTTGATTACTCGACTGGCTGCAAGAGAGTGTTGAAAGAGACCTGAAACGATGAGTTGGGTGTGTATTTGGTTGAATTGTGTTAAGGTAATGGTCGGATATGACTCCAGTTTGTTTAAGATTGGGTGGGTTAGGCGTAATGTGGGTTCGGGTTCGTCGTTGTGGTTGTGATCAGGAAAGAGCTTGGGTGAGGATTTGAGGGAGAGGTTTTTGTGGATTTCTCTGAATTTTTCGATGGGTTTGGAGAGTTTAAGAATGTTATTAACACCCATGGTGTGTTTTGTTTTGTTTTGTTTACTTGTTGGGTACAGTTTATCAACTTGATCTTAGCTAGTGTTACTTATTTTTTAGTGAAAGAAATATAAATTTGTGTCATGGCTACAAGCCATGGTTTTTTCTAGACTTTAATTAGACCTTATAGGGGTGAGTGTTTAAATTGGAGTTGCTAATTACCAAGCTAAGGGATGAATTTCTTGACATGGAAGAGTAAATCTACGGGCCTACTAAGGCTGGTGGGAGTGGATGAGGTTCGTTATTTGGGGATGAGCCTCCACATAAGTCGTCACGTCAATGGGGACTGGCTCATCACCAATTTGATGGATTAAAGGTGTGGGTGACAGACATCCACCTCATAAATATTTTCTCTTCCCATTTTCTCTCTCTCCTCAAAGCCCCGTCCCTTTCGTCTCCTCATCCACGAATCCGAAGCGCCAGGCCAAAGGGGGGCGGTGTGGATGGGCCTTGTCGCACCTAGACGGGTCGGTGCCATCCCCCCCACACCCACCAGCCTAAAGAACTCCGCAATAGAGTACTCCAAAAACCAAGTGCTATCCAAAATGTTAAGCTACAAGACTTAAAAAAGATCGTTATAACTATGGTGTAGACTTGTTCAATTGTTGGTAGGTGTGCTTACATTATTTTCAATGCATCCTTACCCTCCTTCCTCTTACCATTGAAGAAAGGGTGCCCTTTGAGGCTCTTAATGGTGAAAGGAGTTGACTAAATCCCTTCCCGTTTTTCTAGTGTGACAAGTCATTGCTACATCGTCTTTTCACTCAATTTCTTCAGTTTTCCTCATATTTTATCATATTACGCGGTGTCGTCCTAAATTCCCCCAAAACTAATTTATTTTAAAAGTATAATATGTTTGAAAAGTTTTAATATATAAAGTTTTAACTAAAAATAAACATTTTAATATTTATTGTAGGTTAAGGTCTTAGTTAAAAAAAATCAAAAGGTTCTTCTGAATTAAAACAGAACTATAGGTTTCTTTTTTTTTTTTTTTTCAAAAGAAATGAAAATAAATAAATAAGAAATGATGAAACATAAACAAACAAATTTATCATCTTCCTCCCACAACCTAGAACCTGCACACACACTACAAACAAAACACACACAAACGCACACGCTCTTTTACCGAAACCGGTGGGAGGTTCCCAATTTGTGGGGGAAAAAACTCCATATCCGAGGGTGGTGTTCTCGGCTTGGGTCACCTTCCCCGTGAGCTCCCCAGGCTCGACTGTGTCTACCCTAAGGGCGAAGTGGAAGGGAATTTCGCTTGATTAAGGTTTTTTTTTTTTTTTTTCATATATATACTAGATTATACCCCGGGAACCTCCCGGGGTTGAGAAATCTACATATAAAATAGAATGATGCGCTTTACAGTTACATGCAGAAAAACTTTGGGTAGCACCTAACCTAAACAATTAAAAATGTATCTCCAATGTTAACACCTAAACTTAAACAATGTATAACTCTAATATTAATATCTAATCTAAAACAATGTATAACTCCAATGCTAACGCATGTTGAAAATAGAATTCATATTTACCGAAACATAATTACTGACTTGCCTATACATGATTAATGATTTACCTGAACACTTTGTGTTTTTTTTCCTGTATGAACAGAACCCTACAAAAAAAATAGTCGTTTTTTTTCTCCGTTTTTTATAAAACACTATGGTACTCGTTGGAAAGATAATAAAACGCTCGTTAATTTGGCGTAATTTTTTTCTTTAAAAAATCTCGTATATAAAGGATATTAACGTTTAAAAATTGTGGGAGGAAACATAAGAGATAAGAGAGAGAAATCCAATTTTGTTTTTAAAATTTTTTATCCAATTTTGTTTTTAAAATTTTTTTCCTAAAATATCTCTATGCCACATAGGATTACACATGACACTCTCAAGGAGGAGAATGCATCTTTGAATGCCATGTCATTAAAATGGCTTTGGTTTATAATATGTATAGATAGATAAGGGAAAATGCCACGTAAATGTAATCAAGTTTACCACTCTCCTACTTAATTATGGATAATTATTTTTTAAATAAATATAATTTCAAATATGTTAATTAATATTTTGATAATAATTTCACGCTTACCGCTTATTTATTTAATACATATTTTATTAACTGATTCTTTATGTATTTCCGCTTATTAAAAACCATGTAATATATTATTGATTCAACCTCATGTAACATTAAATTTTCTAACCTAATAAGAAATTAAAAAAACAAAAAAAAAATATTATAACCTTTGTGATACAAAAGTTTCTACTGAATTAATTCATCATACTCAGTTTAACCTCACCTATAGCAAAGCTAAGGTAGGGTCTGAGGAGGGTAAGATGTAGACAGCCTTACCTCTACCCCTAAGAATAGAGAGGCTGCTTCCAGTGAGACCCCCGGCTCGATGTGGTTTGGTACCAAGCCTTGGACATAAGTCACAGAACACTTAGCAATCGGGACAAACCCGATCGGTGCATGTACCCCTTTGTCTTTTGGCTATCAACGTCACCACATGATGCATGATTAACCGTCCGGTGTTTTTAACGTTATTTTCACAAAATTAGTAAAATAACGTTAAAATTAGTGCAACTTTACTTTTGCCCCCCGAGGGCCACACATATATACATTATATGCGCACACCGTAAGTGGGGCGTGTTTCTAATGAATTAATTCTTTGCACTAAATGAATCTGTAAATGGGAGTTCTGTTTTCATCCAAAGCTGAATAGGTCAAAACCAATCATTTCTAAAAAACGTTACACCTCAAGACTACCGCCTCAATCATGTTCTTCAACGGTTGCTTCTACTCCTTATCTAAACGTACATGCTCTATTAATATATATTTTCATTCTTATTTGCATGATTAAAATTGTTGTTTTTTTATATTATAGTACATTAATTTTTAAGTTAGAACGTAACACATATTTTATCACTTAACATTAGATTTCTCTTGATCTAATAACATTAGTAAAGAAATTCACGGATTTAGAATAGAATAATTGTGTCGTGGTATTGATTGATGAACACTAAAGAGCCTGTATGCAATTAAAAAAAAAAAAAAAAAAAAAAAAAACCCGTAATGGATCATTTGAGGATTTACTAATATTAAAAGCTTATAACAAACTTTCTATAAAAAATAGCATAACAGTCATGTGAACTATATATTAACATTCAACTCTCTTGTAGAACTACAACTCCAATTTCAGATCTACTTCCATGGAGTTCCTCGACGAAGAAAGCAGACCCAGATTCCTCCTCCAATCCCGATCAACCCCTAAACCCAACCCAGAAACCGATAATAATAATAATAATAATATCCACAAACCCAGTCTCTTCATTTCCCTCTTTCTCTCTGCACTCCTTTTAACCCTCTCTCTCTTCTACTTCCAATCCGACCCACTTCAATCCATCTTCCTCTGGTTCTCCTTATCCCTCCTCATCGGCCCATTCGCCCCTCCTTCCCTAACCGCCGGTGACATCCGGGTCGGCCTGGGCCCCACCCTCCAACCCGAAACCCCTGTTCAACAAGATTCTGACCCACCAAAAAGATCCAGGAATATTAAGCAACGAAAGCCCGATCAAGATCATATTCCAGTACCCTTTATGGCTGTGGAAAAGACCCAGAAGCCGATTGTTGAAAAGATTGTTGTGGAGGAAAAAGATTGGACCTTTGAGGATCTTGAATTGTTGAAGAAACAGATGGTTAAGTACCCGGTTGGGATGCCGGGTCGATGGGAGGCGGTGGCAGAGGGGTTTAATGGGAGGCATAAAGTGGAAAGTGTGGTGAAGATGGCGAAATCGATGGGGGAGAGGAAGTTGAATGATTCGGATTCGTTTACGCGCTTTTTGAAGGATAGGAAGGCGGTGGATAAGCGAGTGGATGAGGTTATTGAGAGTGAAAGAGAGGGTGAGAGTAATGTGAGTAGTAATGGTAATGGTGGGAGTTGGAGTTCTGGGGAAGATATTGCTTTGTTGAATGCGTTGAAGGCGTTTCCGAAGGATGTAGCTATGAGGTGGGACAAGATTACTGCTGCTGTTCCAGGGAGATCGAAGGCGGCTTGTATGAAAAGAGTTGCTGATCTTAAGAAGGATTTTAGGAGTTCGAAAGCTAATTCACAGGCTTGATTGGTTATGAGGTTTTGAATCAGTTAAGATTTAAGAGGTAATGGTTGTATCAGTTGGTTATGAGATTTGATTCTATAGCAGTTTTGGTTATTGATAAGGGATGAGTGATGTAATTCATAATACAGAAGTTTACAATTGAGAGAGATTAAGAATGTTTAACCAAATATTATGTGTTCAATATCTGTACGAACCGGTTGACTTGTTTTGATCTCAAAAGGACGATGTGAGATGCGCGCGCATTAGCTATGCGAGGCGTTTGTTTTTATTGTAACTTTTAAACGTTAAAATATAAGGTATTCTTGTTAAACTGGTCATTTGTTCAATCGATGGTCTAATTTGTTCAAATGCCCAAATCCTTTGCTCAATCAATGTAATATGTTTAATTGTTGGTCAACTGCATAACCAGTCGCATAAGAATGCGTCACACATCAGATTACATACGCATCATGGAGTTTCGTCGCTGCAGATGATGCAATCTAATCACCGCATTATGCACTTCTGACGCGTGCGTTTTAAATCAAGCCGAAAAACATATCATTTAATCAAATCTATATACTGTACTGTATTACATCTTTTTGCTACAAAGGTGGCCTCTTCTTTTTCTTATGTTTGAATCATGCAAAAAGACTACCTTTTTTCTATAACATGAAAGCTGACAAAAAGTCAAGAACCATTATTCTAATCCTATGTAAAAATTAAGATCAAGACTGTATTAGTTTAAGCTTTATGCTAGTGCTAAAATTCCAGCTCAGCTTCATCCGACATGATCAATGGGTGAACTGCAGCACTGGTTAAGTTGAGAGCCCTGCAGAGCTTTCTTGGGTCAAAGACTTCAACGTCAATCGCAAACACTGAACTAACTGGCCTATGATCAGACATCCTTATATCTGCTCGATTGTAACAGAGTTGTTTTATGCCTTTCCCCAACCATAATATGCGATCACACCTGCACATTCGAGTCAATTTAACACATAAAACAATTTTGACTTTTGAGGTTAGAAAGACTTCTTTTCAAACAATATATAACTAGTTTTTAATACTTAACAATAAAGATTGATCTAGAACTCGATGAATCATAACTCTATGCCCGACTTGAAATCCATAAAGGACTATAAAAAACGCCTACATGCTTTTGACACATGAGTTCTGCGTCTTGATACAGATACACTCTTTGACTTTTGACTTTAGAGGTCAAACATATTTATTTCAGACATAATATGTATGAACATTGTGATAAATTTTAATCTCAGAAAGCTTCCTTTTATCACATATCTTATAAACTTCAATGAAGTAATAATAAAAACCTTCGCAACATCTCAATCTTCAGATTAAATGTTAATGTGAAGATTATCCCCTTTGACCTAAAAAGTCAAACCCTGGTTTGTTTTAAACAGTGGACTACTTACCATGCTGGTGTTCTCCTCTTCTCCCCTTCTTTTGTATTTTCGCCTACATATCGATCTGAATTGACTTCATACTTATATGTTGGTGGAAAGTCGATAACGCCCTCATTCCATCCGTCAAAAATGTGTCCCCTTCTCAATTCTTTACAAAGCTGCAACACGTAAAACACCATACTTAGCTACATTATATTATTTACACAAATGTTGTGCCACAACGCTTTAAGTGACAATTTTGACCCGTTTAGTTAAAAATGGGTCGATTTGGGCTGTTTTCTTATTCCAACAGGTTGGAAAAACAGATAAAAATCAGGTTGGTATATAGCTTTTGCAAAAGTGTTGATGGGTTGGACCAACCCGACATCGACATGTTTTAAAAATTACCTGATCGTTATAGAGCAGATGGTCCCACTGCTTCATGGCAACAAGTTTTCTGACCTCTTCATCTGGCTTATTGATACGGTAATTCAAGTCGCCAAACCAGAATATCTGACTGTTTGAAGAAACCGAAAAACTCAAATCATGAAATATAAATAAAACAACAGTAAAAGGTGGGAAAATCTATGAACATGGTTGACAAAATAGTTATTATTTCCAAAAATTACTTACTCATGACAAGGGATTGTTTGAGGTTGATCAGGATGTAAAATAGATGAGAAACGGGTACGCTTTAAGATCTCAGACACATTTGAGTTTCGTCTCTCGTCATCCCCAACCTTGTGACCCGAGGTCAAATGAGAACAAACGAAGCATAACCTCGTTTGATAAAGAGTCATGCTAATGGAAACTGATCCCTGAAACATAAAAACATAATCACTTTTGAGTTCGTAAACAACCACCTACTCAAAAGATCTTGGCTGGCCGCAACCAACGGTAGAGGTGACAAAATGGACAGGTGAGCCAAATTACCTTATTACCCATGTAGCCCATGAGCCCGACCCCGACTGGGGAAACTTTTAAGTTGTTTATATGTCTTCTCAACCTTTTCCGAACCCAGAGTGAAATGTATATGCCCACCATCTGTTTACTAACTACCCTTACATACCTGATATTATTCCTTTAAGAAATTAGCCAACAAAACAAAAATAAATAAAAATAATAATAAAAATAAAAATAAAGTTGTGAACTTTACCTATGATTTGAGTTTTCTTGTCCATCTAGAAAAGGTGACTTTTTGTCCTCCATTTCCATTGGATCTTGAAAAAACTCATCATCATCATCTTGTTCTTCTTCCAACACTTGCTCTGGCATATCATCAAGTGACTTTGTCCAGAGAAGACTCAAGTCACCCGAGCTATGGTGCACACGCTTTAACCCACCGCCGACATCTAGTGGCGCCAACCAATCAGAACTTACTCTTGCAGTGCTACTTAAACTTAACACTCTCCTTAGTTTAGCACCAGAAGAAAGAACTTTCGGTTTTATATCCAACGCCTTTTCGGGCCAATTTAATACGTTAATCACTTCCATTTCCGGAACCGTTATCTTGGTTGGTCCCAATCTACCCTTGTTGATTGGAGAAGTTGGAGCACTATGGCTTTTATGCATGGTCTCTTGTTCTGGTGATTTGTTTAAAGCTTTGCGTATTATCGCTTCCCATTTTAATACAGGCCTGCGAGTTTCAGCTCCCAAAACATTCCCAGCACTTAAAGGAACAACTTCCTGAAAACTGCATAAGTAATTCTTGGTTTAAAAGGAGCTTTGACTAACTAAGTCAAACTAGTAAGTTTCAAGATTCACTGTTATTCGTACGCGTTCTAAATATAAAAACCAACTTTGTTTCGCTTTTAAGAAAAAGTTACAGATTTTTATAACATACTGATTGAATATATGTTGCTTAAAGAATTTGTAATAATTCTGAAGTTGAAATTTCATTAGTTTGACCTCAAAAGTCAAATCTTACCCAAGAATGTAAATATCAGCTGGTTGATGCATACAAAGCCATTCGTCGATCTCAAGATCTTCATCAGGGAGCCTTCCCGCAACGTTCCATGTCCCAATTGTTATCCTGGTAACATAAAGATATAAATATGATCATTTTTTCTACTAAAAAAAAAAGGCAGAAAACTAGTATTTCTGGTATTCTAGAGCCAAACCTCACTTCTTTTGTTTTAATATAATGAACACGCATGGTCTCTGATTTCCTCCTATCGCGTTTTACCAACCTGTTTGCAGGCATCCCTGAATTTACAACGTAATCACATAAATAGACGAAAAAACCAACAAAATGAACCAAAACCGATTCCTCTATGGATTTCATTTTCATTTCAAGAGTCTGAAATTATACGATATCACTTGCATACCATCATCTTCGCTTTCATTCTCTGTATCAACTTCGTCTTCACTAAAATCATTATTTTTCGGCTGAATGTTTAACCATTTCTTCATCACCATTGATGGCCAAAATGCCTAAAAAAACACACAAACCAAAAAGATCATAACTTTTTTCCATCTTACACCTTAGAAGCAGTAAAGATTACTCAAAACGTACCTGAGAGCGCTTTCCTCTTCGAGTCCTCATCGCCTCAGAAAAAAACAAGAAAGAAAATTTCTTTCTGTTGTAGATTTTGCATGAACTTAGAAAGGTCTATGAACAGCCCTCTATATATGTATGTATGTATGCATGTGTGTAAATATATATCTATGGACCATGTATGATATCAATAGGGCCCATCAGTTGTGACTACAAGTAGGCTAGCTAGCCATGCACAACTTGGTCACACATTATATAATATCATAAAGTCCTGAATGTTTGTTTATAGTCTTCTGACAAATTCAATGATTTTAAGGTATAACTACTCTTTGAAATTTGGATTTAAACATAATGTTGCAATAATATTCTTCTCAAACTAGCCACCGTCCTTATTAAATGTCAAATTTTATAAACACACATTATCTCAACTTAGCATGAAAAGTCAAAACTGACCTTCTTTAAAAACTTTTATGCAATAAATAAAACAAAAACAACAACCATACCCAGTCAATTCCACAAATAGCAAGCTACATGTAGGGTCTCGGGAGGGTGAGTGTAGGCAAACCTTACTTCTATTCCCAGGAATAGAGAGACTGCTTTCAGAGAGACCTCAGCCTGCCAAAAAAAAACAAAGGACCAAGAACTGAGCTAGGAAAAATAGTAATAATAAATAATAATAATAATAATAATAATAAATAAAATAAAATAAAATAGAAATGAGACAATAATCAATGATGTGGGGGAGAGAGTACTATAAATTAAAAAACGTTCAACATCAAACAACATATATGCGCAAAAACACGAAAGACAATCACCTGTAGAGTCCCCCTACAGTGTAAACAAGTCTATGTTCCTGAGACAAAACTAAAGCTCCGTTGTACCCACCCTAAAAGTCCTTAACTTTAATCCTACACCTCCATGAAGTCCTATCTTATATCGTGTCCTCGGAGAGGTGCAACTCTAATAAATCATGCCTAATTCTGCAATAAACAAACAAATAGATAAATAATAATATTGTTTGAGTATAGATATGAAAAGCAAGCCACAAAAGAAGACATCACTTTCACTACAACTAATATATAGTTGAATTGTATGATTGATGGAGCACACACCCTTAACTTTCACATAAATCATAATAGTTTTTGCTTGTTTTTATTTTTATTTTTATTTATTTATTATTATTTTTATTTTATATCAACTAGGTCTTAATTAACAATTAAACAACATCGGTACTCCGTACACATTGGTCTGCCGGATTAACAAAACATAGATAATCTCTTGAACATGGTCCCAACCTATGCTTATGTAAGATAATTGGTCACACAACTAATATAATTATGTTTGTTACACATAATATCTAAATCCTTGTTAAATATCTAACCAGTAAGATTAAAATACATTTGATAAAGACAAAAATAGTATAAATATTAATAAAAATAGTGCATGACAGTAAAGATTTATGGAGCCCACTTTCAGAAAAAAAAAACCATAGTTAGGCAAACAAAGGGAAAACAAAGAAGCCTAACTTGATGTTAATTATCATCATAACAATCTTAAGGTTTTTTTTTTTTTTTTTTTTTAATGAAGATACTAAAATGCACAGCTGTATGGGGTACGGCAGGGCGGTCCGATCAACCAGAAACACATAAAATGATCCTTAGTATCATGAAAGGCAAAGGACCCATAAAAGAAACAAATCAATGAAAGTTATAGGAGCACTATATGTGGAGGTTAAAGACTGAACTTAAAAGGTGTTTTGATAGACCATAAGCTTGTCATTACCTTCAGTTAGTAATGAACTAGCCTCTTAAAACAACTTAGAATCATATTAAAATAAAAGTATCTACATATTGTATAAGGAATGTCAATCAACATTAATATGGTTAAGGAGGGTCCAACACTTGTAGCCTAGTTGGTTGAGAGCCTAAAGTTTCCTATGAGAGGCTTGGGTTCAATTCCCACTAGCTACATTTGGAGGACATTGGTGGATGGGAAATGAGGGATGACCCGGCCATTGGCTTGGGTTCGAGTCCTGATCCCGACCGGTTTTACCGACTATTTCACCGTCGTGCCTTCGGGCGGGTGAGTGGTCGGGTTTTCCCGGGAATTGGTGGCAATTGGTGGCCCGGGTACTCTCGAGTACCTGATTCGCCAAAAGGGTGCCCGAGAGTGCTCGGAATTGATTCGTTGGCCGTTCAAAAAAAAAATATGGTTAAGGAGGTTACACAATCACAAGGACCAAAGTCATGCTATTCAACAACTTTAATATGGTCAAAGAGGTTACACAATCACAAAGATTAAAGTCATGCTATTCAACAACTTCCAATTCTTGTGCATAAATCTCTCCATTAGAATTAATGTGTAGATATTATTTGTATTGTATAAATAGGTTATGTATTGGTTGTAAACATTGTACAAAAACATTAATAAACTCTTTAATCTTGTCCATCATTATATGGTATCAAGAGCAAGTCGATCATAGCTAGGGGTGCAAACGAGCCGAGCCCGAGCTTGACTGGGCTCGAGCTCGGCTCGAAAGTAAAACCCAAGAGCTCGAGCTCGAGCTCGACTCGGCTCGGCTCGAAATAATTTTAGAACAATTTTAAAGGAGCTAAAAGCTCGGCTCGAGCGCGCTTCAAAGCTTAAATGAGCCAAAACTCGGCTCGAGCTCGGCTCGCCAATGTTAAATAGTAGGTATACTATATATAAAATAATTATAATATAAAATTTGTTTGGGCTCGTTTAGACTCGTGAGCCTAAACGGTCTTTGTATAAAAAGCGTGAGCTCGGGCTCGATAACTAAACGAGTCATGTTTCAAGCTCGGCTCATTCGAGCTTTTTACCGAGCCGATCCCAAGTAGCTCTCGAGCATCATTTACACCCCTAATCATAGCCTTTTTTTTCTTTCTTCTACCAAACTTGCTACTTTCTGCTCATTTCTTTCAATTTAACATCTACTGCAATGGCAACAACACCTACCACCATCATCGAACTATCCACACACACCAATTTTTCAATCAAACTCACAGCAAACAATTTTCCCTCATGGCGAAAACAAATTAATTCCACACTTGAAGGGCTCGAACTCGAGCAATTTATTGATGGACTCACAGAACCACCACCGAAAATTCTTGAAGGCAAACCAAATCCGGTTTATCGATCTTGGTTGCTCTACTCGGAAGTTGTTCCAATACCATTCAGCCCCTTGTCTCCTCAGCCAAAAATTCCAGACAACTTTTCCAACGTTTAAACGATAGCTATGCTAGTGTCTCACGTTCTCGAATCATCTCACTCCGCACCAAACTTGCTACTACCAGCAAAGGTTCTCGACCCATGGCCGATTATCTTAATGAAATGAAAGCCATAGCAGATGAGTTGGCATTAGCCCAAAAACCAATTGATGATGATGACCTCACCGCTCACATCCATGCTCATCTCAGTGAAGACTACAAAAAAATAACAGCAGCCTTGAAAACCTTGAACACCTCCATCACATTTCCTGATCTTTATGAAAAACTTATTGACCATGAAAGGTCACTCCTGGAATCGAAACCGGCTTCACTTATCACAACTGTCAACAGTATCTATCGTCAAAATAACTCACATCCTGTTTGCAATCAACAAAACCAGTCCAACAACTATGGGTCCAATAACGGCTTCGGTCACTTCGCCAACAAGAACACCAAATACGGGTCGCGTTCCAATGGTAATACCTAGTTTTAATACATATAGTAAGTTGGAAAATGTTGGTGAGCATTCCTAGTTTTAATACATATAGTAAGTTGGAAAATGTTATACAATTCAAGTGCAAAGCTACAATGCATTTTATGTAAACTATGTATCATACAAATGAGCGAAATCAATCCTGTGACTGTATAAATGTACTAAAATGAACGGCGATGTACTTATCCAATAAATGGATAATAACTTAACAATGACCATGGATTCTCCGATGAAAAAGGGGGAGAATCACCTAGGTGGGTTGTCAATCCAATAGCGCTATCCAATGGAGAGAATGGTCCGAATGGTAATTGGTTTGGTGACATGACTAAATGTATCAAAGTAGTCTTTTCCATGTTGTTGAAGGAACCCTTTTGCTACGAGACGGGCTTTGTATTTTGCAATGGAGCCGTCCGGATTGCGTTTTATTCAAAAGACCCATTTGCAGCCTATCGGTTTGTCGGGTGTAGGGGGAACAAGTTCCCATGTTTGGTTTTATAGTAGTTCGTTGAACTTGGAGTCCATGGCTGTGCGCCATTCGGGATCCTTATATGCTTGGTTGTGAGTTGTAGGTTCGAGTGAGGGTGGAAGAGGGTGGATAGTAGTGTGGTTGACGGTATGAGGGTTGTAATATTTTGGGTTGGGTTTGCGATTTCTGTGAGGTCTAGAGGTAAAGGAGGAAGAAGTGGTATGTGGTGCAGGAGTAGTGGTTGAAGAGAGCGGTGCTTGGGAGGTATCTGAAGTAATATTGGGATCAGAAGTGGATGAAGGTTGGTTTTGGGATGTAGTCACATTATGAACGGGTGTGGGTGAGGGTTGTGTTTCGGCTGTAGGAGTTGGATCAGGTTGGGGGTTGGAGTGGATTGGTGAGTTAGATGGTGACGGATGAGATTGAGGAGGAGGAGACGGGCTAGGAGTGAGCGTAGATAGTGAAGAGGTTGGTGCTTGGGAGTGGTTTGAGTGGAGAGGCCGAGAGGGTTGGTGAGGAAAGATGATGGGTTCATTGCTTGAGTTAGCATTTGTAAATGAAGTCTGTATAGGGGGAGAAGTAGTGCTAGAAGTAGAGTGGGAAGAACTTTGTGTAATTTTGGAAACAGAAGGAAGGAAAGTTGTAGGACTTGATAGAGGGGTTTGATTATTAAGGTGAGTGTTGAATGGAAAAATATGATCAACAAACTCCACATGGCGTGAGTGGTATAGTCGTTGAGAAGATGCTTCAAAGCACTTATAGGCGGACTTTGAGGGTGAGTAACCAAGAAAGATGCATTTAGAGGAGCGAAGATGAAGTTTAGATTTGGCATAGGGACGGAGCCATGGGAAACACAAACAACCAAAGGGTTTGAGTTTGGTGTAGGTGGGTGTGGTTTTGTATAATTTTTCATAAGGCGATGAGAAATTTAGGATTTTTGTGGGAAGACGATTTATGAGATAAACCGCCGTTTGAAAGGCATGGGACCAAAAGGTGAGTGGTAGATGAGCATGATAAAGGAGTGAGAGCCCGGTTTCAACGATGTGTCGGTGTCGTCGTTCCACGATTCCGTTTTTCTCTGGGGTGTGAGGTGGGGTAGTAAAATGAGAGATACCATTTTGTTGAAGATAGGAGGTAAGACCTATATATTCGCTCCCATTGTCCGAAAAAATTGATATGAGTAGTGTACGAAAAAAATTTCTCAACGAGTGTTTTAAATTGTGGAAACAAAACAGAAACGTCCGATTTCTTTTTAATGGGATAAAGCCAAGTGTACTTAGAGTAATAATCAACAAAAAGTACATAGTAGGAATAGCCATCATTTGAAGTTTGAACAGGTCCCCAAACATTTGTGTAGACAAGTTCAAGAGGTTTTGACACAATAAAAGAATTTTCACCAAAGGGTAATTTATGACTTTTATTTAACGAGCATGCATCACAATGAAAAGAACCATTGGACATATTATTATAAACAAGTCCTAATTTATTTAGTAGTCGCTTTAGAACTTGAATAGACGGGTGTGTAAATTTGTGATGCCAGACGGGTTTGAGTTTGGTGTAGGTGGGTGTGGTTTTGTATAATTTTTCATAAGGCGATGAGAAATTTAGGATTTTTGTGGGAAGACGATTTATGAGATAAACCGCCGTTTGAAAGGCATGGGACCAAAAGGTGAGTGGTAGATGAGCATGATAAAGGAGTGAGAGCCCGGTTTCAACGATGTGTCGGTGTCGTCGTTCCACGATTCCGTTTTTCTCTGGGGTGTGAGGTGGGGTAGTAAAATGAGAGATACCATTTTGTTGAAGATAGGAGGTAAGACCTATATATTCGCTCCCATTGTCCGAAAAAATTGATATGAGTAGTGTACGAAAAAATTTCTCAACGAGTGTTTTAAATTGTGGAAACAAAACAGAAACGTCCGATTTCTTTTTAATGGGATAAAGCCAAGTGTACTTAGAGTAATAATCAACAAAAAGTACATAGTAGGAATAGCCATCATTTGAAGTTTGAACAGGTCCCCAAACATTTGTGTAGACAAGTTCAAGAGGTTTTGACACAATAAAAGAATTTTCACCAAAGGGTAATTTATGACTTTTATTTAACGAGCATGCATCACAATGAAAAGAACCATTGGACATATTATTATAAACAAGTCCTAATTTATTTAGTAGTCGCTTTAGAACTTGAATAGACGGGTGTGTAAATTTGTGATGCCATGAAAGGAGAGATGTAGATAGCTTGGTGCTTGAATGAACTTGCATAGAAGAAGAACGAGGTTTTGGGGTGGCATAGTAGACATCATTAACGTTCACTCTCTACATTAGGTGTGCCCCTGTGCGAAGATCCTTAACCAAAAAATGAAAAGGAAAAAATTCAACAGAAACTTTATTAGTTTTGCAAAGCTTAGCAACCGAAATAAGACGATTACGAAGTTTGGGAACAAGCAAAACATTGTGAAGGAGTAAGGAGCGAGATGATGTAGGAATGGAAGAATGACCAATGTGAAAGATGGAAAGGGTATTACCATTACCTGGAACGATCTCCTCGGCCCCCCCGTATTCGGAGAGGTTATGCATGAAGACTTGGTCGGGTGCAGCATTACCTGAAACATGTACAAAATAGGTTTTGTCAACATAAGAAATGTTGGTGAGCATTCCTAGTTTTAATACATATAGTAAGTTGGAAAATGTTATACAATTCAAGTGCAAAGCTACAGTGCATTTTATGTAAACTATGTATCATACAAATGAGTGAAATCAATCCTATGACTGTATAAATGTACTAAAATGAACGGCGGTGTACTTATCCAATAAATGGATAATAACTTAACAATGACCATGGATTCTCCGATGAAAAAAGGGGAGAGTCACCTAGGTGGGTTGTCAATCCAATAGCGCTATCCAATGTTAAGGTCGGCTTGTACATGGTTAATGATTTCACTAAGTACAAATGTATTCTACATGTAATGTCTAAGCATAAAGCACGTATGTAAGCAAATGCACAATGTATTAGAATTGTATTGTAAAAATGTGAACTTGCATGTGTATTTTGTATAAGTGTACATGTAACACCCCAAAAGTGAATAAAGACAAAAAGGGGATAGGAAATACTCACAGTTCGCGTAATAACTTGAAACTCTACTGAACAACGTGTTGTGAATTAGGATTATCCCAAAGGATTAACCAATTGTTAACGCCTTCAAACCGTGAGTCAACGAAAAAGTCAAAACAAGCAAAATACGCAGATTTGGAGAAGTTTTAGGGTATTTCGAGTATAGGGGTTTGTTTATCGGTGCTTTTAGCTCGTGTGGGAGGTATCTATTTATACTAATCGTTTGTAATCGTAATATTGGAAGTTTTGACCCATGATTAATGTAAAACGCGTATTAGGCTATGTTTAGAATGCTTTATCTATGATTGTTGCGTGGGAAACAAGCAGAGTAGGTCGTCCAATCATACCATAAACAAATTGCAAATCAAAAACGCGGATTGATGTAAAAATGGAAGTGATTTGGTTCGCAGTTGACTATCTAAAGTCAACTGTGCACCCTAAGAAACAGCTAAATATGATTTCGTTTGATAATTATAACAAATAGGGTTGTAGCCCAGTTGGTCAAGAAGTGTGTTTGTTTGAAATCGGCCATGGACGCGGGTTCGAGTCCCGGTCCATGTGTCTTATTTTTTTGTGATTAAAACATGGTTATTATGTTATTATATGTATGTATTATGATTATATAAGCCCGAATATGTCACCACATATTTTTAGAGCGTACGAGAAAGATAAAATTCGGCGTTTTAATGATTGAATAATAAACGTACAAGATAGAAATGTGAAATGTTATAAAAATAAAAACGAAAGGTGACGGATGTCACAGTGTCGTGTAATGGGAGATACCTTGAGAGGCAAGATATGGTGAAAGACCCACATATTCACCCTCATTATCAGTGAACAACGCAACAATGTTGGTTTTAAAAAAAATCAGCAAGAGATTTAAATTATGGAAAAAGAATATTGACATCGGATTTTTGTTTAATTGGGTATAACCAAATGTATTTGGAAAATAGTCAACAAAAATGACATAGTATTTAAAGCCATCGATTGACGTTTTTATGGGACCCCATACGTCGGAGTAGAGAAGTTGTAGAGGTTGATTGGCAACAAAAGAGTTTTTGTCAAAAGGTAGTTTGTGGCTTTTATTTAGTGAACATGAAGTACAATGAAAAGACTCATGGGTCACCTTATTACAACGAAGTCTCAATCTAGAAATTAAAGACTTAAACACTTGAAGCGATGGATGTCCAAGTATGTAGTGCCACATGAGAAGAGAGTTTGTTTGGGTGTTGTTAACTTGAGGAGACAAGGAGATTGATCCATAGTAGACATCATTGGCGTTCACTCCCCGCATGAGACTCGCCCCCATGCGTAGATCCTTGACAAAAAAATGATAGGGAAAAATTCAACGGAAACACGATTAGTACGACAAACTTTGGCAACGGAAATAAGATTATTTCGAAGATTAGGAGCAATTAAAATGTTATTTAAAAGAAGTGGACGAGATTTTGTTGAAATAGTTGTTTGAGCAATATGAGTTATAGGGAGAGTTTTACCATCACCTAGCATGATTTTATCGGATCCTCCGTATTCGGAAAGAATGGGAAATCGTGGTTGTTGTTCGCGGTGTTGTTGGACGCACCGGTGTCCCACATTTAAGATGGGGTTGTAGCCGTTGGGTGAGGGTGGTGTAGTTAACCACTGGGGTGTTGGTATTTTGAGGCGAGACATTGTGTTCTCGTAGGAAGCGACTAAGTTTGCGACGATCTTTGGTGTCATGTCCGGAAATGTTACAATAGTAGTAATAGGTGTTATTGTTGTGAGTCGGGCGAGTGTTGTTATTGGTAGTTCGAGGTGGCCCTTGGTTTCAGGTTGGGGGTGGATTCGGGTTTCGGGTTGGGCGATTGTCCTAGGTAGTGGATTGACGGTTGTGGTTTGAGCGAGGGGAACTTCGATGAGTGTAGTTCACGGTGGTGAGAATGGGTTCGGTGTGTGTGGCGGCGGTAATGTGGATGATTTGTTTGGCCATGGTGAATCGAAATGAAAAAAAAAAAAAAAGCAGAATGCGGACAGAAGGTATGTCGAGTAGGTTGGAATCGAAGATGGCTCAAGGGAGCGTTTAGACTCTTGATACCATATAAAGGTTGAAATGTTATTTGTATTGATACTTGACAAATGATTACAAAGTTTACAACTCAATTTATAGAGATACAAAAAAACAATACACTAATTACAAATACTTGATCTGTGGAAGAGAATCATGAAGAGAATTATGTAGCTTGATCTTAGGGAGATGATCCTGCAAAGACTTCAATATTATTGACTAAATAATTGAAGAATAATATTGAATTAATTGAAGCTTAATTTATTGAGTTGATATAAACCCATTATTTATTTTTTATGACCATCGAAATTGACTCATTTTATAATTTTAGTAGACTCAACTAAACCTTAATGTAATTTTTTTTAACCCAAATCAACCCGAATGTAATTTTTTTTTACCCAAATCAACCCGTGTGTTGGTGAGTGAGTCATGATTTACAAAAGATAAGTGAGTTGCAAAGTGTTCTTCAATAATGGTTCAAAAATAGTTCGTGTTAAATGAATACATAAAGATCTTTTTTTTTTTTGAAAGGTGAGCTTCGTTAAAAAGGGCGCCCTCAAAACGAGGACCGACTGAATACATAAAGATCTTAAACTGAAATACATAAACAGAAACCTTAATTTCGAAAGCATTTAAAAAACAAAACATGTACTCCTTCCTTTAGGTAGTTTAGGCTATAGGACTGTAAGGCTTCCGTACATTACTACATTTTGTAGATCACACAATCAAGGCATCAACTTCAGTTCTACCTGAAGGCGCCAATCATCACACTAGACGACCATGTCACACTATTTTATGCCGCATGTGCGTAACTTATTCAAATCTGACACTAACAACTTTAAACTATCTCAAATACATTACCTCGTCAACTGTTCATGAACATTTATTTAATGGCACCCCCAATGGCGCTTAAGAAATAGAAGAGGAAACGCCATTGGTGGGATTTTTGCTGAGGCTGATGAGGGGCGCAATCAGTACCACACAACCTTGATAAGTTGATCTTGAGTAACCTACCAAATGATTTAAATATGTGATTGATTCATATTTTCTAAGTAGTGCTACTCCATGATATCATGATAATTTGGTAAAGAAAATACAAAATTAATATCAACTATACATGATTGGAGCTTAATTAAGGCCGCAAAGGGGCCCAAGACCCCTTATGTCAGCCGGCTTAGAAGTGTAAATTTAGCGCATAAGTTTTGAATAACATCATCTTTATTTGGTTGGGCCCCGCCTAATCTAAAAGCCTAAATTAAAACATAGCTAGGTTTTTCGACCCTAATTTAAATGTTTAAGTTCCGTCATTACAACCGTAGAATAATGATCCTCATCAAGTAAATGAGATTTTTTATCTTTGTAAGAATAACGTTATTGAGTGAGGTATGTTATATTAATTTTAGAGTTAATTACCAATTTAGTCCCCGAGGTTTGTCAAAAATTGCCATTTTCGTCCAAATCTTTTTTTTGGTCAATTTAGTCCCTGTGGTTTGATTTTTTTTTTCATTTTAGTCCCTGAGTTTTGATAAAAATTGTCACTTTCATCCAAATCTTATTAGTCCACAGGGACTAAAATGACAAAAAAATGAAACCACAGGGACTAAATTGACGAAAATTTTTTTTTGGATGAAAATGACAATTTTTAACAAACCTCATGGATTAAACTGGCATTTAAATCTTAATTTTATTTATGTAGTTAAATGACTTACGTCCCAAAAAGAACATAAGTTTGTGAATAAAAAAACCATTGCAAATGATGTGACCGTTTTATATCAAAGCTTAATCCGTCAAAATGGACTATTTATAATCGTAAAATTAATAATAAATCTGTTGAAAGATCTAACCTACAAACATAACTTTATATAAATTAAATATTCGTATTAAACCGACCCAATAACATTTTTTTTCGGGTTAAACTAACATCTCGACTTCGGAGGGCAGGGTTTCGTCTTTAGTAGGTTAGAGTTTGCGATTCAGAAATGGGTGAAAGCGTAGCTTGTAGCCCTCCTGCCTGTTATTTTGACACAAATTTGGCAATATGGAATGAAAGTTAGTTTTATTGTCAAAAAAAAATATCTTTTATGTTTTGTTAATGTCAAGTGATGCAACATATTCTCACTTTAAATGAATACAAAGGGTAGGGTCCAAAGCCAACAATGCAGGTGTCAAGTCTAGATTTTTAGAATTAAAAACTTCAGATTTAAACGATATTTAATATGATATGTATTTCACGTAACAAATGTTATACATTAAATTCAATCTTTTAAGTTTTGAATATAATTACAATGGCCCTTGATTTTGAGTTATCAATACATAGCGAACTTTGAAAATGAATTCCACTCACTAATATTCCAAATACGTCCCTAGATCTTTTTCTTTATATTAGTTGAGTAAAATACGTAATTAGCTAATAACATGATAATCAAAACCGAATATAATAGCCACAATAATTAGGCTGATTAGTTAATATAAAGATATTTTAGATGATAGCAAATATTTTGTTAGATTTCTAAAGTTTGTTTTAGACTTAACAAATAACTTATTATAGGGTCAAAATATAACATACTGGCAATAAATATAACACAATTATGAAGAAAAATGACACAATGAAAAAAATAAAGAAAAAACAAAATGCAACATAAAAGACATAATGATATAACACAAATTCTAAAAACTACAAGACAAAAATCCAAAAGATCTAAAACCTAAAAACTAAGATCAGAGGGTCCGATGAGACGGTTCCAATGACGCTTGAATGAGTTAATTTGGACTCCGTTTGATACCATTCCTACGACTTTCTATTTTTTTCTACTGTGTATTTGATCATAACCCATAACTCATAATTTAATAATTTGTTTCTAACTTACTCTCTAAAACTTGATAGAATTTAGCTATAGTTTATCAGACTCAAGCTAATTGGCTTGTACAAGTTTTGGGCCAAATATGAGTTAAGGCTAGACTATCGAAAATGGCGACCTACTCATGAAGAAGACGGGCGACCACCCCCTAAAAAATAGCGTATTTTAAGGCGAAAACCTTGATCGCCCTTCTTAAAAGTTTGGCTAAGCCCTTCAATTGCCTCATATGAAAACATGTCATGGGTTCGCTACTGAATATCGGATATGGGAGCAAGAACCAAGATGTGGTCCGAGCTGGTGAAAACCCACGCCGTGAACCACCATGCTTCATGCACGTGGACAAGGCCGACCCTAAGGGGTGCGGGGAGGACTCCTGGCCCGGGCCTAATTTCTAAAGGGGCACTTTGAGCGGCGACGAGTGTTTTCTTTCTGCAAGTATTTTCTTTTTGTTTTCGACCCAAAAAAAAATCTCATCTTAAACATCACTGGTTATAAACGCAAGAATGTGAAGAGTAGATAAGAAAGAAGATGAGTCATACATGATAAACTAGATTGGAAGGATACGACATAATTAAAAAAAAGTTGAAATGTATTACTTGAGATTTGTGTTGTGGTATAGTAATTGTGCAGCCTTTGCAGTAAATTTTAATATATAGTAGTACTACAAAACAGTAATTGTCTCACGCTTTTGCACATGATGCAAGTCAAATTCATTTTATTAAAAAACTTTTGAAGTCTAGACATAAAATAATGTCCCTTCAAATTATTATGTAATTTTAAGAAATTGTGGTTTTTTTATGAGTCAACTGGCCAAACATATTAATTTTTATAATTATTATGACATTTTCAGGTTTATATCCGGTTCGACCGGTCCGACTAGGGAACCGGTAGGACACCGGTTCAACGTCCACTTCAGTTATGAAAACATTGCTTAAAAGACCTAAGACTAAAAGACACATATTTTATGGCTCGGCTCAGACACCTGAATTTTTAGGGCCGACACTGCACGTGGATCATGAGTAGTGGGTTGGCATGGAGTTTTCCACATGAAATTCAAACCATGCCCCATGGTAAAATTTGATTATAAATAGATGGTAATTAAATAAATTTGTATAATTCAATCCAACTAGAAACCCATCTTTATTTAGTTAATCATTTTCCTTGCTGCTAGTTTGTTACCAAACCCATTCTTTATTCCTCATTTCATTTCACTACTAAACCCATCATTGATTCATTTTTTCATAGTTTAGACTATTAACTAAAACTTATATAGTTTAATATTGTTGTAAGCTGTTAACTTGTCATCTGATAAACAGAAACATACATATCCATTAAAGAAAACTAAACAAATAAGTAAACTCACCTAAAATAATACAAGCTTGACTCGAGCTGGCTCGACTCATATTCGCATTAGATCAAGCTCGGGTCGATATTGGAGAAATTCAAGTTAATATGGGCTGGGCTATTAGTATCTAATTTCTCAAAAGACAAGTATAGAGAAACTTCAAATTGCAAATCAGCAAGCTCCCTGGCTGTGAAGGGATGCCGCGGCGGATGCCACGCATAGTCTCTCTACTCAAAACACTCGAAAGTGTTTATTAGTTGCGTCAAAACGCGATAGGATTTTTAAATAAGCAATCCCAAACGCCCCGTATGCATTTGGTATAACTATCAACTCTACAAACGAACTCGAAAACTAAGATGTATTACATAAATTCAATTTCTCACATACAACATAGTGAAGCTCCTATAAATTTATGTTTTAAACACACTATACAAGAACAACTTATTTTTTTCTGCACAACATACATATATAATATATCACACCCTAGATTCAGGTCGTTTAGCTTACATGATGGCACATCGACTCTTCTCCTCCGTTGGTTGTGTGTTGCCTTGCTGATACCTATTTGGGTCATTCGGATTGTAGGTGAACTCTGATGTATCAAGCCCGTACTGGGATCATACCAACAAAAGCAATTTAGTAAATAGAAAAGCATGTACAGGTCCATTTTATTAAGGACGGGTCCAATTTAGTAAATAACCTTTTCCCTCATACGTGCACTCCAAGCGTCATTTCTGCTGGGACGGCTATCAAGGGTTCCAGTAACAACAGGAATACCCGTGGCTGGAGCTGGTTGTCGTATGATTAGAGGTTGTCTTTGCTGTCTGGGAGCAATTATGTACTCGTCATCACTATCATATACTGCTGGTGCATTTGCAGCACGTACCATTAACGCTAACAAAAATATCAGAGCCTGCATATCCACAAGTGATCATTGTTGATATCAAATTGACATCTAGCAAAAGAGCATATGATCGATCATAAATCATTTACTGTTGTCTGAAATATTAGTTTCCTTACCTGTAATATAATAGCACCAAGTGCAACCCATTTACAGATATTCCAGTTTTTCCTTAGGAAATGATATATCGAGTCGAATTCTCCGGTTTTGTCTACTGGGATATCCTGACAAAATGTTTAAGTTTGATTAGATGATATGCATATGAAACATATTGGAAACGAAGGCGTAACTCAGAGAACTCACTGATCTCCAGGTTTTGTCGAAGAAGATGAAAGCAGCACAACCCACTTCAACCAAGATTAACAATATCAAAAGCACAGAGTACTGCAGGTTGTTAAGGAAACCGACAAACATAAAGGAATAAAAATCATAATAACACGTTTACTTAACAAGACAAACGCATTACATTAAAACCTTGCATCTGTACAAGGATTTAATGATTCTGCAACGAGGGAACTAATACTCGGCCTTTGCTTATAGAAATGTAACCAGTTGATAAAAACTAGGATACACAGGTCAGACAACACCCGTTGCGCGTTGCTGCACCAATACACCCGCAACAAGATATGACAAAGAGAATTGCACCGATGCCAATAAATAGATAAATGAACCTGCACCCAACAACAGCATTAGTTACTACTGAACAGTTCAACTGTTCAAGTGGGTCAACAGAATTGGAGGCAAGCTATGCACTAAACAATTATGTTTAACAAATTCAAGCACACGGGTCTAGGAAAAATCAGCACACCTAGATGTCAACTCAAACTCGATGAACAAGTTGAAGCAACAAAAAGTTGGAGATATTTATATAATCGGTTTCATAAAACTGGAAAGTATCCCCAATTAGAAGGGAAGCTCTACAGGCTAATATACAGAAATGAGAAAACTGCTTATTGTCATCCATAATTACTGGAAGGGAAGCAATACTTGTGTTGCCGAAATGTAGACAAAATGTTAAATGCAAGACAGGCAGTGTCTCAGATAGCCGAATTATTCAGCTCGTTCAGATTGCGAGATATTGAACTCATTCGCGGCAGAGGCTTATTTAGCTTGAGCTAAGCAGTTAATGCGGTGGGAAATCCAATATCGGTCAAGGGCCGTATTTGAGATATAGCCATATAGGTTATCGCGGTGGGATATCGGTACTTTAAAATCATGCAAAATTTAATATATATACACACACACACACACATATATATATATATTTATACACACACATATATATATATATTTATACACACACATATATCCTACAACATAATTATATATAATACTAAATTACTAACAGTAATATCAAAAATCAAGACTTCAATTCGCAGCCTAGAAGTGTTCAACTGTTAGATTTAGGGTTCTGGAAGTGTTTTTGGGCAGTTGGGCTCTTAATGTTTATGGGCTTATTCTAAAAAAAATGATTTTTATGGGCTTTTAGTTAAATTGGCCTTCAAAAAAACAAAATCTGGAAATATGACGCTATGACCGATATTTGAGAATCAAAATATAGGTGGGATATCGGTACCGATACTTGCCACGGATATTTGACACCAAATATCGGCCAAGGTCCGATAACCGATATCCCACCGATATTGACTGCTTAGAGCTTGAGCACAAGTTGAGTTTTCAACAAGCCAAGCCTGAGTAGCTCATGAGTAACTCGGCTCTGTTACAACCATAGACTTTCAAGTTGACGTTAAGCAGCGAAGGCAAAAAGCTAGAAACGGTTGATGCAAAGCAGGGACTTTAAATTGATCCTACTTTCTCGGTATTCTGTTATCACTAATTTCCTCGTTTAGCATTAAGACACATTTCTTACATAGTACGATATGTTATAGGCATGAAGTAAGGTTCATATCAGACTAAAGGCTTAGTTGAGTTGAGTTGAGCTGAGTTGAGCCGAGTTACTATTTCAGTTTGCTAATAACTAAACAACACCTCGGTATACATTTACAGAGTTATAATAATCATATCGTTCAACAAAATGTATCGTAAAAATCCATACTTTAACGAGTGATACATAAAATACAAAAACATCAAGACAATGAGGCAAATTACCAAGCAGTAGGCAAGCTATCATAAAAACTGTTGCCAGACAATGACACAGCCATCAACACAGGACGACCAAGCCGTATCAATCCTTCATCCGATCGCACAATATCGAGATCATCAGTTGCATTTTTATACATAACAAACAAGTATATCCCATAGCCAACCATAGCTAGACCCGAAAGAGTCAACAACAAGTTGAGTAACTTCAATAAACATTCCAAAAACCCTTTACAAGCCATCCTTTGTTCTGTTTCCCCTGAGTTAGCTCAATCAAACAATTAATGTTATGTCACATAACAGAAGAATATATAAAATACTTCAAGAATTAGTATTTCTATGATAAAACCCAATTGAGCAACACAATTTTAGTATGGAAAAGTAAAAGATAATAATAAAAATAAAGAGAAGATAGTAATAATCGTGTTTAAATTAGAGATTGGGGATAATTTAGAAAGAGAATAGAGATATGGTGGGAATTGAATAATATTACTTACAGAGGAAGGAAGGATAATGGTGAGAATACAGAATTTGGTCAGCAAACGATGATAATATTAATTGATGATATGCCCTATTTGTATTTGTATTTATGTCTGGACTCCGAATTTATTATTATTAATGAGATAATGACACCGCCAACAATGCAAGTCACAAGTACTCACGAAGATTATGTATATTTTACAACTAGCTTATACCCCGGAAGCTTTCCGGGTTGAGAAATCTAAGTAAAGTGAATAAAATTAGAAGTATTTAAACTATAAAAATGGCATCTATGTATCAACTTACATTAGATACTTAAAAAAAATAGCAAAAGATCCATTTCACCTTACAACATCAACACCTAAAACAGAATATTAAGATTCCAAGCACCTCAAGAGGACAGAGATTGTTTAGCACCAATACATTCAGTCAAAGGTCTTTAACCGCATACAATAAGATTTGAGCTATTTCAGAATATGGTAGAAAAAGAAAACATAGCAATTACATGTTGGAGAACGTCCCGGATTGAAATATCTAATATGACATAATAAAATATCTAATATGACAACAGAATTAATGACTTGCCAATATATGATTAATTATTATTATTATTATTATTATTATTATTATTATTATTATTATTATTATTATTTTAAACAAATCTCTGTCATAAGTTATCATATTCTAATATAAAAAAAGGGTAATTAGGTCGGGTATCACCTAATCCCAGGCTCAACCCAGACCCACATTTTTTTTAAACTAATTCCAAACCTGACACAATACCTGTCGAGTTACAAAAAAAAATAGTCGTTTTTTTCTCCGTTTTTTATATAGCACTATGGTACTCGTTGGAAAGATAATAAAACGCTCGTTAATTTGGTGTAATTTTTTTCTTTAAAAAATCTCGTATATAAAAGATATTAACGTTTAAAAGTTACGAGAGGAAACATGAGAGAGAAAATAATAAAATTTTAATATTTACATTTAGTATATTAGGTATTTAATAGATAATGTTAAATCATATTTATTCTTTTTTTTTTCAATTGGTCTAAAGTTGCCACATCACATCCTTTGTGGCATCTCTTAGAAGAGAGATTGCATAATATTATGACATGTCATTAAAAATGCTTTGGTTTATTATATGTATAGATTATAGTCCCTTTGTTTTGGTTGCATGTTTGGTACAAAAGACAAAGGGTATAAAGGCAGAATGAACTATATGAAGTTGAAAAGATATGTACCCAGGCGTACGCACGGCTCCACATCTCCACACATGACAGCACATCAGGCTGAAGTGGATTTCTAGAAGCCCGCGCATGCAACCTCGAACGTGGCTAATCACAGGCCATTATTCCCTGCTCAATGATCATCTGCAGGTATAAGGACAGAAAAAGGACAGAAAAGACAGACAGAAGACATGTGGACCAACCACAGGACGCTAGCGCCAAGAGCGATCGTGGCTCACGATCGTACGCTACAGCTGTCATTCTCAACTCAGCCAATCACGGAGGATTTCGAAGGCCTATAAATACCCCATTTCCCTTAGGAAATGATTCATTCAACACTTGGCAGAGAAATCCTTAGAGAATTCTTCATAGTTGAGAAAGATAGATTATAGTCGAAGCGCTGTAACGATTTGTATTTTGAGTCTCTGTAACATGTTGATTATATTAATGAGAACATAAGGAATAAACATAAGATTTACCTGATATGCTTAACCGTTCAGGAACCTCAGTAATGGAAGACACCATCATCTTGATCGGGTTCCCTTCAGGGTATGCAGTTCTGATGGTTTGTGTGTTCTTGAGTTATGAACACATTGAGAGAGAGAGAGAGAGAGAGAGAGAGAGAGAGAGAGAGAGATAGGGGATGGCTAATGGTGTTATGAATATGTCAACCCTAATCTCATAATATCTCTCCATATTTATACATACCCAGGGGACACCCTAATAAGGCCCATCTAATGATAGTCCGCCCATCAAAGACATATCTGTTATTGGGCTTAGGATAATATTAATAATTGATCATCATAATATAAATGATTATAATAGCTATCGATAAATATACAAACGTTACGTATATTTATTCCAACATTCTCCCACTTAGCCGAGTAATCATTTATTATGAGTATTACGTAAGTCTGCAGAGATTAATACTCATTTTAGTTCTAAACCCAAAATGTAGCAGAGGAATACAGCCGTTAAGTCTTTATTCGACTTAGGACCCCCATTAATCATACTACACCCAAATTCAAAATTAACATTAGGATCAATTAACGTTATGCCCTTAGTTGACTTGTTATATTATTGTCTTTATGCCATTATGCTAGCTTAGCATACTAATAGACAAACAAATCATAATGAGGAAAATTAATCATTAGTCATAAGTCATTCATAGTATGATATGCAGTTGTACATGGTCATTAGTAATACCTTTTTCTCTTAGTTGGCCTGTTAGTGAGACTTATGGGTGACAGACCTTTGGTTATTGGATCCATAAGCGTATCATGAATGCATTCGATACAAAATTTTGATTTCCTCTATTTGTTCTTAATCATAAGCGAACAATAAGGTAGCGTTTGGTATGATGGAATGAAAGGGGGAATGGAATGAACCATTACAAGGTAATGAAAAATAATGTGTTTGGTTGGCTAAAGGAATGGAATCACCCATTCCACAAGGCATTCCATTCCCTCAAAACCATTCCATCCACCCCACATGTTTTTTTTTCATTCCATCCCCATTCACCCTTTACTAACAAAAGCATAACCCACCACCACCACCACTATCGCCACCACCCACCGCCGCCGCCGCCACCACCCACCACCACCGCCGTCACCACCCACCACCATCGCTACCAACCACCGCCACCACCCACCACCGCCACCAACCACCACCACCCACTACCTTCACCCTCCCACCACCGCCACCACCCACCACTGTCACCCACTCACCACCACCGCCGCCTACCACCACCCACCGCCACCTCCACCACCTACCACCATCACTCACCACAACTTCCTTTACCCACCACTACCGCCGCCACCCATCACCACCATCTCCTCCACCCACCACCGCCACTACTCACCATTGTCACCCACCCACCCACCATCACCGCCATCCACCTCCACCCATCGCCACCGTTGCCGCCACCCACCACCGTCGTCGCCACCACCTATCACCGCCGTCGCCATCCACCACCACGCTACCGTCACACACCACTACCTACCATCACCACCACCAACCGCCACCCACCACCACCGCCACTACTCACCATCGTCACCCACCCACCATTACGACCATCCACCTCCACCTTCCACCGTCGCTGCCCGCCGCCCACCACCGCCGCTACCGCCACATATCACCACCCACCATCACCGCCACTGACCACCACCCTCCACCGCCACTAACCATCGATTTTATTCATTCGTTTTTTCTTGTCTATCCAACAACACAAAGTAATGTTTTGTTTCATTCCCACATGACAACCAAACAAGACATGGAATGGTAATGATCCATTCCATTACCTTGTCCATTCCATTACCTCGTCCATTCCATTCCCTCATCCATTCCATTACCCCATACCAAACAGACCCTAATTTCGCATCGAACTCTAATGCAGCTCCTCTCAAACTGTTACTGTTCGAGAAATTAGGGCAGCTGACTTTATCACAATAAGTCTTCAACTTAGTATTATGGAGTTAATAAGTTATGAGTCAACTGATAAATTTACCAACAACATTTAATGACCATTATGTTACGATCAGCAACACATTATGCCATGATAACTTAGGTTGTTTTAATCAGTTCTTTATGACTCCTCCATGAGATAGTTATGTCTGCTGACGATATGATATACCCCAAAATTGACATTTTTTTGTATCATAATTAGAATTAAGGGTAGTCAATCATTTTAAGTTCTCACTTCTTCTTTAGATTACAGTCTCTTGTTTCTTAAAGATATTGTAATGTTCCATTAGATGCTTTTCATCAATCTAGACAAGTCTAGTACCAAGCAATACAAACAATATCATGAACAAGCATAGACTTAAATTTACATAAGTCTTCTAATTAATGAAGCATAAGGTAGTAATCTCATTTGACCTATTATCCTCTAATAGAGAGCAATGTTGTATGTTACATACTTAAGGACCCGCTTAGAGTAAAACTTATAGGATGAAACTAATATCCCATTGGGTCTATCTCGGTATATTTTGATTCCTATCACGTAAGAGGAATCCCCGATGTTCTTCATGTCAAAATTATGCATGAACAATGCTTTGACTCAGGTAACATATACTTGTCAAGAGAAACTAATCTATGTAAGGACAAGTTTTCATTAGTTGCTCCCACTCATCTTGAGGTAGGTTCTTTAATCCACTTAGTTCTTGATGAAGAGAATTTCATTATGATTCCAACACAATTTATGCTTGCATCAACCCATACATGGATCTTATTGACTTACAGACTAAGTGTTCTTACCCTTCAGTTTAGAACTTTCAGGTTGCTTAATGAACATGTAGGTCATCGTTATGGAAAGTTGTCTTAATGTCCATCTAATGTGGCTCTTAGTTATTATGAGCTACTAGGACGGTAATGATCCTCAAAGAAATCTCTTGAAACATAAGTAAGAAGATTCTTTGATAATCTAATCCCTTCTTGAGTATAATCTTTTACAATCAATCTTATCTTACAACGTTCCCATTCAGATCTGGTTTAATTATGAATACCTTTAGGTTATTCAACCAAATCCCAAACGTTATTCTAAATTATGGAATGAGTTATGCTAATAATAGCTTTATTCCATTTAGAAGATTGATTGATACTAATGATTTAATTAGAAGAGGTAGGATCAGTAAACTTTCCAAACATCCATTTTGTGTTAGTGAGGCAGGTTACATAATCATCAAAGTTAGTGGGCTTCTAGACCCAGATGACCTCCTGAGTTGAACATTAGGTTTATTATGATACAAACTTAACTTTAGTTAAGTGTTTTTTTATTTTCAGGTATATAAGGAGCAACATTTGTTTCTAAGTGTGTAAGAGTTGGTGCAGTAAGGTGTACAAGAGGAATAATCGAAGTTAAATTCGGAGTTAAACTTAATGAGTCTCGAATTTTAATGAGTCTCTCCCCCGCATCTTGTACTTCCGAAAAGTCATAATAAGTACTTTTGCTGCTCCCACTTACCTTAGAGATCTTAATGAATTCGACATGCTTAAGATCTAACATTTGGAAGATCCATAGATTTTAATAGAGAAAACAACCTGATGTTTATTGTCGTTTCTCTTGATGAGGATTACTTTAGTAAGAAATCTAAGTTCGCCCATATTTAGACATCCACAAAACTTTGTTAGGAGTACGTTAAATGCTAAGGAGACAAGTTGTGATAGAGCGTTGTCCAGTGCAAGAGGTGTAATTTGAGGATAGATCAAATTTCCGTTCCCCCCACCTCTGTAACTTTTGCAAGTCATAAGTAGGACATCTAATGCTCCCACTAATCTTTTAGGTCTCTTAGTATCTCCATATAATAAGTTTTAACGATGCGTGTGAACGAGAATATTTCATATATTTTATACTTTATTTCCCTTATCGTCCATATTTCATAAGAAATATTAAGGACATACTTAGAGGGAATCTTATTAAGTATATATGAATTGATTTCTTTAATACTTTGGTCTGTAAGAAACGAAATAGATACAGTTAGATATTTGTCTAAGCTCCACTAATGTCAATTAGTTATGACCTACGATGGAAACCCATTTATTCCTTTCGCCATTTAATGTTTAGGGCGTTTAACACATGCTTTAAAGTCACTGAAAATGAGATTTGATAGCTAAGCATCCTTTAGTGACCTGATCATGATTTCTCATGAAATGTTGGTCTTAGTGGATGAATTGCATGGGTCTCATTTTTCTTTGTTAAATTCTCATTTTCATGATAACAAATTTGTGAAAATGTTATTGGATCATCTAGTTTTAATTCATAAGGTTTCTATTCAGATAATGACAACAAACAATATGAGAGTTTAACTTAATAGTGGCTTTGGTTTGGTCATTAAAACCTTGTAACTATCAAAAAATTGTAGCTTTTAGTATTGATACTAAATTCTGAGTAATCTCAAGAATATCGTAAGGTATCATAAAGCTTCAACACTAAGATCAGTTATTAATGGTTAATAGACCCTTAATTTTGCCACTAACTCTCATCTTAAGTATTTGTTGAATTCTGGTAAGGAAACGTATAAAACTAGACTCAACCATCATGTGTTAATTGGAATTCATTAGCATTTGTGGAGTTAAATATCTTTAATAAGGCACTACATATCTTAGCCAGCTGTTCTCTTTTCTTATGGGTAATCTCATTGCTTATGCCTATTCTTAATGGCACAATTTTGCTTAGTAAGACTTTCCCGTTGGAGAAACTTATAACTGAAAGTAGTACTTGTATTTTGTTTCCAGACCTTATAATTATCCTCTCTATGGTAATTATTCTTCCTCTTTTAGGTTTAACGGTAGTAAGGTGAATAACATCAACTTTTCTAGTTTAATGCGTTCCTTTTCCTGTACATAATTCGCTATCAACACACTCATTTTACTTTGATGTTTCTGAGTGTTATAGTTGATTCATAATGCATCTAATCGTACTGATGGAAAAGTTATTATGCACTAGAAATTTATTGATTTCCATGGGTAACCCCTTAGCTTTATGGGTCATGTTATTCAATATTAGGACGTATTCACAGATGCCATTTAACCATAAAGTTAGATTTATTTATTTCATGCCTCTTAGGAATTCGTTATATTCTTTCATTCCATAGATAATACATTAGTCTTAGGAATTTCAGAATCATTAATAGCTCACCTGATAGGAATCAGTAAAAGCGTTCTTATTACCATAAGAGACATTTTTATTCCACTTATTATGCTCATATGTTATTCTGTAATACATTATCAGATAGAGCATAGGACTGTCATGTCTTAAGAGGTAACTTGATAAGAACAAAATTTAAGCAAACTCTTCTTAGTTTTGATAATTAGAGTGGATCGGTTAGTTGAGATTGTAATTTATAGAAGAATGTGAGATTAATTTCGAGTTATGGGTATTGATGTAAGACAGACTTAGATTATGATCATTATATTAATGAAGGATCATTAATTGTGAGGATCAATTTTGTAATGAAGACGTGATAATATCATAACACCAACATAAGCTACTTAAATAACATGCTCTAGCTTTGGCTATACGCTATTTATTTAAGTATTGAATTGCCGACAGTGAATGTAACCCATCACCTTTGGGCAGAAGTGAGACATTCAATGTCCTAATGCAATACGCTCAGTTCACCAACATAATCTGTTACACATCACCTTTGGGCAGAAGTGAAACCTTATGACACTTATGTAAACGAGCTACAATGCTTAACGAGATCTTTATAACGAACTAATGTGACACATCACCTTTGGGCAGAAGTGACACCTCAAAATGTTATTGCAAGTTAAGCAAGGTTTTATAATGTTTTGAATAAACTTGATACATTAGGTTTTATCAAAACTGTAAATTTTATTAGAGATCCCAAAAAATAATGGGTTCTCAGTAATCTTATGAGTTCCCGAAAAAAGAAGAGTTCTCGAATTGCATAAGGGGTTCTCGGAAAAATAATGAGTTCCCAGAAAACTTATGAGATCTCGAATAACATAAGGGGTTCTCGAAATTATGAGTTCTCGAAGACTTAATGAGTTCTCGAAAATGATGAGTTCCCGGAAGACTTATGAGATCTCTAATAAATCATGGAGTACTCGAAGACTTAATGAGTTCTCAGATATCTTAATGAGTTCTCGAATGTCATGATGAGTTCTCGAATATCAGAATTAGTTCTCGATATACTGATGAGTTCTCGAATATATTAAGAGTACTCGAATAACTTATGTTTTCGGATAACTTTAACAGTTCTCGGATTCTTTAATAGTTCTCGAAAAATAATGGTTCTCGAATACATAATAGTTCTCGATAAATAAGATGGGTTCTTGGAAACATTATGGGTTCTCGAAAAACATTATGGTTTTCGAAGATGAAGACCTTGACCGAGAACTCCTATCCGTGAACTTGATCGAAATCTTTAAAACCGAGAATTTATACACCGAGGACCATTATCCGAAACTTAACTAATAATCCGTGAACTAATCTCGTTAACCTTAAACCGAAAACTTATTATTAATATCAAAAACAGATAATTAAAATAATAAATTGGTTCAAAATTTTAGGGATTTAGAAAATTCATTTCAATTAATTTTAGGATTTCAGTATATCTCCAAAAGATTTCAAAAATTATGATAACCTTTTACACTCTGTTCCAGAGTTTCATTAAAGGATGGAAGGGGGAGGATTAGGAAGGAAGTGGGGAAAAAACGTGTTCCAGAGTTTTATGTAGGAGGGAAAGGGAGGGAATGAGAGGGATAATATAAAGGTTTTTAGAGTGATTTTCAATCTTTCCAATTTGGAAGGAAGAGGAGGGAAGGGAAGGGGAGGAAGATCCTTTCTCTTCCATCATTTAATGAAACTCTGGAACAGAGTGTTAATTTAAAACTTGGAGATTAAGTTACTCCTAAAATTTTAGGAAACAGATTTTAATCCTAGTTGTAACCAACTTATACTAATTTTCATCAAAATTAGGATGAAAATCATGAACAGTTCTAAAAACATTAAGGAACCATTCTTGACTAATTATAAGATTTATTATTAAAGTTTCGATTAATAAATTAAAATATTTTGATAAATCAAACTATTTTAATAAATTAAAGTTTTCGAAACTTTCTGTTTGATATTAAATCAAACACTTTTATTTTTCTTATCGTGATTTGCAATTCTTGTGATGTTTCGAAACATTACAAAGTACTTTTTTTTTCATTTAATTAATCGAAACCGTTAAAAGCCTCTGATTAAATCAACATTACACTTTAGTCCATAAAGTGTTGATTTTATTTGATTTAATATTGCAAATCGAAATAGAATTGATATAATCAACATAGCTCTGATACCACATGTTGATTATATTAATGAGAACATAAGGAATAAACATAAGATTTACCTGATATGCTTAACCGTTCAGGAACCTCAGTAATGGAAGACACCATCATCTTGATCGGGTTCCCTTTAGGGTATGCAGTTCTGATGGTTTGTGTGTTCTTGAGTTATGAACACATTGAGAGAGAGAGAGATAGGGGATGGCTAATGGTGTTATGAATATGTCAACCCTAATCTCATAATATCTCTCCATATTTATACATACCCAGGGGACACCCTAATAAGGCCCATCTAATGATAGTCCGCCCATCAAAGACATATCTGTTATTGGGCTTAGGATAATATTAATAATTGATCATCATAATATAAATGATTATAATAGCTATCGATAAATATACAAACGTTACGTATATTTATTCCAACATAACAGTCCTACAACCATTAATACAAATATCTCTTTTATTGTGCTCTTAGTATAGATTGTTATATTGGTGTTTCTTCAGAAGTGTTAGGAGTGTGCATATAGTCTAACCCAATCAAAGTTCTCTCTTGAAATCCATCTCTTAAGATTGAGTTCAAACTTGACACTTTATCTATGTGTCAATTGGTTTGATCCATACTAGTGAAGTGAATGTATTCAAATTTAATGATGTTACATAGTCTGTCTCAGTTACCCCTTCAAATTATTTTTACTTATACATATAATATTTCAACATGTTTTAGCTTTATCACTTGTGTATAGCATTATATACTAATAATAGAGCTTCTTATTTAAACAGTGTTTTTATTATTATTATTATATTACAGCGGCATATTCGTATTTTCTGTCTTTGTGTTGTTACGTCTTTTATTTATGTTCCACCTGCTCAGAATACGTGTGTGTCCCCTGTTATCCCACCACATCTGAGAGAGAAATAGATAGAGACATGGAGCTATTCCCTTTCCCCTATAAGTCTTTCTCTCTCTCTATCACCCTTCTCCTGCTCTCTACGAACCGCCACCACCTTCTCTCTCTCTCTCTCTCTCTCTCTCTCTCTCTCTCTCTCTCCATGTAGTGGAGGATAATAGTGGCGGAGGTTGTGTTAACCCTCCTGACGTCGGATCTACAAACAACAGCCAGAGAGGATGTATTGCATAACGTTAGAATAACCGAGTTTTTTGGGGGTTATCGGTGAAGGAACACGACTATGGAAACAGAAACATCTGCGGTGGTCGTGGGTTCCGGCACCTCCGATGAAGGTGTGTATGTATCTTAATTTTATTTCTTTCGTTTATTCGCGTATTTAGATCCATATCCCTTATAGTGGCTTTGTTATGATGTGTTATGCAGATTTTGGGGATTCTTTTGGAAGGCTCGCTTGAATAGGTAGTGATTGATTTTTGAAACAGGTGATACAAAATTTCATCAAGAAAGTAATGGCTAAAAGAGAATTAATTCTTTTCTTACCAACAAAGATGAGGAAAAAGTGTGGGTGTAACTTTGAATGATGTATTGTTATTTTGATATTCGTTGAATGCTTAGATCTGTCTTCTACTTTATATATTTGGGATATTTGACTGTTCTAATGCAAGTGAAGTATTTGGAGGCGGCATTAAGAAGTAAGAAACAAATAATTTTGTATGTCCTTTGGTAAATTTTATCAAGCTCATTGTTATTGTTGATCCATTACTTTGTTATGATGGTTTATTATTGATGATAAAATAACTTGATTAGGCTTTTTGGATTCACTCATGTTAGTGGATAATAATTTAGAGAAAGTAAAGGACAGGATATGGGTTTCAATCTTTTCCATGGAAAGGACAGGATATGAACAGACAAAACATGAATCCGAACCAATGTTTAACCCTTTAGTTGCAAATATTGCGACAACCAATTTGTCATTTGGACCAGGAGGAGCAATTAGTTTTGGGGCTTTTTTCTGAAAAAATGGAAGATACAGAAACACAAATCTAAATCATCCAAACATGAGTCATCACATAAGGTTCATTCATATGACTAAACTTTGAAATGAATATATATATTAGTTAATCATGAATGTAGAAGTATTAAGATTGATAATATTATATTACAGTTTCAAAAAGAGTGCCCTGCTCCAACAGAGACTTATGCCTATCCTATGAGTATGTGCTTTGTAAGTTTGTTAATATTTATTATTTATATTTCAACTTAATATTTCAACTTATATGTGAATATATATTATGTCGTCTTTGAACTTTATAATTGACATTATTTCACAGGTTCGGTACAGCTAATCGAAATTTTAGCGGTTTACCACCATGATACTCTGGCGGTTTATGAGCAGAGCAAAGGTAAAATGCAGTTAAATTTGTAATAAAAATCATTTAGTTTAAATAGATGTTTCGATTAGGTGTGCTTGTCTTTGATAGGTTGTGTTTCAGGTATAGTGTTTTCAGGGGTAATTTGGTTGGAATTGTTGTTCTTGTATCGGTTTTGTGTCGTAGAGGATTAGACTTTATTTATGACAAGTTTAGTGACTGTGTTATATGCAGATATGGGAACTAGGCTTTGAATGTGTGATTTTGATTCATATATTATTAGATCAGCACAAGTTTTGCTTCTTTTTTTTCTTCCTTTGATGCAGTTTTAACTCATTTAAGTTTTAATCCTATAATTGTCTTCTTACCATTAGATGGTGGATTCATAATCTGTTTGGATATCGTTAAAAGTGAAGCTGTCTACATCATCTGGGGTAAGCAACCTTAGTCCATTTTATTTGATATTCATTTATTTGCACCATGTTTACTTCAGAGGACTTCATGACAGGTTATCCGGTAGTCTTTGCTTGCGACAGGATGTTTTGGGCTAGAAAGCTTCTAACTGTGAGTGAATTTTATCCTTTTTTCCCACTTGGTAATAACCATGTTTCGGGCAGGAAAGCTTCTAATTCTAAGTTAATCTTCTCTTATGACAGTAAAATGGTGGCATCGGTAACTCATCTTCAGTAAGTGTTCCTGATCGAGGAAGTGCACGCATGTATCTCAACTTTTGTATATGAAAATATTAGTTAAAGTGTTTTTCATGTGGATTTTATTATAAATAGATTACGACACTATCAAACACTGGAACACTATGTACATTCACAAATGAACTTATGCTAAAAGGTCTTTACGATATTAGTGAAGCCCTATTGTGATCGCGCAACGCGCGAAGATTAATAACACTAGTTAGAACTTATTTAATTGAGCTATTTTAACTTGCAGATATAACATTTTAAGTTGTTCATTGATACTACTTTTATAGAATACCTTACAGTGTGCATTTTGGTTGCTTTTCTAGAAACATGAGGTTTCATTTGAATATTTCATCTAGCATGTGTAACATTTTCTTTTGGCCTCATCCCTCATGTTATTGGCTCAAATTGAGCAACAAATGCCGGGGAAAAAGCTCATCATAATTGATGCAAGCTCAAACATACATCTCAATTGTGTTTTATAGGCAAAAGAAACTAGGCAAAGGTTTAACTTTATCGTATGACTGCGAGGTTCTTATTTTCTTCATTCGGATGAAATAGAATCATTTGCATAATTAGTGGAGATATGATTTTACAAATTACATTTGAGGGGCATTGGGAAAAAAAACTAAAAATGGGGATGACTCACATTGGATTGGCGGTATCAAGCTAGGATTCTGCAGTGTTACAGTGATGCCGCCAAACCAAATGGTGTAGTTGATGCCGCCAAACTGAATAGAGGCATCAAGCCTTGATGCCGCCAATCCAAATGGAAGTTAAAGTAGGAGTCAAATATCAAAAATCCTCTCTTGGGGGAGGTTAGGAGTTCAATTCCAAGGGTGTGCAAAAAAATGTGTAAAAAGGTGTAAAGAAAGGGGTGTAAGAAATTAGTCGTTCAAAAAAATATATCAAAATCCGAGTAAGCTTTGGGAAGTCGTTATTTGTTCGTCATTTTTCTAATATGGTGATTTGTTCGTTTCAAATATGTCATATTATTATTGTATGTCTTTTCATTAGTTTCATAGGAAACTATTTTTTGATAGATCTCTTGTGTCGCTTTTAATGTTATTCTTAACCACTCTTAAATCACTTTCGCCAAACAAATTTATAATACATTAATATTGTTAAGTATTTTAAAATTGTCGGGACCAGGTACTATGTTATTATATACAGATGCTTTCTCAAATAAAAGAAAAAACAAAAATGGTAGGAAAAAGACGATACATACCAACAGTTTTTAACTAGTAAAATGTTTATTTCGTACTTTTATTGTTCTTTAGACCACCCGTAGTGACAAAGAAATTAGGCGTGAAAATGCCTGAAAACGCCCTCGATCAAAATGCCAGAACACCAGTACCCCCAGGGCGTTATCCTTCAAAAATTGCTTTTGGCGTGAAAAAAACAAGCCGAAATTTGGCGTTTGGGACCTCGTTTTTGTTGGACCAATCAAGTGTGGGAGGGGCGTTTTGGACCTTCACCACTACGTGTGGTCTTATCCTGAAATGCAGCATTTATTTTGTCTTTGCAAGGTTTTTCTTAATCCCAAGTGTATTAATTTGTTCGATAGAATTAAATATATAACATCGATGAGTTTAACGGGATCTTGCAAATTCGTAGTTTCATTTTATTACTGTTTCAGGCATTTGCAAATTCTTGGACTGGGTCTTTTAGGGGATGACACTAACCCATTTGGCGGTATCAATGAAGTGTGGTATTGGATTGGCGGCATCAAGGAAGTGTGACATTGGATTGGCGGTATCAAGGGTGATACCTCTAATCAGTTTGGCAGCATCACTGTAGCACTACAGAATCCTAGCTTGATACCGCCAATCCAATGTGAGTCATCCCCATTTTTAGTTTTTTTTCCCAATGCCCCCCAAATGTAATTTGTAAAATCATATCTCCACTAATTATGCAAATGATTCGATGAAATATGTATAAACCTACCCACAACTGCTACAATCGTCGGTACACTCACCACATTCCGACGTGTTTTCAAACCAAACATGATCATATTGAGAAGTATAACTTATTATTGATGTATAACTTATCCTTTCATACAATTAAAACAAGTTCAGGTCTTTTGCCCCACTTGTAAAGACGAAAGAAAAAAAACGAGATAAAAAGTGAGAAAGCTTATTTCAACTCAACTATGAGCAAATATGCAGCAGCCAAAATGACCAACCCAATTAGGTTACAAGTAAGCATCAATGTTACACAAGGCCTACTTATCCTGAAAATAATATGTTTCAAAACAAAAATGAACCCCAGCTCCAATTTTGTTCGTCTATAGGTGTTCTCGAAGCTCATGTAAAGATACTACTTACAGAGCTATCATCATGAACACGCCAAATTGTCTCGCCCAAAAGATTTGCTACTGACAGAACAGTTAGCTGTGGGAAGTAGTGTTGTTCCTTTAATGGGATTGTGTTTGTAACAATCACTTCTTGAAACAGACCGCTCGACAACCTCTCGATTGCAGGGGGGCTGTAATAATAAAGATTCAAAAAGATTGTTTAATTTTTTAATAAAAATAAAGTTGCAAAAAGATAAATAAACTAGCATTTAGTTCACCTGAATACACCATGAGTGCAGCAGGCATAGACTTCCCTTGCTCCCTCTTCATGAAGTAGAGCTGCGCCTTTAGAAATCGTTCCTGGAAAATAACACAAGGTATAAGAAAACCGTTATAAAAGATGCAAGTAATATTTCACATATTTAATGACTCGCCAGCAGTGTCAATCATATCATCCAACATCACAGCAACCTTTCCTTTGACATCACCAATCAAATTCATTACCTGAAATTATATGTTGATTGGATTAAATAAAACAGTTGATAGATAATTAGATAAAGATTCAATATATGTGGTCAGAAAATATATCTACCTCAGCTACGTTGTGTCCTTGGCGTCTTTTGTCAACAATGGCCAAAGGGGCATCGGATAACTTTTTGGCAAAAGCGCGTGCTCTAGCAACTCCACCAACATCAGGTGACACTACTACTAAATCATTGGAGCAAATTGACTTGCTGGCCAGGTAATCAAGAATAACAGGCTTGTGAAACAAAATAAAACAGACCATTATCAGCAAAAATGTTAAACAAGATTCGAAACATACCAAGATGTTGAATTATTACCTGACAGTACACATGGTCCACTGGAATATCAAAATAACCCATTGATTGCCCAGAATGAAGATCACAAGCAAGGACACGATCTGCACCTGCTTCTGTAATAAGGTTTGCTACGAGTTTGGCAGCAATAGATTCACGCCCTTGTGTCTGAATTAATCAAAAAGCATGTTAACAGTCAACAGAACATACATATATATATGTTGATTTATATATTAATAAAGGAAAATTGAGTTCACCTTTCTATCGGCTCTAGCGTAACCAAAGTAAGGGATGACAGCTGTGATGTTTTTGGCTGATGCTCTTCTGCAAGCATCAATCATTACTAAAAGCTCCATCAGATTTTCATTAGCAGGAGGGCTAGTAGGCTGCACAAGATACACATCACAACCTCGCACACTCTCTTGCAGCTGAACATAAATTTCACCATCTGCAAACCGTTTTATCTTAATCATTCCAAGATCAAGACCCATGTACCTTGCGATTTCCTAAAAACAAGAAGAAACATGAGAAAAAATAACAGACTTGAGCATGTTATACATTTTAGAATTATGATCCTATCAATGTTTAATAGCAAATAAGTTTGGCCAAAAACCAAAACCGGCATGGTAAACAAGAAATGGGCTCAGAACTACAAGATAGCGGAGACATTTACAATCAAATCGTGGATCTTTAATTAACAAATCTCACAATGTGCCATTCCAACTGTATGCAAAAAATAAAAGTACTGGACATAGTGGCATGCCAAAAAAAACGGCATTAGTTCCAGAGTAGCACAGGACAGTGGAAAAACTAGTGATTGATCACTAAGATGAGAGCGCAAATGGCGTACTGGACTTAGTAATGATGAAGTAAACAAATATTAATCTTTTATGTTTATAACTGAAATCCAATAACTTAAGATTTAATTTTGTAGCCAATTAAACAGATTATTAACGCAAAGTCGCAAAACATGCCCACTTTCAGTTTGATAAGACAGTGATTAGTATTTGAGTGTCACATTATGAGTAGCCATACCAATAAATCATGAATTAACATATATCCTCATGTGTGTGCACGTCATAACGGATAACCAACAAAAATGAAACATAACGTACCTGAGAAAGTTCAGAATTTGCAGTGCCGGAGAAAATTTTAAGCCTTCCATTAATAACAGTATTGTTGAGGCGTCCAGATTGCATGAAGTTGGGCAGCATCCCGTCATTAAGAATCGGTACCAATGGTTTCCCACTCAATGATTTGCTAATCTCACACCTCTAAAACAAAATCAAAGCAATCAATCTGATAACCTCATGTTCCACATTATTCCAAGTACAAAAACTTAGCACCTCTATGTCTCTAGTCTCTACATATGTATTAATACTAACACCTCAAAGGATTATCTGCTATATATTATTCAAGATTATTTCAAAACAGGTCTAATCGTGTTCAACAGGCCAGAGACGATGATATTATTAACATAAGTATCAACAGAATAAATACGACTCATTTACGTGCCCAGTGACTACCTCCTAATTTTAATTCCTTAAAAAATATATTAAAAAAATATAAAATTACACACAGTGTAAGTGTACTTTTTTTATTGAACTAAGTTTAATGGTGAACTTACGATATTATTAGCGGATGCAGGGATACGGGAGCAATCGTGAATAAACCGACGGGCAAAAGAGCGTGGGTAAAGCAGTGATGAGGAAGAAGACGTGGAGCATGAGGAGGGTGATGGCAGCACTAAGGACGCCATCGATGGTTCGTGCAAATAACCAGATGAGGTTAGGGTTTTGAACAGCAGTTTAGTTTGTATGTATGGCGTTACTTTGTTGTTGCGAATGTGCTTCTGGATTATTATGTAGGTATCAGTTGCAGGTGCAAATTTCCCAAACGACGTCGCTTTAAGCACTAAAAGAGTAAAAGGCCAAAAGGCATAAAATGATAATAAAAGTGAACAAACCTCAACCAACCACTCGTTGGTTATAAACCCAAACGCCATAACTCGTTCAAATCAAGTTCTTATATAAACATTTTAATTATTAAAATAATAATTAACTAGTTATTTTAAAACACACGTCAAAAATATTCTTTTTAATACTTTTAATAACATAATTTTAATTTTGTATATGTAAAAGTAGAAAATATAATAAATTTGGTTTATTATTTTGTATTTGATTTCCCACTTGGAAGTGGAAAATACCAAATTGAGGATGAGATTTGTTTGTGGATAGAATTTGTTGGCTCTTGCAATTTGTCTTTACCAAAGGCTACTATGTTAATGTTACATTCTTTGTATATAGTGGTGTGTTATATTGTAGGAACTAGAAAGTAGGGCTGGCATAACAGGTTACACGAACCTGTTAAGACACGAACACGAAACTTGTAAACACAAATACGAACCTGTGTATATTAGGTTAACACGATAAGACACGATAAGGAACACCTAGTAAAATAAGTTAACAAGACAAGACACGATAAGACACGACAAGACATGATAAGAAACACGATAATGCATGATAAGACCTGTTAAGACACGTACACTGTGACACCCCGCATTTTCAGGTTAATACTTTTACTGAACTCTAGTTAACTTACATGATATACTTTAGTTAACTTACGTGTTGTTCAGGGTTAGATACTTAACTAGGGTTAGTTAAGTAGGCCTAACACATGTTAGAGGATATTAACATATGTGTTAAATAGGAAAAGCATTGTTTAACACACACACGAGTCCTGTATCCCAAACGTTGGTGAATTATGTGACATGTATAATTATAATATGTACAATTAAATCGTGATGGATGTGAAGTGCCTGCTTATATGAATTATGTGAATTATGTGAATTATCACTTGACTGACGATTAATATGTAAACCATGCAAATTACGTACACTTGATGGTTAATATCTCATGTAATAATAAAAACAATGGTTTTTATACAATTTAGAGGGATTAATATTATTGGGTCCGGTATTGGGCTAGTATTGGCTTAACGGGTCAAGATATTGTGCAAGAGGGGCCTAATACCCAACTACTAGGGGAACAAGCCAAATCCCCTTATAATTATTGATGAAAAAAAAAATAAAACCCTAACCCTAAACCACCCTTGCGCCGTGAATACCCACACACACACACACACTCTTAATTTTCAATAAACATCAATCTTGATCATCTCTTCAAGCTAGTTTGGGTGAAATCTCTAGGCTTGGAGGACTCTTGCGTGGAAAGGTATAATTTTCACATGTTTTATAATGATTTATAATGCTTGAAAAGTTTAAAAATCATAGAGTATACATATATATAAAAATCGCATACATGTGTTAGTGGGAGTTCTTGAATGTTCATGGTGATTTGATGATGATGATTGTTGTTAGTAATCATAATTAGGGTTTTTGTATGATAATATATGTGTTTGATGATGATAATATGGATTATGCATGTGTTAGAGATTTTTATGCATAATTAGGGTTTATGAATAACTTGGGGTGCAAGTTTCAGTTTTCTGACAGATTCGTTAGGGTGTTTTGTAGGGTCTGTATTGTGTTGTTAAATTGATATTTTTGATGATTTGTTTGCATGATTGTGTTGTGTATAGTCTTAGCTTTTCATAATGGGCAAAACCATCGATTTTGGATACCGTATGATTCGTTTTTGGAATTTTAATTGATTAGGGGTCATATCAGATTTTCGGATTTATAAATTGGGCTAACTTTAAATGGTCATAACTTGAGATTTACAAGGAGTTAGGTTATGAAATTTTTACAGTAGGTCAATACTGGAAAAATAGAGCTTTTCCAAGTGGATTCATCTCGTTTGGATGAATACACAATTTTTAAGAATTTTCCTACTAAACTGACCTGTTGAGGAAATTTTCTGGACACTGCTGTGTTGTACGAATTTTTATAATTTTTGTGTTTGGAATTAAGACAAAAAAAAATAGGTATTGTCGAGTGAATCCCAAATAAAATTCAGTAAAATTTAGGACTCTAATTCATTCGTTAAGTATTTTAAATAAATTGTTTTTCACAACGCACAATCTGTCCTAAAAACACAGATTGTGTACGGGGTCTTTAAGTGACTATTTGGAGTTCTATGTGGTGTGTAATTGACATGTACTTGTGTGGAAACTTGTATGAGATGTGTTTGATGCGTTAAACTTATAATAGTCACCACGATCACCAACGGGATACGTAGGACATACTTGTGCATGTAGAGCCACTAGGTGTCACTACACGGTTTTGAACTTTTGGAAGTTTCGAATAAACGAATTATATGGTGTATTGGTTATGCACAGGTACTCACATAGTGACACATATAATAGGGAGTCGGTAGCGAGTCTCTATTACTTTGGAGTTTGGATATTTTTGCTTGCAATCTAAGGTGAGTTTCACTACTCTTTTCTCAAAAGCATGTGTCTCGGGTCGAGACAACTTACGTAACGTTTCTAGTCCGGGTTGGGACTACTTTTACACATCCCGGGTTTTGGGGTGCATGGTTCACGGGATGAATCTACTTTTACTAATTCATGCTATATGTCCTTGATGAACTAAACCAACCCTATCATTTAAGTCCTTCAAAATACCGAATCAATTGCCGGTTGGGCAAGCGGGTTACTAGTTGATAGCGCTATTAGGTCTAACAAACCTCACATCGTGTTGGGAGCATGGGTGTGAACTATTAGCTTTAAACATATGTCATTGTTGATGGGCAATGACGCAAGGCACTTTTCTCCCGGTTATGGGAACTTGTTCATTAGTAGTTCGGTATTCGCCGGTTTTAGTTATCATGAGTGGGCTAGCTACCCCTGGCATATGAATTAGCTATTTACTTGTGGCCAAGGAGGCCGACGTTCTTACGTACTGTTATGTGGTCTGGGAGACCGACGTTTTCATTTGGTTACATGGTTTGGGAAACCTACGCTTTTACTTACTCACCTACTTTACTCAGTGAACTCACCAACATTGTTTGTTGACACACCATTTACATGCTTTTGCAGGTAGTTAGCTTCCGGTGTCACGATTAGGAAGCACTGCACGTTTCATTGCATTGGGTCTTGGGCATACACCTAATTTACATATCATGCTTTTATCTTTATTTTTACATGGTATTAATTTTGGGCGCGTTGTTTTGCGCATGGTTTCTAAAAGGTTTAATTTGGTTTACGCTTCCGCAGCTTAACTAAACTTGGTTTTTGAAAACGAACTAAATGGTTTGGGCATTTAGAGTTCGTTCATATGACTTATGGCTATGGGATCCTGGTATGTCATGCGCCTCGCGGTAAAACCCCGCAGTTGAAATTTGAGGGTGTGACAGATTGGTATCAGAGCCATTGGTTATAGTGAACTAGGACTGCATGTTGAGTCTAGTCTATAATCATCATAGCATAAGTACACTCACAACTTAAGTGCACAACTAGCTATTAGCTACATATATCTACAACATATGATTTCGGGAGATATGTTATCTTCTAGTTCTAGACTTAATTCTTAACACGTCAATGGTGGGAACCTAGGGTTACACCATGTGGCGGATTACTCGGAGTAATATCCTAACTAACCTCATGGACGAGGAGACAACAATAGTACAAGGGAGGGAGCCCTTGCGAGCGTTGTGGCGCACGTACACAGGAAGCTGCACCATGCGCATGACGTGGTACCATTAAATCAACTATGAAGGAATTCAAATGCTGAGACTTATCTTTTGTCACTTAGCAAGGAGACAATTAGTTTATGTTCCTTGTTACTTGATCCTTCTTACTCCCATTCGTAACACAGACGGGACTGGATTACGCATATAGAACTTATTTCTTACCTTAGTACCTTACGCCTAGTGCGAGCGGGCGAACGCATGACTGCAAATCCTTGTTTCTCATGAGCATATGGTAGATTCATGGGAACACATTATATCGGGGCTTGTTACACACACTCTTGGGGAGTTATGTAAAGCCTGCGACGTAGTGCAACATCACAAGGGAAGATGAAACCTACTAATGGCTGATGGCCACGATTGGAGGAACGAGTGGTATAGCTTACCACTAAACTGGCTTACATAGGACTAGAGAAGGAGACTGTATGTGATGAGAACCATATGACACTGACACCAAGAAAGAGGAGGAAGAAGGGATGGAAGGGGAACCTGAGCAGGACGAGCATATGGAAAGTGAAGATGAAGGCTCTACTATCTAGACAGAGCGTGGCGACGATTGACTCTTACTTTTTCTTACTGGTCTTTTCTTCCTTTTCCCTTTTGTTAACTTAGATAAGACTGAGTTCGTATGATCAATGATAGGGTGGTTGAAGCCCTCGCATCTTTCCAAGCTAATAAAGACCCATTTTGTTAAACCATTCGTTTCCCCTGACTTCCACATTTGAACTTTCTTATTCCTTGAACGCACATGCTACAATAACAACCTGCCATCATATTTTCAAGCCTTTTTATTGGTCGAAAACCTCGATAACTCCAACGGAAGTGAAGGAGACCGTCTGATTGCTTCGGTAGTATAAGTCTTTGCTCTGTGCATTTGCCCCCAGGCAGGATGAGGTAATGTATGCCACATGCACACTCGATGAGTTACAGATACTTGGGTGGAGAATGTAACCCCCATGACGAAATTTAGAAACTTGTTATCTAAAGACGGATGGGTCTGAAATCGACGCCTACACTACCAAGCTACAGGAGTTAGCTACTACATGCTCACACATATTTAACCTACATTACAAACGGATCGAGCTTCATACCAAAGGGGTTATCCCACAGGTTCGTAGCATGGCTACTACGGCTCACCTACCCAGAATATAACAAACCTTTCACCTGGCTCACAAACTCACCGACGAGGCTGTTGAGCATGGTACTTTTCCGAAGCAGGGTGCTTCATCTTCTACTTTTGGTGATAACAAGAGAACGTGAGATAGTATGCGGTATAAGTCCTTCAACAATAACCACAACAGTAACAACAACAATGGGGCTCGTGGAGGAGCATTTGTGATGGGCTCTGGGGAGGCCGGGACTGATAACAACGGCGTGACGGATACGTGTTCCTTAAACGCCACTCTCGCTTCTGTTTTATATGATGCTGGTGCAGACTGTAGTTTTGTGTCATCAAAACTTAGCAAACAACTAGGGATAGTTCCTACACTTCTTGATACCCCGTACTCTATAGAGTTAGCTGATGGGAAGCCTGTTAAGGTAACCCACATCCATCGTGACTGTAAGCTCGAACTAGATGGACAGTTGTTTGCCATCGACCTCTTACCTATCACCCTAGGAAGCTTTGATCTCGTGGTTGGCATGGACTGGTTGTCCAAGCAACACGCTGAAATTCTCTGTCAAGAGAAGATTGTTCGTATCCCTCTCCCTAGTGGAGAATTCTTATCTGTCCAGGGTGATCCTGGTGGTGCCATGATGGGCATCATCTCTTTCCTGAAAGCCTAGAAGTGTATTCGGAAGGGCTACCCAGCCATATTGGCTAACATTTCTGATACTCGAGCTGAAGTTGAAACAAAAATTAAGGACATCCCTGTAGTTCAGGATTTTCCAGATGTCTTCCCAGAGGAATTACCCGGACTTCCACCTGTTCGACAAGTGGAATTTCAAATTGACCGTGCACCAGGAGCCGCCCCAGTTGCGCGTGCACCATACCGCCTTGCACCAGGCGAACTTCAAGAACTATCCACCCAACTCCAAGAGCTATTGGACAGGGGTTTCATTAGACCTCGTTCTTCACCTTGGGGAACTCCAGTCTTATTTGTTAAGAAAAAGGATGGGAGTTTCCGTATGTGTATCGATTACCGGGAATTGAACAAGGTGACAATTAAAAACCGCTACCCTTTACCTCGTATTGATGATTTATTCGACCAGCTCCAGGGGTCGAGTTTCTATTCCAAGATTGACTTGAGGTCGGGGTATCACCAACTGAGAGTCCGAGAGGAGGATGTGCCAAAGACAGCCTTTCGAACTCATTATGGGCACTATGAATTTTTGGTAATGCCTTTCGGGCTGACCAATGCACCAGCTGTGTTCATGGACCTAATGAACCGTGTGTGCAAACCCTATTTGGACAAATTTGTCATAGTGTTCATAGACGACATTTTGATCTATTCCAAGAGTAGGGAAGAGCACGAGCAACACCTGCGACTGATCTTGGAACTTCTGAAAAATGAGCAGTTATACGCAAAGTTCTCTAAGAGCAACTTCTGGACTCGTGAAGTCCAATTTTTGGGTCATGTGGTGAACGAGGCAGGAATACAGGTCGATCCCGCTAAGATTGACGCGATTAAAAGAGTGGGAGGCTCCCAAGGCTCCTACGGAGGTGCGGCAATTCCTTGGCCTTGCAAGTCATTATCGCGAATTCATTCTGGGATTTTCAAAAATCGCTCAACCCCTCACTGCTTTGACACAGAAGGGGATTACCTACAAGTGGGGAGATGCCCAAGAATCTGCTTTTCTGTTACTAAAGACTAAACTTTGCAGTGCTCCAATATTATCACTACCTGAGGGTACGGAGGACTTTGTGGTGTACTGTGATGCATCTATCCAAGGTCTAGGGTGTGTTTTGATGCAACGCGAAAAGGTGATCACATATGCTTCACGACAACTAAAAGTTCATGAGAAAAATTACCCCACTCACGACTTGGAACTGGGATCGGTGGTCTTCGCTCTCAAAATTTGGAGGCACTACCTCTACGGGACAGAGTGCACGATTTTCACAGATCATAAAAGTCTCCAGCATATATTCGACCAGAGGGTGCTAAGCATACGACAACGCCGATGGGTCGAACTCCTGAATGGTTATGACTGTGCCATCAAGTAACATTCAGGGAAGGCTAATGTAGTAGCAGATGCCCTGAGTCGTAAGGAAACAAAACCCAAACGAGTGCGAGCCTTGCAACTTACCCTACAATCTAATCTTCATGTTAAGATACGTAAAGCCCAGGGCGTGGCTTTGAAAGGGAAAACATCGGGCTTGAAACCTTGCACGGTGCTGATAAGCACCTGGAATGGAGGACATAGGGTCTTCAGCACTTCATGAATCAAGTCTGGATTCCACGTGTTGGAGATCTCAGACAACTAGTGCTCGATGGGGCACACACCCCTCGTTATTCGGTACATCCTAGTTCGGATAAAATGTACCGAGATCTCAAACTCTTTACTGGTGACCAAACATGAAAGCTGAGAAAGTCACTTATGTTAGTAAGTGCTTAACGTGTGCCAAGGTTAGGATTGAATATCAGAAACCTTCGGGCCCACTTCAGCAACCGGAAAATCCCAGGTGGAGATGGGATGGTATTTCCATGGACTTTATCACCAAACTTCCTAAAACGCCCAGCGGGCACGATATGATTTGGGTCATTATTGACCGTTTGACCAAATCAGCGCATTTCATGGAAATTAGAGAGGCGGACATGTTGGAACGTCTAGCCGCTTTTGTATTACGAAAATTGTCTCTAGGCATGGGATGCCTACTTCTATCATATCGGATCACGACGCGCGATCTACTTCCCATTTTTGGGAAACTCTCCAAAATGCTTTGGGAACTCATTTGGACATGAGCGCAGCCTATCACTCCCAGACGGATGGATAGAGTGAACGTACCATCCAAACACTAGAAGATCTACTGCGAGCGTGCGTGGTGGACTTTGGAAACAGTTGGGACAAGCACTTGCCTTTGATTGAATTCTCTTATAACAATAGTTATGACACTTCGATTCAGTGTGCACTTTTTGAGGCACTTTATGAACGGGAGTGCAAATCTCCCATATGTTGGACTGAAGTTGGGGATAGCCAACTGACAGGTTCCGAACTTGTGCACCAAACTTCTGAGAAGATAGTGCAATCAGAAAACGGATGGCTGCTACTCTTGATCGACAGAAAAGCTACGCTGATAAGCGTAGGAAACCTTTAGAGCTCCGGAATGGGAACAAGGTACTATTAAAGGTGTCACCTTGAAAGGGTGTGACACGCTTTGGAAAACGGGGGAAGATGAACCCGTGAAACGTTGGACCATTCGAGATGGTTGATGGGATTGGTCTGGTAGCTTACAGGTTAAACCTGCTTAACAAACTTGGTAGGAGACACGATGTATCCCACATATCGTACCGAATCTATAGAAATGCCTGTTGGATACAACACTGATGGTGCCACTGGAGGAGATCCAGGTGGACGATCGGCTACGGTTCATGGAAGAACCAGTGGAGATTCTTGAGCGGGGCGTCAAGAAACTCAAACAAAACACTATACCTATTATTAACGTACAACGGAATTCCCGTCTAGGACCGGAATACACGTGGGAACGCATGGATCAAATACGGCTTAAATACCCACACCTCTTTTCTAAACCTGAACCTGAACATAGATCGAACGCTAAACAAAAAGCAGCTCTATCAAAGTGAATTTCGGGGCGAAATTCCTTTCAACTTGGGGATGATGTGACATCCGGGAACCAAGCACACATTTTTATAGCTGGCTTTATTGTTTACTTGCTGAATTTCGGGACGAAATTCTTTTCAACTTGGGGATAATGTGACACCCCGCATTTTCAGGTTAATACTTTTACTGAACTCTAGTTAACTTACATGATATACTTTAGTTAACTTACGTGTTGTTCAGGGTTAGATACTTAACTAGGGTTAGTTAAGTAGGCCTAACACATGTTAGAGGATATTAACATATGTGTTAAATAGGAAAAGCATTGTTTAACACACACACGAGTCCTGTATCCCAAACGTTGGTGAATTATGTGACATGTATAATTATAATATGTACAATTAAATCGTGATGGATGTGAAGTGCCTGCTTATATGAATTATGTGAATTATGTGAATTATCACTTGACTGACGATTAATATGTAAACCATGCAAATTACGTACACTTGATGGTTAATATCTCATGTAATAATAAAAACAATGGTTTTTATACAATTTAGAGGGATTAATATTATTGGGTCCGGTATTGGGCTAGTATAGGCTTAACGGGTCAAGATATTGTGCAAGAGGGGCCTAATACCCAACTACTAGGGGAACAAGCCAAATCCCCTTATAATTATTGATGGAAAAAAAAAATAAAACCCTAACCCTAAACCACCCTTGCGCCGTGAATACCCACACACACACACACACTCTTAATTTTCAATAAACATCAATCTTGATCATCTCTTCAAGCTAGTTTGGGTGAAATCTCTAGGCTTGGAGGACTCTTGCGTGGAAAGGTATAATTTTCACATGTTTTATAATGATTTATAATGCTTGAAAAGTTTAAAAATCATAGAGTATACATATATATAAAAATCGCATACATGTGTTAGTGGGAGTTCTTGAATGTTCATGGTGATTTGATGATGATGATTGTTGTTAGTAATCATAATTAGGGTTTTTGTATGATAATATATGTGTTTGATGATGATAATATGGATTATGCATGTGTTAGAGATTTTTATGCATAATTAGGGTTTATGAATAACTTGGGGTGCAAGTTTCAGTTTTCTGACAGATTCGTTAGGGTGTTTTGTAGGGTCTGTATTGTATTGTTAAATTGATATTTTTGATGATTTGTTTGCATGATTGTGTTGTGTATAGTCTTAGCTTTTCATAATGGGCAAAACCATCGATTTTGGATACCGTATGATTCGTTTTTGGAATTTTAATTGATTAGGGGTCATATCAGATTTTCGGATTTATAAATTGGGCTAACTTTAAATGGTCATAACTTGAGATTTACAAGGAGTTAGGTTATGAAATTTTTACAGTAGGTCAATACTGGAAAAATAGAGCTTTTCCAAGTGGATTCATCTCGTTTGGATGAATACACAATTTTTAAGAATTTTCCTACTAAACTGACCTGTTGAGGAAATTTTCTGGACACTGCTGTGTTGTACGAATTTTTATAATTTTTGTGTTTGGAATTAAGACAAAAAAAAAATAGGTATTGTCGAGTGAATCCCAAATAAAATTCAGTAAAATTTAGGACTCTAATTCATTCGTTAAGTATTTTAAATAAATTGTTTTTCACAGCGCACAATCTGTCCTAAAAACACAGATTGTGTACGGGGTCTTTAAGTGACTATTTGGAGTTCTATGTGGTGTGTAATTGACATGTACTTGTGTGGAAACTTGTATGAGATGTGTTTGATGCGTTAAACTTATAATAGTCACCACGATCACCAACGGGATACGTAGGACATACTTGTGCATGTAGAGCCACTAGGTGTCACTACACGGTTTTGAACTTTTGGAAGTTTCGAATAAACGAATTATATGGTGTATTGGTTATGCACAGGTACTCACATAGTGACACATATAATAGGGAGTCGGTAGCGAGTCTCTATTACTTTGGAGTTTGGATATTTTTGCTTGCAATCTAAGGTGAGTTTCACTACTCTTTTCTCAAAAGCATGTGTCTCGGGTCGAGACAACTTACGTAACGTTTCTAGTCCGGCTTGGGACTACTTTTACACATCCCGGGTTTTGGGGTGCATGGTTCACGGGATGAATCTACTTTTACTAATTCATGCTATATGTCCTTGATGAACTAAACCAACCCTATCATTTAAGTCCTTCAAAATACCGAATCAATTGCCGGTTGGGCAAGCGGGTTACTAGTTGATAGCGCTATTAGGTCTAACAAACCTCACATCGTGCTGGGAGCATGGGTGTGAACTATTAGCTTTAAACATATGTCATTGTTGATGGGCAATGACGCAAGGCACTTTTCTCCCGGTTATGGGAACTTGTTCATTAGTAGTTCGGTATTCGCCGGTTTTAGTTATCATGAGTGGGCTAGCTACCCCTGGCATATGAATTAGCTATTTACTTGTGGCCAAGGAGGCCGACGTTCTTACGTACTGTTATGTGGTCTGGGAGACCGACGTTTTCATTTGGTTACATGGTTTGGGAAACCTACGCTTTTACTTACTCACCTACTTTACTCAGTGAACTCACCAACATTGTTTGTTGACACACCATTTACATGCTTTTGCAGGTAGTTAGCTTCCGGTGTCACGATTAGGAAGCACTGCACGTTTCATTGCATTGGGTCTTGGGCATACACCTAATTTACATATCATGCTTTTATCTTTATTTTTACATGGTATTAATTTTGGGCGCGTTGTTTTGCGCATGGTTTCTAAAAGGTTTAATTTGGTTTACGCTTCCGCAGCTTAACTAAACTTGGTTTTTGAAAACGAACTAAATGGTTTGGGCATTTAGAGTTCGTTCATATGACTTATGGCTATGGGATCCTGGTATGTCATGCGCCTCGCGGTAAAACCCCGCAGTTGAAATTTGAGGGTGTGACATACACGATAAGACACGAACATGAAACAGGTAAACACGAACACGACACGAGAATAATCAGGTCTTAACGTGTCGACCTGTTATAGACACGAAACCTGTTAAGGCCAAACACGAAACCTGTTAAAATTGTGTAGGTTCGTATCAGGTTATCGTGTTCGTGTCTAAATTGCCAGCCCTACTAGAAAGTGCATATTAACTAATATGTATTGACCCGGTATAGCGGTATAAGGTGATTATCTTTATCATTTTGATACGGATTTAAATCTTATGAATGGGCAATAGGTACTTTTAGAGTGAATTTTAGAGGGTGTGTGTTTATTGTTAAAAGAAAACTAATATGTATATAAAAAACATCCAAAGGTAACTAATATGATAATATTTAAATAAATAACGAATACTTTTTATATCAACCAGGAATAGTCACAGTTGTCTTACCGAAGCTTCAGCGGAGTATGATCGGAACTTCGTTGGAAACGGCGATGAAAGAGGATGATAAACTGAGCACATAACTAAAGAAAAGGGTAAATCTAGAAAAATAGATTCAACCCCTTTGCCGAGGAATCCAATCCACCGTGACAGCCATGGTTGGACACCGGAGAACCTGTGAACAGTGAAAGTAGTCGAGTAGGGGAGAGGGTGTGGCTCATGACTTACTTTCACTCTCAACAAAAGGAGTGTGTGTGTGTGAGATCAAGAATCGTGAAATAAAACATGAAAAAAGGTGGGGCGACACGTGTTAAGGGTATGCTGACGATGCCACCACCGGCTAAGAAAGCCAGTAAGAAGCTGACACCAAACTAAAAGGAAATAACTTGGGGTAAAAGGAACAATAACACATGTGTTTGATTTTTTAGGCACGTGACAGGCAACAACAAACAAAAAAACAATATTACCCTAGAGGCGGATTAGAACTCCGGCCCATTAACCCACAACACAACACACTAACCAACTGCTCCAGTGTGTTTGATGTTATTATAAACGATTTCCTATAACTAAATACCATATAAACCTCCAGCAAAAAAAAAAAAAAAAAAAACACTATTCATGGTCATTCTATTTTAAACATATAAGATATGTTTGATGTTATTATAAACGATTTCCTACAACTAAATTTTATAAAAAAAATTACAAACCATACTAAAATTTTAAAAAAAAAACACACCGAAAAAAAATACGATTGCATTTGTTGCATTTGTTGGATATAGTGTTGCATTTGCATTTATTGCATCGGGTGTAATTGGGTGAAAGCTACCGGGTTTGTTGCATTTGAGCTACCGCTGGAATTGGAGGAACTGATTGCGATATGAGTGGGTCGACTACCGGCGTGTAACCCGGTGTGGTGAAAGGATGATTCGGGTTTTAGTTGAATTGATTGAATGGATCCATGAAGTTTTTTTATAAAAATTGGTTGGTTTATAAAAAAATGAGAGAAAAAGTAGAAGAAGAGAGTGGGTGTGATATAAAAATGAGTGTAAAAAGGTTTGATTTATAAAGGTTTAATTAAATGGTTTGATTTAAAAAATAAATAAAAAATAAAAGTATCCGTTGGATACTAGCCGTTACCTAACGTTTAAATCAAAAAAAAAATTAAAAGAAATGATATGATTGGTCCGTCCGAAATGTTCCAAGGGAGACGGGGGCAAGGGGGCGGTGTTCATGTCTTGAACGGGGCAAAAAGTGCAGGACTGGAGTGGTGCCCCGTCTGCACACCCTTTAGTCTAATGTATTTTCACACAAAGTTTTATCATGGTGTGTCAGACTTTGCAACAATTAATTTGCTACATAATGAAAATGAAGAACTACATAAGAGTGTGTCAAACATTTACATTCGTATGTCTAACTCACAAGTTTGATCACTGTTGTAATGTGTTTTGACGCTCAAGTTTTATATGAACACCACATACTTTGCAAAACTTCGATTTATGATATCATAAGTTTTAATGGTTTAGTATATATGGTGTGCCAAATGCCCAAATCTATCATAATGGCACCCCCAAACCTTGCAAAACTTTAATTTACTATATAGCAAGTTTTAATGCATGAGTATATAACCGTGTGCCAAAACTTGCTCCAGTTTTGATTCACTATTCTAGCAACTATTGATTTACTCATTTACATATATAATGGTTCATCAAACCCTACTCAAGGGTATTGTAATAATGTAATCAGTTTCCATTTTGATGCATATTAAGCACCTTTAATCCATTTGATTATGCAGCTAATTGTTATATAATGCAATTTCTAAAACAAAACAAAACATACCTACCTGCTTGTGTTTGGCGAAATAATATTTGCAGCTAAAAGTTATGAAGAACGATGGTTGGTCTTCATGTCTAAGATTGTACATAGCATAGCTGTCAAAGGCGCAAAGTGTACTCAAAGTGTAAAGGGTGAACATTGGGGCTCAATGCAAGACGCTTAAAAAGCGTAGGTTTTTTTATAGGTGAGGCGTATAGAATAAAAATACTATTTAGGGATTTTAGACGTATTTTAGGCTTTTTAAAGCTAGTGTAACTTGTTTTAAGTTGAATTACAAGCCCATAACTTTATGGTTGGCATAAATGTTTCAAAGTTCAAAACCTATTCAAATGATTTTCGGCTAGAGTTTCTTCAGAACTTGGCATGAAAAATGCACTTGAGGGCTTGCAAGTGGGAGCTTTTGAAGCAAAGCGAGAATGCTACGATGGACTTGAAAAGTGGGTTCGCCTTAACAACATAGTTATATGGTTTGGTCCAGGTTCAGTTCGGTTGTAGTCGGTTAGTTTAAGTTGGATTAATGCTAGTTGGTTTATGTTCGATGCGTATTTAATTCACAAGTCAGGACACTGAAATTGCTCTCAACTATAAACATGAGTTTTGTAACATGTATGCATCAAATGTCAATAAACAAAGTCAAACAAAACCACTTTAACACATCTTTTTGTGTTCACATCTTCAAGAAACCACGTTTTTTTAAATATATTAATACATTAAAACACTTAAGGACTTTTATTACATTATGATCAATTTGTATTCTGTTTTGCCAATTCAGATGTCATTGTCTATAGAACTAAATGATAGTACTATTTTACTAATCAAGAAACCATCAATAATAAGCATGAAATGAAAAATATATACAATAAACACCTAAAAACAAAAAACACAAACAGCAAGAAGCTCATTTTCATAGATCATATGAAATCAAACATGTATTCTAAACCTCATTGCGACGACGAAGCAGCAGCAGCCTTAATCGCTTTCTGCAGTTCACTCTCCACATCACACGAACCGCCATTCTGCTTCGTTTCTTTCTGCGCATTTGCCTTCTTCGTCCTCCACTGCTCAAACCCATCCGTATTCTCACCCACCACCGCCTTCTTCCCTCCACCAGCATTGTACCCATTACGATTCTTTAACACCTGCCGCGACTTAACATCCTCCAACGCACGTCTCATCTCTCGATTCTCCTCCCGTAAACCGCTCAGTTCTCTACCCATCCAAGAACACATCCCCTTCAACATCTCAAACTCACCTTCAATCCCCTGCTGCTTCTTATCCACACTCTCTTCCTTAACATCATCAAAGTCAACCCTCTCAACCTTAATCTTATTCACTCTCAAATACGGCAACATTCGCTTGTCGTCCTCCAACGGCACGCTCACACCCCACCGTAAATTCACCTTAACCCGTCTCCCCACCGGCAATTCGGTATCCGCCGCAATCAAAACACCCGACAATATCGATCCTTTCGCACCCGAATCGACCGTCAATTCCTTCCATATATTCGGCCGATCCAACGGCACAAATCCATACGAATTCACATTCTCCCCACCATCATTAACCTTCTTACCATTGGAAACAGAGGATGATATCGATTTACGAAAAGAAAACGATCCTAATTTGGGTTTGAATTGGATTGTGAAATTAGGGTTAGGGTTAGGGTTTTTTGGGGAAAAGGAGAAATTAGCGGATATTATTAAAGGGGAATTGTTGGGGGAGCCGAAAAGGCTAACGCCTGATTTGATAGTGAGGGAGAAAGGTGCAGTGGTGGTGGTGGGGGTGGTGTGGTAGGAGAGTTGAAGGGAAGGGCCGGAAAGGAAGTGGGTACGGAGGGAGAGGGAGAGGTTGTCGGACGACGGAGAGGAGTGGTGGTGGGTGGCGGAGAGGCCGGAGAGGAAGGGGATACCGAAGACGGCGATTGGGATTTTGGCTTTGAAGTGGATGGGGTTTTGGGTTTGGGGTTGTTGGTGGTCTTCGAGTTTTAGGGAGACCTTCATGGTTGATTGATTGGTTACGTGATGATGATGATTAAAAGATTGAAAGGTTTAAAGATACAACTTTTCTGCAAGAAAAAAATGAAGCTTTTTCGTTGGTTGGATAAAAGATGAACCAGTGACTGTGTGATTGAGCCTTGAAGTTGAAGGTGAAGAAAAGTAGTTAAGTAGAAGATGGACTAAAGAACCAAACATTGCCTAATATGTTCTCTTAAAATTAAATATAATTTTTGTAAGTACATAACAAGGACCTACGAGCACACAAACGATACAACATCAATCCAAAAGATAAATACACCACTTTTTCTAATCTACATCTTTACATCTAGATCTATTTCGAATCCAAAAAAACATCGTTGATTTAATGTTTTCCACAATCTCGGCCGGTCTCCTTTGTTTATTGTTGAAAATTCGATCGTTACGTTCATTCCATAGAACCCACATAGTAGCGTAAACAATGCCTCTTAATATGTACCTCCTATCTTTCGAACTAGCCTGAGTATCCGGCAAGCGAAGGAGATCAATAACGTCAAAAGCAAAACCATGATTGAGCCGACACCAAGATTCTATTCTAAACCATACTTCTTGAGATAGCGCACACCCGGTGAAGAGATGTAAAGAAGTTTCCATATCCCCTTGACAAAAAACACAATTCGAAGGTTAGATTAACACTCCACGTTTTATAAGCTCAGCGATTGTAGGCAGCCGGTTACGAGCAACCCTCCAAACCATGACTTTACATTTTAGTGGAACCCAACTCTTCCATTTAATCTTCGGAGAATTATCGCCCTAGACATTGTAAGCTAAAAGCTTCTTGACCGAAGATACAGAAAACCTCCCATCTTTATCGAACCTCCAAATCCAACGATTTCTGCCACCTCTACATGGGAAGTCGTGGATAGCATTAAGAAGGCTGAACAACTCAGAAACCTCCTCATGCGATGAGGGAGTAACACGCCAATCCCAATGAAGAACCTTATTGTTGTTGACCCAAGTGATCCGCTGGTAGACCGAGACCCATTTATTTCTTTCTAGTCTGAAAAGATTGGGATAGGCAACTCGAAGAGGAGTATCTCTCAACCAACTATCGATCCAAAAGTTTATAGAAAAACCATCCCCTACATCACTAACAAAAAAAGAATTAAGAGGCATACCATCTTGGGTCTTTGTCTCACCCACTTTAACAATATACTTCCAACATCCATTCGATGATGCCTTGCAAGGAAGTGTAGCCCAAGGTCTACTCGGTCTGTGACACCCCAAAATAATTTTCTTCCACAAGCTACACCCCTCTTGTTTAAATCTCCAAGTCCATTTTAACAAAAGAGCGTCGTTCACCTCTTGCAATTTAGACACTCCTAGCCCCCCCCCCCCTTTGTTTTTTTTGGAGTAGTCACAACATCCCAAGCGACCCATGAGATTTTCTTATCATCACTCGTACCCGCCCAAAGGAACCGCCTCATAATGGCCTCAATAGAGGCGATCACAGCCTTGGGAGCTTTGTATAGAGACAGATAATAAACTGGCAAACTTTCAAGAACCGACCTAATAAGAATTAGCCGGCCACCTATCGACAAAGTCCTTGCTTTCCAAGAAACAAGGCGATTTCGAACAACTTCCACAACCGGGTCCCAACTCCTAATACGAGTCATCTTAGCCCCTACTTGGATGCCAAGATAGGTGAACGGAAAACCGCCTCTCTTACATCCCAAGAGATCTATCATACTATCCACTTCAGAGTCCTCAACACCCACACCAAAAATATTAGACTTATGTAAATTAATACGAAGACCCGAGCATAAATAAAAAATGCGGAGGACCCTAGCGATACTCATAATGTTATCTCCAAACCACTCCCCCAAAATGAGAGCATCATCTGCAGAAAAAAGGTGGGTTAAGTCTTCTTCGTCGTCTGCCAAACTAATGCCCTTAAAAACTCCAATATTCTTGGCTTTCTTCAATAACCACGAGAGAGCTTCCATCACGATCAAAAACAAGAAAGGAGACAACGGATCTCCTTTACGAGACCTTTTTGGCAACTGAAGTCAAATGTTGGGGAACCATTAACCAGTACCGCGGCTCTAGAAGAATAGCAAATCCCTTTAACCCAATCACACCATACCGGATGAAAACCCATCTGAGACAAAATAGATATCAAAAAATTCCAATTGACGTTGTCATAGGCCTTTTCAAAATCTATTTTTAACAAAAACGCCTTTTTATTTCTTTTCTTTAACCACTCCAAGATTTCATTAAGCATTAGAGGCCCATCAAGAATAAAACGATCTGATAGAAATGCCGACTGAGTCTCTGAAATAACTTGACCCATCACCTTTTTGAGACGGTTTGCAAGGATTTTAGAGACAACCTTACTTACCATCCCAATTAGAGTAATAGGCCTATAGTCTCTAAGCCCCAAAGGCGAACTCACCTTAGGAATCAAAGTAATAAAAGAAGATCCGTCACCATAATTGATAATGCCCGTAGAGTGAAACTCCATCATAATACTATAAAAGTCATCTTCAAAGAGATTCCAGAATCGCTTTACAAAGCGAAAATTAAAACCATCCTGACTAGGAGCCTTGTTGGAACCGCATTCGAACACCGCATCTTTTATCTCCTGTCTAGAAAACAAAGAAACCATCTCATTACTAGCTTGAACCGCCAGCGTCTTCATTCCAGTACAAAAAAGAGCCAGCCGAACCGGAACAAGTTCTTTAAAATGATTGCGAAAAAAACGAACAACTTCTCTTTTTATTAAAGTTGGTTTAGTAACCCAATCCCCATCTATCACAATTCCCGGAATAGAGTTTCGCGCCTTCCTTCCATTAACAATGTTATGAAAATAGCTAGAGTTCTCATCCCCCAACGCAGCCCATTTAACACGAGATTTTTGCCTGAGATCTCTCGCCTTATGGTGCTTAATTTCTTCAATCGATTTCTTGCATTCGGACCAAATCCACATATCCGCTTCATCGAGATCCTTTAACTCCATTTGGACCTCGAGCTCCTCTTTTTCTTTACGCAACTGAGCCTCTTCTTCCAACTCTTTAGCACTATATTCTCGGAACCATTCTCTTAGAGTCGATCTGAGCTTTTTCAAGTTGTTGAGCAGATTACTATCCGAAGCACCTTGATTAACCCAACTAGTACAAACCGAGTTAATAACTTCCACACAACCCAGACGGTCCAGCCACGAATCAAACATCCTAAAAGGTTTAGGACCAAAATTTGTATCAACAATCGAGAAAACAAACGGAGAATGATCGGACTTTTCTCTCTTTAAAGCTCGAACACAAGCATTTGGCCACCTGTTAAAAACGTTATCACAAACCAAAAATCTGTCAATCCTACTCCATGTACACAAACCTTTTCTATACGACATGTAAGTATACTTCAACCCTTTCAAGTCATATTCTCGTAAACCCGTGTCGTCGATGAAGTCATTGAAATCATTAGTGGAAATCGGATCAAACTTAGAATTCTTTCTATAATCCCGCTTTCTAACCGCATAGAAATCACCAAAAATAATCCACCACCCGAGATTAGAATTAACAATACTATTGATTTTCGACCACAAGATTCTTTTTTCAGCGTTCGTTTGTGGAGCATATACATTAATCAAATTAAGCTGGACGGAGCCAGCCAAAACCATACCTGCTATGTGCAAAAAATACCTGTCTTTATTCACCGTATATTTCACGAACACTTTAGAGTCCCATATACAAGCTAAACCTCCTGAATTACCAATTGCATTCACATAATCAAAGTCAAAGCCTGAGTCTCCCCAGTAACTAGAGACCAAAGACGACTTTAAATCAGAGACCAAGGTCTCTTGAAAACCAATGAAAGAAATCCCAAAATCTTTTTTTAACTTGGAAATCCACCCCGGTTTGCCGAAAACCCCAACCCCACGAATATTTAACGAAAGACAATTCATTTGCGACCCCCTTGTACCCCTTCATCGATAATTGACTCATGAATCAAAATGTGAGACTTACTAAGATTGGCTCCAAGCTTACCACCTAATAAAATTGTTGCTTCAACCTCAGCTGCTTCTGGATAGGCCGTAGACTCAACATTGAGGTGAATTAATTTTTTTTTTTTTTATTTTGAACTGTTTCCCCACGTGGCACTCCTCTATTGGCCCATCCAAATCTTTCACCTCGCAAAATATTTCGCGTGAACTAGCTTAGCGCCCCTTTAACATAAGGAGGGGGGTGTTCTTAGGTGAATTGGGCGCCAAATTCACCAATTCACGCCCATTTAACGAGTCATTATATATGGTCTTATAAACGATTATAGAAAAAGTTAACGAAGGTAATATCATAATTAAAACGGAACTGGTGAAATTGGATATATCAACAAAATAAAAACAAGACAAGTTAGGCCTGTTAGATTTTAATTTTCAAGTTGAGATTATTGTCTTATAACCCGATAAAATTAGGATTATTTAATTACAATTCTCTTTTTAACTTAAGTACTTCAAATTTTCTATTGGTAGATAATTTAATATATATTCGTGTATCAAATATTAATATTAGTTCGCCTATTTGATTAACGATTATTTTGGGTGGAGTAAACTAGGATTTGAAGTTTAATATGATAATTTAGTGTTTTTTTATGAGACATTATGTTAAAGTAATTATGTGATCAAGATTGTGTCATGTATGCTTGGTTAATTGGTTAGCATATTTTGGGCGGACATTGTGATGAAAAATGCTGATTTTATTTTAAATGAATGCTTTTTTTTTTTTTTTTTTTGTTCGTTTACATTCTGTTTGTTGATGTTCACTTTTGTCCGGCAGATAAATTTAATAAATAAATACAAACGAAAATGAATACAAACACGTTCATTTCCTTACAATACAAATACGAACGAAAATCTCGTTCGTTAAGTGTTCATGAACATGTTATTTCCTTAAACAAACGAACACGAAGAGGAATCTCGTTCAGTAAGTGTTCATAAACAGTTCGTGAACACGTTATTTGCTTAACAAATGAACCCGAACAAGGCCTTATTCGTATTCGTTTGGTTCATTTACAGCCCTAAGCTTAATTCTCATGAATCTTAGAGAACAATCCCAACAAACATGTTTCATTATTTAGATTAAACACATAATAAAATAAAGTATCTTTCACAGTTTTATGGGTGACTTTAAAACATTCATCTTAGTTCTGCAAGAACATTGTGAAATCAAAGGAAACAGAGCTCGCATATGCATAAATTTGTTACAAAATACAGACTGCAACTCACAAATGACAATACACATGTTAAATCAGTGTCTTGTTGCACACCAGAATGAACTAATGAATCATGAGCTGATTAACCCATAACCAACTACACTCACCATCTTAAAGACAGACAAATCAACCGCAATTAGCTTCAAATCCTGAATTTACATAGCAGATTCGATGCAAGTAATCACAGGGTCACTTCTGCCTGACCGAAACCCGACGTTTCCATAAATCCATCCCAATTTTTATTTATTTATATATATTTTGGGTCGTTTATATGTTTAGACTATTTCAGTATCAGCAGTGTCATCCTGTTGTTCATTTTTCCCTTGAAGCTTAATACTCTTGTACCATTTAGCAAACACGACGTAGACTAATAAGTCTACCGCGGTTAATCCAGCTAGCAGGAAGAAAAACCTGTCTAGGTGGCCGCGATTCAGATTTCCTGGAATCCACCCTGGCATGTCATCTTCTGTTGATATCTTCATAACTATCGTCACGATGAAGCTACTAACATAGTTCCCGAGTGAAATAGATGTCATGCAAAGTGCACTTCCAAAGCTCTTTAACGCATCAGGTGCTTGCGCGTTGAAAAACTCTAGTTGGCCTACATACATAAACACTTCAGACGCGCCAACAAATGCATACTGAGGTACCTGCCAGAATATGCTTAAAGAGCTCGACGCGTCACAATGAGGACACTCCTGATTAGCATACTTTAGTCTGTAACATTCCACAATGCCGGCTGAAACCATTGACAGTATTGCAATTATGAGCCCGATTCCCATTCTTTGAAGCTCGGTTAACCCTTTCGAGTCTTTTTTCTTCAACATGAGGACAAGTGGACTAATAACTCTTCGGTTAAGGAAAATAAAAAGTGCAACACTTAAAATGTCGAAACTAGACATGCTAGATGCAGGGATTTGGAACCCTGAGATTGTACTTCTCATGGCCGCGCCTTGCTCCACGAATAGAGACGCCATTTGTGTAAACACCACTGAGTATATTATTGTGCATAGCCAAATGGGAAGCAATCTTAGTATGCATTTCACCTCTTCTACCTGTGAAATAGGACATAGACTCCACGGGTTGTGAGCGTTCTGTTTCGGATCATTGAAATCCCTCGAGGTAATGAATGCTGCTTTATCCAAAAACCTGCATCAGTCAAGCTATGGTGTAAGAAGAGATGGTATTTTGACCCATTAACTTATAAATGGGTCGATTTAATTTGAGTTTAGACGGTAAACTCTGGAAACTCTGACTTCCCAATTTTTTTTTATTTTTTTTTTGAAAAAAATAGGGCAAGTAATATACATGATTTTAAGCATTTTGAGCCAAAAAATTCAAAAAAACGCCGAGTACTTTTAAAAAAAATTAAATAAACTTTCGACTAACACATGTTAAGCGAAACTAACACGTGTTAACCATTTATTACCCGAAGACGGTTTTTTATTTTTTAAAAAAATCGGCTTGGCGCTTTTTTGATTTTTTTGGCCCAAAATGCTTAAAATCATGTATATTACATACCCTAATATTTTCATATAAAAAAAAGTCGGGAAGTTAGAGTTTCCAGAGTTTACCATATAACAAGGGTTTCCAATATAACCTTATACTATATATATATATATATAAAGAGCCAGCAAGAAGCTGGAAAACACTAGACGCTTAAACATCAAAAAGAAATATACAATATCATGCTTACTTGAATTCATGTGTATGGAGTATCTTCCGTCCGGTACTTAAAGAAGTGTCCTTTTCTTCTTCAAACAAACACTCTTTACCTTGTGGCAGTTTAACCTTCCACTTCTTTGATGCAGCCACAAACACTTGACAAAATCTGTTTAACGGGTTCCCACTCGGCTTAAAATGCCTATACCTTACAGTTCCACCAAGAAATAAGGCGAGTCCTACAAACGCGGATCCAGTGGATGCCCAAAATCCAAGGGTCCACATTCCTTCATCCTCAAAATAGCTCAAGAATGTGTTGGAAAAGAGTGAACCAAGGTTAAGTGCAAGATAAAAGTAGCTAAAAAAAGCTACTTTTGAGTAGCTTTCTTTAGCATCCTCTTCATCAAACTGATCAGCTCCAAATGTTGCAATATTCGGTTGGTAACCTCCGTATCCTAACGCGATCATGTAAATCGAGATGTAAAACAACACGATTTCCCAACTCGAGTGGCTGCTGCATGCAGTGGTCCGGTCACCACATCCTCTAGGAGTGATCAAGAACATGCTTGATGCCACTGATAGTCCTCCTAAGCCCTGTTGTCATCGATTCGAACTTTAGTAATTTACCCTTTTGTCCTTGAATGAGGATAAGTAAATTAAGAACTTACCAACACAAAAATGGCTTGAAAGATGGCACAGGTTTTGTATCGACCCCAATACGAGTCACTGAGGAAAGCGCCAACGAGCGAGAAAATGTAAACGGTTCCGGTCCATTTGCTAACATTGTTTGCAGCCTCAGCATTGCCTTGTTGTAGAACCCTTGTTAGATACAGCACCAGGTTCACCCCAACTCCAAAAAAAGCTAAAGTCACTAGTCCTTGGTTCACTGTTTAATAACAAATTAACAATCTTATCAAGTTATTTAGCAGGCTAATTAATATCTATAATCTCTTTGCTATGAAAAGTTATAACATGTGCCCACATACAACTACATATCACTACCCCATAAACATTTTCCAACTTTTCACTGATTTCTACCAATCATGTACAGTGACATCACTTCACTGAAACACTTTTTTGGAGGCAGCACTTCACTGATTCGTTTATAACTAAACTTCATTAAATAAATTAAAAGTAAAAAAAAAACGCAGAAAATAATATACTTTTTAATAGTTATTATTTTAAATGTAAGAAAACATATTCATTTATGTATGTGGCCGGGCTTTTTTTATGTAATATTATTCATTAACAAACATATCTATTTATGTAAAATTTATGTATGTTGGTGTTGGGCTCGGATGTTATAAAGCGTCGTGTGGCCGGCCCAATAATAAATCATCTCTTCTCTTCATCTTTCAAGATTGGTCTTTTTTTTTTCTTCTCGTCTAGGGTTTGAGATTGTGATCAGTTTATTTTTATTGGGATTGAACAATATTTGGTTTGGGATAATAATGGAGGTTTTAAAAAAGAGTTCACGGTCCATTAGATACAACCAGCAAACAGTCCATAGATCCACTACCAGCACCACCGATGACGTTGTTACCATGCTGGTTATGCCTCGTCCCCCTAAGTGACTGATCTTATGTAGTGCATGTAGTAGTATCGAGAATTATTGATGTAAAGAAGTAACGTTAATATGAATCCCCTACACACAACACCAAGATATATATTGCGGATATATATGGACCAAATTACACCAGCTCTATCCTTGTCGTTACTTCAAAAATATTATGCCACCAACCGGATATTAAAAATGGAAGACCTCGGGATTCGCTAAAACATCTCGTGACTTGGAACTGCGATGACAGAAATTGTTGACAATTTTGCCACGTTGTCTAATCAGCTTATGTCATACAAGGGATTCAGCTCTTGCGTGTCGGTCACGTCTCAGTTTTTGCATGGCTTTTCCGGAACCAACCAAACACATACCCACTATGCCATTATCCCATCCTATTTTTGATTTTTACCCATCAAATTCTAAATTCTTTTCTATCAGTTTGTTTTTTTTAACGGCTAATTACATCATCACTTAATATTTCTCTAATATTCAGTTTGGTTAATTGTGTAGTTCTCTAGGGTGAAAAGAAAACAACATGAGATTTGCATAATTAAGATGAAATATTTTAGACAAAATATTAAATATTACCTGATGAGTAAGTTTTTTTCTTTTAATTTCAAACAGTAGTATTAAAAGAAAAAAATGGTGCTTCATTATGAAAATTATCGTTTTTTTTATAAAATATTATAGTTACAAAGTGTCATTTTCAAGATTTTTTATTTCACCCAATTCTTTAAAGTTATTACGTAATTAATTATTTGTTAAATGCATTTTTCTCATCAAATAATAAAATAAAAATATACCCACACACAGAGCTATCAAATTGTTAGGATAGAATAAGCCTCCACCATTCCAAACTTTCATAAAAATCATCATTATTAATTCATACTTTAATACACAGAAATAATAAAATAAAATAAAAAATATTCAAAACATTATATGGAGTCATGTCCTAAAACTCAACGTCATAAATAAATAAGTAATTTCCATATATTGATCTATATATGATAGTTAAACACATATACTTATTAGTTACCATATAAGATAATATAAAAAGAAATACAGATTAAAACAACAAATTTCATATATGGATGCGTATACACACATGGATAAATAAGTTGGCTTATCCGATGTAACAGCTACAAATAATAATATATTGGAATGAAGATCGATAAGCAAAGTATAATATCAAGTTTAATTAATTATATTTTATATATTTTTGTTTTGATGAAATATAATAAATAAAAAGTAGGTAGGTTACCAAGGATGATAGTGCCAGCTGTCCATCGACCGGTTTTTGCTTTGAGAGCTGGTCTCCCATGAAAATCAACTGTTCCATCCATGGTGCTTGCCTCTTCATCACCCTTCACCTGCTATTTATTTATTTATTTATCAATATTAAATACATATACATTTCTAAACCATTAATTAGCTTCTAATTTTTTTTGAACAGAAATTAGCTTCTAATTAATTCACTATGGATAATATTTCATGGATTTTTATGCAAATAATAATAATAATAATAATAATAATAATAATAATAATAATAATAATAATAATAATAATAATAATAATAATAATAATAATAATAATAATAATAATAATATTGTATAACGAATATACGTTATGTTGTGTTGTCTTATATTGATATAATCCACGTGTGATGCGTTTCTTGAATTTCTAACAGTTTTGCTACGAAGACACAGTGTCATTATCTAAACAGATGTCAAATGAAGCAATTTTTTCAATAAACTTATAACCTACCAATACTATGATTTTGATATGTTTGGGACTGGCTGATAAAGTGTGCGATTACAGGATGTTTGGGTATCGTAGGCATTAGCTCATGAGAGTATTGCACAATGTTTGATTAGTTACCGGATGTTTGGGATCATGATAAGTAAGGTAGTGGTGTGGGGTGTGGTGTGGAGTGGCGCCCCACGCCACATCAGCCTTTAGAGCCCCCAACACCATCCCACGGTGTTAAATGGGCGCTAAAGACCGAAACACACCCCAACCTAAGTGCATGCCAAAAAAGTTGTTTTTAAAAAAAGCCGTATTAGACTCATTTTCTAGTAGGGCGTGTTTGAGAATTGAGATTGTCTATCTTATATTCATATTATATATGAGTATTTCTCATACATATATAAGAAGATTACCATGTCTGGTAAAATATGTGAATTTTAGAAGTAGATTTTATAAGATGTATGCGTTTCATGTTAAATATGAAAAGGCGAAAATAATTTCCACCCGATCTAATAAATAGATGGGAAATTAAAATTATAATCAAATTAAATCAAATAAATTGTAACTTGAAATTAATGCATGCATATGTTGGAAATAAATCAGTTTCTTGAAGCAGCTCCTAATTTATGAAAAATGATCTATAGAGATAGAGAAGAATTGAACCACCTTTGTAGATACATTGAAAGATTCCATTTCAGTTGATGAAGTAAGAGAGAGAGAGAGAGTGAAGTTTGTATGAGACAAATTGCTGAGGACTGAAGAGGCTTCTGTGGGGAAGATGGATAAAACAAGCGAAGAACAGGAGGTGGGTTTTATAGACATTCTTTTGCGATATTTAACGGTCTAGATTAATCCGATGAAAACCTTTTCAACCACACCTATACTTTATAAAAATATGTAATAGCAATTTCTTTGTCTAGTATTTATCATTATTATTATTTTATTAAGCTCCACGTTGATGTAGAGAATATAAAACCATACTAAGTAGCATCTATGCCACGTTATTAGCGATTAATAACATTGAAAAAACTCATTAGATTAGATGTAATCACATTTTTTATTTTTATTTTTATTTTCCAAACTCATCTTAATGAATGGCAAGTTGTCTAGATAGATATCACATGAAACAAACTAGTAGTTGAGCCCCCGCTTTGCGACGGGATCATAGAACGATGTTGGTAATGATGTATTTTAATATTGTATATCTTACACCATTTAGGCTTGAATCTAAACGTCAATAAAAATAAGAAAGCAACACAGTTAAGTAAACATGTTTAGAATTATAGGTTAGGTTTTACTATAATAGGTTGAACAATTGAATGCTTAATATAGACCATACTTGTTTTAATCTAAACGGCGTTGGTGTGGGGACGCGGTGAGTGTTTGAAGTGTATCGCACAATAAGACAAAGGATAAAGAAAAAAAATAAATGTCATAGCGTTAACCAAAATAATATGTGTGTGTGCAGTTCGTTATAATTGCGGCTCGGCTCTAAATATCAAAACGTGATGACGCAAAAGTGCGTACTAATTTAAACAAATCATGATTGTACACCCGGTGTCATCCGCGCAAAAAAATTCACATCGAAATGCCAATAAAAGTAAACATGTGATTAATAACATGGCGTACAAAAAGGTTATAACGCAAAAACAATAACAATAATTATTATATTAGTATATAAATCCTTAATGTATAAAATACTATATGAACAACTATATAAAATATTGTATAACAAAATAACAATAAAATACTAATATATAAAATATTATATGAATCAATTGTGATTAACAACTGTTCACCATGAAATTGTTAGTTTAGGAATATGTGAAGGTAACACAACTTAAAATTTTGAAATAATTTCGATTTTATAATTATATTAGAAATAAACTTACAGCTTATCTAATCAAGAATTTTGTATATTTAAACATCAAAAGGTGTAGGGGTGTTCATCGGTTCGGTTTACGGTTTATTTGGTTTATTCGGTTCGGTTTATTCGGTTTTTAAAATTTTGTACCCCAAACCAAAAACCGAACCAAACCAAATTAGGAATATGAAAACCAAACTAAATTCAACCAAACTGAATTCGGTTTGGTTTCGGTTTAAAACCAAACAAACCGATTTTAACCGAATTCAACCAAATTGAAACGAAGTTTATTTTTTCTCTAACTTATATACGTTTATGTTCCGAAATCTAAATAGAAAGTTAGCAATTAATATAAACCAAAAAATCAAACATCGCAATATATAGTAAAAGAAAGTTTAAAAGTAAAATAAAACAAACAAATCCGAAAAATAGTCTTACAAACAAACACAAAAATCATAGAAATAATTGGGCTTTATTTTGGGTGGGGCTTACATTTAATATATTGGCTTATATATTATATATGACTTATTAAAAATATTACTTTTATTTAATAATTAATTAGTTTACCGGTTTATTCGGTTATCCGAATAAATCAAATAAACCAAATTAAAAAAAATGTAGAACCAAAAACCAAACCAAACGCCAAATTCATTTTTCGGATCAGTTTTTTCAGTTACGGTTCGGTTTATGGTTTTTATTTGGTTTTCGGTTTTTCTGGTACTCATTACTAGCACGGGTTTATCGTCACTGTGGTCACGGGTTGTGAGATTCTAGTAGTCCTGTGGAAGGTTTCCGTGGTCTATCTCAAGTCACGGGTGCAGTCACGGTTGCAGCGGAGAGAGAGACAGATGCTTCACGGGCAGTGGCGGAGCCACCCTCATTCCACGGTGGGCTGGTGCCCACCGTACGATCCAGGTTGCCTTCATGTTTTCTACCTGAAAAACCCAGTGCCCACCCATTTGAGAAGCCTAGTGCTCACCCTGATGAAAGCTCGGTGCCCACGATTGAAAAGCCTAGTGCCCACCCTAATGTAATTTTTTTCCGGCAACATGTGGCGATGACAAGTGGCTGACGCAGTAAAGAAGGGAGTTGCGAAAAAGATGAAAACAAACCTCTTCTTAGGTGTGTCTACCTGACTTTAAATCTACATATGAGAGTGTTCAGCTGCACTATTTAGTGGAATTGCAAAGATAAATGTTGGAATGGAGATGTAGGAGACGAAAGGTATGGGAAATAGAGATGAGTTTTTTAATTTAAAATTATGTCAAAGACTCAAGGAACATGGAAAAGAATGGTTTTTAAATATAGTAAAAAAATGTAATCTTGTGATGGATAAGTGAGTATGGTTTTTAAATATAATAAAATTTTTAATCTTGTAGTTGAGTGATTACCGTACTCAGTTTTAAAATCATTGATTGTGCCCCCCTACACATTTTTTCTGTATCCGTCACTGTAATCACGGGTGGTGTTGCCGGTGGGGTAGGATTCAGGTGGCCATCCAGTTAGCGGACAATGATTGGTTTGTTACCGTTTTTTCACGGATGCTTCACGGTAAGCACCTCGTCCCTTCTTATAAAAGATTCAAATGATGGTTAGAACTTGTTATATATGTTTAAATTAGAATCTAACAAGATTTTAATCAGAGCCGTCCTTGAAAATCTCAGAAAATTTACGTACTCTATCCGAGCGGTTAAAAAATAGGCCCCTTAGGCCCTAGGTTAAATGAGTTATATAAAAAAATATGCCCCTAAAATTTATGGACCCTGTCCAGTTAGCCTCCTCGAACCTCCCCAAAGACGCCCATGATTTTAATATGCATGCAATCAAAATTGCGAGTCAAGATTAACAAAATATGCAAGCTTTAAATATTGTTAGCTAGACACCAAAATATTTGTCAAACATGTGTAATGACACTATTACAAATGTTTAGAATAATTTACTCGTGCTTTGATAGTTTGATACTGGGCCAGCCCTTAAAAGTCAAGTATCCGGGTCGAGCTGTAAAAATTATGCCCCTTAGCTTTAGCTTTAGGTCTTAACGAAATCAATAATGTAAACTATTTTTAAGTTACGATTAAAGTAATGTCAAATTTTATTTCCCATTTAGGTTGTAGTCTAACGGTAGAGGGAACAAACCCTCTTGGAGGATGTTGAGAGTTCGAATCTTACAAAGGGTGAAAATATTAAATGGGTGAAAGTTTGGCAATTAAAAAAATTGTTTCATAACAAAAATAAAAGTAAAAGGAAGTTAAAACCAACCGGTAAAAAGCAAAAACAACTAAGTGTGAGCCCTCTTAATTTCATCTTCTAGTAATAAGCCTGCAATTTTTTTCTCAAACCATTTCATTTTCTTCTTTAATTCTTAACATCTCTCAACATTTCTTTACTTTATGTTTTATATAAAATACCATTCACTTTGATTAATACTTGATTAACAGTTTTGGGGCTCAAACATACAAAATTCAATCGAATTAAGGACATCATTGTTAAGAAAACTTGAATTGCCGGAGGTCAATGTGCCCCCGAGAAATTGGGCCCGGACCGGGAGTCCTCCCCGCACCCCTTAAGGGCCAGATATGGTTTGATATATACAGTAAATTAAAGAACTGCGAAAATTGCCAACTCTAACCAACCAACCTAAATGTGATTTTAACGAATTTTGAATAATTTAGGGTAATAGTTCTATCTAGTTTAAAATATATATTGAAGTATGTATAAAGGGATGATTTGGATAATTTGATATGAAAATGAAATTGTAGTTGAAATAAGAATTAAGCATGTATGTGTTAGCTAGCCAATTAATTGAAGATGATCTAAAAACTTTGCAAATGTGAAGCTTTAACTTTGAATTGTGGTCTTTGGTGAGATTCAAGTAGATCGAGTACATAACTAGCTATGTAATGCAAATTAAAGTAGTCAGTACATGCATACTAATCTTTTGAAAAGCTGATAATTTATTGTTAACTTCATTGTATGCTCATATCAATTTTTTATATGACTCTAGATGTGTGATTTCAGGTAGCTAAATTTCAGAAGATTGTGGCAAGAAACTTATTGACGAACAAAAGATTTATTTTTTTAACATGTAACAAAGTCTAGTAACTCGGGTACACTCGTAAGCAAAAAGTCACCCACGCCTATAATAGCAGACAATGTTGAGGAATAGAACACTATAATTTTATTAATACTAGCCTCCGAATGTTATTTTTAATTAAATAGTTTATTTATAATTAAATATTTTTATATTTTGATTTTTAATTAAATATGCTATTTTTAAATATGTTATTTATAGTGTTTCTTTTTTCACTTGTTGTGGCACTAAAAATACCTAAATAAATGGGCCCTTTTTTCACAATCACTTAGCTTTTCGCCTTCTGATTTGGGTGCTTTTTCCCCTTGATGATACAATCTTTCTTATCATTTTAGGTCACGCTCTATTATTGAAAAACAAGCGTCTTATCAATAATTTTTAAAATTATCGGCAGATATTGATATTTTTTTTGGTAGCCATGTAGACAATATCATCAAATACAAAGCTTTGATTGAATTATGCAAGCATAACAAATATCTTAAGATATCGTCTAAACCTTGCAATGGATATTGATACTTCAATAATTTGGTAAATGTAAAATCTTATAGATCAAAACACACAACACCACAATAATATTGGGCCAACATAAACTCAGAACAATGAACAACAGGTTTAGGCGACAAAATGGTGACGAAAACTCTTATTTAACCCAAACCAGATAACTCTTCCCAAACCCTGAATCTCATCAAATCAATGAGATTCTAAAGAATAGAAGTTCAACTGATTGTTTAGATCAGTTGAACATATGAGTACAACAACTAAATTAAACACTTACAGACCAGACGACCAAGACACTGATCAAACATATGATCAGAAAGGATTACACCAGAGAGTAATCCACCACAATACACGCCTCTAATCTACTGAACAAATACAAGAAGATCAAAGGACTTAGACAAATATGAAGCCCTAGATTACAAAGAGAATGAGAGAGACGATGTGTGTTGAATGAATAATCAACGAGCAATAATAATCCTTTTATACTCAGTCTCGAACATTCCACCAGCTCAGCCAAGATATAATCACAGCCATTGATCTCATTATAATCCAACAATCACAATCAGTCCCTGAAACAATATCTCAACAACCACAACAAACACCCCAACCTGGGCCACTAATAAGACATGTATTGGGCCAGTGATTGGGCTAATTATAAAACCAATAGAGACCCAAAAATAATACCCGACTTATTTTCATAACAAACCCAAATAAATATAACATGTAACACCCTACCTTATAAGCGGGTAGTTATAGAGTAATTATATGTTTTAATCAACTTAGTTTGAAAGTTTAGATTAAAAAACTTTACATGCTTAGCAAAATTCACACACATTTACTACATATATGTCATAGTTCTTAAAACATATTTAAGGTGCATTCAAAAGTCGAAGGCGATAACGATGATGCCTTCTTCAAACCAAGTTTATACATGCTTTTGTTCAAAAATTGTAGAAACGGACGAATCTGTTGCGTTCGGTTCTTGTTTGGGAACTTAATCATCTTCCGGTGTTCAGCTTCCTTTTCCTAGGGTTTAGGATCAACCAATAACCCAAGAATCGTTAGTATGGAATGAGAAGAAATGATATTATAACAAAAATGAGGGTTTTTGCCTGCTGCCTGGCCATGCAGGAATTCTGCATGGTCATGCGCGTCCAAAGATTGCTTGCACTACCAGTTGCACTGGCAGTGCGGCTGAGTACAGTCGATCTGCACGGTCATGCACTGCACCTTGCACGGTCATGCACAATTCCGCACAGCCGTGCAGCTAGCCTACGGTGGAGAAGGTAGGCTACGGTTCTGAAGGATCAGAAACTTTTGTTCTTGTATAACTGATCCATACTTAGCCAATATTTGCAGCCAACTTGCAGCACCAAGCTGCACTTTTAGTACAGCTCGAAAACTACTCCCAGGGCTTCCCGGGGCTCTTTTATGAGTCCTAACGCGGACTTTATACATGGTTAAATCTTAGGCTTAATTCCTTGTTCGGTTTCTATCGCAAAAACCATGCTTTATTTATCCATCTTTGACCTGACTCGTTAAGTTTTATAAAAGTTAAAATCATGAGATTTTATGATTTCCAAGTTCTAGTTGTGATTTATACACACTCGTCAAGCCTCAACTCGACTAGGTGACCTTCCGCCCAAGTCATTTATGCCGTGTTAGCGACGCCCCGTGTCCATGACCACATGTGTCATATCTCTCAGTCTTGATCGCTCGGCCTCTCTGACTTGCGACATGGTTTTTACCCAACGTTTTCTATCCCTTGGAAACCACAAATTCTATATTAACTACATGAGATCCCCATGGTTATTCTTCCTACTTATGCATATGTGTATTCGTATATAAGGTCATAGTTATAACTTACCTTGGCTCGCGCCCCTTTTTATTTCTAGACTAGCTCGAGATTATTAACATAAAGTCTACGAATATACTCAAGCAATTAACAACAATCGATACCAGCGTAATATTGGCCGTTAGGTTAGGTCCTTGTCTAACTAGCGTTCTACCCAATTGACTCATTAGTCTAATTTGGGATCTTGACAACCTTCATCTAAGGCCGTTTTCTATGAAATTATTAATTCCTTTTTAAACTTCTTTTGTGACACTTCAAGTGTCTAATGCAATGGTATAACGAAGTATATAAACATATTAGAAGTATATTGAGATTTAAGTCATCGAGTGACTTACCTTATGCGTGCTTCCTCGTTACCTCATTCCGAGATTCCTTGGCTATCCAAAGTTTCTTGTATTCGCACCTATGAGGTGAATGACCACTCAGGTTGTTAGAACCTAGTCTTTACTTGTCTATACGCATTATTGGTCATGTTTTACCAACATACATGTTCTCACCAAATTATCTATGCCCAAGTGAAATCGAGTTTCATTGAGGCATTTTATCAAACACTTGGTAGGCGTGATTTTCCTAACTTTAATTTTTAGGTCTTAAGGACCTCATGGATCCATCCTTGACCAAGATTAACATTACTAGCATTCCAATAAACATCTAAATCATAGTTTATCATTGATAAGTATTAACTAAAGCTAGTAATTCATGGTTTAAAGGTGGTTCATACAAATCCACCAAAAAACCAAATTCATTTCATAACATGAACTACAAGGATATAATCATCTAATAAGGATTTTGCTTAACACACACAAATTATCATGTATTATGGTCTCCTCATACTAGAGTAACCTTTACAAGCCTTTAATTTTCGTTTTTATAACAACCCATGATTTTTCATCATAACCAAGCATGAGCATTGTGACACCCCAGGAAAATCCCACATCGGCCGTGGCCAGGAGAGATCCTTGGTTCATAAGTAATGTCTTGCCTCTTAAATCACCAACGCATTTTGGGGCTTAATGTTAGTGGATGAGAGGAGAACTCCACAGTTAAGCGTGCTCAGGTGGGAGAAATTCCAGGATGGGTGACCTCCTGGGAAGTCTCCACCGGGGCAACCAAAAACAAATCCGTGAGCTCTAGATGGGCAACCCATCGGGGCAAAGCGGACAATATTGGATGATATTAGGGGCCGGATGTTACAGATGGTATCAAAGCCACTCCTATGCCGTTCGGGATGGTGAGTGCATACCTCATCAGGGACGATGAGACTCTAACAGGGGGTGAATGTGACACCCCAGGAAAATCCCACATCGGCCGTGGCCAGGAGAGATCCTTGGTTCATAAGTAATGTCTTGCCTCTTAAATCACCAACGCGTTTTGGGGCTTAATGTTAGTGGATGAGAGGAGAACTCCACAGTTAAGCGTGCTCAGGTGGGAGAAATTCCAGGATGGGTGATCTCCTGGGAAGTCTCCACCGGGGCAACCAAAAACAAATCCGTGAGCTCTAGATGGCAACCCATTGGGGCAAAGCGGACAATATTGGTGGTGAGAGGGGCGGGATGTTACAAGCATACCATTAAAAGTAGCCAAACAAAAGGTTACCTTGGTGTGTATTATGCTTGGATGATTCATTTTAGGGCTAATAAAATCAAAAGCCCCTTGATCCCACTTTGATTTAGGCTTGTTCTTGATTTTCTTTAGGGTTTGGTGTGTGTGTGTGTGTTATGAACGAATTTGGGGATATGGAGTTCATCTTCATATTTTGTTTTTAATATTAACCAAACTCAAGTTTGGTCATTTGGCAAATATGGCCCATCCCATCTTTTGTCAAGTATTTTCTAGTTAAAAGCCGTGTGCTTATATTATCATAAAATACAGTTTAGAAATTTTGGGTTGTTACATAACAAGTCCAAAACAACATTTCATACGTGTCGTATTATACAAACATATGAATTAGTAATGTATATTTTTAGCAGTAAAGAATGACACAAATGGGACAATCGATGATTAGTGGTGCGTATGAGTTGAATTGCTCATAAGTGACATCGTTTTGATACAAATGGGACGATCGATGATAAGTGTAAAGGGGTCAAGCTCAAGTTGCTTAACTTAAACGAATTTTAATTTATGGGCTTAGACATGCTCAGGATATTTTGACTGTCGTGTCCATGGAAAGGTGGGACAACAAATGTCGGCGGTCGAATATAGGGCTGTTTTCAAATATCGGCTTATGATACCTCTTTTCCCTCTTGATGAACCATGCCATATTTGCAAAAAAACTGGTTTGGATAGATTTGGTGAGCTTGCACTTCACTACAAGGAATTTCCGGGGTTCAAGTATCGTCATGACCTGGCCAGAGATGTTTTATGGGATATGCTTCGACGTGCTGGGATCTCGGCCAAGAAAGAAGACACCGGGTAAGTTTTTGACTGATCCGCGGGCGAGGAAATCCACCCTGCATCCTGCAGATGTTCTTGTATTTGGCTGGGTGGGGGGCAAGCATGCCTGTGTTGACGTCAGTGGGGTGTCCCCTGGTGGGATTGCGAGACAACGACTTTGTGTCAAGGTAGGCAGTTTTGAAGGCAGAAGCTTGGAAGATCACTAAGTATGAAGTAGTCTGTTTAGAAAACCAACAAGTTTTCCTACCATTTGCCTTTAACACATTTGGATCCCTAGCCCTTGAAGTTGTGCGTTTCTTGGAACGAGTCCAGAAGGTGGTCCACAGCGACTCGCATAGCCCTAAGGACCAAGGATTTGTATTTAGCTGGATAGGATTTGCGATTCAAAAGGGGATAGCGGTGCAACTTGTTGCCCGCTTACCCACTATCTAAATGTAACTTGGTTTTAGGTGATAGAATGGAAATAAAGTTATGTTAAAAAAAAAAAAAACTATGTTTGGTTCGAGTCACGTATTTAAAGCTCAAGCTTGGATCAAGTTAATCCTCGTTTATATATAATTATTTTCTATTTTTAATACCTAATTATATACACACATATATATATACTAGTAGTTTTACTGCCGCGCGCTAAGTAGGCGTCAAAACGTATATTAATTTAAATTTATACCGTAAATGAATATATTTGACCCGACTTGATTTCAAATAAAATTTATATTAAAACGTAAACCAATTGAAAATGAAAATAAATATAAGCATGAAAACGTATTTTATATTTTACCCCCCTTTTCTGAATTTAGGGTCCGTTTGGTTCATAGAATTTTATGGAATTGAAAATGGAAATGATTTCACCCATAATCTTGTTTGGTTGGACATGGAAATGGAAATAATTCCACTAAATTCCTTTATTTGAAGTAGGGGTGTAAATGATACGTAACAGTTTGAGAGCTACACGAGATCGAATCAGTAAAAGCCTTGAAACATGACTTGTTTAGTTATCGAGTCCGAGCCCGAGCTTTTCATACCAAGACCGTTTAGGCTCGCGAGTTTAGACGTACCTAAAAAATTTTATATTTTTATTATTTTATATATAATATACCTACTATTTGACATTGGTGAGTCGAGCTCGAGTCGAGTTTTGGCCGTTTAAGCTATCAAAGCGAGCTTGAGCCGAGCTTTTAGCTCCCTTTAAATTGTTCTATAATTATTTTGAGCCGAGCTCGAGCCATTGGGTTTTACTTTCGAGCTCAAGATATTATGCTCGAACCGAGCCGAGCTCAAGCTTCATAACAGTATGACGAGTCGAGCTCAAGCCCAGTTAGGCTCGGACCCGGCTTGACTCGTTTACGCCCTAATTTAAAGGAATTTAATACTTACGGAAAATTTTTTCACCAATGAAATGTTAGACAAATGACAATAATATCTCTTAAAATCAAACTAATCCATATTTCTTCTTAAAATCTGTTTGGTATGGGGTAATGGAATGGACGAGGGAATGGAATGGTGAAGGTAATGGAATGGATAATTACTATTCCATGGTCTTGTTTAGTTATACCTAAGAATGGAATGAATCATTACTTTGTATTGTTTGGTATGAAGGAAAAGACAAAGGAATAAAATCGGCAGTGGTGGTGAGTGGTGGCAATAGTTGTTGGTAGCGGGTACCGGCGACGGTGGTTGTTGGTGGCAGAGGTAGTGGTGGTCGGTGGGGTGGTGGCGGCAGCGCCGACGACGGTGGTGGTAATGGTTGTCAGTGGTGGCGACGGCGATGGGTGGTGGTGGTCGCTGGTGGTGGGTCTGGTGGTGATAGTAGCAGTGACGGTGGTGGTGGTCGGTGGCGGTGGGTCGCGACACGGAGTGACGATGACAGTGAGTGGCGGCGGTGATGGTTGGCGGTGGTGGTCAGTGGGTGGCGATGGTCGGTGACGGAGAGTGTCGGTGGTGGCGGTCGGTGCTTGGTGGTAGGTGGTGTAGGTGGAGGTTGGTGGAGGTTGGTGGTGGGTGGCGGTGGTCGACGGTGGTGGTCAACGGTGGTGGTGGTGGTTGGTGATGGCGGTAGACGGTGGGTGGCGGTGGTCGGTGACGGAGAGTGGCGACGGTGGTCGGTGGGTGGCGATGGCGGTGGTGGTGGTGATGGCTGGTAGTGGTAGAGGTGGGTAGTGTTTGTGGTCAGTGATGATAAAGGGTGACAAAGGGAATGGAATGGAAAAAAACAAGGGGGTTAGATGGAATGAATATGAGGGCTTTTGGAGGGAATGGAATGGAAGAGGTAATGGATGATTCCATTAACTTGACCAACCAAACACATTTTTTTTAATTCCATCGTAATGCTCCATTCCATTCCGGCTCTCATTCCTAGGTACCAAACGCTACCTAATTCCGCTAACAATCGAATGTTTTTTTATAATGATATGATTGACTGAGTGTTTTTAATCAAATGAATTATTCTGGACATACGCTCCATTAAGTCTCAACAAGCACAGATATCAAAAGCATTTAAAAAAAAAGAATAAAGAACATCGAGTAATGAGTTCCAGAACTGAAATGAAATATAAAAATCCACCAAATATATTTCTTTATCGAAATAGAAATTAAAACAACGATCCTACGAAGGATGAAGGCCAAAGACGGCTGAAGAGTGAAGACAACGGTTTTCAGGATTCTCTATGGTTTGGGGGCTAATTTTGTTTATTATATTTTTTAACATTCCAATTCCATTATAATTTTAAAATCCAAACACGTTAAAGAATTTTCAAAGGAATCCATTCATATTCCAATTAAATTTTCATTTCCTTTACAAAATATTCTGAGAACTAAACGCTGACTAAATTTATGAAAACGTAGATCAATTGAAACCAAAGCATTATATTTGACGTAACTCATTTACGGAAAAAGTTACTTAGAAACGTTAAGTATTGACATGTCCAAATAATTAAGTATTGACATGTCCAAATAAGTAAGCCGTACGGTTAAGTACTGACGTTTCAATTAAAGTTTAGGTATTGCATTATAACTTTATTGAAGTCAGTGGATATAAATATAAATTGGTTAAAAGAAAAGAAAAAAACTCGAGCTTGAAAAACTTGTGAGAGTTTGATTTCGAGCTCGGCTCGTTTTGAGATTTGTTTTCAAAGCTTGAGCTTGGCTTGTTAGAAATTTCTTAAGCTCGAGCTCAGGTCGGGCTCGACTCGTTTACTATCTATTAGTTAATATATTAAATAAAAATAATATAAATAATAGGCCCGGAGCTCGGTAAATGAAGCTCGGCCCGGGCTCGTTTCGTAAACAAGCTTAATTGACGGGGTAAATATTATTAAATATTAATAAAACCAATATTATACTAAGGCTCGATAAGGTTCGACGAGCTTAACGAATTTCACATGCCAGGCTCGAGCTCGGGCTTGATTAATAAATGAGCTTTGTTTTAAACTCAAGCTCGGCTTGGGCTCGATAAGACTCGGCTGGTTTGCACCCCTAGCACATCCACACAAAAAAAGGACCTACAAATATAACCCTATATAGGATTTGGATCATTTGAGAACCACCATTTAGGGAGAGAACCAAAGAACCAGTGTGAACAGGTGGCATTTTTGTAAATATGAAGGGTGTCTACAAAAATCCCTGCATCAAAAAATAAAAAAAATTTATATAACCTAAATAAATAAAAAAATAAAAAAGTAAAAACACCAAAATGATTATTTTTCATTATTAATTCGAAAAAAAATTAAAAAAAAAACGGCCGTTGTGACGTCGTATGACGTCATCCTGATGCACATGTGCATTTCGCTGTTATATATACAGAAATACACCGTATGCACATGTGCATTTCACTATTAAATCACACTTTTAAATGAATTGTCAATTACCGTACTTAAATGATTATAAAATGGACGAGATACAGATATATAAGGGGTCACAAATTCTATTCAATGGTAATTAAATGAACGCAAAGTGATATATAAAGTACACTCGAACTCGTCAAGTGTTTAGTCATGTTTATTATAACATACATTGAAAATAAAACACGTGTATGACAACAAACATGAATAAACTTGAAACACCTCTATATAAGACCTATAAAATAAGAAACACGTACTTCATGCACATGTGCATTTAACTAATATTGTTAGATTTTTTAGTGGTTTAACTTTCGGGCATACATATATGCATGCATCATTCTTCAAATAACAAAGTTTTTATACCAATTTGTCTTTATCATACAACTACATGTAGTCTCTACCAAACGTATTAACTCAATAAAACAAACGATAACAAAAAAATATCCATATTACAAACCAACTATGTTAACCACCTACATACAAAGTTCTAATTATCTCACAACCTCACGTTCACCAACATAACAAAATGTTAAACCAAACATACATTACACAAAATGTTATACAAACTTCTTTGTTTGTTTGACAATTTCCTTATACCCAACCAAATATGACGTGGTGTAATGCGTGTTCGTATCGGGCGCCAATTTGCTTCTATCATAACATTCTTTTGATTTGTCTTTACTGCCACCGTTTTAACACTCTTTGATGTTTTTTCCTTTCTTGTAATTGTATCTGCACACAAATTTGTCAAAAAACACATTATATCATGTTCATCCATAATTATACACATGTGCCTACTAACTATATATATTAAATATTATGCAAAACAACATACCATCATTATTCACCCGTCACAATATGTTTCCGTTTATTTGACCTCGTTTAAACCTTTCTTCTTAAATCTATATCTGCATATAGGATAATTTATGTGTTTAAACAATCAACATTTAATATTTCACAAGAAAAACTGCACATATGCACATGTGCATTTCTATATAATTGTACTAATAAATAATAACAACCTGATCAAACTTCCTGATAAACAACCGTGACATTATCAGCTTCTACTTCTGGGAGATCAAACAGAGCTCGATTACAATAAATAAAGAACATAACTAATACAGGGAACAAGTGAATACCAAGTACATCCAGACTAAATAAATAATGCCAACCTGATTCAACTTTCTGATCAACAATCGTGTCATTATCTTCACTTGCATCCGGTAACCTTTTTGTTCCTTTATCCCTCGATTGTAATACAAATGTTCCTTTCTTTGATTTTTTCTCCATCTCTTAGCTACAATTAATAAAAACGCATAAGAAAACCGATATTTCAACCTGAATGCACATGTGCAACAACATTATTTTGTTATATACAACAAAACGAATGCACACCTGCTTTATTTTAGTGGCCTAATTATAACAGTATGTGCTTTAACATTACTTTTAACATTATAAACAACGTTTTGCACATGTGCATTAACAATCTTAATAGTAGCAAACATTTCATCGAGCAACTTGTATGCACACTTTAAATACAACATAGAAAGATACAAGTTTGTTCAATTCACCCTAAAAGCATAAGATCAAACAAGTTTCTTCACAAATGACAATATAAACATGACCATTGTACTAACCTGCGAATGTGATTTATTTGATTTTAACAATTTGAGAAGCATGGTATTTTTTGGGTTTTGAGCCATGTTTCTATTTATCAATTTTAACAATCTGTACAAGTTCTATGAAACATATTTGAGAATTCAAAGCTGAAAACAAAGAGAAATTAATAGGCATCGAATATTACCCAAAACAAAAAATGTGAAACAAAGAGCATGAATCATTACTAAATAAACAACAAACAGTAAGCCACATGTATAGTAAGTGTGTAATTGTTTCGAAATTAATTTAAAGGCTGAATCATCATATCATGCATAAATTGGAAAGAAGTGAATTGGGTTTAATTAAACCTATAAATAACAAAATTAAGGGTAAGAGTAGAAGCAGGAGAAACGACGACAACATCGTTTGAAGCAATTGCAATACAAGTAACGAAGAGGCGATCGACGAGCGTTTGATGAAAATGGATGCTGAATTAGGAGGATTTGAGGTTGCTCACATGATATAATTTTTTATAAGCTGAATATTTACTAAGATACCCCATGTTCACATTGGTTCTCATGGTTCTCACAATAAAGTTGGTTCTCGTATGATCCCTACCCTATATATATATATATAAGGGAGGGTTCCTATAGGAAAATGGTTTTCTGTAGGAAGTGTTTTCAACCATTGGATTTAAAGATGGATGGTTGAGATTGAAAGTTTGGATGTATTAAAAATCTACTTAATATATTATAAAAATTAAGAGTATGATTGTCATTAAGTGTTTTAAATGAGGGCATGAATGTTATTTTGTGTTAATATTCTAGAAACCAATTGAATGTTTTTCATAAATCACAGTCCTCTCTCTCTTCTCATTATTAGTCCATCTCTCTTCTCATTAATAGTCATTTCTTCTCAATCTTAAGCAAGTTTCATCCTCACAAACAAACCCACCAAAAAACAATATCAGTGTTTTAAACCTCGTATTGCGCCGCCGACCATCACCATTTGTGCTGCTGTGTACCACTGTTGTCTACAGAGACCGGTTAGCATTTTTTTCGCCGGGAAGATTAAACACTTCATAAACTCCGACGGTTAAGCATGCAGGGCGATCAGACACCACCATAATCATCGACGATTAAAAGTTATAAAATTGTAGTTGTTGTGGATTAAAAGATTTCAACAATGTTTTGTTTGTTATAAAATTGTAACATCATAAGTGTTTTATACAAGGCTTTTGTTAGTTCATTGTTCTATATGGATTAAACATTAGAAATGTTTTATAAATGTTTATATATATATATATATATATATATATTAGCTAGGTGTAGTTGTGGATTAAAATATTCCAACAGTGTTTTGCTTGTTATAAGATTGTAACATTATAAGTGTTTTATACAAGGCTGTGTTAGTTCATTGTTCGCTATGGATTAAACATAAGAAGTGTTTTATAAATGTTTATGTATATTAGGTGTAGTTATTGTTGTGGATTAAAACATTTCTACAGTGTTTTGTTTGTTATAAGATTGTAACATCAGAAGTGTTTTATATAAAGTCTTTGTTAGTTCATTGTTCGATATGAATTAAACATCAGATGTGTTTTATAAAATGTTCATGTATATTAGGTGTAGTTGTTCTTGTGGATTAAAACATTTCAACAGTATTCTGTTTATTATAAAATTCTAACATCAGACGTGTTTTATTTAAGGCTTTGTTAGTTCAGTGTTCGATATGGATTAAACGTCATAAATGTTTTATTGAAGAACCGAAAAAAAATATGAGATGCTAGTATGAATCAACCGAAAAAAATGGGATGTTGATCTTTAGTTATTTTGGGATTATAGTATGAAATTGAATAAATTGATATAATAGTATGAATCATATGAAAACAATGAATATTAAGTGGGTTGCAAATCTTCATAATTAGTCATAAATATTTGCTAAAAAAGTGGGATTAACCGATTAGGAGATTTATAAAATGGTACATAAAGTCTATAATGCCCATAATCTCAATATTTGATCCAATAGCCATAACTCATTCCTACACTTTCTATACAAAACCATTTTCCTACGGAATCCTCTACATACATACATACATACATACATACATACATACATACATACATACATACATACATACATACATACATACATACATACATACATACATACATACATACATACATATATATATATATAGACAAAAGATCAAATACAAATAAAATATTCGTACAAAACATACGAACTGAAAGAAACAAGATACGGTGGCATTATTGTATATAACAACTTTCATCTCCACTTTCACTTTCTCAGACATATTTATCTCACTTTCTCTCTATAAACACAAGCCTTTTCTTCATAGAGAAACAATAAACATGGAACAAGATATAAGAAATAACATGGTCTGCCCTATCTTAGTTACCAACCACCGCACCAATCGTTTCTCCAACTGCAACGCCACCATCTCCCATGACGTTACTGCGCCATCAACCGCTACGACGGAATCTCGGATTGCATCTCTGTCGGTTTCTCCTACCGGACCTCCAACGGTTTTCCAAATTCTATTGCGTCTTCTGATCCTGGGTCTCCAACTGGCGCGCCTAATGGTGTTGGGTTGAACAAAGGGGTTTATTTTGGTTTTTGCTTTTCTGCTGTTTTTGGTTTATTTAAAAGGAGATATGTGGTTATTTGAGAGATTTGTTGGGATTTTTGTGATGATATTCGTTGGTTTTGTTTTGTGATTTGTTCAGATTCTATTTAACTTTTATAGTTGTTGATGTTGGTCATATAATTACTCTAGAGTAATTTTGTAATTACTCTAGACTAATTTTGATACAACTTTATAATTACTCTATTACATATAACTAGCATAACTAGCGTAATTACTATTGTATAACTAGAGTAATTAAAATTATAACTAACGAAATAATTGTTGAAGAGTAATTATAAATTGTAGTAATTAAGGTAATTATCTTAAGTAGTTGCATTATTGGCATGATTATAGTAGTGAAGTTATTATGTTAACCAGGTTCATAATTTGTTGGTATAACTAGTAGAGTCATTATCATCTGTTGATATGCATGGTGCATGCTAAAAATTTTGATGTTTCCGTTTAATTTACTTTAAAACAAACTAAGATCACAATGAACATTTCCAAATGACTTTGAAATAAACTAACATCACTGTGTACAAAAGCTAAACAAATCTATTATAAAAAGTTAAACCTTGTTAAACATACGTGGTATGTTTCATAGACCACACATATTATAATTGTTCAAAAAAACAAAACAGTGTATCATGTTCACAAACAAGACAACCCAAACTACACGTATCCTTCTTTTGGACTAACATTTTAAACTCTATTCTCTTTCAACTTTATCATATTTAGCATCAACTTTGCTACCTTCATTTGACCAGCATTATCACCATTAAATTTGTGCCCTTCATTTATGTTTGCACCACCATGATCCTCAACATTTGGACTATCATTTTGAACATTCTCCATTTCTTCTTAATTTGTAGCACCACCTTCAACATTGTCAAAACATATTATTTTTAGTTCTAGAATAATTATCTACAACAATAGAGTAATTACATACCTATGTGTGCACCATCTTAAATTCTTTTTGTACCACCATGATTAAATATACTCAACATTTGGACTATCATTTTAAACATTATCATTTTCTTTTCATTTGTACCACCATCTTCAACATTGTCAAAATATATTATTTCTGGTTCTAGAGTAATTATCAATAACATAAATTACATACCTTCTTTTGCCACATCTTCAATTCTTTTTGTAATGGTTGCACCACCACTTTCTTCAACATTTTGACTACCATTTTGAACAAAATCATCTCCTTATCATTTGTAGACCACTTTTTTCATTTGTAACACCACTTTCAACATTGTCCAAACATTTTATTTTTGGTCTAGAGTAATTATCTATAACACCAGAGTAATTATTCTATTACCAAGTTCACAAATTACTCTATAGTCTATACAACTATGCCATACCAGTATCACAAATTACCTACATACAAATATGATACCAAGTTCACAAATTACTCTGTACAACTATGTCATACCAAATTTCACAAATTACTCTACATACAAATGTTATACCAAGTTTCACAAAAATTACTCTACATAGAACAACTTAAAAAACCCACAAACCTGAAACCTTGTTCTTCATTAAAAAAAAAAAAAAAAAAAACATCTTATCCTCTTTTTTAGATATTTATTGAACAGCTTCAAAAGCCTTCTCAAAAAAATTATTATAATCAACATTCAACAACTTGAAACCAAAGCTTCAACTTAAAATCCATGCTTCAATATTATAAAATTGATCCATAACATGATAACTGAACAAAAATCGTATAAAAATCGCATATTACCTAATACAGAATCACATATTACCTCCGGTTTTTAATTTTTCGATGATATTGAACTTCATCTTGCTTGACCGCCTTCAATTGTGTTTTTAATTTGGGGTTTTTGTTAGGTTTTTTAGAATGAATTTGGGATTTCTATTTGGTGCCATGGGTTTTTGTAAAAGAAAAAAAAAAGAAGAGCTTTTTGTATAATTACAGAAATGCCACCGCCCTTTTTGTTTGATTCGTACGCTTCGTACGATAAATGTGTTTGTACGTGAACTTAACTATATATATATATATATATATATATATATATATATATATATATATATAACTAGGGTATGTATCTAGTGGAAACCTTGGTGAGTTGTGAAAACTCTAAAAACCCATCTAATGGCCAACATGCTTCCACATCTACTTTCTTCCTCATTCCATATAAGGGCAAGATGGTAACTACCAATCTCTTTAACTGAGCACAAAAGCCTCCATTCTGACACTAGCAGAAACACTCTCTCTTCCTTTTTGCTTCTTTATCCTCCCTAACTTACCATCACTCTCTCTAATTTAAATTTTCAAAATCAAAATTATTCTCCCTTTCATAATGAATCTGTGTCTAATTGGGTTTCCATCTCCAATACCTTCACTCATTCAAAAATCAACCATCACTCGTTCCAGATCCAACCAACGTCGAGATTCGCCACCTCGGTTCATGAAGAAGATGAACAAACCGGGTGCCGGTTCAAGATCTGAATAAATCCATCATATTATCCAAAACCAAGCCCTTTTTCCAGATCTGTCTACCATTTTCGAGAAGAAGAATAATACCTCGTCGGATCTGATGTTGATGATGGCTCGTCGGCAAGGTGAGTCTGGGCAGATCTGATGTTGATGTGTCATCTGATGTTATTATTATTATTGTTTAGTAATAAACGTCCCAACCACACCGCCCCTGAATCATAAGGTTTTTCGTTTGACAGATCTGAATCTGGTTTGACAGATTTGTTCTTGATGATGGCTCGTCGGATCTGATGTTGACGATGGCTCGTCGGATGTTGATGATGGCTCGTCGCCAAGGCGATTTTTGGGTTGATGATGGCAAGGTGAGTCTTGGGTTGTGCTTTTATTTATTGTACTTCTTTTTTTTTTTGAAAGGTTTATTTTTTTTACTTTCGAGTTTTAGGTTTTATTTGGGTAATTTTGTAATAAAAAAGTCAAGATGCAAACTTCTGTATAAAAGTGTTCCATTTATGTATGGTTTTTTATATAAAATTGTGAAGATTATTGGTTAAAAAATGAACCACAGACACAACCATCTTCAAATGACCTGGATGCATAAACATGGGACAATTGAAAAAGTATGTTCCTATTATTTACCAAAAAATCCTTATTTTTACTTGTATAAATGTCTGCCTTGTATAGGTCAGACCTATATGATATTTTTTCTAAGTTCAAATTTTGTAAAGAAAAGCTAAGTATTTTTTGTGAGTAGTTAATGGAAAAGCTGTCCATTTGGTCAATAATGTAGTTTTTATAGAAAAAAATCATGTTACAATGTTCATTATTTTTACATTCCACCCTTTATCTTGTGCAGATGGAGTTCTTTTTAAGGGTTGAAGAAAATGAGATTGGTTTGTTACATGATGAACATTTGTTATTTGAGACATGTTATCATTTTTTTTGTTACAAGTGTACATTTAATCATCAATAGATTGTTATTATGTTTTTTTATTTCCCTTTTATATTTTCTTTGTATCGAGATCATGTTACATAAATCTAACATCAGGAGTATAAGTTATAACATAGTAACAAAAATCGTAACATACTAGATGTATAAGATGTAACATGGTAACATCAGTTAGCTACATATATAGTATGTTGATCGTTACAATATAACATTAACTCTCGGTGTAACATTCTTGACGTAACATTTGTAGATTCTAACAAAGTTGTAACATAATAACATAAACTGAATATTGGAAAACTAAATCTCTTTTCAAATCTCAAAATGTGCAGTGGGTATGTGGAAACATGTATAGATGCATTAAAAAAAAGAGATGAGAGAGAAATGGAAGAAAGAGATGAGAGATGAGAGATGAGAGGTGATGTACTTTGTGTAAGAGGGTGTACTTTGTGTAAGAGGGAGAGAGAATTTCCTTTTGTAAAATGTCAATAATGCCCTTTTGACACTTTATGATATCTTTTGAAGTTTAAAAAAATAGTTAAAATGTGAGAATTAATATGAGCCATAGATTGACATTTGATCAAGGGTGGAGATAGAGTTTCTTGGGTTTTCACAACTCACTAGGGTTTTTATTTTAGTCCAACCCTATATAACTATATATATATATATATTCAAACTTTTAACGAGCCAGTCTATAACAGTTAGGTAAAGAGTGGCTCGACTCATCTACACCAATGCTGATTAATGGGGTGGTGGTCCATTGACAAAGGTAAAGCCTTTAAAACACCTAGATTGTAAGAGGTATTGAGTTCAAATCCCAAAAACCACATGCTTAAAAAGAAACTAACCTTTAAAAAAAAAAATCTACGCCAATGCTGAAGAGTTATTACTACACATGCTATATGAGTTAGTGATTACCTACTTTAATACCATATAAGTAGATTACAACTGTTGAGCATAAACAGAGAACCAATAGTAGATAATAAAAAAGGAGTTTTTTAAGGAAACGAAACCACGTAACTACTTAAGGTGTCTTTGCAAGTGATATGACAACATCAAAGCCACATTATGCATTCACTAGCTCATCTCTCAATAATGGAATATACGTACGGTCTCGTATTGTTCTCTCATATGTTCATTTATTAATGGTTCTTTATATGTGCTAAACATTGCGGTATACATGTGTATATAACGTATGTATGTGTGTGGGTCATTAGAGATTCGGAGGGCTTTAATGTTATTTTATTAATTTCGTGAAAATAACAGTAAAACTGGCAGACGACTAATCATGCTTAATGTGATGGAGTTGATAGCCAAAAGACAATGGGGTACATGCATCAATCGGCCTTTGTCTCGAATATTGCTAAGTGTTATGTGTCTTATATCCAATGCTTAGTGCTTAATGCAAAACTACTATCTAGTCGAGGGGTCTCACTGGAACCGACATCTCTATTCCTATGAGGTAGAGGTAAGGCTGTTAACATCTTACCCTTCTTAGACTCTATTTAAGATTTGCTGTAGGTATGATTTACTGAGTATGATGATGATGATATGAATTATTGTATATAATAATTCACTAGTATAAATTTTTACCCAATATCTTCATCTTAACTTGTTATAGATATTGCTTGAGCAGTGGCACAGCTCTTTAGGGGCGGGGAGGGGCGGCCGACCCCCGAATTTGTACTCAGAAGTTCTGATTATATAGTATTCGTATAATTTTTTTGGTATATACGGTTTCGACCCCCCCCCCCCCCCGAAATTGGTTTTCGACCCCCAAAACTAGTGATTTCCGATCCCCCGGTGACTTTCAACCCCCCCCCCCCCCCCCCCCCCCCGCGAAGTTTCGGGTCAAGCTTTGCCACTGTGCTTGAGGGAAGCCTATGTATGAGCACATTGACCAGCAATCATTTTTCTTATACAAGCAGCTAGGTTTGCTATGCATTGTTGGAAAAATTTGTGGGAAGGGTTCCTGACTTAATAGAAAATGGGTGGTCACGGGTTTTATCGTTGTTGGAAAAATTTGCGGGAAGGGTTCCTGACTTAATAGAAAATGGGTGGTCACGGGTTTTATCGTTCCTACTGAGCACAATTCTTGTTGTCTGCATGTTATTGTTGATGACTCACAATTGGTAATGAGCAGTTGAATCAGAGAGATTTTAGTTTTATTAAGGCATCTATTTAAACACCCTATCTTCTATTTTGACACTCACCGCCAGCTATATGATGCGCATTAGCCACTACGAATCGTATAGGTACAACATTGTTTGACCAGATTTAACAGATGTCACATCTGGTCTAAGGTTGTGACTATATGATACGTATAGGCCACTACGTGTCATATAGGTGTTGGATATATATATATATAGGGAAATTATAAACTGAAAACCCCCTTGAGTTAAGAAAACTAAGAAAACCCTTGTAAAAACCATCTAAAATTTTGTAATTTTTTTTGAAAAAAATACACAAGGTAACATACATGTATTAAAGCGTTTTGGGCAAAAAAAAAATAAACAAAGTTTGTGCTGTTACATATGTAACATCAGTTATTACATATGTAACAGCGCAAATTTTGTTTATTTTTTTTAAAAATATCCAATCGGCGCTTTTTTTTATTTTGAGAAAATTGCTCGAATGGTCCCTGTGGTTTGCACTTTTTTCACCTATAGTCCCCAAGTTTTCAAAATTACAGTCATAGTCCCGAAACAGTGCAAAGCAGTGAATTTTCTAACTCGGATAGTCCCTGGAGATAACTGAGGTTAAATAATCCAGTTAAGTGGGTGTGAAATTACAAAACTACCCTTACTTTAATAAAAAATAATATAACACTAGTGGGTCCCACACTTCATCTTCCCCACTTCATCTTCTTCACCTCATCACCTCCATAAACCACCACCACCCATCTTCACCCTCCTCCTCCTCCACCGACCCCCATCTCCACCCTCATACACCTCATCACTTTACATCCACAAAAAACTAACCCCATACCACCACCATCTGCTTTCTATTTTATCTCTTGCACAAAACACACACACTTAGAATTATGGAGAGCTGAGAGAGAGAGAGAGAGAGAGAGAGAGAGAGAGAGAGAGAGAGAGAGAGAGAGAGAGAGAGAGAGAGAGAGAGAGCAGGAGGAGCTGGGGATCCACCGTCGCTACAGTGGCGGAGCTCCGGTGAAACTCTCGGTGGCATCACCTACCAACAACACACCTACACCCACAATACCTTAAGGATTCTTTAACCTCAGTGTTATATTATTTTTTTATTAAAGTAAGGGTAGTTTTGTAATTTCGCACCCACTTAACTGGATTATTTAACCTCAGTTATCCTCCAGGGACTATCCGAGTTAAAAAAATCACTGTTTTGCACTGTTTCGGGACTATGGCTGTAATTTTGAAAACTTAGGGACTATAGGTGAAAAAAGTGCAAACCACAGGGACCATTCGAGCAATTTTCTCTTTTATTTTTTTTGGCCCAAAACGCTTTAATACATGTATGTTACCTTGTGTATTTTTTTCAAAAAAAATTACAAAATTTTAGATGGTTTTTACAAGGGTTTTCTTAGTTTTCTTAACTCGAGTGGGTTTTCATTTATCCTCCCCCTATATATATATATATATATATATATATAAAATTTGATTTTGTTTAATTTATAAAATATGATTTTGTTTATACAATTAGAACGTATTGTTGTAATATTTTGTTTTTGTTTTATAATTTTGATTTTTTTATAAAATAGGATTTTGTTTTTAAAAAGTTACTTTATTTATAAAAAATGGATTTTATCTAATGTATTTGTTTAGTTTAAATTAAAAAAAAAGTTTTATAAAAACATAATACAACTACATGCATATACGAGACCTACATTACACCTATACTACACAATAAATTTTTAATACTGGTTGATATATAAAACACGGTTAAACTTTGTTAAAACAAAAAAAAAATTGTATAAAAAGTTTAATAAAAAAGCCCTTCAATACGCTCAGCATAGATCAATATGCGGCATATAGGTGGCTATATGCTCCGTATAGATATTGTTAAAAGATATGGCATCTTATTCAATTTAATTAACCAAAATATAATTTCTTTTATGGTTTTATTACAAAATACTTTAATATCTTGCATAAGTTCTTTGTAGGTATACAAATGTGTTGCTGGGTCTGAAGCTGATCAGGATGTTGAATAGATGGGCTAAACAAGTGAAGAGTTCGTGATCAAGTCCAAGTGCTGAGTAGTCCAAGAGCTGAGCAGTCCAAGAGCTGAACCCATGATTGATTCAGTGGCCTATTCCATGTGGCCCAATGCCTTTCATACACAAGTGGATAGGTTCGGTCCAGCGTGGCAATCTGCTATCCGTGCATAACATATCAATGGCTCAGATCTTTTATATATGTGTTTTCTCTTTATAATCCAACGGTTTTCATAGGTTCGGATGTGTTTCTTTCCGAACCTATATTGGTGCCTATAAAAGACCTCATCGTTGTTGTTTACGAGTTTAGCTTCTCGTTTTGTTATTCTCTCTAAAACTCGTTGACAGTCATTCTCTTGTGTTCAAGTCTAGGGTTTTCTGTAATCCAGTAACGTCTTGTTTCTAGTGTTAGATAGTTTGTAATCCTAGTGGATTTGGATAGAGTTTAGATTGTGAGTCTGTATAGAAATCTGTCTGTTAGTTTGTTCATGGTTCTTGTTTGTCTTTTCAGTTTAATCTTTGAGTTTAATAAGAATATTTGAGTTGATATCATGTTTTTAACATGGTATCAGAGCGTCTAGGTTGAGTTTTGTCTAGATCTTGCTTTGTGTCACAAATAGATCTGGTGTTCTTGGTTTTCTCTGTGGTCTTTGAATAGATCGGATTGAATCGAGTCAGATTTGTGTGAAGCTAAGGATTCTCTGGAGGCTCTTGATACTCGTACTGTTAGGGTTTTGATCGGAAAACCCTAAGAAGATTCTGGTATTTCCGCTGCTGGCTTTGGATATTCTTACTCAAGGATTTGATCACCTGAGTTAAGAACATGATAAAGAAACCCTAAATTTCCTGAGGGTTGTTACTAACAGAGGTTGAAGGTGATGTGCTAGGGGTCATAAAAACCCTAGCGAGGAGTTCCATTGCTGCTACCCCCAATCAAAGGGTAGCATTGTTTGGATAAACCCTAACTTGGGTCTGTTTGGTGAGATTGTTCCTTTATCCTTTTTTTATTGTTTGAAAGAGTCTAGGAGTCACCTGGCCGGGTTAGGGGGACCGGCATTGAGACTTAATAAGTGGTTGTGTCTGTCTGTCTAGAGGATTAGGAAAGGCTCCCAAGTTAAGGCTTGCACAGGCACCCTTGAGTGATAAACCTGTGATCTGGTCCCTAGCTTGGCTTCGCCTGTCTGTGTGTGTGTCTTGTGTTATTAGTTATATTGTCTTTGCTTGATATTGGTATTTGCTTGATTGTGTGTGTTTTGTGTATCTGTTCTTGTGTGATTGCTCTGTCTAATTTACTGCTTGTGAGAATTTGTTATAGCTATTATGGGAGACAATCTTGACCAAGGTCCAGTTGATAATCTTGGACCTGAAGGTGGTCCAATTATTAACCCTGGACCCATTGCCCAGCCTGGTAACAATGGGGGGGGGGGGGATGAAACTTTGGTTAACAAACTTGATGCATCAGATCCTTTATACTTACATGCTTCTGAGTCTAGTAGTTTAACTATTATATCAATAAAGTTAAAAGGATCTGAAAACTATACTATATGGGCAAATGCCATGACACTTGCTTTGCAAGTGAAAAATAAGTGGGGATTTATAGACAAGACATGTGTTAAATCTGAGACTGATCATGTACTTGCTAGGCAATGGGATAGATGTAATTCTGTTGTGTTAACATGGTTATTAAATTCAATAAGTGAAGAGCTTTATATGGGTCAAGTGTACTCTAAATTTGCTTGTGATGTGTGGTCTGAATTAAAAGAAACTTATGACAAAGTAGATGGGTCAGTTGTGTTTGATTTATATCAAAAAATTAAATTCATTTACTCAAAATAGTATGCCTGTTTCAGAATACTATCATAAGCTGAATTTAATGTGGAAACAACTTGATTAAATTATTCAACTACCTTCTTGCTCTTGTAATGCAGCCAAAGATTTCAATAACTTTAATCATATGATAAAGTTAATGCAATTTCTCATGGGTCTAGATAGTGTTTATCTAAGTGTTAGAACTCAGTTGTTATTAAAAGATGATCTACCTTCAGTCAAAGAAGCTTTTGCTATAGTATTTAGAGAGGAATCTCATAGAAACTCTAGCAATGCTTCTAAAAAAGGTCAAACTATGGGGTTTTTTTCTAAAACAAGTCAACCAATTGATGTTACTAAGAAACCAAATAAAAACCCAAATCTGAAATGTAGTCATTGTAATAAAACTGGTCATACCATGGATAAGTGCTTTGAAATCATTGGCTACCCATCTTGGCTTAGGCCTAAGGGAAAGAAGGCAAGTGTGAATAAGAGTGTTTGTGATCAACCTGATACTGTTGCTACATCTTTGACCAGTGAACAAGTAGCAAAGTTGTTATCATTATTGAATGAGAACTCTGCTGAAAAGGTTCAAAGTTGTAATGTAACAGGTAGTGTATTTGGTCCTTTTTGTGCTAATGTATTTGTTAAACCTGTATTTGTTTTTAACAAATATGGGACTAAAGTGAAAATTAGATGGATACTAGACTCAGGGGCAAACCAACACATGGTTGGTGATGAAAAAGAATTAGCTGACTATGTAGATGTAGTTGATTTAAACATTAAAGTAAAACATCCAAATGGAACTGATGCTTTAGTAACTAAAATAGGATCTTTAAAATTGGCTAATGGAGTTGTTTTACATGATGTGTTGGTACTGCCTGAGTATAGTGTCAATCTAATTTCCGTGCATAAGTTAGCTAAGGACAATAAACTCTTTATTGGATTTGATGAGTATAAGTGTTACATACAGGATTTGTCAACCAAGAAAATCCTGGTGACTGGTAACCAAGTAGAAGGATTATACTTCTGTGGTGGGTCTTTTGTGAGTAATAAGTAGGATGTTCTAGTGAAAAGGAATCTAGTTTATGCCATGCTAGGTTGGGACATCCTTCTGATGTTCTTGGTAAAAAGCTTGAGTCTATTTTAAAAATAAAATATACTTCAAGTGAAAGCCCATGTGATGTGTGTCACAAGGCCAAACAACATCGTGAACCTTTCCCTCTTAGTGAACACAAAAGTACTAAGTTGGGAGAATTGGTTCACCTAGATGTGTGGGGTCTGTATAGGGTCTCTAGTAGAGAAGGATATAAATACTTCTTTACTATTGTTGATGACTATACTTGTGCTGTATGGGTGTGTTTGATGAAACTAAAATCTGAGGTGTTGGAAAATTTTAAAGAATTTGTTATTGTTTTACAAACTCAGTTTAAAAAACAAGTAAAGTGTGTTAGAAGTGACAATGGGTTGGAATTTGTAAATCAACAAATGAATAACTTTAACAAGTCACTTGGAATTATTCATCAAACATCATGTTCATATACACCCTAGCAAAACGGTATAGCTGAGAGAAAACATAGGCATTTGTTAAATGTTACTTGTGCATTGTTGTTTCAAAGCAATCTTCCTGTTCGTTTTTGGTCTGATTGTGTCTTAACTGCTTGCTATTTGATCAATAGGACACCCTCTTCTGTGTTGAATGGTAGAACTCCTTATGACCTGATTTTTGGATTTGAACCCTTCCTAGGTCACTTAAAGATGTTTGGGTGTTTGTGTTTTGCAACAGTCTTAAATGAGAGTGATAAGTTGTCTAGTAGAGCTGAAAAGTGTGTCTTTTTAGGTTATTCTAATGAAAAGAAAGGATACAAAGTTTTTAGTCTAGATAATAAAACCACTTTTTTTTTCCAGAGATGTAAAATTCTATGAATCAGTGTTTCCTTTTAAAGAAAACCTTGTTTTTGAAAAATTTAATGAAACAGTAAACACAGATTTAAATTCTTTAAATTTTTTTGAGTGTTATGAAACTGAAACACCTAAACTTGATGAAGAGCCCAATGATGAAGGAAGGGTTGCAGGTAATACTGAGCCAGAGACACATGGGTCTCAGCAACCTTCTCCTGATCATACTATTAAAAAAGTGTCTGTGGGGTCTCTTTTAGATAGTGATGATAGGAGCTTAGGTAGGGCTGAGGGTGTGAGATATGGCATTGATGATAATTCCATTTATGAGGGCAATGACATTAATCATCAAAGTCAATCAGTTCTTAGGAGGTCTACTAGGAGTTCTGCATTTCCTAGAAAGTTAGATGACTTTGTAATAGAGGGAAAAGTCAAGTATGGTCTAGAAAAGGTGGTTAACTATTCTAATTTGTCCTATGGAGATAAGGTGTATGCATGTATGTTAAATAAAAGCATAGAACCTAGAAACTATAGAGAGGCAGCCTTGGACCCAAATTGGGTGGCTGCTATGAATGAAGAAATAGAAGCCTTAAATAGGAACCATACTTGGGATTTGGTGGAACTTCCTCCTAAAAGAAGTTTGGTAGGGTGTAAATGGATCTACAAAATAAAATATAAGTCAAATGGTGAGATTGAGAGGTTTAAGGCAAGACTTGTGGCTAAGGGGTTTAGTCAAAAAGAGGGGGTAGATTTTGATGAAACTTTTACTCCTGTAGTAAAATTTGTTACAGTTAAATGTGTGTTGTCTTTAGCTGTTAAAAATGGTTGGAAAATATTTCAACTAGATGTTAACAATGCTTTTCTTTATGGTGATTTAAATGAAGATGTTTATATGACTTTCCCTGATGGGTATTTTTCTGAGAATGAGAAAAAGGTGTGTAAACTGAAAAAATCATTATATGGGTTAAAGCAAGCTCTTAGAATGTGGAATGAGAAATTAGTAGGAGTCTTGTGTAAATTGGGATTTAAACAGAGTAAGTGTGATTATTCATTGTTTATAAAAACACTGAGTTTGTGATTACACTTTTACTTGTATATGTTGATGACATAGTTATTACAAGTAGTTCTGTTGATGATGTTAATAGTGTTAAACAGAGTCTAAAAGATTAGTTTTTGATAAAGGATTTAGGGGCTCTAAAGTATTTTCTAGGTATCGAGGTAGTTCCTTGTGAACAAGGTTTGTGTCTTTCACAAAGGAAATACTACCTTGATCTATTGATTGAGTATGGCATGACGGCTTGCAAACCAGTCAATACTCCTATTGAGCCTAATCACATGATAACCTCTATTTGCAATAGTAAGTCTAATATATTAGATAACATTACTAGATACCAACAGTTGGTAGGGAAATTGATATATCTGTCTCACACGAGACCAGACATATCTTATGCAGTGCATTTTTTTAGTCAATATACGCCCAAACCAACTGATGGACATTTGGTAATTGCTATGAGGTTATTAAGGTATTTAAAAAAGGCTCCAGGAAAAGGAATACTTTTAGAAAATGGGTCAAGTCTGAATCTGATTGCATTTTCTGACTCTGACTGGGCGAATTGTACAGAAACCAGAAAATCTGTTACTGGATTCTGTATATTTCTTGGTAAAACACTTGTTTCTTGGAAAAGTAAGAAACAAGCAACTGTTTCTAGGTCTTCAACAGAGGCAGAATACAGGTCCATATGTTCTGCAGCTTGTGAGGTATTATGGTTGATTAATATGCTATCTGAAATGAGTATCAACATTGATATTCTTGTTCCTTTGTTTTATGACAATACTTCAGCATTATCCATTGCTGCAAATCCAGTGTTCTTTGATAAAACCAAACATTTTGAGCTGGATTTGTATTTCCTTAGAGATTTGATATCAAAAGGGTTAGTTAAAACTTGTGATATTAAGTCAAGTGAACAAGTGGCTGATGTTTTAACAAAGGGGTTAGGACGTGGACAACATGAAGAGTTATGCAAGAAGCTCAACACGTTTGACCCATTTGGTTATTAAATTGTGGGTGGGGGGGGGGGGGTTATAATTTCTTTTATGGTTTTATTACAAAATACTTTAATATCTTGCATAAGTTCTTTGTAGGTATACGAATTTGTTGCTGGGTCCGAAGCTGATCAGGATGTTGGATAGATGGGCTAAACAAGTGAAGAGTTCATGATCAAGTCCAAGTGTTGGGTAGTCCAAGAGCTGAGTAGTCCAAGAGCTGAGCCCATGATTGATTCAGTGGCCCATTCCATGTGGCCCAATGCCTTCCATACACAAGTGGATAGGTTCGGTCCAGCGTGGCAATCCGCTATCCGTGCATAACATATCAATGGCTCAGATCTTTCAGATATGTGTTTTCTCTTTATAATCCAACGGTTTTCATAGGTTCGGATGTGTTTCTTTCCGAACCTATATTGGTGCCTATAAAAGACCTCATCGTTGTTGTTTACGAGTTTAGCTTCTCGTGTTGTTATTCTCTCTAAAACTCGTTGTCAGTCATTCTCTTGTGTTCAAGTCTAGGGTTTTCTGTAATCCAGTAACGTCTTGTTTCTGGTGTTAGATAGTTTGTAATCCTGGTGGATTTGGATAGAGTTTAGATTGTGAGTCTGTATAGAGATCTGTCTGTTAGTTTGTTCTTTGTTCTTGTTTGTCTTTTCAGTTTAATCTTTGAGTTTAATAAGAATATTTGAGTTGATATCATGTTTTTAACAGATATATACGAGACACATATGGGCTTATTCGAGGCCTATACAAGAGAGTTTTAGAGGCTTATATGCACGGGACCTATACGTCCAATATTGACCAATACAAGGCGTCCAATATTGACCAATACAAGGCGTATAGGTCCAGTAATAATAGTTTTTGTCGATTGTTGTATGGCCTTGGGAAGTGATATATCACTATATGCTCATTGGCCAAATTAAACCAAATAAAGTGTATTAAAGACATTTAGTTTTTTTTAGAATGGCCAACACAACAACTGCGAGACTCTTACAAGAGGGCTCGGGCAAATTGGCTTCCTTTGCTGGGAGCCTCGCCCGATAGTGGTTCCCGAACCGGGGAAAACCCGATCCCTCACCCGTCCGAAGATCCGCTGTGGAGAACCGGTAAAACACGGGCGAGATCAGGACTCGAAATCCTGACATAGGCCAGGAGTCATCCCTCATTTCTCATTATATCCTCCAAATATAACTAGTGGGAATTGAACCCAAGCCTCCCAAAAGAAACTTAGGCTAACCAACCAACTGAGCTACAAGTGTTGACGTATTAAAGATATTTAGTATAATTTTATTTTTGTTCAATGCAAATTTATGATTTAAATGTTTTGACACTTGTATTGAGTATAAATCTAAAGTGTTGCCTTGGTTTAAAGAGACCCAAAATACTCATGAATTCATAACAAATACACGACACAAAGCATCTAACAATCAGAGTTCCTTCCTACCTCAGTTTTAGGTGTGTTTTTGGACACTAATGTCTTCTCCGATAGTACACGTTGCTTTCTTTGTTGTACCCTAAGCGAAAAATGAGTTCTCTTAGCGAAGCTCATAATCCATTTTAAAGGACTTGCATTCATGAACATTAAACCTCAGCCACCATTTTTCCTTTTTGTTCTTACTTTTCTTTTCGTTATAATTATGTGTTGCAACACCGGAATCATTACTTTTATATTTAGTTTTTTTTTTTTTTTAAACGTTAAACTTCATTAAACCGAGCAAGGCCTCAAAAACCAAGACCGCTCAAAACAAACCAGTTACAACATATACAATGGGTACTCAACCCAATTATTCCAATTAACCATATTTACTTTAGATCTAGCCTTTAACCACAAAAATGCCATCGCTTTTACCATCGCCATAACCTCAACCGTCTTAGGATCCGAGTCTTGGAACACTTTCTTATTTCGCTCCTTCCATATGGCCCAAATAGTCACCATGAAAATACTTCGAACTATACGTTTCCCTATGTCCGAAACTGGAAGATGGTCTTGCCAAGTCTGCAAATCGGCCATCGAGTTACACACCACAGGCATACTACGACACCAGCTCCACACCTTACACCAAACCTCGAACGCGAACCTGCAATTAACAAACAAATGATTCACAGTCTCGCCTTCACCACCGCACATCGGACAGCAGACGTTAGACAGCATAATCTGTCTTTTAACCAATTCAACTCGGGTAGGAACTCTTTCTTTATCCACTCGCCAAACCAGAATGTTAACCTTGATCGGAAGCCAGTTCTCCCACCTCATCCTCTGCGCAGTGGTGCTATACAGATTCTTTCTGAGGGCGTTTTTTACTGCAGCAACAGAAAAATCTCTGCTGTAATTCTGATCCCAGCCCCATACGTCTGCAGAATTGTTAAGCCGAACCGCAGCCAACATATTCTCCACGTCCTGCACCTCAGAAATGCCTTCTACAGTATACACACCCTGGTTCCACTGATCAATAATAAGCGTCTGATTGCTTTGTGTCTTCAATCGTTCAGCCACAATAACATTCTTGAAATTGTCTTTAGAAAAAAGAAGCGGCCATCTAACATACAATGGCGAAGATCCAAACCACACATCCTTCCAGAAGCTGATGTGTCTACCATTCCCAAGCTTACAGGAAAAAAGATCCTCTATCCTTCTACCATCGAAACGAATCCTGTCCAGAGCATTGACAATGGATTTCCATACCCCACTTAGCGTTTTCTTTACTGGAATAAAAACCCATCTATTACGACCACCGTGCAGGCTAATAATAACTTTTCTCCATAGACCTTCATAATCCGTCTTGAACCTCCAAGCCCATTTAACAAGCAACGCTGAATTAACCTCTGAAATCTTAGATATACCCAAACCCCCAAATCCTTTAGGCCTTGAAACAATATCCCAAGAGACCCAATGCACCCCTTTCCCATCTTTATTTCCACACCAAAGAAACTTTCTCATGATTTTTTCAATGTTTTCCACCACCGCACACGGCGCTTTAAACAGTGATAAATAGTATACATGGAGACTCGCGAGCACTGATTTAATTAAAGTGAGACGACCCCCTATGGACAAAACCTTCGCCTTCCAAGATTGAAGCCTGTTTCTAATTTTCTCCATCACTGGTTCCCAATGCGAAATTCTATTCATGTTCGCACCTACTTTTATTCCTAAGTAGGTAAACGGGAGATCACCGACTCTACAACCCAACTCGTCCGCCATATAACTCACCTCATCACCCGAAAGATTGACTCCATATAAGAAAGATTTTTGAACATTTATCTTCAACCCCGAGCACATGTGGAAAATACGAAGCAATCTGTTAACCTGAACAATATTCTCGTGAGACCAAGACCCCAATAAAAGGGCGTCATCAGCATACAACATATGCGAAATGACCGGCCCATCACCCGAAACTTTAATGCCTTCAATATCCCCCATACGAACAGCTCTAGAGATCATATAGGCCAAGCCTTCCATCACTATTAAAAACAAGAAAGGGGATAAAGGATCTCCTTGTCTGAGCCCTTTCTGACACTCGAACACGAACGTCGGTGACCCGTTAACTAAAACCGCTGATCGAGCCGAGTGAATAATACCCTTAATCCACACACACCATCTATCTGGGAACCCCATTTGCTCCATGATAGAGATAAGAAAATCCCAGTTTACATTATCGTACGCCTTCTCAAAATCGATCTTTAACATAAACGCTTTTTTACCCACTTTCTTTAGCCAACCAATAAGTTCATTAAGGACAAGAGGACCATCCAGAATAAACCTATCCTTCAGGAAAGCAGACTGAGACTCGGAAATAACCTCACCCAAAACCTTCTTGATTCTACCTGCCACTACCTTTGAGATAACTTTATTGACCACCCCCACCAAATTTATAGGCCGATATTCCTTTAAACCCAAAGGCGTTTTATTCTTAGCTATTAACGTGATGTACGACAAGCTACATTCCTTACTAATCTGGCCCGTTTCATGAAACTGCTGGAAAATCCTTATAAAATCTTCCTCCAACTCCTGCCAAAAATGTTTTATGAACCCGAAATTAAACCCATCCGGCCCCGGGGCCTTATCAGACCCACACTCAAAAATAGCATGTTTTATCTCTTCCTTCGTGAAAGGGACAATCAAATCACAAGCCTTATCATACGAAAGCTTCCTCATATCACCGCAATGTAAATAAGGCCGTCGAACATGCTTTTCCCGAAAAAGCTCTCTATAAAACCGGAACACTTCTCTCTTAACCAGTGGAGGTTTCGAAACCCATTCCCCATTAACCATGACCCCGTGAATCAAATTCGCCGCTTTCCTACCATTCATACACCTGTGAAAATATGCGGAATTATCGTCTCCCATCGATGCCCAATTCACACGAGCTTTCTGCTTCATATCTTTGTTATGTAACATCAGAATTCTAGCCACTTCTTCCTTACTCTCTTCCCATATCCATAACTCTTCATCATCAAGAGACCCATTTTCTAGTTTAGTTTCCAACCTAGATATGTCTCTGTTCAAGCCATTTAAAACCTCCCCTTCATTTTTCGAAGCTTGCTTCCACCATAACTTGAGACCCCTTTTTACCTCCTCTAGTTTTCTATATAAAGAAATATCCGCAAGGCCATCAAAATTGACATTAGTAATCGCCTTCTTGACCACTTCTTCACATCCATCCCTATCCAACCATGAATCAAACCACTTGAAAGGTTGGCCCCATAGTTAGAATCAACAACCGCTAAAAGGATTGGACAGTGGTCTGATAATTCCCTGTTCAACGCACGAAAACAAGCCCCATGCCATTTATTAAACAAAGCCTGGCAAACCAACATACGATCAATTTTACTCATCTTCACCGAGTCGCCAGTACCTGAGAGAAAAGTAAACCTGTTTCCCTGCATATTAAATTCTTGCAAACATGCTTCGTCAATAAAATTGTTAAAATCCTGCGCCGCTCTATTATTAAATTTAGAATTTTTCCTCTCCTCCACCCATCTAACTGAGTTAAAATCTCCTAAAAATATCCACATCCCCGGCTTTCCCTGCATAATACCCAATAAACTGACCCAAAGAGCCCGTTTTTCCCCAACCTTCTGAGGCGCATAAACATTCACGATGTTGATCACTGACCCATCTTCAACTAAATTACCAGAAATTAACAAAAAATGGTCATCCTTAACAGTTTGGAACCTTTTAAATTTTCTCGGATTCCACACCGTAACTATACCTCCCGATCTACCTCTAGCCCCCACAAATTCAGTTTCAAAACCACCATTACCCCAAAGAGAAGCGAAATCGAAATTATCAGCATCCGACAATAGCGATTCTTGTAAACCCAAAACATCAACTTTATGAAAAGACACCAATCTTTTAACCCACGCCGGTTTCCCAACCGACCCAATACCCCTAATAATCAGTGAAAGAAAATTCATTGCAAACCTGTTTGTGGCCCTTCTCCTTCAATAGACTCTGTAATCAATTTTTCGAACCCATTGAGATTAACCCCCAATTGGCCGCCAAAATCAATAGTTGCCTCCAGTTCTGTATTACTTTGTTTATCCTCTTCTCCATTGCTCGCCTTCTGTTGTACTATGTCTGTTTCCGTATTCCCTTCAACCTCCAATAAAACCTGAAAAGAATTAGAAACACTAATTGGGTCCCCTCCTCTAGTCTTGACCACATTCTGATCCTGGCCCATAATGAACGGATCCAACCCAAAAGGGTCCTCATCAACTTTGGACTCCTTGTTGGGCCTATCATTGCTACTATAGTAACTTCCACCATAATCTAGGCCCACATCCCTAACTTTGGTTTTTTCTTTTTTACGCTTATTGTTCCTATTTGCTGCAGGTTGACTTTTCTCAGTATAATCGTCATTCCTCAAGTCATTGTGTTCCACAAAAATCGGCATAACTCTCTCCTCAATAATGTCCTCATTACTCTCATTGACTATGTCATTAATGTTTTCAACACCAATCCCCGAAAAATCCTCCATTTCCTTTTCCACTCCTACCGGAGCATCCGCCGGAATATTCCGTTGTTCAGAAAGATTATCGCCTGAGACCTCTGGTTGTGTTTCCGGATAATACCTTTCTTCCACGAAGCAAGATAACCACTCTTTCTCTATCTCCTCTATCCAAACCTTGAACGTTTTACCACGCCATTTGAGAAATAACACCTCTTGAATACGTCCTCCTTGTCCCACTAACACCCCTAGACAATGAAAAGATGAATCTTTCTCCAAGCATGTCACGTCCGTTCTTCTAACCACTGTGCCGATGTGACCCCCAATAAGATTGAACACCTGCTCTTCAAGTAAACACAGAGGGACCCCCACCACCTTAACCCAAGCAATTCTCTCAAAAGGAATCTCCTGCCCCACCCAAATAGCCACCGATGCAAATTGCTCCGGCCTACCCCGAAGTTCGTCCATGGCCATAACAGCATGCTCCTTCGTCTTAAAGGAAATCAGTATTGACAACCCCCCAAAACAAGAAACTACCCCTTCCCCGAGACCCATCTCAAACAATATACAGTTGACCTTTTTGAGCACATCCAAAGAAACAACTTTCACCACCACCGATTTTTCATGCAGATCGACGTGAGCGTTGATACTATCATCAACAATTAAAGTCTTACCCTTAGCAGCCCCAGAATAGGCTTCCATAAACGACATGGAGTTTGAAGCAAATTCATTCCTGGTGCCATGCATAGGATCCACATTCGCATGCTTCTCCTTCTTCTCCGTATATCTCCCATTGACCGGAAACTTCTGATTACGATCATTCACTTCCCCCTCCTCCAACACGAACCTGGCTACATTGACTTTCAGTTTAAACTCGCCCATGCGAATCGAGGAAAGGACTCTCTCCATCTCTTTACGATCCTTGACATCGATCAGAGATACAAAACCAAACCGCTTCCCTTCCTTGTCTCGCTTCCTAGCAATATAGATATCAAAAATAGACCCGAAATTCCTTATCTCCTTTGCTAAATCATTCCCGCTGCATCTATCCGGAAGATTAGACACGTAAAACTTCGTTAACCTTGACAAAACTTCAACCGGAATATACTTCCGGCGAGTCCCCATGGCGGCAGTAGGGTTTTTTCTTTACTTTTATATTTAGTTCTCTTTTAAACTATGTGTAGTATTTTTTTTGCCACATATTTTGTTAACGCGTTTTTACAATTTTTAATTTTTTTGCCACGGATTTTATTACATTCTATCTAAATAAATATTCTCTCCGCTTCGCTATTAATATCTTTTATGATATTAAATTCGATGCACCAAGAATCAAACAAGGTTGTCTGAGTTTGCACTCACGTACACAACACTAATTTAAACTCGTTGGTTGTTGGTAACGGGTTCCTTTCAATAGTATTTAATCAATAAAACAGTGACTATGAATTGCACTTATCTACAACAACTTTACGAACCCAAATCTGATAATTACGATAGCTCAAGATTGCATGATCTATATGTGCACTTCATTATATATATAGCTAAACTATTATCCCGTCCAATACAAGTTGCAACACAACTCTTCATCTTGCAACATGAAATCCCTTTAGCAAACTTGAAGCAAAAGGTAGCCAGATCGCGCAGATGTAAAAACACTTTATTTTAAACTATACTTTTATTGAGCAAACAAGTGCATATTAAATCGTTGGATTGTTTTCCATTATAGCTATACCGGTCAACTTTTTTCTTAATATAAAAATAAAGGTAATGTTACCAGTCAGATGCCACCATATTAATTTCTGTCACATTCCATATACATCAATATCACAATGTAGGCCAAATTAAAACTATGACCATATTTCTGAACAATAATTGGTGGGTGCCTTCTAGAATTAGGTCATTGCTTTTAGATCGAACTATATTTGTCACCTATATATGGATCTACACTAAGAAACTTCTCACTTATCAGCATGGTTGATATGATCATGATCATATGATCGCTCAAATGAACGAAGGGGTAATAAAAGAGCCCAATAAACAAGTTGCTCAATGCTGAGGCTGCTTTTCCTTTAATGGTGTGATGCTTTGGTATTTTAGAAAGAATGCAAATCCTACATTTGTCGTTGTTTGTACTTAATGGGTTGGTGGCAGAATATTTCATTCGAATCACGTTTTATTATTATTATATGAAGAAAGAATGAAATCGAGGAAATTAATATTATATTTTGCTTATTAATATACAAGTAGACCTTAAATCTTAATTAAAAATTTAAAACCCTAAAAAGGCCAAATCCTTTATTGCCGTGAAAAAATGCCTTTCAGTTTGCTATGCCTATGGTAAAATTAGGGCTGGCAATTTAGACACGAACACGATAACCTGACACGAACCTACACGATTTTAACAGGTTTCGTGTTTGGCCTTAACAGGTTTCGTGTCTATAACAGGTCGACACGTTAAGACCTGTTTATTTTCGTGTCGTGTTCGTGTTTACATGTTTCGTGTTTGTGTCTTATCGTGTACGTGTCTTAACAGGTCTTATCGTGCCTTATCGTGTTTCTTATCATGTCTTGTCGTGTCTTATCGTGTCTTGTCGTGTTAACTTTTTTTACTAGGTGTTCCTTATCGTGTCTTGTCGTGTCTTATCGTGTTAACCTGTTATACACAGGTTCGTGTTCGTGTTTGAAAAAAATGACACGATTAGATTTCGTGTCGTGTTCGTGTTTACAAGTTTCGTGTTCGTGTCTTAACAGGTTCGTGTAACCTGTTATGCCAGCACTAGGTAAAATACGTACCGATGACAGAGTATTTAAATTTCAAGAACGTACACCAATTCTAACAAAGCCGCTAACAACGATCTGCCATATAAACTTTTCCCATAAATCCACCCATCCCAAACAATGACCGACTAGTTATAAGCTTGCAATACCCAATGGTGGCAAGTGGCAACACAAGGTTTTAGCATAAATAAATGGATAGCATATATATATATGAAGTTTTACCGATGGATATCTGTGGTAATGGGACTGTTGGCCCCGATATGAATTGTGCAGCGGAAATTAATAATCTAACAACAACAAGATCGATATACTAGAATATGAATATTATTAAGATCGAATAAAAGACGAATTCGGTATACAATTGAATGTTTTCAAGTGTGTGTTGTGCAAAGGAATGGAAACTTTGGATGTGTTCTTGATAACCGATCGAGAATGTCTTGTGTCTTCTATATATATGTTTTGAAACGTTGCCTCCTTTTGTTGTGAACCGTTGCAAATTTTTCCCACCGGTTGACTTTGAGTTTCCCTCCAAAATAACTAACATAACCGTTGGTATTTTGTCCTTTGCAGCCTTCATCTTTGTCCTCAGCAAACATGTGTTTCCGATTGTTTCTAGTCTTCGTGTCATGTTGCTTTGGTCTTTGATTTGCTTCCAGTTTGTTCCTTTGATCGATCTTCGGTGTATACTATCTACTAAACTAAGTTTCATAATCATATGTTCTAACTATTACAAGTTATATACTACATACATACATTTACAAATACTAACACAACATATACGAAAATATAAGTTTAGGTTATATTTACAAATCAACACTCACCCCTAAATATAACTAGGGCTCATGGGACTTGTCGGTAGAGTTTCTATGGCTTCTTTGAGGGCTATTTCGGCTTGTGTGAAGTCGAAATTTCTTCTTTTCATGAACCTTTTTGCTGCCCTCCAATCACCACCCATGTACAAGGCATAGTCTTCTTCATTTGGCTTCATTTCTTTGCTTGACGATTGAGCATCCATAGACATGTTTGGTGATGTATTTACCCTTCTTACTTGACTACTTTCATGCCTTTCTTTCACCATATTTTCGGTTGTTTTGCGGGCATTTTTGTGGACAATGTATTGCCAATCTAAGACATCAAGATATTGTGCATACAAGATTCTTATCATGTCCTTGTCCTCATAGTCAAATCCCAATTCCTTTGCTATCACAACCCATAAGTTATACATAGATACCCTCTTGTGTCCACCTTCTTTTTGTACCATTATGTACAAATCATACAACTCAACATACTTCCCATTTTCAAACCTTGGAGGAATTGGTCTATCTGTTATACCTAGGAATTCCTTTAGAAACCATGAAACCATTTGTATAAATGCTCCTTTAAGTATGTTTCTATGTGCCCAAGGAAATTCCATATCATGTATGATATTCAAGAACTCAATGCATTTTTCAAGTGAATCAATATATATATTATCTACGACATCATCTATATTTTTTATGATGCCATCGGCTTCGGCCGAAACTATATCAAAGTAATTGTTCATATAATTTTCTTTTGATCTTATGTGATCACTATCATCTTCCAATTCTTTTGATATTTCTTCTCTTGATTCACTTGTGTGTTCTATAAATCTAAATTGCATGCTTTTGTCCTTGAACATATTTTCTACAATACAAAAGTTTCCCACAATTTTTACTACAAAACCTTGTAGTTTAAGTTGTGGAAGACTTAGTATATTGTCCTCCAAATCGGTTGAATAAAACACATTTGGTATCACCAAATTTTGATCTTCAACCAATACACTAACAATACCAACCCCTCTAACAAACACAAATTCTTTCTTGATTCTACTTTCCACTCCAAACGATTTTTTCAATTTAAGAAAGAAATCTATGTTACCCGAAATGTGATTTTGTATGTTTGGACTTACGTACCACAAGTCTTTCCACAAGCCAACATCGGATCCTTGAAGAATATAATCTTCACCATTTCCAAAAAACTTCTCGGGATAATATGAAATCCCCGTGTTTATGGCATCCCTTATCAATTGTGCGCTTTCTTCCCTTTCTTTTATACCACAAACCCCTATAAGATGACCCGGTTGCTTGCAATAAAAACATCTTCTTGTCTCAATCCCCCTTCTTCTTAATTCTGCTTGTCTTTCCCTTCTTCGTCTATATCGTGCCATATATCTTGGCCTTGGTCCAGAGTACGAGATTCCCGTAGATTCAGACATGATTTAATTATTTTGTGAGTGCTTTTGGAGTGTGACCGTGTGATATATTGAACCGTATATGAACGATATTGAACCGAAACAACAGGAACTGATGGAGTATATATGAATGAACCGGATTGAAACTTGAGTTTTTGAAATAGACTCTAATGGAAAGACTACAAACTTATGACTTATGTTTATTTGTTTGAGACGGACAGAAACAATTAACCGAATATGATCGAGTAATTGATTAAGACTGGAACAATATTTAACCGACTATAACACAAACGAATAAACTTACTATAAACTTAATGATGGACACAAACAAAACGATGAATGATAGAACTTGTGAACAGATATGATCGGAATAATACAAAGAATCTATGAGCGATATATAACGAACGATATTTGTAACCGAATGATCTTTAAACTATGGAACATACGTAGTATCTTGACAATTAAGATCAGAACTATGAACAATTTTGTAAATCCAAACGAGTATACGATCGAACAATACTTACAGATTCAAAGACGATCAACAAACGAAGTATGATGAACTTTCAAGTGAAATAATAGAGCGATTTCTAAAAGAAGAAAACTGGCTCTGATACCAGATTTGTTGGCCCCGATATGAATTGTGCAGCGGAAATTAATAATCTAACAACAACAAGATCGATATACTAGAATATGAATATTATTAAGATCGAATAAAAGACGAATTCGGTATACAATTGAATGTTTTCAAGTGTGTGTTGTGCAAAGGAATGGAAACTTTGGATGTGTTCTTGATAACCGATCGAGAATGTCTTGTGTCTTCTATATATATGTTTTGAAACGTTGCCTCCTTTTGTTGTGAACCGTTGCAAGTTTTTCCCACCGGTTGACTTTGAGTTTCCCTCCAAAATAACTAACATAACCGTTGGTATTTTGTCCTTTGCAGCCTTCATCTTTGTCCTCAGCAAACATGTGTTTCCGATTGTTTCTAGTCTTCGTGTCATGTTGCTTTGGTCTTTGATTTGCTTCCAGTTTGTTCCTTTGATCGATCTTCGGTGTATACTATCTACTAAACTAAGTTTCATAATCATATGTTTTAACTATTACAAGTTATATACTACATACATACATTTACAAATACTAACACAACATATACGAAAATATAAGTTTAGGTTATATTTACAAATCAACAGGGACCCATTAATAATCACCTAGAAAGATTTTGTGGTAATCTTAGCATAAATCATATCCTAAATTATTGACAGATCCTTGTCAGCTTAGAGTTCCTACCAAAACTGACGAAACTTGGGATTTGGGGGGGGGGGGGGGGGGGGGTTGGTGTTTCTTTTTAGAAAAATCGGATAAGACAAAGTTTTTCTCAAGAATGTATAGTTTCTACGTAAGAATTTGATTCTTCAAACCAGACCAATATGACGTTAGTTAACTGCCACACCAGAACTACCGTCTACCAATGTTAGTTATATAACTACCATTGCTAGTTATAGCCATTATATCGGTTATAATCTTCTTAACTATCGGTGGAGTTGCTCCGGTTCACATATCTTTGCTCACTTAAACTACCGAGGCTATTTAGTATCGGAAATTAAGATAGTCTTCAATTATCCAAAATAGCCCGATGACACTAAAACCATAAAGAATGATAAGTTCTATTGGTTGTAGTGTATCATGATAAGCTATAATGTATATTAAAAGGTATATTTTGTTACGATATGTCATATCATTTTCTTTAACGGCGAAAATTTATATGATATAGGTCATATCTTGTTGTACATATTTACTCTTAATGAATCATATTTTTTTTTCTCTTTGTAATAAGTCATATCAGTCTTTAATCAGTTGTGTTTTAAAATTGATCATATATTTTTTCTTTGTAATAAATCATATCAGTTATATTTAGTTACATTTTATAATTGATCATGCGATCGTAATGGATCATATTTCTTGTGGTGGGTTATAATGTCACACCCTCAAAATCCACTTGCGGAGTTTTACCGCGAGGCGCATGACAAACCAGCATCCAAGTCAACGATCACAATAAACAAATCTAAATGAACATATGCAATTTCAAAAACATAGTTTAAAATCCCCAAATACAACGGAAGCTTATTCTCAAACATAATCCAAAAGTAAACCAAATTATTCAATGTTCGAAAACCATGCAATCCTAACTAGACGCCGTGCAGACGCGTGCGCCCTAGTTCAGTTGTGCTACCTTAGCGACCTGAGAAAACATGTAAGAGATACGTCAGCACAAAAATGCTGGTGAGTTTACAGGTTTGTAATTAAAGTACCAAGTTCAACCTGTCCATACTATAACCAATCGAAAACCAAAGTACGCTAGCTAGGCGTATGTTTTGTTACTACCACGATTGGAAAACCATTACTAACTCGCAAACCAGATGTCGTGCCCGAATAGTAAACCTGTTCCCGTTTGAGACAATATGCACCCGCCGACCCTCCAAGCCGACAAGCGGGGTTGGTCACTCCCAATAGATCTATTCACATTTCCCCGTTGTGCTAACCCGCACATTCATGGTTTCCCCCGGGACTTCCAGAGATCGTATAGTAAACCATAGAAACCCATAGTATGACAGTTGTTACCAAAACATAAGTTTAACACATGTTTTCTCCCCCAAAAAGTGAAACCAGTTAAAAGAGGGGCCGTAAACTCACCTTAACGTGCAAGCAAGGAATCCGAACAACAAGCAATATATGCTACCGACACCCTAATAACAGTGTCACTAAGTGAGTATAGGCGTAATATCATTACACCATATAACTCGTTTGTCCAAGGCGTTTTAAATGTTCAAAAGTGTGTATGCGACGCCTAGTGATTCTACATGCAATAGTAAACCCTATGGACTCGTTGGTGAATGAGTTGGTTACCATTTAGTTTCTACCTCTCGTATGTGTCACAAACAAGTGTACTTCAGTTATATGCCAATTCCAGATCACCTAAGACCTCAATTAATCACATAAGCACATAATACACAATCTGTGTTTTCAGGACAGATTGTGCGCCATCAAAACGAATTTATTTAAAATAGTAAATCAGTGAGTTATCCCCCCAAATTTTTACTGAATTTTCTTTGGGATTCACTTGACAATACCTATTTTTGTTTAGTCTTAAATCCAAACACAAAAATAATTAAAATTCGTCTAACTCAGCTATGTTCAGAAAACCCTCCTAACAGGTCAGTTTGGTAGATAAATTCCCAAAAATTGTGTATTCATCCAAACGGGATGAATCCACTTGGAAAACTCATATTACTCCAATATTAACCTTCTGTAAAAATTTCACAACCCAACTCTTTATAAAACTTGATTTATGATGTTTCAAAGTTGACTCAGTTTGATACCCGAAATTCTGACCTGACCTATTTTAAATGAAAATTCCAAAAACATATCAAACAACATCCAAATCAGATGATTTTGCCCATTCTAAAAAGCTAAGACTATGTACAATCTATTCATGCAAAGAATCGATCAAACCAATTATTTTCAAGCCACGAAACAGACCCTACAAGTCGACATTCAGAATCTGTCCAGATTCTAATCATGCAATATTATCAATTATATCAAACCCTAGTTGCATATTTATCAATCAACAACACCTAATAATCAGCATACAACATTAGTAAGAACCACATCTGATCAAAACCCTAATTATACATCACAAACATCATTATTCACAAACCCTAGAAGTCTAAAACATCAAGAACATGCATAATCATGCAAAACATATAACATTCATTATATAACAATGTGCTTGACCCTTTTAATCTTCGTAATCATCATGTTTTAACTTTTATAAAATACTTTCAGACCTGGACAAACAAGGTTTTGATGTTTTAAAACAATTTAAAGAAGATTAAAACATAAGGGAATGAAGATTATACCACAAACACTCCAAAACAACCAACCGAACGCTCTCCAAGCTTCCCGATTGATGTTCTTGAGCTTTAGCAGGTGGTTTAGGGTTAATAATTCGTGTGGGGCAGAAAGGGGGCGATTAGGGTTGAGTTTAGGAGATACAAGAGGCTTAAGGTTGCTTAAATAGTAGTTTAAGGCGGTTTAACCACGTCAGCGTGTTCCGAACACCCGTTCGGAATTGTGAATGGCCGTTCGAAATGGTTTAATCCGTTTTGAGCGGCCCAGTTTGTTGTATAGCCTGTTTTCTTTGATGTTTTCATTATTTTGGGCCATACCAAGCGTAACCCCATGTTTTAAGACCCCAACCAACCTCATGCTCCACTTTTAATAATTTTTATTAACGTGTTTGGTTTAGGTTCACATAATCACGTATGGTTTTCACATAAGTTTGTCAGATATCACCGAGACACATAAGTTTATTATTCACCAACGTCCGAGATTCACTAATCATGTAATCACATATTAACTCACAACAATGCACGTATGTCCTATCTAGCTATCTAGCTAACCCTCGTTAAGTATAATGTACGCGTGACTCGCTAAGGTAGACTTTAATCTAGACAACGTTGTTAACCAGAATTTGCCGGGTGTCACATATAACGAGTCAAATATATATATGGTGACGAATCTAGAAAAATATTCAGTGTTATCCCAAAAAAAAAAAAAAAAAAAAAAAAATATTACTGCACATTCATACTATGTAAATGAAAAAAAACATAGTAAAAATAAAATAAAAAAGTACCAAACAGGTTTCTCCTCGTTCACGAACCGAGCTAGGTGGAATGTTGCTTGTACTTGGCCCGTTTACCATAAACTCAAAAATCGAAAGAGCATTTTTCAAGCATTATGTTTTCCGAGAGAGCAACTAGTGGTCATCTGGTTTAAATTTGCTGAGAGTGAATTACGATATTGGGCCTCATGTTTTTATGCCTTACAAAATAACCACATTTCCTATCATATTTTTTTCACCGACGAAGTGAGAAGTTGACTGTAGAGAACAATGAGAGTGAGAGCGAGAGACAATCAACTTAGGGTGAGAGTGGGGGACAATAAGGCGATGACTAGATTGTCTGGGCCAAATATCGTCTCTTTGCGTCTTATACACAAAAATAATTCAAAAATATAATTGCGTATTTGTATATATAGTAAAAATAATTCAAGTCGAACCGAGCTAAGCAGACATTTGCTCTTGCTTAGCTCGTCTTACAAACCAAATCGAGCTTCTCGTTTACATCCAAGCATAAACTAAACAAGATTTTTCTGAGTGAGAGACGAACGATTTGTACATCCCTACTTGAGATGAGAAGAATTGTGACAGAGAGAAAAACAAAAGTAATTAATATGTTATCTTCATGATTACATTACGAGGTTTCTAAATTGTGATAGCCCAACATGAACCTCGGTCTACATGCATTACACTATTACCCTAAACGTATTACCTTTTTTTTTAACGACAAATTTCTACTTCTTGTAGGATTTGAACCCATGACCTCCCCTTAGGCCTTAGGTGTTTCTAGAAACTTTGCTTCTACCATTGGGTCATCAACCCCAATCCTAAACGTATGACCTAACTATAAATATATCTTGTAAGATAATATTATATATAAGTTTATAACGCTATAATAGTATGAGTCAGTGGACTTCTCAATATCATGAAACGTCATAAAAAACATTTTCTTAGAAGAATATTGAAAGGCGTGCTATCAAGATCTCAAGATCATTTCCTTTGAATAATTACTAGTGGGAATGCCCGCGCGTTGCCGCGGGTATTTATGTTTTATTTTTCGCACATTTTTGGGCGGGTTTCATGTATATTAGTTACGAAATTAATTTGATAATATAACTAACATATCAATTCACGGAGAGTAAGTGGGTATAAACAAAAGAATTGACATAAAAAAAGTATATTGACGCCATTTTGTATATGTAAATCAATAATTCTTACCCATTAGTCAAATGGGGCATCAATATATGTTGTCAAATAAAAGAATCTTATATACCATAATTATTACTCAAATAGGTTAATTTGGGTTAGGACTTATCCTCAAACAGTATCAAGTCAAAAGAAACATACCTGAACTCATGATAGATCATTCCATTTGCTTCTGACATGACACTCATAGACCACATGAGGCGATGTGCACGCACCTTTTGAAGTGCTATGTCATTTGTATCATATTCCAACTACACCAGTCTGCAACATCATAATTCATAACATAATATTATCAAGATAAGTCTTTAAGTACGGAAATAACACGTACTTTACGGTTAGACTACTGCCTTTGGTTTTGAAATTATATATTGCCTTCGGTTTTGAAATTATATATTTAATGGACGTGATCTTAATTTTTGGATATGCAACCTTGTTGCAAAGGCTAACCCTTTTAACATTACACATTTTATTGTTTACTTAGGGTGGTTCGGTTGTCCGTGATGGAATTTGTGATTTTGTTATATTGTTGTTTAGTTTGACTAATTGAAAGATCAAACTGTAGTCAAGAACAAATGTTATAGTTTCAAAGCCTACTCCATTAACCTTTTCTTAAAATAATCCAAGCATGGAACATATACGAATTTGCAAGTTCCCAACTAATCACATTTAATATTCATTCTACTGTTTTTGCAGGTTGCTACTACATTGGAGTTATATTGATCAGTCTCCGAGAACCTGCAATATTTCTTTCCTTGAACATATGCTAATGCTAATGCAGCGATTCCTTTGATCATCTATTTAATGCATGTGTGGTATTTGTTACCATTGCTATTGCTTCACTATTTGTTGAGAATTTGTTTTGTTTTGTAAGCGTTTCAAATTATTGCGGCCGCAACATCGCGCGGGTTGAGTACTGGCCTAATGGGTCAAAAAAATAATTTTTTATATGGTTCTTGTAGACCACATTTTCGGATTCAAAGATTTAAAAGCCATTATTTCATGAAGTGATTTGGGAATTTTGTTTATGCATATATACAATTGTCAGGATTGAAATGTTCCCAGAATGGGCCAGTGTTAAGTAAACGGGTCACATCCAACTTTACAAAATTATCCATGCAGACCTACATAAAGTAGTGGAAAGGGAGTTTGAAATGGCCTTGTAGGACCGAGTTATAGACTTATGGCAGAAATAAAGAACAAGAATGTTGTTGAAGCCTCTGCCTATGATATGAGGAAAATGGTAATTTATATTATACTTTTAGCAACCGAAAATACACACATAGAAATCCTGACTCATGCTTGCCTTTGTTTTCCCACCTACATGATAAGCTGGATGAGAAACATTTATTGTTGAGCTTCATGAAACAAAAGATGGTTGTATGAGGATGGATAATATGAAACAAAGGTCTACATATTGGCAGTTTTTACTGCGTTACTAATTGATTTACTTGCAATAACCGGAGCAACGAACAAAATTCAGCAATCTAGCAGAACTAATGCATCATGAAGTAATTAAAAGAAAAGAATGTGATTTGATGAAAACCTTGGCAAGAAGGTTGAAAGTTGATCAAGCATCTTCGTCTCCAATCGTGCACCACGCCTCAACATCAACCGCCCTCGCCTATACTTTTCAAATTCATATATACATTTTTTAGCTCAAAAAATGTTGTAAATTAGCGTTAACATAGGAGATAAAAGTGTACCTTGGAGATGTAAATTAGCGTTAACATCAGATGATTGGATATAAATAAAGTCGTATTAACCCATAAAAGTGCAGTTTTTTTAACCATAATGCAGAATTTTAAAAACGTATTAAACGCACCAGAACATGATGCAGAATTTTAACCCCTAAAAGTGCAGTTTTTTGAACCCATCAAAGTGCAGAATTTTGAAACAAGCGCTGCAAAATTTTGACACATGTAAGTGTAGAATTTTGATACATTCGCTGCAGTTTTCTTAATCCCTAAAAGCAGAACATTAACCCCTAAAAGTCTAGAACTTTGAAACAACCGCTGCATAATTATGACACATGTAAGAGAAGAATTTTATAACATCTGATGCAGTTTTTTTAATCACCAAAAGTGCACTTTTTTGACCCAGGTGTAGAATTTTCAAACAAACGCTCGAGAAAATTGAAACAATGTTGCAGTTTTTAACCCCTAAAACTGCAGTTTTCAACCCGCACAAGATTTTGATTTTGATTTTGACACAGTAATAATATTGAACTAATGCGATAAAGAATTGTGTACCTCTCTAGGGTTGGCCCAGTTGTCAGGATTAGAGTCGAGGCTGAACCCAGTGTCTTGAAATACCAAACGCTGCGTAGGAAAAACACACACATGAACCTGAAAAAAATCTAATATAAATTAAGGCCTCTATCGCCTCAAGTATGAGACGCGCTTTCTTAAACCATATTTGGTTGAAAGTTTTACTATTAATTTATCATTTTTTAATGATGAATGCCATTTGGAAATCATGGGTGGTTACCACACCTGAACAATTTAGTATATGTCATTTTATAAAAAACATGGATCTTTCCCACGATCTGTCGTGTTAATGTGGTTAGTACCTGTTCATTTAGTAAATAGCTCAAAAGAGTAGGGTCATATATGAAACTTTGACTTGAATGACAAAAGTGGAGACGAATTTTACAAAGTCAAACATAACACATTCTACTAACATACTTCTACTTAACCAAAATTATAAAAAACACAGATGAGTAGATGTGTATTTGTACCTCAAGTTAATAATGAAGGAAATTAGATTAAGTTGAGATGATGCAACTTAAATATTGTAATACCTTTAACCAAAATGATTGTAGACCACATCCAATTTCCCCAGGTTAGTGCTCAATGAGCACTGCTCACTGAGTTGCAATGCCATGTTAGTGCTCAAATTTCGATGTTATAATGTTCATCAACTCAACTTAACGATTTTTTGGTCGGATCATACTCGGAACAAACTATAATTCTCAATCCTTTGTACTCACTATATATAGAGACTATATTTCCTAATTCGGTAAAGTAAAATATACCTCAATATTTGTTCAACCCGAGTTGTGTCATGATGAAAGGCGATTGAAGCCCAAAACACATAATATACTGAAATAACCAAACAAAAAGATTGTAAGATACAACAAAGGTACACAACCAAAAATACTTGGAAAGCTGTAAATGAAGCAAAAACGATAAATATAACAGGTGTATCCTCACCAATAAGCACCAACATATTATATATATAAACCAATGTGGTTTTGCTCCATTGCTCCAACACATTATGTAGAACCAAAATTCCACAATATCAAACATGTTTTGTATTATTGACTGCCAAAATCATTGACTTAATAAAGACTTTATAATGACAACCATCGGGCAGCTGAATGGTCTTACCAAAGAGCTCAATAGTCGGAGACAAAAAAACAACTATGACAAGTTAGGCGACTGGCTCCATCTCTAAATTTTTTTTCTCTCCTCCATCTCCTGGAGACAAAAAAAAAAAAAAAAAAAAAATACAATTATAACATGGCCAATACCATTAAGGCATCCCTGAAGAAGATCAGAAGATGGCATCTTCGATCACTCATCCAAATCTTTGTTAACTGTTGGAGTTCTGTTCCTTTGAGTTCAGTAAGAAAAACCTAAGATGACCATCATAACTTGTAACGATCGAAAATGGAACTTATGATATGTGCTAATATTGACCGACACATTACAACACGATGATTAAAGATGAAGAGGAGCTGATATTAATAATCAAAATTACATTACCTAAACTCCTTTGTATTGAAGGAAAAGAAGACATGTTATTGTGATAATAATAAGAGGCTATTGAAACTGAAAGCTCGGTATTGATGATGAGTTAACAATCGGAAGAAGAAGCATATTGTTGAAGGGGGTTATGATGAGTCAAGGAATTGAATGGAGTCTATTGGTATGCATTGAGGGTAAGGATGGAAACAATTTTATAGTTTTAACTAAAATGTCACAATAGATTTACTATTATACCCTTCTAAGTGTCTTAATGTTCCACAAAGTTCCAAATATACCCTCATTATGTAAGCATAAATCACTTGTGCATGTTGCTTCTTAAGTTGTACGGAATTGAAAATTACTATCCTGGTCGTCACTCTTCCTTTATAATGTACTAGTAGGATTGCCCGCGCGTTGCTGCGGGTATTTTTGGTCATCTAAGGGTGCGCATGGATCTGTTTGGCTTGGTTCGGTTTTTACAAAAAATCATAACCATATCCATAACAAACTTCGGTTATGGTTATTCGGTTAAGAATTCGGTTAAGTTATTTCGGTTATTAACCAAAAAAAATAAACTAAAACTAACTTTAGGGTAAACGTAATTTTATTATAGTAAAACTTTTACGTAGTTAATGTAAAACATAAATCTATTACATAAAGTTAACATTACAAGTTCGGTTCGGTTATATCAGTTAACCAAAGCTTCATAACCATTGGTTATGTTGGTTATCAGTTAAAATCGGTTCGATTGTGTCGGTTATGGTTAGATTATCGGTTATGGCGGTTAATTTGTTGAGCCCTAGTGTGATCCATATTATTTGAAGCTAAAGATCTTGAAAAAACCTTTTAGATATAAAATTGCTTCAAACCGAAGCATCTTGACTCAGTGATGTGACGTTGTCGTTATTCAAAACCATAGTTATCAGCTAAACTTTTTCGTTAGAACGGACTGTAAAGCATCTATTATCCACAGGTGTTTTCTTAAATAAAAGAAACCAAATTTGTGTTTTTTGAAGAAAAAAAAACATAAAAAGAACATGTGTGTTGTATATTAAGGGGATGTGTGAGAAGAACTTCGCTAAACTATGATGTTCAAACGTCCGTGTAATAAAACATTTAGTTTATCATAAACAACATTTTATTAGAAAAATAAAATAAATTAATACATGTAACACATTAGATATGTATAAAATACAAAAAAACACATTAGACATGTAACACATTAGATATGTATAAAATACAAAAAACAAACAATGTACAATTAATACTTTCCAACATTTGGTTATAGCTTAAACAACAAAGAATAGAGGAATGTTCCTCCCTAATACTTGTTTAACAACGTACGTTGCAACCCAAAATGGATCTATGTTTTTTGTTTTTATTGTATAGATACCGAATACATACTTGTGTTAAGAAAATTACATATGTCACACAACTCATGTCTCAAACATTGATTACGTAGATCAATAGCACTGAGCTAACAGAATTTGGAATGAACAGTGGAGCCATCTTGTTCAACTGCAACCTGAATGGCGTCTTCCTCGTCGCTCTGCGGGGCTGACCCACCCAGTTGCATCTCCAGGTTTGCGTTGACAGCAAAACAACTTGAGAAAAAGATGTTAACGAATGAGATTCAATAAAATATTTAGAGAAAAATAAAACTGTAAAAGAATCGTAATTGCGGGTTTACCGAAAAGCCTTTGGAGGATCATCGGAGGAGGGATGTTGGTGGTGGCGTCCGGAGGAAATGGGAACCGCCGGTCCAAAAGATGTGTTAAGAATGCATGAAATATCTTCTTCTATACTCTCCATATTTTCCATTGTGTTAATTAAATTAAATTGAAACAATAACTTTTAATCAATTGATCATTGGTTTCTTAGAAGGTGAAAGGTGGGAGGGTATTATGGAGATGAGATTTTAGTTTTTAACTAAATACAAAACACAAAATTACTATCATAACCTTCTAAGTGTCTTAATTGTCACAATTCTTCCTATAATGCCCTTAAATTTATTGCTTAAATATGTTGTACATGTTGCTTCTTAAGTTGTACGAGAATGAAAATGACCATGTTGGCCATCACTCCTCCTTAATAAGATAATATTATAGATTAAAAGATGATAAGATTTTATCATATGCTTTTGTTCTGCATTGAGGATAATAACTGAAAATATAATAATTACACAAGTCGATCTTGTAAGTTATTGAAATAAGTTCGACTAGATAAGCCCCTAGCTAGTTTGAACTTCGTTTATTCATGTCCACAAAACATGCTTTTCAAGCATGCATGTCCTTTGAAGAATCATCCGTACAAGCTATTTAGTTAAGAGTTTGTGCATTTTAATCGATTAATTTCATGATGTTTGGTCTTCAAATGTTATCTAGCTAGGGTATATATAGTTTTTGAGCTTAGCAAAAATACACGGTGGCAAATCTTTTATTTGGTTGTCTTACGTGGCCATATAGTACATGAAATTGAGTTTGATAGACTGGCCGACATCTTCGTTTTCACAAGTTAGGTCATGTTTCTCACCATCGGTCCGGTCTTTCACTAAACAACATTAGTTTGTTATTTGACTTTAGTACATGCAAAAGTTTTTTATTTGAAACTTGTCAATATTGTAACTTGAATTGTCTAATTTATTTTGTTTCTCTAAAATTCGCAACCAAACATGTCTCAATCGCCTAAAAAAAAAATTACAATACATTTGTGTAACCAAGTTTGCAACTAAAGTTTCCTCATACTTAAACTTGCCCTTCAAAATATTCACAACTAGTTTTTATCCCGGGAGCGTCCCGGGTTGAAATATCTAATATGACGTAATAAAATATCTAATATGATAACATAATTAATGACTTCCCAATATATGATTAATAAATATTATTATTATTATTTATTTTAAACAAATCTCTGCCATACGTTATCATATTCTAATATAAAAAAACGAATCTCTGCGTCGGGGTATAAATCTCGTGCCATTACAAAATATTATATAATGTCAAATGAATTCGGAAATTTGTAATCGATCATTCTAAAAAGAACTAACATGAAATAAGGAAAAAAAAGTTATTTACTGAAATATCGAACGCATTAGTCTAAGGGTTATATGATGCGTTAAAAAATTCATGGGTATATGATCGATATAGTTCGGGTATTTGGGTATGTGGTTTCGGGTAATTGGGTCCGGTATCACCTAATCCCAGGCCCGACCCAAACCCACAATTTTTTTAAACTAATCTCAACCTAACACAATACCTGTCGGGTTACAAAAAATAGGCGTTTTTTTTCTCCTTTTTTATATAGCACTATGGTACTCGTTGGAAAGATAATAAAACGCTCGTTAATTTGGTTTAATTTTTTTCTTTAAAAAATCTCGTATATAAAAGATATTCACGTTTAAAAGTTATGGGAGGAAACATGAGAGAGAAAATAATAAAGGTTTAATATTTACATTTAGTAGATTAGGTATTTAATTGATTAGGTTAAACCATATTTATTACTTTTCTTTAATTGGTCTAAGTTGTCACATCACATCCTATGTGGCATCTCTCAAATGAGAGATTGCATAAGATTATGACATGTAAGATTAATCCATTTGCAATATATATATATATAGATATAGATTCCAACAAGTGTTTCCACATTATATGTCATCTACATCTACCATTTGTGTTTATATCGCTTGACTTCTTCTCACCTTGGGTGCATTAAATTAGTTACAAGCTAAGTGATACGAGTTTACACTAATTGGGATCACCATGTAACTATCACAAAACATATCAAACACATCATATATGTATCAAAAGTAAAGATATACTCTAATATATACGATAATGAAATGTCCTACATACCATGACTAAGAGATATTAGGCATCACACTCATGGCCACACTTATAAAGACCTAGATCAATTGACACAGAAACACCAAAACACGAGACTAGCTGCATGAACTCACTTCGCTCTTTTTGTTATAAACCAAAGCACACGAACATTTCTATCACGTATGACGTATCAATGGACTTGAAAATGAAGATGCAAGGTTGAGACCATGCATACGAACAAGTTGTGCCACTTGTTTAAGATATTAGGTGACTAATCATTTGAGTGTTGGAATTTGGAAATTGAAAGATCAAGATAAACAAAGAAAATAATATAATTGTGGTCAGGATTTCACTTGAGCAAGAAATTTGATGGCCAATAGGATAATGATGGAGACCAATCGACCATGACTATAAATTTTGGGTCGGCCACTTTATGGCCTAAATAATACTTAGGCCGGTGGGAGTGGAGACAACCTAAATGGGTTGTTCTTCTTGTCACATAAGTAATATGGGTTGTTCTCTTTTTTGAGACAACCCAAGAGTATGAAGACAAGGGTATGAAGACAATCCTCCTCTCTTTTGTTATTTATTTATTATTATTATTATTATTAATTTCTGACCCATCGAATGGTTTTGTTAGACCATTTGACCCCAAATCAGGTTCACCATTTGAGAAATATATTATCATAAACACACACAAACCATAGATAGATAGAGAGAGACTAGAGAAATGGAAAAGGGGAGGAAAGGGGAAGCAACCACCACCATCTCCAGACTTCCATCTTCTCCGTCGAGCACCACCAACATCAGCTTTCAAGACACACAACACCAACATCAGCTTGCAAGACACACACACATCCCCGACGACCTCCATCTTCTCCGGCGCAACCCCTTCTTCTCTGGCGACAACCACCACCACCTCAACAACCGTCACTATTGGCGTATCAAATTGATTGCCTTCATTCTATTCAATGTCCCACATAAATAGTACAAGTTGACTCCTTAATTATAGGATATATTAATTACAATTTAAAACCATTGACTATTCTAAATATACACATGTGTCAATACGCCCCCGCAGTTGAAGCATCAGGTGGTCCGATGTTGAGACTGGACCGAAAGTCTTCAAACAGAATGCGAGGAAGGCCTTTGGTGAAGATATCTGCAATCTGATGTCTGGACGAAACATGAAGAACTCGAATGTGTCCACGTCGTACCTGTTCACGAACAAAATGAATATCGAGCTCAATGTGTTTAGTGCGTTGATGTTGCACCGGGTTGCCAGACAAATAGACGGCACTAATATTATCACAGTAGACAAGTGTGGTACGTGAAAGAGGATGATGAAGCTCAAGAAGCAGATTGCGAAGCCAACAAATATCTGCAACAACATTCGCAACGCCCCGATATTCAGCCTCAGCACTGGATCTTGAGACAGTAGACTGACGTTTGGAGGACCAAGAGATGAGATTGTCGCCCAAGTAGACACAATAACCAGACGTGGAGCGGCGAGTATCCGGGCAACCGGCCCAATCAGCATCCGTGTACGCCACTAACGATAAATGAGGAACAAAGCCAAGTAGTAACCCGTGATCAGATGTGCCCTGTAGATAACGAATAATGCGTTTTAAAGCATTCCAATGATCATGTCGGGGATCATGCATGTGCATGCAAATTTGTTGCACAGCGTAAGAAATGTCTGGTCTGGTGAATATGAGATACTGTAAAGCTCCTGCAAGGCTGTGATAAGTAGCTAGATCATCATGAGGAGGCCCTGAATCAGTAGATAATTTGGACTGAGTGTCAACCGGCGTGGCAACCGGTTTGCACGAATCCATGGCAGCCCGATGAATAATGTCCTGAACGTATGCCTGCTGAGATAGAAACATCTTGTCGCCAGTCCTAGTTACCTGAATGCCCAAAAAATAAGAAAGAGGACCTAAGTCTTTCATAGCAAATTCACCAGAGAGAATATTCATTAACCGCATGCGAAGAGCCTCAGTGGATGTGGTGAGAAATGTAACACCCCAGCCTGACGTGGCCGGGTTGTCGGGTCGGGTTATCGGAGTTACGCAGCGGACTTTAGGATATTGACAGTCTTGACTCTTCTAGGATCCACGTCATCATATCTGTTGGGTTACCTGAACACATGCCAAAAATAGTTTCTGTCAACATAAAGTTGGTGAGGTCGTGTATTTTATAAAGTGAATGGCCAGTTCATTTGTTTATAATTCTTTTAATAAAACATGCTTTACTATTCTAATTCTGGAGGGGGAAATATATTCTATTATACCAATTCGATTAAATTGTACCGATTATATGTCAATCTATTATATTCTATTAGTTGCCATTCCTATCGATTGTATCACTCTGTTTGTGATAAATACTTGTACCGACTGGTTCCTGCCCTCTAGTTGGTGCAGGAAAGGAAATGGCGGATACCGTCCAGTACTGTCCTCGTTGTTTCTATTATCCCCTTTTCTATTATATTTCCTTTATTAATTCTATTATGTAAAGCATTTCTATATTTTCTAGTAAACGACATGTGTTTCCCCTAAAACGTTTAATAAAACAATAAAAGAGGGGAGTTCACGATACTCACAGGTTTGCGTATAGTCTTCTATAGTCTCTTTTACTACAATTATATGTCAAATATATATATCGATACGTTTTACGCGTGGGACTTGTTAAATTGTAATACTTAGGATATATATCATATATACAATTTATATATATAGAATTCAGTATATATTGGATAGTCCTAAACTCGGGGTTTGGTCAATCTAGGCGAAAAGAAACAAAGCTGGCCTTTACAGCTTGGCACGCGAACCTAATAAGAACTCTAGACATTCTTACCCGAGCTTAGTATATCGTTTTATATATCGAATCTTATATATAAACGTATATATTCTATATATAATTATTAGTCTTTTATTATTATTATCAAGTCCGTACGTTATTCGTATTATATATATATAATCGTATAATTCTAATAATCCTCGTCTAGTCAATGAACCGGGTTCTATTCCGGGTGTTGACCGAGTCACCGAGTCGACTCGGTATCGGTTTAACTCTCCGATAGGATTAACGGTACCTCGCAATAATTACAGAAACAGTATTATAATCGGGTATCAATGATTAATACCAACATATTAATAATAACTGTTAAAGATTATACCTTTCGGATAATTGTTGGTATGTGACCGGAGGTCAACCGGACCTTCCCGGAGACTGACCGGAAGCTAGCCGGAGGCTCGACAGAGAATATAACACCAATCAGAATATAACGGGACTCAACCGGAGGCCTCAAACTACCCGGTTATAGTACACGAACACACCCATATCAACAACTATGGTTCGGTTAGCTTCTTAACAGTCACCGAACTCGGGTTTATCGATGGGTTACCATGACTTCACGACAGTCACCGTAGCTTGGTGACTGTCCGGCTTGTTACTCAGCAACAGCGAGCAGAATAGATCGGCTTTACGAACAGATTAAAGGATTACAGATCCAAGGTTTGAGTAGCAACTACGGGCCATGAACAGAGGGATAATCGGGGTGGTTTATGGGTTATATTATCGGGTTAACTGGTGGGTTTACGGGTATGATTCAGAACAGGAACAGAGGAGCAGATCGTCGGAACAGGTGAAGCGAGGGTTTTTATCGGGTTATTATCGGAATAGGGTAAGAACAAGGGATCGGGTTGTGGTTTGGTGATGTTTAATCGGAGAAGATGGGTTCTGACCGGACTATTGTTATTAGGTTAAAGGTTTGATTCAGAACAGAGATGAATAGGGTGGTTTGTAGGATAGCCGGAGAGGAGGAAGAAGATGAAGCCGGCGGCGGCGGCGGCCGGAGAGGGTGGTGGTCCGGCGGCTGCTCTCTTTTCTCTGAAACACACACGTATGTGTGTGTGTTATTTGTGTAGAATGCAGACAAATGAGGGACACGCAAGGTTTTATAAAAGGTAAATATAATAAGGGGTGTTTGGCTACAGGGATAATAACTGAGACGCGGGTGTTTGGTAACGAGTATAGTAGTAAAATAAGAAATGTTTAAATAGAAGATAAGGAGCGTTTTATCGAGATAATAAAAATCCAATAATTATTATTTATAAAATAAATTAAAACGGCTAGTCGCGAGATTCGAACTTAAATAATTAAATAAATAATCGGGTGGTCGGGTACGATCCGACCCGTTTAAGAGACTCGTAACACTTCGAGGTGTTACATTCTCCCCCCCTTAGGAAATTTCGTCCCCGAAATTTGAGTGATCTTGTATTTTACACCCTTAATCGATAAGGATGTTATAATGCTACTTGAACACTCGTCACGAGTCACAATCAGTACTCGTGGTTTGCGAGGAAATTGATCTTTATATCAATTCACATCTACGTTTTAACCTTTCTTGCTATAGTCATGTTAATACAGATACATGGACTATCTGTATTTTCTGGTATGACTATTAAAGGTTTTCCGTATAGATTGATATTTTTCTTTATACTATGAATATTCTTCTTATCTTATTTCTCATTAGAATGAGAAACAGACTGAATATCATTCTTATATAAAGACGATTCGAACATATTTTGAGATTCTAATCGTTTATTCTCTGAAAGATTTACAATCTTCCAGCAAACATTGCTAGAATCTCAGATCGATACGATTTATTCATCGCCTGCTATTCGGATTCCTTTACAATAATGGATTCTAGTTGGTTCTTAAGAGATAGATACGGAAGTCCCTTCATTATCATGACTTGAATGGGATCCGAGCTACTACCTCTTATGTTCGAACTTTAGAATCTGTCATCATTGTAAATTCGATTCTTAAAGAGTAGAAATGATTTCTTTAAATCATTAGATGTATCTTATCCGGATTTTTAAAGGTGCCGGAAAAGACTAATTGAACTTGTTAAATTATACTGTTTCAACAGTTCCTTTTTATCATCTTGATTTATTGAAATCGATTATTAAGATTTCTCTTAAATCATCTATAATAGTCTTACTGACTATTTCATTGATGATTAACTGCATTGTATTCCGTTACATATTATTTGACTTTTCTTAGTGTATTATTGTGAATGAGGTCTTTCACAATTCTACAGCCAACATATGTAAATTTATCTTTATAGTCTCAGAATCTACTGGTAACAGTCGTTGTTACGATTCTTTGACTTAAGATTCTTATGGCAATGCATCGATTATTCTTTCTCAAAATCATGATTATCATTCAGGTTTAATGCATGAATACTTATTGCGTTAAGTATTCCTGCAATTATTCCTTCTTGATATCACTTCGAGATTCGTTGACACTCTCGGTTAGATAATTTTATAATTTCTTTTTATAAAATATTCTTTTATAAAATTTTTAGTCGTTTCCTTACGACTATTATTCTTATCTAATTATTATATTTCTTGGCATATCGGATGCCTTTTAAATAATATTTGGCATTTCAAATGCCTTCTCTTGATACCTGGCATTTCCTATGCCTTTCTTTTATTCAGACATATCGGATGTCTTTCTAGTTTATAATTCTTTTTATTTTTCGATTTTATATTCTTTTATTTATCTCTTTTATATTCTTTTATATCCAAGCAATTACTGATAATATTTATAGCACACACTATAAATTCCATCACTTCTATAATATATATTTGCTTGGAATAATTCTTTCTTATTTATGTATTCAATTAAAGTTTATACTTTCAGTGTCTGACAACACTTTCCGATAAACTTATATATAGGCAATCTATCATAGATTCTTTATCCAACTTATTATAAGCGAGGCTTATTTCGTTGGGATAATCATATAGATAGTTCTTGCCAGAACAGTGATATCTTAAATTATTTCTCACAGCCTTTAACTCGGAACAGGAATTTCGACATGCCTTGGCCGGAGAGTTTCACTGGAAAAATGAGCATAATTCTATTCATTTTTCATTTTCACTTCGATTATACCTTGCGAATCTCTACGCGATTCCGCTTGGTATCAATTATTTTCTTTTAGTGATTCGTTGGATTCTACCGTTTCCGGTTTCTGAATCCATATAAATTTATATCTATTATATATTTTAAAGATTTAACAATTCTTTCATCACTTCTTGACTTTCAACTTGGTAACACTTTACCGTTTTACCAATTTGATCGTACTATAACTCACGTGAGTTTTTATACGAAGTGACTATAAAGATTTGTTCATAGTAATATATATCCTTATAAAGAATTCTGTGACTTGGTGACAAATGTCCGGATATACCTTCTGTAAGGGTCCAGATATCATTTGCTCCTGAGATTACACAGAGGATATACAATTATTTTTGGTTGGCAATCAGAAATCAATATATTGATTTCTATGATTCGTAGAAATTAACCAGTCGATGGTTTTTATTCTGCGAACATATTCTTAGTCGTATCTCACGAAGAAATTCCAACTAGATTGCCAGTTCTGTGGTCATATTCTCCACATATAATACGCTGATGGTTCCATTATATATTTCTTCTTATTATTATTTCTTATTATTTCTTTTAATATGTTCATGATACAAACATACCGTGATCTCGATAAACTCCTACTCGAATGTTACTGTGCCTGTGGCATTCATAATTATGTCGCGATCATAATTACTATTCCACCTCACCTAACATTCCAGTACTTATTTATTTTAATCACAATAGGTATGTGTCCTTCACATATTAATCTGATATTATTTTCTTTATTTTCTCTTTAAATTATATTATTTTGGAATAGAACATGTTGATCCGAGTCTAACGAAATAGACTGCCAATCGTTCAAGAGTTTGATCACACCAAAAGATGTCCAATATAATTATCCCATCTTTAATCTTTGACTTGCTCAAGTCACAGGATTAAGAGAGTACTTATATTGTCACATAATCTAACGAGTATAATTCGGTTTCTTTAGAGAGATTCCAAATTATTTTTGTCACGAGAATTTCGAAATAATAATATTTCTATTCAAAATATTATCTTAATTCTCGGGAGAAAAGATCGAAGATATCATCTGGCTAAGGTTTTTCGATATATATATCCAAAGAAAGATTTATAGAACGTGGTAAATACTTATTATTTATATCGAGATAAAATATCAAGGAAGTTGTACGATCGGATATGAATATAGAATCATGCCAAAAATAATCTTGACATATATACGGATACAAATTCAACTAAGGATCTTTACGAAAAATGGTATCGAATATGGAGTGAAATATATTCGGACAAAATGGTACAACCGAGGTTTTTACATAATTACAATATCGAGAAATTATATAATCGAACATAGTTATAAAATTATACGGAAGAACGCTATTAATATTTATATATACGAATACGAATTGATGAATAAATCTTTATGAAAATAACATTAAATGCGATATGAAATATGTTTCGATAAAATAATATAGTCGTGGTTCTTTTATATAAAAACTTTTTAGGAATAATTTTATAATAATAATACTGATTCAAGTTTCATAATAATACTAATTTTCAAAAATAATAACTATCTGAAAAGGGTCGTTATAAAAATTCTTCATAGTGTCGGAATTCTTAAATTTTTAATAAATAAAATTCTTATTATAAATTGATAAAATAAAATAAATTAATTTCTTAAAATATCGAAATCAAAACTTTAAGATTAAACGGATAGATTTAAATAAAACCTGAGATAGATTCTGGGGTGTTTCAAAAATTATCAATACTAATAAAATATCAACAGGTTTTCTTAATTTTATAAATTAAATAATCGTTTATTTAAAATTTTGAACGGAGAGTAGTTATATATATTTTCTCAAAACTGAAATATTGTAAAAATAATACTAAATTCAATAAACTTCAAAATTTATACTGAAAAGATTTTAAAATCTTTTAAAATAATCGCGGTATATATGGGATCTTTATTTAAATATTCGAGGAAAATTCTTTAGGAAACACAAGATTTATATATTTTTATTCAAAACTGAAATACTGATTTAGTATAATAATAAAATAAAAATAACCGAGAATAAATTTAGTAAATTACTGAAATATTCTGAAGGGATTTATAAAAACAATCGATATTACTGTGGGAATATTTCAAATTTCCGATTAAAAAGAATTGGAGGGAATTCTTTAGAAACACAATATTTATATGTCTCTAGCATATCTGATAAAATTTCGGAATTTTCGGAATAAAAATAATATTTCTGGAGACTCGATCATAGGAATGTTCAAGTCGGAGCGTAATATTTATATTCTATTTATAATATTGGAATAACCGTGAGGTTAACGATCTGATAGAAATAGTCACTGGGACTGGAATAATTCAATAACTTATCGGAAGTTTCTTGAATTAACGATGGATGATTTATGTTTTATAATCTATTTATTTTTCTATATATATTTATACTTTTTATAACTTATTTCATTTCTTTATTTATCTCTCGATTTAATTTCTGACTTCTTTTAATATATCTGGTTTCTGTTCTGTATTTCTGTCTTATTTCTTTTAATGTCGTGAATTATGTTCTATATTCTTTCGTACTTCATATGGCCTTAATATCCTGTAAGATTTCCCAGAAATTAAATGTGTATGTAAATTCACGATTGTGTACAGAATTGTGAATTTACCTCACAAAATCATTCTAGTAATATCCTGTAGTGGATTTGTTTTAATTTCTAATATACTATTATGGTTCTCACCAACTTTATTATGGTTTGGCATTTAGGTACCCAAAATTTTACCTTCTAATATTCTTTTACACTATCCATATTTCTAATCACAATTTCTTTTAAAAGACATTTCTGGTAGATCCTGGATTAATAAAATTTCAAGACTGTCCATAAGCGCAGCTCTGATACCAACCTGTAACACCCCAGCCTGACGTGGCCGGGTTGTCGGGTCGGGTTATCGGAGTTACGCAGCGGACTTTAGGATATTGACAGTCTTGACTCTTCCAGGATCCACGTCATCATATCTGTTGGGTTACCTGAACACATGCCAAAAATAGTTTCTGTCAACATAAAGTTGGTGAGGTCGTGTATTTTATAAAGTGAATGGCCAGTTCATTTGTTTATAATTCTTTTAATAAAACATGCTTTACTATTCTAATTCTGGAGGGGGAAATATATTCTATTATACCAATTCGATTAAATTGTACCGATTATATGTCAATCTATTATATTCTATTAGTTGCCATTCCTATCGATTGTATCACTCTGTTTGTGATAAATACTTGTACCGACTGGTTCCTGCCCTCTAGTTGGTGCAGGAAAGGAAATGGCGGATACCGTCCAGTACTGTCCTCGTTGTTTCTATTATCCCCTTTTCTATTATATTTCCTTTATTAATTCTATTATGTAAAGCATTTCTATATTTTCTAGTAAACGACATGTGTTTCCCCTAAAACGTTTAATAAAACAATAAAAGAGGGGAGTTCACGATACTCACAGGTTTGCGTATAGTCTTCTATAGTCTCTTTTACTACAATTATATGTCAAATATATATATCGATACGTTTTACGCGTGGGACTTGTTAAATTGTAATACTTAGGATATATATCATATATACAATTTATATATATAGAATTCAGTATATATTGGATAGTCCTAAACTCGGGGTTTGGTCAATCTAGGCGAAAAGAAACAAAGCTGGCCTTTACAGCTTGGCACGCGAACCTAATAAGAACTCTAGACATTCTTACCCGAGCTTAGTATATCGTTTTATATATCGAATCTTATATATAAACGTATATATTCTATATATAATTATTAGTCTTTTATTATTATTATCAAGTCCGTACGTTATTCGTATTATATATATATAATCGTATAATTCTAATAATCCTCGTCTAGTCAATGAACCGGGTTCTATTCCGGGTGTTGACCGAGTCACCGAGTCGACTCGGTATCGGTTTAACTCTCCGATAGGATTAACGGTACCTCGCAATAATTACAGAAACAGTATTATAATCGGGTATCAATGATTAATACCAACATATTAATAATAACTGTTAAAGATTATACCTTTCGGATAATTGTTGGTATGTGACCGGAGGTCAACCGGACCTTCCCGGAGACTGACCGGAAGCTAGCCGGAGGCTCGACAGAGAATATAACACCAATCAGAATATAACGGGACTCAACCGGAGGCCTCAAACTACCCGGTTATAGTACACGAACACACCCATATCAACAACTATGGTTCGGTTAGCTTCTTAACAGTCACCGAACTCGGGTTTATCGATGGGTTACCATGACTTCACGACAGTCACCGTAGCTTGGTGACTGTCCGGCTTGTTACTCAGCAACAGCGAGCAGAATAGATCGGCTTTACGAACAGATTAAAGGATTACAGATCCAAGGTTTGAGTAGCAACTACGGGCCATGAACAGAGGGATAATCGGGGTGGTTTATGGGTTATATTATCGGGTTAACTGGTGGGTTTACGGGTATGATTCAGAACAGGAACAGAGGAGCAGATCGTCGGAACAGGTGAAGCGAGGGTTTTTATCGGGTTATTATCGGAATAGGGTAAGAACAAGGGATCGGGTTGTGGTTTGGTGATGTTTAATCGGAGAAGATGGGTTCTGACCGGACTATTGTTATTAGGTTAAAGGTTTGATTCAGAACAGAGATGAATAGGGTGGTTTGTAGGATAGCCGGAGAGGAGGAAGAAGATGAAGCCGGCGGCGGCGGCGGCCGGAGAGGGTGGTGGTCCGGCGGCTGCTCTCTTTTCTCTGAAACACACACGTATGTGTGTGTGTTATTTGTGTAGAATGCAGACAAATGAGGGACACGCAAGGTTTTATAAAAGGTAAATATAATAAGGGGTGTTTGGCTACAGGGATAATAACTGAGACGCGGGTGTTTGGTAACGAGTATAGTAGTAAAATAAGAAATGTTTAAATAGAAGATAAGGAGCGTTTTATCGAGATAATAAAAATCCAATAATTATTATTTATAAAATAAATTAAAACGGCTAGTCGCGAGATTCGAACTTAAATAATTAAATAAATAATCGGGTGGTCGGGTACGATCCGACCCGTTTAAGAGACTCGTAACACTTCGAGGTGTTACAAGAATAATGTCGTCCACATAAATAAGAAGGTAAGCAATATCAGACCCATGATGATATATAAATAAGGAGTTGTCGGATTTGCTCTGCTGAAACCCATGTAGTGTTACAAAATCTGTGAATCGCTGGTACCAGGCCCGTGGGGCCTGTTTTGTAACACCCCAACCGATGGCGGAAACATCGGGATGTCACGTATTGATGATTGTTCAGTAGCTCATGGTGAATAATAAATTCCATTAAATGATTTAAATGAATTACATACAATTGTTCTAGAATTTGTACATCAAATAAAACTATACACATATCTTCAAGCATCAATTCAAATCTTCAAGCAAATAGAACCTGAAACATGTTAAGTTGAAAAGGTTTTGGGTCAACAATAGTTGGTGAGAATTACATAGGTTTTTGATAATTGAATAAAAGTGTTGTGCAATTCATGTGTCATGTCAATCTAGTCCATATGTGAGAACATACTAGAAATAAATCGAGTGCATAACCAACCCTGATGACTGTTATAATATGATACATACCATACGCTCATGGTCCACTTGAATATGTTATACGATAACAAACACCCACGCTACCTTTGTAGGAGGCACGTATCCGGGTGGGATTGTCAGTCCAATAGATCTATCAATGTATACCGTCGGCTTGTACGGAGTTAATGATTATGCTAGAATGGTGCTTACTCTAATCATGCTTAAGACATAATGCAACATAGAAAACACATAGACACATTGATGATTGAATTGCAATGATAATGTTATAACATGTTTCACCCCAAAAATGGTGATAAATAAAAGGGGCTATGTAAAACTCACCTTGGTAAAATGTTATATCTTGAAAATAATGTGTTGCCCAAATGTGTCAAGTATCACCCTATAATAAGGTAATAAATATGTCTAGGTCTATCAAGTCTACAAATGTACAAGTTTCTAGGACTTCGAATTTGGGGATAAATGCTTGTTTGATTAATATTAAAAATATTCGCTAATTGAGAGAAATTTAGTAAATAAATGACCAAAACTCTTTTTATGAAATTTTAAATTTAAGAAGGTCACAATAATATGTTTAAAGTATAAAAATATTTTTTGTAAAAATTATTTTCTTTAAAATAGATTATTAAATCTATTTATTACAAATTGTCAACTTTATCTTTAATAATTTAAAAATACTAAAATTAAAGAATTATTAGTTTAAAATTTATATTTCTGTTCTAAATAATCAGAAATAATTTCTATAAAATTTTGGTGCAAAAATATTAAAAATTGGATTTATTATGATTTAATTATGATTAAAACTAACAAAAATTGATTAAAAATATTAAATAAATGATTTTTCAGAAATAAAAATCATTTCTGAAAAGCTTAATGTTATAAAAACTTAAAATAATTTTTGTGGAAATTAATAAGATCGTTTTGATATTTTTATAGATTTTTATAAATAAAATAGAATAAACTTGATTTATTTATTATATATATTAAATAAATAAATTTTTGAAAACTAAAAATTGGGTGTTGAACTTTTTCATCAGATTAACATAATATAATTTTTGTAGAATTTATAAAAGGGTTTTGGTATTTAAAAATGAATTTACAAGACTTAAAGATAATATATAAGTATAATTGGTTTGTTTAAAAAGATGAAAAAGAAGTGGAAAAGGGCGCCCATGCCGGGACTCGAACCCGGGTGCCCTTGGTTATAAGCATTGATCACAACCACTTGGCCTAGGCCTGTGGTTGTGATTTAACCCTGTTTAGATAAAATAAATATACTATATTAAATCAGTTTTATCCCCAAATCAAGATTACAAGCCCTAGCTTTCCCAATCAAACGATTTACCCAATGTTAATCTAATTAATCTTAGGGTAAATACTGAGCAGGTGCCGATTAACGAAACCCACAAATAAAATTAGACTTACAATAACGTTTCGAGCTCGATTGAACAGTCAACCAAAAAGTCAAACACTCGTTCGCAAATTGTAACACCCCAACCGATGGCGGAATCATCGAGGTGCCACGTAGTGACGATTGTTCAAAAGCTCATGGTACTAAAATGTAAATATTATTGAATAATCCAAAATTGTCTTACATGGAAATGGAAATTACATTGTCTAAATGAAATGTAAATATTGAAATAACTGAATTGAAATAAAACACTAGATGTCTCTTGCTAAAGCACTAGATCAAACTGCACCTGAAACATGTACAAAAATAGGTTTGGTCAACATATGAAATGTTGGTGAGCATTCCTAGATTTGATATATATAGTAGGTTAAAAAGTTATACAATTCAAGTGCAAGCTACAGTGCAAATATGTAAACCATGTATCAAACAAATGAGCGAAATCAACCCTGTGACTGTATAATGTACTGTATGAACTGTAGTGTACTTATCCAACAAATGGATAATAACTTAACAATGGCCACGGATTCTCCGATGAAAAAGGGGGAGAATCAACCTAGGCGGGTTGTCAATCCAAATAGCGCTATCCAATGTTAAGGTCGGCTTGTACCATGTTAATGATTTCACTAAGTACAAATGTAATCCACATGTATTGTCTAAGCATAAAGCACGTTGTAAGCAATGCACATAGTACTAGAATTGTATTGTAAAAATGTAAACTTGTATTTGAAATTGTAATAGTGTACATGTAACACCCCAAAAATGTATAAAAGCAAAAAGGGGTAGGAATACTCACAGTTCACGTAATAACTTGAAATTGAACTTGGACAACGAAATATGAATTGAGATTACTCCCAAATGATCGACCTAAGATATTTGATAATGTGTAAGGGAAATAACTCTAGGATATATGTATTTCTAGGGCTTCGAATTGGGGATAATTGCTCGTTTGATTAATATTAAAAATATTCGCCAATTGAGAGAAATTTAGTAAATAAATAACCAAAAATCTTTTTATGAAATTTAAATTTAAGATGGTCACAATAATATGTTTAAAGTATAAAAAATAATTTTTAAAAAATTATTTTCTTTAAAATAGAATATTAACTCTATTTATAACAAATCGTCAAAAGTTAACTTTAATATTTAAAAATATTAAAATTAAAGAATTATAAGTTTAAAATTCATATTTCTGTTCTAAATGATCAGAAATAATTTGTATAAAATTTTGGTGCAAAAATATTAAAAGTTGGATTTATTATGATTTAATTATGATTAAATCTAACAAAAATTGATTAAAAATATAAAATAAATGATTTTACTGAATTAAAAATTATTTCAGTAAAGTTTAATGTTATAAAAACTTAGGATAATTTTTGTGGAAATTAATAAGATCGTTTTGATATTTTTATAGAATTTTATAAATAAAATTGAATAAACTTGAATTATTTATTATATATGTAAAATAAATATATTTTCAGAAATAAAAATCTGAATAATTATATTTAGGGTATGAACATCATTATGTAAAATTTTGGGAATTTTTGAAGGCTTATAAGTATTTTAAATAATTAAAGTGAATAATTATATAGTTTAAACCTATAAATTGAAAACTAAAAAAAAAAAAAAAGAATGCAAGGAGTGGGGTTCGAACCCTGGCCTCAGGGCCGGTTCAATGGTTTTAGCCAAACACTAGCACCAACTGCTCTACACTTCTTGTTTGTATTATTCAAAACCCATTAATATATATAAACGCTAATTATAGAAAAACCCCAATTCGTATAAACCCTAGAATTATCAATCACAACAATTGTATGCAGATCACCAATGAATCGATGGGGCTAATGATCTATACCCCAAAAATGACTCTATAACAACTACGAATTAAAACAGATACATACCGATTGCCGTATGATTCAAACGTCAAAAACCCGGACTTTAGTGCATCAAATACGAATGATTTGGTGTTTGTATGTGCAGTATGTTATAGGGGTTCTCTTAGTCGGCTTTTATAGGGTATAGATGCGAGATTAATTGAGTCAAAACCTTCTATAAACACGAATTTGACTTTTTGCACATACCAAGTATATATATACGCGTATAATTATAAATTGGTGGTCAATTGGTTGGTGATTGGCGTGTATACAGATCATAAGAGGCCGATAATCACGTTTCCTAAGTCAACTATGATGAATTTCGTGCTAAAATGGCAATTGGTTGGTCAAACTATTTCCATATTTGTTGCAGCGCTATAACAGGGAAGAAAAGGAGGTTTTGAAAGTTGGTTTAAATAAATTGAATGCTGGGTAAAAGCAACAAGGTTGTGTGGAGCAGATGGGAACGCGTGTGTGTGTGTGCGTGGTGACTCGGGTTCGATACCCGGCATAGACAAAAACCATTTTTTTTTTTTATAAAGGTAAAGGGGAAGGGATGTTTGGGCTTGCCATGCTGTGGGCCGGTTAACTGATGGGCTGGGATTAAACTGGGCTGGGCCAGAATCTGTTGGGCTTCCAGAAACAAAAGAAAGGGGGTGGATTTGGGTTGTGGTTTAATTATGGTTTAAAAATATATACATATATATATCTAATCTGAAATTTTTTTTTTTATATAAATAAGATTATTATTATTATTATAAAAAAGAATAAAAAGTGACGGATGTCACAGCATCCCCTACTTTTAGAAACTTCGTCCCGAAGTTATTTAAAAACATAGGGTTATGGATGCTTGGGTAAAAATTAAGATAACTGTGGTTTAGAAAATTCAAATGATTTGGATATGAGGTTTGATAGGTGTGAGTTAAGGGTTTGGATTAGGTCCGTCTCGAGTAATAAGGAAGATAAAGATCTAGTAATTCACCAAGTTTCAAGTTTTAGGAATCCTATGATAAATGTACGAGTTGATTGACTATAAATGAACTACCAAGTAAACAGAGTTTGTTCCTGGTCTGACTTCCAGTCTCACTTTCAATGCATCATTAGTGTTTGTATACAGGGTGTACCGCAGCTAACCCACCACACCTTTGATACCTTGAAAACGTACTGGACGCCTACCAAAAACTCTAATAGAATTTCACACTACCTTAACGCACCTGTAAATTCATGATTACGTTCCGGACCGGAATCATCAATTTACCTTACATTAAAGTTTTATGTCCTTCTATGATCCCACCGATTGTTGAGCAGGTTCGATAGCCTCCACCAGCCGTGAAGTAGGTTGTAGGGCCTCTCCCGACTGTTTGAAAGGCATAGTGACCTCTACCAATCGTTGAGTATGTTCAATAGCCTCTACCAGTCGTGGAGCAGGTTGTAGGGCCTCTCCCGACTGTTGAAAAAGGTATGATGACCTCTATTAAGTGCAACAATTATTATTCGCATAGATTGCAAATTGATAGCATGTTTATGCAAGCAAGTTTGTAAGTACTACAACCATTAAGTGTAAGTGTTATCATGAATAATTAAATGTTTACGAGTATCATGAATAATTAGGTGTTCAATGCGTAGTCAAATTAAGAGAAAAATCTAGTTTCATGTAATAACCAATGATGTTTTCTTAGAAAAGCATCTGTAAGATCAAGTATCAAGTCCAAACGTTTCAAATAAATGCAAGGTAGAGTCTTGTATGATAAATATAATAAATTTCCAATCTGTGTTAATACACAATAATACGCAAGGAAATTTCTAGATGTTGTATGCTAATGAGTGCGACAAAATTGGATACAAAATGAAAATAGAATTATGAAAATGAAAACACAAGTATTGGATTCTCGAGTCTTGGGAAGATTTCGTCCATGGCTTAACCAGTGGGATTATCGTCATCCTGATCAGTTGTTTCGTTGGTATTGATATTGAAAGTTCGTCCATGTGCCACCAGGTTTACATTGTTCAATTTGGGACATTGGGGTAGCATGTGATTAGGGTCTCTACAATGATAACATGCCCGACCGTTAGTAATCTGTAGTGGTCCCTGGGCAGCTGTTTGATGATTACTCTGTGTTCCAACCATTACGCGACAAGTGGTAATAAGGTGTCCAAACCTCCCACATCTAGTGCATTGACGGCATGGAAGATTTGCAGGGTGATGATATTTGCAGGTGTTGCATTGAGGATGGATTCCCGTGTAGGCTTTCTTGATAGGAGGTTGAGTCGCAGGATCCACAACAGCATGATTCTGATTATCGCCCATTCGTTTCCTAGAGTTCAGAGCAGTAGTGGCGGCCTTCGCTAAAACAGTCTTAGGTTGTTCAACAACATTGGTGGTTTTCTCAGTAGGTGTCTTGGTGCCCTTCCTAACTAAGTTTCCTTTCCTTACGTGTTTGTCTGTTAATGTGGCTGCAAGTTGGATGGCTTCTTCTACCGTAGTGGCTTTGCCTCCAGTGACAACGTCTTGAATCAGGTCAGGTAATCCCTCGATATATTTTTCGATTGCTCGAGAGACTGGGGTGACCATGTGTGGAACCAGTATGCTAAGTTCGTGATATCGAGTATTATACGCAAGATTCTCACCACTGTCTTGTTTCAGTCCATGGAACTCTTCCTCCAGTTTCCTGATTTCGTTCCTAGGGCAAAATTTGGTGATCATGAGTTCCTTAACTTCAGCCCAAGATAAAGATAAAGCAACATCAGCTCCTCGATTGCGTTTTTCGCCATTCCACCAGGTTAACGCTCCCTTTTGAAGGACACTGGTAGCATAGCGAACGCGGAGTTCATCAGGACATTCACTGTTCACAAAAGTACTCTCCATGCTTTCAAACCATTGGAGGAGGCCAGTAGCACCCTCCTCACCAGTGAATTTTATGGGGTTGCAGGAGTTAAAGTGTTTGAAAGTGCACCGAAATTGAGTCGTACTTCCTGTGTTGGCACTGTTACTATTCTGGGTTATTTCACTGACAAGGTTTGGGATCACTGCAGCAATTTGCTCGGCGACTAAAGATGCGAGGCGACGATCAGAACGTCGTCCAGAAGCACGAACAGGGCGTTGGCTGGCATCACGGAGCATGCGGCGAGCAGACATCTATGAGGTAGTTAATGAATAATCATGAGATTAGAAAATGTAAGTGTATAATCGTACAGATGATTATGAAGATATGATCTTGTAAGTAATCATGATATGCAAAGTATTGTATATGAAACGAGAGGGTATTATTGGAAAAACTTTTACAAAATGCTTGGAGTGCCCTTGCCTAGCTGTAAAGCTCAACAAGAACGTTGACTTTTCAAAGGGATTGAACCCAATGGTGATCAAAGAAGACATGCTTTAGCCTATAAGTGGACACTCACTCCAGGAATCCCCAGGTAAGCATAACAGGTCCGTAAATGGATTTATGCGCTATGCTTGCCTATGCCAGAAAACCCAGTGTACAGGCGTCCACCCTTCCAGATTGCACGTGTCCTTATCACACTCATTAAAGTTCAACAACTTTGAAGGAGCAAAAGTGAGAGTAGGCATTATGCCTAAGAGTGTCTTCATGAAAGGTACTGTTCCTGTTCCATGGTGATGTAGGCTTTCCACTCTTTGTAGGACACCATCTCTATGCACCATGATGAAAGATAAGAAGAATAGAGAGAGGGAAGAAGGGAAAGATAGGAGGAGGAAAGTAGGGAGAAATGAGGGGTAGGGTAATCCAGGAAATATAATGCATGAAAGTTGAAATTCGGTTATAGTCTAGGCCTTTTTATCTAATAACCTAGTTCCCTATAACCATGGCTCTGATACCAATCTGTAACACCCCAACCGATGGCGGAATCATCGAGGTGCCACGTAGTGACGATTGTTCAAAAGCTCATGGTACTAAAATGTAAATATTATTGAATAATCCAAAATTGTCTTACATGGAAATGGAAATTACATTGTCTAAATGAAATGTAAATATTGAAATAACTGAATTGAAATAAAACACTAGATGTCTCTTGCTAAAGCACTAGATCAAACTGCACCTGAAACATGTACAAAAATAGGTTTGGTCAACATATGAAATGTTGGTGAGCATTCCTAGATTTGATATATATAGTAGGTTAAAAAGTTATACAATTCAAGTGCAAGCTACAGTGCAAATATGTAAACCATGTATCAAACAAATGAGCGAAATCAACCCTGTGACTGTATAATGTACTGTATGAACTGTAGTGTACTTATCCAACAAATGGATAATAACTTAACAATGGCCACGGATTCTCCGATGAAAAAGGGGGAGAATCAACCTAGGCGGGTTGTCAATCCAAATAGCGCTATCCAATGTTAAGGTCGGCTTGTACCATGTTAATGATTTCACTAAGTACAAATGTAATCCACATGTATTGTCTAAGCATAAAGCACGTTGTAAGCAATGCACATAGTACTAGAATTGTATTGTAAAAATGTAAACTTGTATTTGAAATTGTAATAGTGTACATGTAACACCCCAAAAATGTATAAAAGCAAAAAGGGGTAGGAATACTCACAGTTCACGTAATAACTTGAAATTGAACTTGGACAACGAAATATGAATTGAGATTACTCCCAAATGATCGACCTAAGATATTTGATAATGTGTAAGGGAAATAACTCTAGGATATATGTATTTCTAGGGCTTCGAATTGGGGATAATTGCTCGTTTGATTAATATTAAAAATATTCGCCAATTGAGAGAAATTTAGTAAATAAATAACCAAAAATCTTTTTATGAAATTTAAATTTAAGATGGTCACAATAATATGTTTAAAGTATAAAAAATAATTTTTAAAAAATTATTTTCTTTAAAATAGAATATTAACTCTATTTATAACAAATCGTCAAAAGTTAACTTTAATATTTAAAAATATTAAAACTAAAGAATTATAAGTTTAAAATTCATATTTCTGTTCTAAATGATCAGAAATAATTTGTATAAAATTTTGGTGCAAAAATATTAAAAATTGGATTTATTATGATTTAATTATGATTAAATCTAACAAAAATTGATTAAAAATATAAAATAAATGATTTTACTGAATTAAAAATTATTTCAGTAAAGTTTAATGTTATAAAAACTTAGGATAATTTTTGTGGAAATTAATAAGATCGTTTTGATATTTTTATAGAATTTTATAAATAAAATTGAATAAACTTGAATTATTTATTATATATGTAAAATAAATATATTTTCAGAAATAAAAATCTGAATAATTATATTTAGGGTATGAACATCATTATGTAAAATTTTGGGAATTTTTGAAGGCTTATAAGTATTTTAAATAATTAAAGTGAGTAATTATATAGTTTAAACCTATAAATTGAAAACTAAAAAAAAAAAAAAAAGAATGCAAGGAGTGGGGTTCGAACCCTGGCCTCAGGGCCGGTTCAATGGTTTTAGCCAAACACTAGCACCAACTGCTCTACACTTCTTGTTTGTATTATTCAAAACCCATTAATATATATAAACGCTAATTATAGAAAAACCCCAATTCGTATAAACCCTAGAATTATCAATCACAACAATTGTATGCAGATCACCAATGAATCGATGGGGCTAATGATCTATACCCCAAAAATGACTCTATAACAACTACGAATTAAAACAGATACATACCGATTGCCGTATGATTCAAACGTCAAAAACCCGGACTTTAGTGCATCAAATACGAATGATTTGGTGTTTGTATGTGCAGTATGTTATAGGGGTTCTCTTAGTCGGCTTTTATAGGGTATAGATGCGAGATTAATTGAGTCAAAACCTTCTATAAACACGAATTTGACTTTTTGCACATACCAAGTATATATATACGCGTATAATTATAAATTGGTGGTCAATTGGTTGGTGATTGGCGTGTATACAGATCATAAGAGGCCGATAATCACGTTTCCTAAGTCAACTATGATGAATTTCGTGCTAAAATGGCAATTGGTTGGTCAAACTATTTCCATATTTGTTGCAGCGCTATAACAGGGAAGAAAAGGAGGTTTTGAAAGTTGGTTTAAATAAATTGAATGCTGGGTAAAAGCAACAAGGTTGTGTGGAGCAGATGGGAACGCGTGTGTGTGTGTGCGTGGTGACTCGGGTTCGATACCCGGCATAGACAAAAACCATTTTTTTTTTATAAAGGTAAAGGGGAAGGGATGTTTGGGCTTGCCATGCTGTGGGCCGGTTAACTGATGGGCTGGGATTAAACTGGGCTGGGCCAGAATCTGTTGGGCTTCCAGAAACAAAAGAAAGGGGGTGGATTTGGGTTGTGGTTTAATTATGGTTTAAAAATATATACATATATATATCTAATCTGAAATTTTTTTTTTTATATAAATAAGATTATTATTATTATTATAAAAAAGAATAAAAAGTGACGGATGTCACACAAATCAAGATCAGAAGCTTATAGATAGAAATTAGAGGTGTAGGAAGGATTAGTGGCGAGTTGTGATTGTCCAGCAATGAACAATTTATAGTGCCATGGTCCCAATCATTGAAATGGTAAGGATTGACTCGGGTTTAATGTTTGACGCGTCAATCGTATAAATAGGTATGAATTGATGATAATTGACGAGGCATTAGGCCGATAATCATGGTACAAATACAAATCTTTAATCAATTACGAGTTATAACCATATATAGGTCTTGATTAGATAGTCAAAGTAGCGAAAAAAAGAAAAAAAAATATAAAGCAACAGTGCTGTTGCGAGTTGCAGACAAGGAAGGAAAAAGGATTTGAAAGCGTGTATTTATGTTTTAATGCATCAGATAAAACACAAAGTGCCTAAGTGGCTTAGTGGTGGTGGTGTGTGTTTGTGTGGAGGGTGGCCCGGGTTCGATCCCGGTTCGCTGCAAGGGGTTTCTCTCTTTTTTTTTTTTTTTTTTAAACAAGAGGGTGAGTCTGATGGGCCAGATCAAAGGGGTGGGCCGAGGTCTTGGGCTTCCAGCATTTGGGCTTCAGCTAAAGTAAGGGAAAAAGGGAAGGTGGGCTTGGGTTAATATGTTTCAAGGTTGTACAAAGCAATGGTTTGTGTTTAAATATATATATAATCTGAATTTTTTTTTTTAACTTTTATATATGTATTATAGATATATATATAAATATATAAGTTGTGTGGTAGTAAAATAAGGGCTTAGGCACATCATGAAAAATATAATATAGGTATTAGAGTTTGAAAAATTTTGCGATGTTACAGTCTCCCCTACTTTTGGAAACTTCGTCCCGAAGTTAAAAGAAAACACCAGGTTTGCAATTGGTCAACTACCGAATACCTTAATAAAATTTCACACTACCATAACGTACCTGTAAATTCATGATTACGTTCCGGACCGTAATTACCAATTTACCTTACATTAGGGTTTTGCGTCCTTTTATGACTTTACCGATTGTTGAGCAGGTCTGATAGTCCCCACCAGTCGTTGAGGAGGTGGTAGGGCCTCTCCCGACTGTTGGAAAGACATGATGACCTCTACCAATCGTTAAGTAGATTGTTTGGTAGTCAACTATTTGTTGTACAAGTAAGCAAGTATAGATATAGCAATCAGTTCACATTCAAACAAGCATGCACACAGATGTTATGATAATACTTGAAAATAAAAATGTCGATACATGGAATTAAATAGATATTATTCAAATGGTAGGGTTTGCTGTTAAGTAGTTGGAGGGTCTCAAGCGGGATTATTTGGAGCATCAAGAGCGTCGGTAGCAGGGATTCGACAAGCATCTGCAAGATGCCCATATCTTTGACAATTGGTGCACTGTCGGCAGGGTACTTGAGTTGGATGGTGATACTGGCAGGTGTCACACTTAGGTAGGTTCCCATTGTATTGTTTCTTGGTGGGTGGGGCAGTGGTGTCTATTGCAAAATTCCTGACCTTGTTCTTCCCGTTGGTTGAGGCCTCAGTTTTGATATCAACGGCAGGTTGGGGAGTATCCTTTTTCTTTTCCCCTTTACGAGTCAGGGTTCCTGCCTTCACATGGTTATCTGTTAGGGTGGCAGCCAAACGCTTTGCTTCCTCCAAAGTAGCAGGGTTCCTTCCCCACACTGTGTCTTGAATCTGCATCGGTAAGCCATTTCGATCGCAATGGGCAAAGGGGTGACTTTGTGGGGTAGCAGTAAGCTAAGTTCGTGAAAATGAGTGTTGTAAGCGAGGTTTTCCCCACTGTCTTGGGCAAGATCATGAAATTCATCTTCCAGCTTCTTAATTTCATTACGAGGACAGAACTCTGCCTTCATAATGTCTTTAGCTTGATCCCAGGTTAAGGCTAGTGCAGCTTCGGCTCCGCGAGTGCGTTTTTCTTCATTCCACCAAGTGAGTGCTCGCTTATGAAGAACACTCATGGCATAACGGACCTTAAAGTTGTCGGGGCATTCACTGTTAATGAAGGTATTTTCAATACCCTCAAACTATTGTAGGAGTCCTGAAGCTCCTTCTTCTCCACTGAATTTTGGGGGATTGCAAGAATTAAAGTGCTTAAGGGTACAGGCTGGAAGTCCATTCCCGTTGTGGTGTCCATTTCCATTTCCATTCCCGTTGCCGTTCCCATTGCCGTTCAACTGGATGACTTGAGCTAGTAAATTGGGAACCAGAGTTGCGATTTGCTGCGCCATTTGTTGAGAAATGATTGCAGCCAGTTGGGCATTGACACCATTGTTGTTGTTGTTGTTGTTGTTGTGGTTAGTATCGTGGTTGTGGTTGTGATTGCTACTTCCTTCATCATGATTTTCACCACTGTTAAGACGAGCACTGCGACGTGGAGGCATGATCTGTAAGAGACACAGTGAAATGAATGAGATTATATAAGGAGTGTAATCATTTATTCATTAAAACGAATAAACGAAAACGTTGACTTATCAAAGATTCTAAATTCTAATAACATATGAAGACATGCTTTAGCCTATAAGTGAACACTCATCCCGAGAATTCCCAGGTAGGCATCCGGGTCCCTCGTCTGATTGGGATATATGCGCAATGCCAGCCTAGACAGAAGACTCAGAATACAGGCGTTCACCCTTCCAGATTGCACGTGTTTGTTATTAAAATCTAGAACTTCGACGAGATCTCAAGGTAGTTCAGGTTAAACCTGAGGATTTTGTCCTATTTGTCTAAGAGTGGTTCCAGTGATGGAGAGCAGCCTTCTTGTAAGGATGAAAGTAGGGATAAGAAGTAGGAGATAGAGAATAGCAAGTAAAAGAAGCAAGTACTGGTTAAATCCTATGGTTATAGACTAGATTATTTTTCTAATAACCTAATTCCCTATAACCATGGCTCTGATACCAATCTGTAACACCCCAACCGATGGCGGAAACATCGGGATGTCACGTATTGATGATTGTTCAGTAGCTCATGGTGAATAATAAATTCCATTAAATGATTTAAATGAATTACATACAATTGTTCTAGAATTTGTACATCAAATAAAACTATACACATATCTTCAAGCATCAATTCAAATCTTCAAGCAAATAGAACCTGAAACATGTTAAGTTGAAAAGGTTTTGGGTCAACAATAGTTGGTGAGAATTACATAGGTTTTTGATAATTGAATAAAAGTGTTGTGCAATTCATGTGTCATGTCAATCTAGTCCATATGTGAGAACATACTAGAAATAAATCGAGTGCATAACCAACCCTGATGACTGTTATAATATGATACATACCATACGCTCATGGTCCACTTGAATATGTTATACGATAACAAACACCCACGCTACCTTTGTAGGAGGCACGTATCCGGGTGGGATTGTCAGTCCAATAGATCTATCAATGTATACCGTCGGCTTGTACGGAGTTAATGATTATGCTAGAATGGTGCTTACTCTAATCATGCTCAAGACATAATGCAACATAGAAAACACATAGACACATTGATGATTGAATTGCAATGATAATGTTATAACATGTTTCACCCCAAAAATGGTGATAAATAAAAGGGGCTATGTAAAACTCACCGTGGTAAAATGTTATATCTTGAAAATAATGTGTTGCCCAAATGTGTCAAGTATCACCCTATAATAAGGTAATAAATATGTCTAAGTCTATCAAGTCTACAAATGTACAAGTTTCTAGGACTTCGAATTTGGGGATAAATGCTTATTTGATTAATATTAAAAATATTCGCTAATTGAGAGAAATTTAGTAAATAAATGACCAAAACTCTTTTTATGAAATTTTAAATTTAAGATGGTCACAATAATATGTTTAAGGTATAAAAATAATTTTTGTAAAAATTATTTTCTTTAAAATAGATTATTAAATCTATTTATTACAAATTGTCAACTTTAACTTTAATAATTTAAAAATACTAAAATTAAAGAATTATTAGTTTAAAATTTATATTTCTGTTCTAAATAATCAGAAATAATTTCTATAAAATTTTGGTGCAAAACTATTAAAAATTGGATTTATTATGATTTAATTATGATTAAAACTAACAAAAATTGATTAAAAATATTAAATAAATGATTTTTCAGAAATAAAAATCATTTCTCAAAAGCTTAATGTTATAAAAACTTAAAATAATTTTTGTGGAAATTAATAAGATCGTTTTGATATTTTTATAGATTTTTATAAATAAAATAGAATAAACTTGATTTATTTATTATATATATTAAATAAATAAATTTTTGAAAACTAAAAATTGGGTGTTGAACTTTTTCATCAGATTAACATAATATAATTTTTGTAGAATTTATAAAAGGGTTTTGGTATTTAAAAATGAATTTACAAGATTTAAAGATAATATATAAGTATAATTGGTTTGTTTAAAAAGATGAAAAAGAAGTGGAAAAGGGCGCCCATGCCGGGACTCGAACCCGGGTGCCCTTGGTTATAAGCATTGATCACAACCACTTGGCCTAGGCCTGTGGTTGTGATTTAACCCTGTTTAGATAAAATAAATATACTATATTAAATAAGTTTTATCCCCAAATCAAGATTACAAGCCCTAGCTTTCCCAATCAAACGATTTACCCAATGTTAATCTAATTAATCTTAGGGTAAATACTGAGCAGGTGCCGATTAACGAAACCCACAAATAAAATTAGACTTACAATAACGTTTCGAGCTCGATTGAACAGTCAACCAAAAAGTCAAACACTCGTTCGCAAATCAAGATCAGAAGCTTATAGATAGAAATTGGAGGTGTAGGAAGGATTAGTGGCGAGTTGTGATTGTCCAGCAATGAACAATTTATAGTGCCATGGTCCCAATCATTGAAATGGTAAGGATTGACTCGGGTTTAATGTTTGACGCGTCAATCGTATAAATAGGTATGAATTGATGATAATTGACGAGGCATTAGGCCGATAATCATGGTACAAATACAAATCTTTAATCAATTACGAGTTATAACCATATATAGGTCTTGATTAGATAGTCAAAGTAGCGAAAAAAAGAAAAAAAAAATATATAAAGCAACAGTGCTGTTGCGAGTTGCAGACAAGGAAGGAAAAAGGATTTGAAAGCGTGTATTTATGTTTTAATGCATCAGATAAAACACAAAGTGCCTAAGTGGCTTAGTGGTGGTGGTGTGTGTTTGTGTGGAGGGTGGCCCGGGTTCGATCCCGGTTCGCTGCAAGGGGTTTCTCTCTTTTTTTTTTTTTTTTTTTTTTTTTTTTTTTTAAACAAGAGGGTGAGTCTGATGGGCCAGATCAAAGGGGTGGGCCGAGGTCTTGGGCTTCCAGCATTTGGGCTTCAGCTAAAGTAAGGGAAAAAATGAATGTGGGCTTGGGTTAATATGTTTCAAGGTTGTACAAAGCAATGGTTTGTGTTTAAATATATATAATCTGAAATTTTTTTTTTTTAACTTTTATATATGTATTATAGATATATATAAATATATAAGTTGTGTGGTAGTAAAATAAGGGCTTAGGCACATCATGAAAAATATAATATAGGTATTAGAGTTTGAAAAATTTTGCGATGTTACATGTTTGAGGCCATATAAGGACCTGTTAAGACGGCATACATAATCAGGAAAGTCTTTGTGACGAAAACCAAGAGGTTGATGCATGTAGACAGTTTCTTCTAAGTTGCCATGAAGAAAAGCATTCGTGACATCTAACTGATGAATGGGCCACGACTTGGACCGTGCCAAAGATAAGACAAGGCGAATGGTAGATGGTTTTACCACCGGGCTAAAAGTTTCACCACAGTCGATGCCCGTCTTCTGTTTGCGACCATCACACACTAAGCGCACTTTGTAGCGCTCCAAGCTTCCATCAGACCTGAATTTATGTTTAAATAACCACAAGCAACGAATAATATTCATATCGGGTGTCCTAGGTACAAGCTCCCAGGTCTTATTTTTAATAAGAGCACTAAATTCATTATCGGGTGTCCTAGGCGACGAACAGATATAAGATTTTTTATAATATTAGGGGCAAAAAGTACATTGTTTAGTTTAAGGGGTGGGTAGGGTGGTGGGAGGACTTGGTTGCCTTGTGCCACAACAGGTATAGACGTACCATTACCAACAATTATGAATTTATTAGTACACTTATTAAAGTTAGACGGGGAGTATATACCTTGCTGATTGGCAGAGTGCGAGGAGGCGCCCGTGTCCATGAGGCCTTGATCTGGTGGGTTTAGCGCCAGAGAGTAAAGTGCCTGTTCAATATCCGTAGGAGAGTAGTTGGTGTGATGGGCTTGATCAGGTCGTGGGCCAAGTATCCCTTGAGAGGTTTGGCTATTGGGCTTGGATGGGTATGGACAAGGAGGTTGGGCCACATTTGCTTGATTAGTGGTATTGGATTTAATTAAAGAAGCCCATTGGGCTGCTGTCCATGAATTAGGAAATACGATATATGGATGAGGAGGCTGATTGGTATTTTGTGAAGCTGACCGGCTAGAAGTGTTTGTATTATGCCGACCCCGACCGCGGCCCCGAACACCACGCGGGCGTCCTTGACCTCGGACCGAGTTAGACGGTGACTGAGGTGTGTTGGAGGAGTAGGCCGAAGTATTGGTATGTAAGGCCGTAGAAGCCGACTGGGAGCCTCGGGACACTTGGCGTTTTTTCTTCAATTCTTCCTGATTCATACGTGACCGGACGTCGCTGAAGGTGGGTAGCGGGTCACGGTTCTGAAGGATAGTGGAGATGCTGTCGTATTGTTCCGTCAAGCCGGTTAGTACCTGCAAAACAAGCATACGGTTATCGACAGGAGCGCCAACTGCAGCGAGTTGGTCAGAAAGTTGTTTGGCATGATCACAATAGTCTCCCATGGAAGCAAAGTTTTCAAGAGACAGATTGGCGAACTCTTGACCCAGAAAAATTGCTCGCGTGTTTTGATTATCTTGGAACTCATTTTCGACGGCCAGCCAAGCATCCAGGGCTGTCTGACCTTTACGGGCTCCGTAGCAAGAAATAATATATTCTGTTAAAGAGAGTCCTTCGCGTAAATTGCTTTGAATGGGTAAATCAATCATTTGTTGAATAATTATACGAAGAAGGGGCTGTGATATGGTTGCGTAAATCCACTGTTTGACTAGAGCGTCCAGTCTAGTCCAGAGATGTTCAGCGGCGAGGGCTGCTGCCTCAGCCTTGGCAGCAGCAGCAGCAGCAGCGTCAGAAGAAGTTGGAGCAGGGGTGACCGGTGGTTTGGGTGCAAGATGGTCAGCGACCTCATACGCCTGGCAGTAAACCTGGAATAGAGTTTTCCAGGTTCCATAATGTGTGGAGTCTTTTTCGAGAATGATGGGGATGTGCGACTTGATATTAGTCACCGTGAGGGCGGGGTGGAGAGGTGTAGAATCCATGTAGGGAGAGATGGGGGTGATCTGAAAAGGGAGAAGGGGAGTTGATCGGAGAAGTGAGAGGGAGGTTGATCGGAGAAGAAGGCCTGCTGGTTGGTTGCAGCGGCGGCAGGTAGGTGATGTTTAGGGTTGGATCGTTTGTTAGAAGGCTGATACCATATTGGCGTATCAAATTGATTGCCTTCATTCTATTCAATGTCCCACATAAATAGTACAAGTTGACTCCTTAATTATAGGAGATATTAATTACAATTTAAAACCATTGACTATTCTAAATATACACATGTGTCAATAGTCACCTTGGAGTGGGTTTTTGTATAAAAAAATGAGGTGAGATAGGCTGTCTTTATAATTAGAAAAAACCTTTTTTTTAAATCTAACTATTAATTGTACAACGATCGAAAAAATTAATACTTTTGGCCCGTCTTATATGTCTCAAATGAGACGTTTGAGAAGGAGACGGAGAGGGGGAGTGGTGTTTGGGACGGGGGACGAACTGGGACGGAGCAAGACATGCTCCCACACCCACCAGTCTTACTGTTGGTTCGAAGATTATCATAAGATCTTAATAAGCATGGTACTCATGTTGGTCCCACTACTAGAAAATATATCTTCCTTGAAGCGCATTGTACGTCATAAAGGGGTGCTTATGACACACAAAAGAAAGTCGTTATAGGACATGCCGTAAAATTAACATGACACGCATCCGCATGTCATAAAAATATGACAGGCATTGATGAAACTCTTTCATGACACGACAAGCATTTATGACCAGGGACGGATTTAGGGTGTTTGGGTGGGTTCCCGAGAACCCACTCTGTTTTTAATTTTTAGTGTTAATGTATATAGAAAACTGAAAAGTAACCCATAAGAAAATAATTTAGGAACCAATTACTAAAGGTTTGAGGTGCTCTAGTGGTTGAGACACTCCATCACACTCACAAGGTTTTGGGTTCGATACCTGTTTCACGCATTTTATTTTTGGTTTTTAACTCTTTTTTTTTCAAAACCTAGGGTTTTACCCAAACCCAACTCAAACAAAAACATACAGCGGCCCCAAATCCTCCTCCTCCCCCACGTCTGCTCTGCCTCCTGCCCTCCTCCTCATACGGATCATCATCATTAATTACTAGAATAAGTATACCCATTGCCATTATGTAGAAATAACAATGCCATTGTAACAACTTTGAGGACCATTTTGATTGAATTTGTGTTGTTTAATGCCGCATAATGAATGTTGTTGCTGCTTATTTGTTGGCTCTGTTGATAATGAATGTGTTTCTTCTACACGAATCGCCACATCAGCCAATTAATGGGCCATGGGCCAGAGAACATCTACTGATTTAACAGCAATGGACTATCACACGAACTGGGTCGACTGAACCTTGACATCTCCTCAGCAACATAGCAACACCTTTAGCCCATCAACACTCCAAGTCATACTTTAGCCCATATCCTGCAAATAATCTTATGCAAAATATTAAAGCTAACAATCTCAAATAATAATGACCCATAAATAATAGAATTGGAACTTAGCAATAAACCATGTCATTTTAACAGGCTGCATTATAGTTCAGACACATTTCATATGATGCATTATAGTTCAGACACATTTCTTATGTTCAAACACATTTCCATAACAAATAGCGCAAAACAATTTCATTGAAACAACAAACATTCATTCATTAATTCATTCATGAAACTGATACATAAGAATTTCAAAAGAAATACAAGCACAACTACATACTATTTGACCCACTCGAATTGTCTGACCCAAATAACACATAATACAATAGGATTAACACCTAAGTTTCACCCAAATACATCTTCAATCTTCTGTTGCACTGTGTCAATCTTGCATTTTTTTTTACAGACAAGTTTAAAAGGGCCACCTTATGCACACAATGATGATCCACCCAAGAAACAAAGCTACAACCACCTTCCTGTCATCACACATTGGTTAGAAATTGAAAAATTAACAACTTTAAGTTTTCAATTGGAAAACTTACCTTTCGATTACAACAATAGAACTGTCGGCCAGGGTTTACTGATGTCCATGAAGTCTTGATAACAGTTCCAGCACCACATGAGCAAACAACCATCTTGATTAAAGATCAATTTGGGTCGTTGGTTTTGAAATTAGGGTTTACAGTGGTTTGGGGGAAATGACAGGGTTTATAAAGGGGATAAGAAATATATCTGATTTAAAAATGATAAGTGATTTGACCAAATTGCCCCTGATTTAACGTCAAAAAGTTAGCTGGGCTAAGTACTTGAACTGTTTTTGGCATATTTTCTCAAAAGTCAGGGACTGTTCAAGCAATTTTTAAAAGTTTGAACTGGGGTGGCATATTAGCCCAAACTACAGGGACGGTTTTGGTAATTAACTCAGAAGAAATAAATGCAGTGAGTCAAATCCTTATATGGATTCCATCTCAACTAAAGGTCATCGGTCATAGACCCAACTAGCCAACTGTCATATGTCTGATCGTCCAGTGCTTAAAGCTCAATCCGAATTTATGTTAACCATTATTCTAGTCTAGAGGTTATCACATCAGCACATATTGTAAATCCTCAGTTGGGCCATTTGTACTTAGCCAAACTAACAAAACTAGCCACTTGTACTTAGACAAACTAACAAAGCTAGTAATCATATAAACTAGCCAACGCTTAGATGAAAATTAAAGCACATTTGACAGAGATTACAGCACCTAATTGAGAGTAAAAGTAATATTATATTATAACTTTAATTTGTTAGAGCCCTTTCAGATAAAAAGGCACTCTCCAAAAATAAGCATATGCTATTTTATAGCAACGAGCACACAGTATTCTTTAGTAAAAGGCGAAAGAATAGTTCGCTTTGTGCTCATTGCATAGCTACGTGCTTAATCATTTTACAGCTAGCCTGCTTATATACAAAGATCCTCTCTTTCTAACTTTGTTAACCAACCGATGTGGGACAACTCCAAACCCCCTCCCCCTCTCTCAATCTTCATTTCCTAGCAAGTATCCTGTTTCTTGGTTCTTACTTGTATATGTTTGTTATTTTACGAATACCCATATTATTCTTTAAGTTTAAAATACATTGTTTTCTTATTTTGTTATTATAATATTTCAAACATTATTTTGCTAATTATTAATAACGAGTTGACGGCAACCCGCGCGTTGCAGCGGGATGTCAGTTATGTATGAATCTTGTATCAATGTATGAGATGCGTAACTTCTTAAGTTTTTGGAAACATTCTTTTCGTTTTGCCTAACCTTAAGCCTACAACATAAAGTATTTTAAAGGCAATGTTATCTAAAAAACATATTAGAAATGTCCTTCCATACATTTAGAAACTGATACTTATTATAACCACGAATTAAGTGCTAAATTTTGATGGTACCAGCTATCTAAAAAACATATTAGAAACTATGCATCAATAAATTGTGAGTACGTTTAAAAAACAATTTTTTTTTGGAAAAAACAAATGGAAGGGTAGAGTTTACATGTGATAGGAGCTTTAGGTTGTCAACCCTTCTTTCTTTTAGGAGCAACAACACAGCAGTAACATCCCCTTTATTTCCCTCCTAATGAGAACATGGAAAACATTCAACTACCCAATTTTTTTTTTTTTTTGAACGGCAACTACCCAATTTATTTAGTTATCTAAAAATCAAGTAAAAATAATTTTTGTCTTGATTAAAAAAAAATTGTGGTTTTCACTCCTTATCAGCCACTTACAAATCACATCTTCCAAGTCCAGGTGCACTCTTAATTCTTAAGGCAAAAATAGTTTGATATCTGACACATTGATTAGGTATTTGCTTGGTTACCGACACTCAACACAAAGTAATAGTGTAATAAAGCCGGTCTGAATATCCATTTGTAGAGTTAAGAAATAAAGGCATGAATTGGGGAAAAACTAACATCATCTTTTTTACTTTGTAATATCATTAAGTCATCAAGATTACAATTAGTTGCAAATACTACATTAGGAATGTAAAAGCTTGTTGGATTACTTACAGTAAAATGGAGACCGATCAGATTCTGCAACAAGAAACAAACAGGGAAAATAAAAAGGATTAACAGAACCGGGCTTGTGTTTGACACAATTCCCTTAAACAGATTCGTCGTCTGTTCCCAGGGTACACCGGTTCAACAGTGACGGTGCACTGCGGACTATCTCACTTGCCTGAAAAGAAACCGGAACTGGACTGGTACTGGAACTTGTTGCTGCAATAAGACAGATGTGAGAGTATATGTTTCTGTGTGTATTGTGTTCTGCACACAAGTCTGTATTATATACTTGAACAACCAAAAACTGTTGGAAGCTCTTCAGACTCTAATTAATCACGCGAATTAAACACCATTATTATGATGTTAATTGCTGGTGATAATCAATAGTTGCAACTGTTGGAAGATGAAGGCAAAGAGTTCTTTCTAGAACAATCAGCTACATTGTGCAAAAATTAAAACAGACATCAAAAACCAGTCTCGCACGGACCCGGGTTTTTCGAGCTGCATTCGTGTCCGCAGGTCGTGCGGGCGCCACGTTGGTTCAAGGATTTTTCCGAGCCAGAACCCATTTTTGCACCCCCCCCTGCGCGCGGGTAGGAGTCAGAGGATAATATCACTTTAACAATTTAATTCCTCCATTCCAACTTTACCTTATAAAGTCTTCCAACTTTCATCTTCCCACCAATGTGGGACACAATCAACTCACACACTTAACTCACATTCACTTCTATAATTTTCCAACAATCCCCCACATGAATGGGAGTTATTTCCAGAAACAATCTCGTTCCGATTAAATTTCAACAGTTGAGTTTTGCATACGATAGGTAGGTGTGACCCTTTGAACCTTCGCTTATGAAACGCACTTAGCCTACTGGCTCTGAGTAGAACGCGATGTCTTTGAACTCGTCTGCCGTTTGTGTAGACGACAATACGCTTCACACAAAACTCTCCCTGACAACGTCAAGTCCTCATAGTTGTGTCCGTTATGGTCATGGACACGTGCCTGGTTCTGCGAGAGCTATTAAGTATTGTGCCCCAACAATACCCTTCGAAGCGACCCCACTTCTCTCTCACATAGGTGATCTACTGGGACTGGTTACCTCAGTCAGATCATTAAAAGCTATAAGCTTAACCTCAACCTTGTCACTTTTTAGGAATGGACTAGGAAGCTTATTAAATATCATAGTAAACTCCCTTTTTAATATGTGGGGTTTTACCAACTCTCCCCCACAGTGACCTTCGCCAGTTCATACAATTAGGTTGTCCTATTGAACTCAGATCTTGGGATCTCCAGTCAGCTGAGTTAGGTTTCCTTCGCATAAACCTAGCCTTTCATGGGCTTTAGTCCCATTCTCATTGACGACTTCTGAACTAACTCTCTGCTTAAGCCTTTCGTTAGCGGATCCGCGATGTTATCCTTTGACTTCACATAGTCAACAGTGATAACTCCTGTAGAGATTAGTTGTCGTACCGTCTTATGTCTACGTCTTATATGCCTGTTCTTACCGTTATACATTGTGCTACGAGCTCTGCCAATTGCCGATTGGCTATCACAATGTATGCATATGGCCGATGCCGGCTTCGGCCATCTTGGTATATCCTCAACAAATTGACGTAGCCATTCTGCCTCTTCACTCGCCTTATCTAAGGCAATGAATTCCGATTCCATCGTGGATCTAGCAATAACAGTTTGCTTAGATGATTTCCACGATATTGCTGCACCACCAAGCGTGAATACATACCCACTTGTCGCTCTGGAATCATTCGTGTCAGATATCCAATTTGCATCGCAGTAACCTTCAATAACTGCTGGATATCTACTATAAGGCAGCCCGTACTCTCGTGTGTATCTCAAGTACCGAAGCACCCGTGTCATGCAACCCCAATGAGTTAAACTTGGGTTGCTCGTGTATCTACTTAGCTTGCTTACAGCATATGCTAAGTCTGGTCTGGTACAACTCATCAGATACATCAAGCTGCCAATAATTCTTGAATACTCTAATTGATTAACAGGCTCTCCTCGATTTTTAGCTAGATGTTGACTCGTGTCAATGGGAGTTCTAGCCACATTAGAGTCATTTGCATTGAACTTCTCAAGAATTTTGTCCACATAGTGAGACTGACTTATCACAAGTCCATTCTGGGTTCGTGTGATTTGTACTCCCAAAATCACATCCGCTAATCCCATATCTTTCATGTCAAACCTTGCTTTCAGGACGTCCTTTGTAGACTTTATCATTTTCTCATTACTACCAGCAATGAGCATGTCATCCACATACAAACACAAGATGACATATCCGTCTGGTGTGTCTTTCACATACACACACTTGTCACATTCGTTGATTTTGAACCCAGAATCAAGCATGACATGATCAAACTTTTGATGCCATTGTTTTGGAGCTTGCTTCAAACCATATAAAGATTTTACAAGCTTGCATACTTTCTTTTCTTGTCCCTTGGCTATGAAGCCCTCGGGCTGTTCCATGTAAATCTCCTCCTCTAGATTTCCATTCAAGAAAGCCGTTTTCACATCCATTTGGTGAATTTCCAAATTTCTAATGGCTGCAATGGCAAGTACCATCCTGATGGATGTTATTCGCGTGACAGGCGAATATGTGTCAAAATAATCCAAGCCTTCTCGCTGTTTATATCCTTTGATCACCAACCTTGCCTTATACTTATCAATGGTGCCATCTGGTTTCATCTTCTTCTTGAAGATCCATCGATATCCTAGTGGTTTGCATCCCGCAGGAAGATCCACTACCTCCCAAGTGTGATTTTGTAAAATAGAATCTATTTCACACTTTATGGCCTCCTTCCACTGAGGTCCATCCGAGGAATTTACCGCTTCTTGGTAAGTTTGTGGTTCCTCCTCGACCACATAGGTGAGGAAATCTGGACCAAAGGATTTTTCAGTCCTTTGTCTTTAACTCCTTCGGATTTCACTTTCATCTAATTGAGGTTCATCATTTGCAACCTTTTCTCTTGAACCACCTTCCCTAGTTGAATTTGATGGGCCCGGTTCATCCTCTAGAACACTATCATCAATTGGGCTTTGTGAGCTCAACTTAGGCCTATCCAAGCATGGAAATATGTGCTCGAACCAAGAAGCATCCTTAGATTCCAATATAGTGCCGTTAGACACTCCAGGATTCTTCGAGTCATGCACAAGAAAGCGAAGTGGACCACCCAAACGAGTGTATCCAATGAGCACACAATCTATAGTTTTGGGTCCTATCACAAGACGCTTTGGTGGTGTCACTACCACCTTAGCTAGGCACCCCCACACTCGCAAGTGATTATATGATGGTTTGACTCCTGTCAACAATTCATATGGTGTTACATCTTTCTTTTTACGGGGAATTAAATTTAGAATGAAATTTGCTGATAACAGCGCTTCCCCTCACATGTCCTCGCTCACCCCCGAGCTTATCAACATGGCATTCATCATTTCTTTCAACGTTCTATTTTTACGTTCTGCTATGCCATTTGATTGTGGTGAGTAAGGAGGTGTGAACTCATGTATGATTCCACTTTTTGCACAAAGATCAGCAAAAGGTGAAACATATTCACCACCTCTATCACTCCTCACTTTTTTTTATTTTCCGGTTAAGTTGATTTTCAACTTCGGCTTTGAACACAACAAATTTGTCAATAGCCTCGTCCTTACTCTTAAGTAAGTACACATAGCAAAATCTTGTGCTATCATCAATAAATGTTATGAAATATTTGTTCCCACCTCTAGTAGGAATAGATTTCAAATCACACAAATCTGTGTGGATCAAATCAAGAGGACCGGTGGTTCGTTTAACCTTTTTGAATGACGTTCTTGTTTGTTTTGCCTCGACACAAGTTTCACACTTATGATTTGAGTCAATTTCAATTTTTGGTATGCTATTCAATTTAATTAAATGTCGAATGGAATTAAAATTCACATGACCTAGTCTACCATGCCAAACATTAGAAGACTCAAGCATGTAAGCAGAATTATCGTTATTCATTCCATTCATCACAGTTACATTTAACTTAAACATACCATTAAGGGCATAGCCCTTACCAACATACATACCACCTTTGGTCAACACGACCTTATCAGACTCAAACACCATTTTGAACCCAAACTTGTTCAACTGCCAACCCGACACAAGATTCTTACGAATCTCAGGAACATACAACACATTAGACAGAGTAAGTTCCTTTCCCGACGTCATCTTCAAAAGCACATTACCTTCGCCTTTGATATCTGCAGTGGCAGAATTCCCCATGAAGAGCTTTTCACCAGCAACTTCCTTGAAGGTGTTGAAAAAACTCTTATCAAAACACACATGCCGGGTTGCTCCGGTGTCAACCCACCAATCCTTGGCATCCGTTCCAACCAAGTTTGCTTCAGTGACCACCATTGACCAATATGACATCATAGCAACAAGATTATCAATCATGTTGGCTTGTTTGCCATTTTCCTTCTTGGGAAGCTTGCATTCACTTGCTTTATGCCCCGGTTTGTCACAGTTATAGCAAGTTCCATTGAACTTCTTCTTGCCAACCCCACCTTTAGGCCCAAGGTAGGAGTTCTTCCCATTGCCTTTCTTAAAAGCACCCCGTTTGTTGCCTTTGTTACTTTTGTTACCCTTTGATGATTCACCATGTTCAACAACATTAGCTTTAGCGACTTCATGACCAACAGTTTTCTTTTGAGCGACTTTGTTGTCTTCTTCAATACGAAGACGCACAACCAAGTCTTCAATTGTCATTTCCTTTCGCTTATGCTTCAAATAATTTTTGAAATCAATCCAACTTGGTGGCAATTTTTCAATAATAGCCGCCACTTGGAATGTCTCGCTAAGCATCATTCCTTCGGCATGAATATCATGAAGAATCACCTGTAATTCTTGAACTTGACTCATAACAGTTTTTGAGTCAATCATAGCAAAATCCAAGAATTTTGCCACCACAAATTTCTTAGTGCCCGCATCTTCAGTTTTGTATTTGCGTTCCAATGATTCCCATAAATCTTTGGCAGTAGCAGCTTTGCAATACACATTGTAAAGCGAGTCAACCATTCCATTTAGGATATAGTTTCGGCACAAGAAATCAGAATGATTCCAAGCCTGAACCGCGCTCACAGTTTGAGCATTCATATCCTCTTCAACAACTTGAGGAGCGGTTTCAGTTAAGAACCTTGCAAGGCTCAATGTTGTCAAATAGAACAGCATCTTTTGCTGCCACCGTGTAACACCCTAAACCATTTTATAGAAACTGGCAGCGGAAAAACCAACCGAAAAATTCTTTTCTTTAATAACAACCTTGAACGTTTAGAAACCGATTCTAATATGTATTTTTGGTGTTACATCTTAAAATATTTCTTAATACATTCTACGTGACTCATCTCCATTTGATTATGTGACCGTGACCACGTACAATCCGCCTCCTCGCTCGATCTCCGTCCTTCCTTGCTTCTCAAGATGGACAAGACATCCTGCATTCACCACAAAACCATTTCGTTAGTTCAATAGGTAACCTCATGTAATCTACTCATGACGCGGAAGTAACATCCAACAATACTCCGTGATCCTGTCCAACCGCCTTCATTCGAGTTCGGGTGGGTTACCCCGATCCGAACCTCCACGTCTCCTGCAATCATACGTACATACCTACGTTTCCTATCATTCACATAACAAAGGTTAATAACCCCACAATATGTCCAAACATACAATTTCCTCCATATAATCCCATAATACATACAAGCATACAATTCCCTCTTATAATACCACCATATGTACAAGCATACACTTCCCTCCTATGATACCACAATACATACAAGCATACAATTCCCTCATATAATACCACCATACGTACAAGCATACACTTCCCTCCTATGATACCACAATACATACAAGCATACAATTCCCTCATATAATACCACCATACGTACAAGCATACACTTCCCTCCTATGATACCACAATACATACAAGCATACAATTCCCTCATATAATACCACCATACATACAAGTATACAATTCACTTATATAATACCACCATACATACAAGTATACAATTCACTTATATAATACCACAATACATACAAGTATACAATTCCCTCCTATAATACCACCATACATACAAGTATACAATTCACTTATATAACTTACTTTGACCCGTCATGCTACTCTTTCTTCTCCGATCTCTAATACGAATATAACGTTCCATTCCTATACTCAATCTACGCATACTTTCCAACCCTTACATACATGAAACTCTCTCTCTCTAACCCGATCATGAGTACCCATATGTACATCACATCTTCAATCTACATAATCATGACAATATACTTACCGTATTTGATACCATCGAACAATGTATCAATTAAACTACACACACTTGTATCAATCTGTACTATGATCATATTTACAAAACCGACATTTCTATTACATGCTACACCCCTACATAGCCTTACACAAGGTCCAACGATGTTAATTGATGCGTTAAACGCAAATACGGGTCGCACACATAAGCGAAACATCAACATACGATAGAATGAACAAAACAAAAATGAAATGTTCCAGGTCCCACCGTAGGGGAAAGGTGCCACCGTACCCCTACGGTGGACCTCAAATCCCAACGGTGGTACCCCTCTGCCCTACGGTGAGAAAACGTTGCAGGGGCCACCGTAGGGGAACGGTGCCACCGTACCCCTACGGTGGACTCTGCACATCCCCCTTTTGTTTCTCCTTTCCACCCCTTCTAGACCCATCCACGCCGATCCATTCGAAGCCACGTTTATTCCATTATAAAATCCCATTCAAGCCTTAGCCTCGTTATTTACGTTCCATCATCTCACGGTCCTCATACTACTTACAAACACATGTACATGTTAAGATTCATTATCCTAAGTGGAATAAGAACCACTTACCTCAAGTCCTCCAAGTTCATGCTTGTTTACTTGCCTCGTCTTGACCCATTAGCTTCCCATGCTTGAGTCCATCATTCCTATCCTTTCATATCATCATGTTCACATCATTGTTAGCATACATGTTCATTCATAAGCCAATCATATCCAACTCGTATATCACATTGACTTGCATAGGTCAATTTCAAACATACATAAAACATAGCTTTCCACTCTTTTTGATTCATCATTCAAGCAATTAGACTTAACATCGTATATATCACATAACCAAGCTAATGTGTCTCACACGGAATCCTCAATCTCACAATCATGTTAGAACACACACCACATTATTTCCACATCAGTTGACTTTCCAGAAAGTCAACTTTCAGCAATACAACTTCCTTTTTACAAACATATGTGTGTATATCAACATACTAGGTCATGTGAATTTCACCATAAGCAACATATTCATATCTCACTAACATACAAGATCATTCATCATACCAATCAAGCATAGTGTACACACTACTAATGCACACTTCTTATGAAATCATACAATCAACTAGATTCTCACATGAATTCTTTCTAAGACACAATCCTCATGTTAACCTACTTTCAATTGTATCCATTATCATACTACTTTCATACTTGTCCAATCTTGCCTACAATTTCACAAGTTAAATTAATCTAGACATTTCATCAAACACTTGGTGTGCATACAACATCTAAAGCACAATGTACAAGCATTTCATGCATACTTTCATAGCTCATAACATAAATCATCCTATTTCTTCCCTACATTACATACCATTCATTCAATAGTTATCAACATAGCAAATCATCACTTTCTTTTCAATGCATTCAATAATTAACCAAGAATGGTCTTGGATTACACCAAGACTAATACCCACTTCCAACATAGGTGTAAAACAATCTAATTAGCACATGAATCAAGCATAGCCTTATGTATTTTCATGAATTATGGTTCCTTTAATGTCTATCAACATCTAGAAACCTCCATCCATCATTGATTCACGTTTTCACATAAATCCTAGGTTTTCATCAATTGTAAAACAAACATAACATCATAATTAGTCAAATTAAAGGTACCTTGGTGTATATAACACCTTAGATGACCCATATTTGGCTTCATGCACCATCTTGGCTTATACTTTCTCTTGATTTGGAACTAGAGGTGGAGGAGCAAGGGTTTGGTCTTGGGTTCTTCCCTGATGATCGACATACACAAGAAGTGTATGTTGACATCTTACTTCCCTTATCTATAACCCATTGCTTTGCTCCTTGTCCAATTCTAGTCCCTCTAATTCATCTAAATGCCTTTTGTTATCAAAACTTAACCAACCAAGTTAGTTTCTAGTGTCTTTTCCCCACTATATAGATAATAACATTCAATAGGTTATTTCCATATTAGAACATAACCATCATTATTATCATCGAAACTCCGTTTTAATATTTGTTAATCACACCTAATGGCGTAATTAAGTAAAACGGATTTTTGGGATGTTACACACCGTTTGAAGTTTACACCAGCAAACTTCTCAGGTTTTTCAGCGTGGCTTGCCACAGCAGTCGGCAAAGGCGCCACTAAACCAGTGGTAACAGTAACAGCATGTGTAAAGACTGCAGAAACTCCGGTGGCAGTGGAGTTCTGGAGCGCAGCAGAGGGCATGGGTTGTGAGTTCTCCATCACTGAAAGAAACCGAATCTGTTAGTACAAGAATCTGTTTAAGTTTGTTGGATTACTTACAGTAAAATGGAGACCGATCAGATTCTGCAACAAGAAACAAACAGGGAAAATAAAAAGGATTAACAGAACCGGGCTTGTGTTTGACACAATTCCCTTAAACAGATTCGTCGTCTGTTCCCAGGGTACACCGGTTCAACAGTGACGGTGCACTGCGGACTATCTCACTTGCCTGAAAAGAAACCGGAACTGGACTGGTACTGGAACTTGTTGCTGCGGATTTTTCCGAGCCAGAACCCATTTTTGCACCCCCCCCCCCCCCCCCTGCGCGCGGGTAGGAGTCAGAGGATAATATCACTTTAACAATTTAATTCCTCCATTCCAACTTTACCTTATAAAGTCTTCCAACTTTCATCTTCCCACCAATGTAGGACACAACCAACTCACACACTTAACTCACATTCACTTCTATAATTTTCCAACAAAGCTAAATATAAGTCATAAGTGATGCTTTCCTTTTCTTTATATCTAAACTTATCCGATAGCAAAGTTTAAAAAACCTCACTGATAAGAATAATTTCATATATACACAGGGTTACAATATATGCATACATATGTATATTCTATTTACCTAAATCCCAAGCTGTATGGAGTCCCGGTTCAATTGCTTGTTTTCCGATAATTGCATATGTACACAAACATACAATTATATATACATGTTTTTTCGGTATTCATTTGCATAAATGCATAAATAAACATAAACATACATAAAATATATACACACACTCGTGAACGCCGCTCTTCTTCGCCGGTTCATAACCGTCACCTCTTTGTCTCCGGTGATTCGTAACTGCCGCCTCTTCGTCTCCGTCCGATTCATAACCGTCGCCCCTTCGTCTCTCGCGATTCGTAACCGCCGCCCCTTTGTCTCCAGCGATTTGTATTCGCAGCCTCTCCGTATCCGCCTAATCGTATTGGTTTTGTTTCATGATGCGCATGTTCGTTCGGAGGATCAAACTTTTATGGAAAGATAACACACCTACATATCTTAAATAACCGTTCGATGGAATACAAATCGTTATGAAGATTTGGTTGTTCATAATAACCACTGACGGTAAGCATCTGGAGATTAGAATCAGTGTTAATTCAATAGTATATATATGTATTTAAAATGTGAAGGAAGAAGGCGTTATAGACTGACGTTAATAACCGTTAAATTTTAAAAGAAAGAGTTAAAGCACCGTTAACTTGCTTTAATAACCGTTAAATTTTAAAAGAAAAAGTTAAAGCACCGTTAACTTGCTTTTTGTATATATACTAGGATGTTGCCGTTGGCCGCGCGTTGCAGCGGCAAAATTCTAGCGTTATTCTTATGCACGTATGTCGCCTTAATATATACATTACATTTATTAGTAGCGTTTTGTGGGCGTTTGAAGCCTTAATATATACATTATATATGTATAATAGCGTTTTGTGTCGCATTCATGTTAATTCGAAAATAATACGATAAGTAGAATATGATAAGCTGACTACATTGTCAAACTTATTAAGGGATGGTGTGTGTAGGAAATGAGCTTCAGTACTGATGAATAGCTAATTTTGAATTAGGTATTTAGACGAACATATGTAGTTGGATAACACAAAAGTATTGTTTTTGGGTCAACCTAGTAAGTGAGCGAACATGCAACTATTAATGTAACCTCACAAAGCATCTTCAATAGCAGTATGTAAATATTATGAACTTAACTTCTAGCTTCAGGCACTTTATTTGTTTACTAAATGCACATGTTATATCCAAACATCGTATCATTATTAACTTGACAATTGCATCTGGTTGCATAATAAGACTGGAACCCGTTTCAGAAGGAATGTTAATGAGCGTACATTTTGCTAAAGTTGATCTTTCATAGAGGATCATCGTGCCACCAACAGTGGCGAAGCTTGGTTCGCCAATCGGCGGGGGCCGGACTTAATTTTTTTCGGTCGGTAGTGGCAAATCGGCGGGGGCCGGACTCAACACGGGCTAAATTTACCTACGAAAATCACAAATTTTCACTACTACGCCAAAAAACAGGGGGGCCAAGGCCACCCCTGGCCTTCAAAATACTTCGCCCCTGGCCATCAATGTTACCATGTGATCATATTCCACCATCAAGTCATCAATTCAGAAGGAATCTAATAACTATAAGAAAACCCCATTGTATGATTCGAACACAGGACCTTATAATCCCTAAGTCTTATCCCACCACCAAAATGCCGCTGAGTTATAATGCCGCATTTGTGTAGGTGACAACTATTTTTTTTAATAATAAATAAAACAAATGTTTTAAATTATTTAGGTAATTCATTAAGTTTAAACAACAGTTAAAGTTTTATAGCAATAAAACAATATCAAAATTTACATATTTTTATTTTTATAGTCAAATAAAGTAGGATTTTTTTTTATTTTTTTTTACATCAAAAAAGTAGGATTGAGTTAATTGGAAAAATTAACCATTTATGTTTTTTTTAATATTTGATGCAATTAATGAGTTTTTTTATAACATAGAACTTTTGGAACGTCAATTATTTTGAATGTACATTAATTTATGTTGTCTGACATATGGTGAAGGTTTGGGTCAAGGGCAAAATAGACTTTTTTGTGACACATAGACATATGGATTACAGGTGATCCATGATGATTATTAAAGTTGAAAGTTGAAGCTTGAAGAAAAAGGGAAAGAAAGAAATCAGCAGACAATTCTTTATCTTTGTATTTGAGCTCTTCGGTCCATCTCCAACGACCTCACCAGTCACCACCACAACCAAAGCCACCTTCCGACCTCTGTAAGTAATCTAATAGGTGGGGATGATGACGTAAGATAATCGTCTTCTCCGGAGGATAGTTGTGTCCAACGACTGAGATCGAGCGGCTATTGTAGATCGAAGCTTCCATGTCAAAATCCGGCCAGATATAGGAGAGTGGATGTCTTCAGATCCGTCATCAGGGCTTGTACGACATCGGTTTAACACCCCCGACGCCTTGCGTCGTGACCGTAGCCACTGTCCTCTAGTCACTTTTTAACCTCATCTACTTTTAGGGGTTTTAGTTGAGCCCTCTAAGCTTGATCGCCATTGTCGAGATCTCTTTAACTGTTGTGTGTAAACCGTAAACGAAGATGTTAGAAGATAAAGAGAAGACAGAGAGGACAATATTGTAATTTCCTATTTTGAAAAGGGCAGTATGGTAATTTGCTGGTACCACCGACCATGCATTTTAAGATATATATATAATATAATATAATGACAAGATATGTCATGTGCTTAGAATAATATTTATAACAATATTAAACATCTACTCTTGCTTATATTTCCCGCTCGTCACTCCATCGAATCAAACCCATTTGGCATTCACTTGTTTGATTTCATTATGATGTTTGGTATTCGCCTTGCAGCAATGTTGTTTAACAGAGAGAGCCAGAGAATAACTATGGGTTTATTAATTTGCACTTTTAAGGGATAGAAAATGTCTAAAATGGGCCAAGAAATGGCACCCAAAGAAAAACATCTTTTAAAGATTGTTAATAACTAACTACTAAGATGGTTTTTATTATTTATTTTAATCCAGTTGAATATTAGTTTTCTTTTTGCTAAGGCTTTAGTTATATGTCAGTTTACTAGGATGAGCTATAGTGTATCGTTAATATTTGAGACTAACTTTGATATATATATGATAATTATTAACTATATAATTAATTTAATATTATTTATGTGTTGTTAATAATAATAATCCTCTATAATTTGGACTTTATATAGACTTTATTTTTTAGAACATATCTAGCATTTTTTTATAAACAAAGGTATGAACGGAAATAGATTCATGATTTATAGGTCGAGTAGAAGGCCAACCGGTTTTTAGCTTTAGAATTTCTTTTCAATTTTAGCTATCTCAGCTAAAACTTAAGTAATATTAGAACTGTGATTTGTTGGAGCCCTTTCAAATAGAAAGGAGCTCTCCAAAAACATGCGTATGCTATTTGAAAGCAACGAACACACGGTATTCTTTAGTAAAAGGCGAAAGAATAGTTCGCTTTGTGCTCATTGCATAGCTGCGTGCTTAGTCAAAGTGCAGCTAGTCTGCTTATATACAAAGATCCTCTCTTTCTAACTTTGTTAACCAACCGATGTGGGACAACCCGGCACCCACTCCCCCTCTCTTCACTTCTCTCAATCTTCATTTCCTAGCAAGTATCCTGTTTCTTGGTTCTTAGTTCTTACTTGTATATGTTAGTTATTTTACTTTATATTTGAAGTTTAAAATGCATTGCATTGTTCTTTTATTTTGGTATTATAATATTTCAGTCATCATTTTGTTAATTATTAGTTTATTACTAATGATAGGATATAAGAACTCAAAAGGCTCAAGATACCTTTCATGTCATGTCATGTGTTTAGAAGGTCTATAGTTCTTGACTGGAATCTGAGCTGCTGGCTTTCATACCCATGTTTGGATAATTGATGCTTGTTCTTGGAACTAAAATGCATATTTTATACTATTGTAGAAGAGTGAATTAGAGATATCAGAGAAAATGTATGTTATTCGGATTGAAACATGTTCGGTTTTATACGAATTGGAGTTACCATACTGGTCAAAACCCATTCTGAACCAAACCAAAATGACGTTAACATGTTTATAAACAAAGGTATGAACAGAAATAGATTCAAGATTTATAGGTGAATCGACATCAAACCATTGAATAATATGATTTATTTAAAATAAGTGCACGAGTTGAAGACGAACAATTCATATGTATGTTAATGTCTAGTGAGCAGCATCTTCTTCTTCACAGAACTTTGTGTACTCTTTTGCACCCATTAAAGATTCCAACTCCGACGGATTGCTCGGCTTCACCTTAATCATCCATCCATCTTCATACGGGCTTGAATTAATCTTTAACATTGGTCGATCAAGTTTACTTGTTAGTCGTAAACAACATTATATATGAAGTAAAAAAAAAAAGAGTTAGATTTATTTACCAAACCAGGAGTTTCGCTGAGCTTTGTGTTAACCTCCACAATCTCTCCGGAGATTGGGGAGTTAACGTCACTGGTGGCTTTCACACTTTCTACTGCCCCGAATCCGGTGGCTTTGGTGACTGAGCCACCAGTATCTGGCAAATCCACAAACACCACCTCTCCCAGATGGTCCTGTATTTATTTTTCAAATTTAAACAGGGATATTAAACTACATTTTTATTAATCGCATACAAGTTGTAGCGGCGCAGTTTGTTGCCCGTCTGCCTGCTCTTTTGATGTAAGTTTCACTTTTATGGAATAAAATATTAACAAGTTAAAGCAAGTTGTAGCTTAACATCATGTTTTAGCTTACTTAAAGTAAACTAAATATTATTCAACATGTATGTAATAATATTATCCATTCATGTTTTAGCTACTAAAAGTAAACTAAATATAACAAGTAAAGAAAATGAACCTGTGCATGGTCAGTAATACCAATAGTAGCAACAGAGCCTTCATGCTTCACCCATTCATGTGAATTTGCATACTTCAACCCATCCAACACTTCAATACCCAAACATGCATATATATTTAAATATCAAATTCCTACTTTGTCCACTAAATTTTGCACAATATCAAGAATGAACATAGAGAGAGGTGTGACTGAAAGGGTAGGAATGTAAATTACCTGAAGAGAAGCATCTAGAAAGAGGGGAGAAATGAGGTGTGGTAGCAGTGGATAGCCTTAGAGCATTGGCAGTGGAAGAAGCCCAGATTCTAAGAGCCATTTGTGAGTGTGTTTTTGTGTGTTAAAGCAAGCACATATGATAGAGATAGAGTTGTGTTTTTAGAAGGTTTTTGTTATCTTCAGATGAATGGTGACCATTCAAGGCCTCATCCTATAAACTATCTTCATGGGCTTTGCAATTTTATTGGATTTGGATACCCCTATCTATACAATATTAAATTATTATTAATATCAAATTATTTATATTAAACTATTAATGTATAATCTTTTGTGTTATAAATCCTGCGCCTTAATGTTCCTGTGAACCTCAATATTAGGGGTGTAAATGAGCTAGATCGATCATGAACTCGCCTTAGCTCAGCTCATTAGATCTCTATGTTTAAAATACAAGCTTGAACCCGACTCTTTTATTATTAGTACGCATTTTATTATTTTATTTATTTGCATATGTAAATATTTAATATATTATTACAATTTTATGTATTTTTTCAATTATTTTTTGATAATTATATCATCATATCAATAAATCTCACCAACAGCAATAGCAAAGTTAAGGTATAGTCTGAAAAGAATAAGATAATTATTTTATAATTGTTTTATGATAATTATATGTGTGTGTATATATATAATATTAATTATTATTTATTTTTAATTGCTATAATAATAAGTAATATTATATTCATATAAACAATAGAATAAGTGAGACTCACAAGGCTAATAAAACTCGGTAAATTAAGTATGGGTATGGGTATAAGCCCATTTGTTAAATTGGCTACGATTTATACTTGACCTTGTTTAAACTCGACAAGTAGTTCACAATCGGCTTAGCTCGTTTATAGACATTCTCAGTCAATTTTAACCATATTTATATTTTTCCCAATCAGTTTGAAACATTTTTGCACGCTTTCCGTCTGTTATGCACATATGGATCTAGTATTGCCATCGCGAGTATGCAATTAAACCTATTTTTAAACAAAACACAGAAGAACCAGGTTTCAATTTCCATTTGTTGCTAACTTATACAATAAAGGTGAAAATTCTTAAAATAAAATGAATTTTCAAACCACATATCATTAACCAATATGAAATAAAACTCCATCCTGGCAATTCTACATAAAATCTTTTTACACACGACGAATAACGAGTCAAGAACAAACTGAATGATTGAAAAGTCAAAAAGAGAGAAATGGTTACATACATTAATCATAAATGATGATACCAAATAAATATAATATGAGTGTTCCGGTTGATATATTTCTGTTTCTGACCTTGCAAATTGTTGAACCGAAATCAAGAGTCCATCAACAAGAACAGCCACCAGATTCAGGCTGGGATGAAGTCACACTTGAAGACTTCAAATTCACGTCAACCAGTTCTTCGTGTTTTGTTGAGGAAAGCGTTTCCATTCCTGGTAACGCCGCTGCTATTTTTCTAAATAAAGCCTGCAGTTATAATAACAACGTTAGTAACTTTTTAACAAAAAACAAAATCATATAACAATTTCTTGTATGTGGTAGATACCTTAATGTTGAAACCAGCTTTAGCACTTGTTTCTATAAACATGACATTTAACTCATTAGCTTTTGCTTCTCCTTCCTCAACAGAAACTTGCCTGGGGAGTTATCAACATGAGGAGCGTCATCAATAACACAATTGAATCCAAAACCATCAATATAATGGCATAAGCCTAAAAGCAGTGCACATTTATCGTTTGTGACCGATGTTTATACATCTGACAGCTAGAGCTCAAAGTCCCAGCTAATTTTGTCAATCATAACCCTTTTATAGAAAACACATGCGAATTTAAGCTTATATAAATCAACAAGCATGATTAACCAGTAGCAAGGATCACCTTTTTTCCACAAGATCGGTCTTGTTCCCAACCAGAACAATAATAACATCACTACCTCTCTCTGCACGAACTTCCTCAATCCACTTTATAGTGTTTAGAAAAGTCTGTCGACCTAAAACCAGAGGCACAAAACAAATTTAGGAGTCATAACTCGGGGCCAAAGTTTAAAAGAACGGAAACGCGCCTTGAGGCGTTTTCCCTTCGCCTCACGAGGCGTAAGCCTCGAGGCGAACCGAGGCGTAAGCCCGAGTCGGGGCATGGTGATAGGTAAAAAATAACAGAAAAAGATGAAAAAAGCTAAATGGGACATATTGGAAATTAGTATAGACGTCACAGGTTGTAAGCTAATCCTGAAGAAAGAGTTAGTAAATTATATTTCAGATCATGATATTTAATTATTTCATACTTGCAACATCATAGATGATCACTGCAACAGAAGAATCTCTTATATAGCTTGGTATGAGACTCCTAAATCTCTCTTGCCCAGCCGTATCCCTGAAGATAATGCAATATAATTTGGTCAAAAAGATCATAAAAAACAAAGTGCAAGAGAATGTCAAGACTGAAGACAAGTGATTGCCCTAAAGTCCTAAACAATAAAGTTCACAGAGATATCTGGCTTTATGATATAATATCTGTACTAAACAAGCCCATGACAGATACATTATTAGTAATGTTACTAGTACGTTGTGACACCTACATCTCCGCTATTTGCCTATTTGGTATAGTACCGACTCATGAGGATACTACTAACCTATAAGGATTGACCCCTCATGAATCATGGATGATACCACAACAACAATAGTACTCAGTATAATCCCACCCATAGAAAAGCTATTGGTGGGGTCTGGAGAGGGTGTGATGTAGGCAAGCCTTAGCTCGATCCTAGGGGGCAAAGAAGTTGCTTTCAGTGAGACCCCCAGCTCCAATGATGATACCGAAACAAAGTACAAATTGAATTATCTAATACATACCAAAGTTAAATGTGGTATAATAACTTCAGGGTTCAAATTGTTTCAATCAAAATGAAATTTAATAAAGAGCCTAAATTGATCATAACTGGGATTGACTAAACATTTGTGTAAAACAAACAGAATTGACTTAAACTGAGGACAATCTAGGAGATAAAATTTAGGGGAAAACGTAGTAGAGTTAAGAAAAAAATATAATCAACATCCCTTGGGAAGATCTGAGACATTATGGCAGAAAATCTTACCACAACTGCAGGCGAACGGTCCGATCTTCAAGATACATTGTCTTTGACAAGAAGTCAATTCCAATGGTTGCCTGATGATACAGAACACAGTTTAGTCAAGTCAACATTAACATTTATCTATAACGCTATTATCATCAAAAAACACAACAGGCTGATGCTCTCCAGGATAACTTTGTATTTCAATGACAACAATATCGCATAACATAAGAACCCAATCAAACTCTGAATTTGATATAAACCTACTTAAAATTTAAAAATTAAAAGTTTGTTACAAATTACAACCAGTAGAAATGTTTTTGACCATCTATGTGAGTAAAACCAGTTAGTCATAGCTATACCGTCGTCGATAACAGTATATACCTACCATCGTACAAACCGTAAACATGTACCATAAACAGTTTGCATCAAAAGCATAACAAACAAGAAGTTGATCTCCTGTAATAACTATCATGTAGTTAAAATGTTCATTCCTATTCCCAAACAAGCAACACATTATCCGACTTTCGGATCACGGAAAATAATATGTAACATCCATACTCATCCAAGGAAACTGAAACCAAACAGTAAACAAGCCCTAGCTTCTGATAACATAATTGATCAACTAAAGTCATACTAACAGAAACTAAAGCAATAAAAACAACAGATCTGCATATAAACAACGACAAAAAGGGGGATATGAGAGTGGATACAATCAGATCGAAGATGTGATCTGGAAATGAAGGATACCTGATAAGAGGTATCGAACTTGTCATACATAAAACGAGTGATGATGCTGGTTTTGCCTACGGATTGATCACCTAAGAACACCAGCTTGTATTTCGCTAGTGCTGATACTGGCTTTGCCATTTGTTTCAATCTAGATCTTGTGTTTTATTTGATCCAATCAGAACAATATGCTGATCTGCTGATTGCTGAACAATTTGGTCGTCAATTCTCTGTTTGCACAGTCAATTTTGAATTGATTTTAAACAATGGAGTCGCTATACTATTGATCAAGCATCGGATGGGCAAAACCTCACTATTATGCTACTACACTCGTGAGTGAATTTGGGCTTGGTCTATATGGGTTCGGTCTTCTAGGATACACGCGCTTGGTATAACAACCGAAAGAAAAACAAAAGGCGAAAATGTTATTGACACGTGTTTATAACAGGTGTTGGTATCGACCAAATATTGGTAACAGTAACGGTGTGGTTTGTTATAGTACCTTTGTTGATACTCGTTAGGTCCGTTGTGATATTAGGGAATCATTGCAACTTACGATACCAAAATATAATTTACTTTGAATAGAACTTTGTTTAAAAAATATATTGGAAAATCGAGGAAAAAATAAACACACATGTTAAAGGTTTAATAATATTTAATAAAGTATGAGGGTAGATGAGGCACTCCTATCATATACCCTAGTCCCCTCCGTCATACACTTCCGCATCATTTTATATATCAAAACGAACTCACTTTTTAGCTTTTTTCATGGAATTATTAGAAATAGGCTTAATTAATCCTCAGGACAAATCGGACCCAGAATGAGCAAACGAAGCAAAACTGAGTGAAAAACGAAAATCTTGTGAACAAAAAGACGAGACACGTCCCGTGTCACGCCCATGAAACAACAAAATCCAAATGTTTGAAGATTCAAAGATCCAATGGGGCCTACAAAATGGACCACGCTCTGTGCCTCACCAAGCAGATGCCCCTCCATATTCACCATTTCAACTTGCTCAATTCTTTTATCACCTCCAACAACATACTCTATTTCAACCCAGTTCTTTAAGCTTTGTAATATTGTAAGATTTGTAAGAATCTAACTAAATATCACCAATCTTGTGATGTTTAATATAGTCTTTTCAAGTTTGATGAAAACTATTTTTATGGTCATTCTTGGCTAAGGTTCTTGTAGGTGTTTAGAAAAGATAGGCACCTGGATGGAAAGTTAACTAAAAGATCAACTCCTCTAATTCAATTGAAACTAGGGCAAAAAAATGTCATTTTAACTAGGATAATTGGTGTTGTTCTCCTGTTTCTTTTAGTTATTGTAAATTTGTAACTCTAGTTTTCGCTAGTTTTTCAAATGTTATTGATGCCGTAGTCAAGTAATATTTTTTATCCTTATTTTGATATTATCCTAAATATAATACTTTTCATATCAAATAACTTAAGGTTAAAAAGTATAAGTCACCTAAAATAACTTAATGGGTTGAAAAGCATAAGTACCATAGTCCATAAACAACAAAAGAAGAACAACAATGCCAAGTTGTTAAACCTCTATAAATACAGGGACCAAAATAACTCAATTTAAAAACTGGTTTAACACATCAACAACGATCCATTCCTTGACACACGATAACAATACGAAACCGCACGCTAATCCGATATAGCCAATCTCTGAAACAGGTTTATTATCTCTTTATGGTTTTATAACGATACGCATTTTCTTTTAAGAAACTGCTATTGGAGCATTCCATTAATTTTTGTATTACATGTAACTATTGGATCAGTCTTGTGATTCAGTCTGCGGAAATCATTTGATCTGCTGCTTTTCGGAGACTTTCTTCCGAATAGACTCGACACGATGGTTGGTTCAGAAATGAACGAGTTGAAAAGTGAGTTTTCAATAGCTTGTTCTCGCTTTTGTAAATAAATACTCTCTTGTTTTTTTACGAAAAGTCTACACTTTTATTATCCGCATTGGTCCCCGAAAAGCTTGAGACGGACCTAGAATTACTTAGACCATGTGTAGTCGGGGGCTTTATTTATAAAGTCTCTGTTTCTGATTGGTCTACGTGGCAGCTGAGTCAACATGGAGAAATAAAGTGAAAAATGGATGTAGTGAGGGAAGAAAAAAAGGGGCGCTATTAAAAAAAATGATAAAACTTGAACATACACGTGGCAACAATTGATTGGTTGGGCACTATGGGTTGTGGCGTTATATATATAACGCTTGGAGTGATTTTTGCAATATAAAGCCCCCCCGTAACGGTGTGGGGGGCTTTATTTTTCAATATAGCACCCATATAAAGCCCCACTACATACACTCTTAGGGCCTATTTGGGAGGCTCTGAACCATTCAGCTCTGAATGATTTAGCATTCAGACTGACTGTTTGTTGCAACCTAAAAAAAGACTCTGAATAGAATGGTTAAGAGACGAACCATTCAGACTTTGTGGATAGCTAAATCATTCAGAACTTCTTAATTATTCAGACATCTTAATGATTCAGTACTTAATCAACCAAACAGCCCCTTACTCTCACCAGTGACCCAACATCCAAACCATGACCGATAGTGTTACAAATAATTTAATGAAACTCATTGATACAATAATTTCACTAGGATTTCTAATTGACATGAACCCGTTTTTTTTTTTTTTTTTAACTACCAGTTTACTAAGCAATATGTTCTTCGATGAAACAGAGATCGGGTTTGGATTGGCCGGATTTGGTGTCTTTTTCTGGTTCTTAGGAATCATTTTCTTCTTTGACAAGGGGCTGCTTGCCATTGGAAATGTTGGTTTCTTTGTGTGCTTATTCATATTGCTTATTACCATAGTTGTCAAAAGCACGCCTAGGCGCAACCAAGCGTACCAAGTGCGCTGCGCCCTGTGAGGCGCACGCCTAGGCACTGAGGCACCCTATCGAGGCTGATTTCCGGGCAAATTCAGGCTAAAAGTTGCCTAAACCTCTAAAACATCCTAAATGAGTTATGAACAAGTCCTAAACAACCATAAAACATCCTAATGTAGCCCTCCTAAACAAGCCTAAAACATCTCTAAAGTCCCTAAAAATGTATTTTATACTATGCGTCTAATAATAAAAAGCCCTCATTTTTTTATGCGCCTTGCACCTAGGCTCCAGGCTCGGCCTGTGCACCTTGAGTGTGCCTAGGCGCTTTGACAACTATGCTTATTACTGATACTAAACTAACCATTACTAACAATGGGTCGGTTTTATACGTTACTGATTCAGATCCTATTCGTCTCGGGAGTTATAATGATCATTGGAGTCAAATCCTCCTTACAATTCTTCACCAAACGCAGCAACTTTAAGGTTCTCCTTCTATGTTCTTTTCATATAAAAAAATATATATTAATGTGTTATCATTGAGCCTTTGCTTTCAGGGGACGGTTTCTTTTGGTAGCGGCTTCTTCTTTGTTATCGTCGGGTGGCCCGTTATAGGAATGGTTGCAGAGGCTTATGGGCTCATTATTCTCTTCAGGTTTGCTTGATGTCATTTTCATGAGGTTATGCTTTGATTGTACTATTAGTTACTTGTTATGCACTTTATGCAGTGGCTTCTGGTCCACCTTATCAGTTATCCTGCAAAAGATACCTCTTATCGGTTGGCTCTTTCGACGGTTTGGGTTCAATTAACAGTAAGATCATGGAGTGCTACCAGTCCATGTGTGAGAATTTACTTTATTTTTCTTTTTGGAAAGGCGAAACTTCTATAAAAATACAGTAAACAAAGCTAGCAAGAAACTGGAACCCGAAAGTTACAAGATTACATCGCGAATGTTGAACTCACACCATCTATCCCAATTTAAGTTTACAAATTTTGATCGACTTGTAATCCATAAAAACGCGTTTTCTTTGACGAGGTCAGCGGTCCGGTTGAAGTGTGAGAATTTACTGTTAAACTTGAACCATTTTTGGCTTGTTATCCTAATGTTCACACTTGGGTCATACTTGCTGGGCTAAAATTGGAGTAGGCCTTAAGATATGGACTAAATGGGTACAACAGATGTGACCATACCAAGTGTGTGTTTGGTTCTGGACCTGTTAAATCCTATCAAATTGTAACCAAATTTAGTTGTGAAAAGAGACAAGAGTAGGGTTTATTACACAAAAATGTAACGATTTGTTTTTGTCTGAAGACTCTGAACTACTTTTGTTACTACTTGATATGACAAAACTTTTTTTTTAACATTTGGTACAACTAACATGATATACAGTTGCCATGCCACCTTTGGTGTTGGCTTCAGCAAGTGACTGGCCCAAGAATAATTTTATGGGGTTGGAATTTTTTGGAAGTCAGATTGTCAATAGCTAATTAGCTATCATAGGAAGTTTTTAGAGTGGCTGGGGAGGAGTCACGGCTAGAGCCTTTTTTATTCAGGTGTACGTTTTTAAATTAAATTCCTATATACATGTCATACACGTGTGTGCCGTGTGCGTGTGTGTTATGTATACTATATTATAATGTATGAGGCAAAAGTAATTTAAGATACCTAAAAGTTAAAGACTGTATTTTCATTAACAACCCTAAAATATGAGTAAAATAGTCATTTAAACACTTTTACACTTTCATGCCTAATATTAGTTACACTTTAATCCCTTAAACTTTACTTAACTTTTGCTTATTTAAATTATAGTTAAATTTTTTTTTCTTATTTTAAACAAACTATCCCCATGATTTTTAAATAGTCATATTTTTTTATACATTGATACTTTTATATAAAAAAAATTACATCATAATAATGAGCATTTTATTATCGTTAATTTGAGTATAGTATTGTTATTTGTTTAATTTAAAAAATTTTATGCGCTACGTGATTAACAATATCTAGGAGTGAGCAATTACTAAACTGTTCACCGAAGCCAAACCAAAAAACAAACAAAACTCAACTAAAATCAATTGAAAATTGAATTAACCAACATCCGATATAGCTTAAAATCAATTATTGTTTTCTTTTTTGTACTCTTAGTTAACAGAAATCAGTCAAACTGAAACAGAACTATTCATATATTCATAACAGCGTGCCCACGCGATGTAGTAGAGAATACATACACTTTTAATGGTGCATAGTTGGGCTCGGTTCAATTCGGTTATTAGCCTCAACCGAAACAACAATTGACATTATCGGTTTATCAATCATATTAACCAACCGGTTAATTGCTTTAGTCTATTTGGTTAGATTGTCATTTTTAGTTCGGTTTAGTTAATTTTGGTTAATAAGCAAAGCCAAACTTTGGTTAAAATTTTTGCTTAGAAGTACATGAAATTAAGGTATAAATACATGAAATGGATGTATAAAAGATATAAATATATGAATTGTTCAGTTTCGGTTTGTTAATTTTGGTTAACTTATGGTACAAAAAAACCGATATCAGGTTAACTAAGGTTAACTCAGTTTTTAGTTATTTTCGATTCAGTTTTGTCTGTTTTTTGTTCGATTTCAGTTAGAGGGTCCAATTATTGTTCACCCCTAGATATTGTTAATTACGTAAAAATCAATTTTTAATTAAAAGTATATAGAAAATTATACTTGAAGGGATAGGATACCCGATCCCGGCGTGGATAGCGACCCTATCCCAAAAACACCTTCCATGAATACCCCGCGGTAACATAATCCGCGGAAGGAAGCTTCCACAAGACAAGTAGTCAGACCACCGCGAAACCAATCTCACGCATTCTAACCAACTCATGCGCGAGATGACTTCAGCTATATGACGTCACCAATGAAAGGGGATCTCTGCGCGTGTATATACGCGCGGAATATTCGCTCAACCTCAGCTTTTGGTATGAGGTACGGACAATCAAGAATTAAGAAGATTTGGTCAGATCTGAACACATCCTGCGCCAATCAGATAGCAACACGTGCCAAGGGGTGGTCCAACAACCACTGACAAGGAACGACGACTTGACTCTCCCCATGCTTCCACCATGCTGTTGTGAACAGTGCAGGTCAGAGCACTATTCAAGCATGTCCGTCTGCTTCCAGACGTCACGCCAGACGCCAACATGTGGTCAACCATGCTGTGTCAGGAGAAAGCGCCGCCTGCGCCCAATTAGACAATGCCACGTGGATCTTTTGCAGTCCAAGTCATGCCGTCTCTCACATCAGCATTAATGCCACTTATTCCCGCCATTTTTCTGGGCCGAAGACATCTGGGCCTGAACCAAGGCCCAGATCGGTGACTCCTTTCTTGACCAAACCGGATGGCCCATGCTTCTCCCAATAAAAATGAGACTTCATCTCCTTTACAAAGGGTCGTTCATTTCATGCAAGAACTAGCTTAGAGAGAGAGAGAGAGAGAGAGAGAGAGAGAGAAATTACTTGTAATCATCTTGTATTATTTCTGAACAATAATATAACTCTCTTCACAGTGGACGTAGGTCGTTGCAAGACCGAACCACTTATATTCTTGTGTTCTTACTTTCACCACACACGGCACACTTTTTTACCTTCTCCTGCACACAATGGGTTGTTCTGGGTTCTGTCCCGATGAATGAGAACCATAAACTGAGGCTTCTAACATTTTCAAAGAAAGAAATGAACGGGAAGAAAAGAGGAAAGGAAAGGGGAAATTTCGAGTGGAAGCTTGAAAATCTGGTCGGAAAACTTAAAGATCTGCCGGAAAAGGTGAATATTCTTCGGATAAGATGAAGGCTCGCCGGAATCTTCAAAGGTTTACTCTGAAAACTTGAAGGAACGAGAGAGAATTCATGGAAACAAGTTTGATAATTTTCGAAAAGTGAAAAGAGAGAGAGGGAGAAGGATGAACTATTTATTCCCATCACATTAATAGCGATGGGTCCCACCAGGAGAAAAAGAAACCATCTCTCTTCTCCTCTGGATGCTCAGGATTGTGACACGTGTCCCACTCGCCATAAAAAAGTTACACTCACGCGCGTGGCCGCCCATGCGCCTGATATAAGTCACCGGGACACGACACGTGGCATACAACTAGATGATGCCAGCTCCCTTCAAGCGTGTGGAAGGACACGCTCCTGACAACCCACGTGGTAATCACCACGTGGCGGCATCCTGACGCTCCGCTTACTTCGCTTGCGCGAATGGTTCACCACGCGCCTGGCACCAGACAAATTATTCGTCCGCCACACGTCAGATGTGACAGACATCAGGATTACGTTCCACTCAGTCGTCTGACACGGCACGCTCCTCGGTGTCCACTAAATCGTCCTATCGAAGTTAATGCACCTTTTCAAATTCTCGACACATTTACTTAGAATGATTTGGAACATATTTAATTCCAATCATTCCCAATTTAATACAACATTGGCAGCGCATTAACTACGTCGAGAAGGAAGACAAGTCATCCACTCCCATTAATTTCCACAACCAACCCCGCTGCCACAGCGCACGCGCTACTTTTACGTCAACAAAGAGATGTTCTCCGCCTGATTCCTTCTCAGGATTAGGCGTGCCACGTCATCCTTGGTGGATGGTTGACTGTGACATCCGTCACTTTTCTTTTATTATATATATTAAATAATAATAATAATAATCTTATTAAAAAAAAAAAATCAGATTTTAATATGGATATATATATTAGTCTTTTTATCAAACAAACTCAAACCCAATATCCCTCTAAGCCCATCACACACAAACACCCATCCCTTCCTCTCTTACCTATCCTGCTGCACGGCCCAGTCCACACGTAGGCCCAGATCAGAAACGGCCCAATAGCAGGCCCACTTGTCCAGCCCAGTCCCTTCCCTCTCCTTCCCTTTAACTGTAAAAAAAAAAAAAAAACAAAAGCTGCTTACGGGACTCGAACCCGGGCAGACTCCCACACGCACACACAACACACTCCATAACCACTGAGCTACAAGACTATATCTGATCTTATCCCAATTCTATATACATATATACACTCGATTAAACTACTTCTTCCCTTTCCCTCCTTTGGCCGATCGCTGCAACAAAAGGAAACAACCCAGCTGAAATCTAGGGTCAATTATCACGAATTAATGCTTATGTTTGACCGGAAATCATCAAACGCATTTAAAGAATGATTCATTTCGCGTGATTTCGGCATCTAGTTAAGTCTATTGACTCGGTTTGACCGAGTTTTGACCCAAACCTAATCCGTATATATACACGTTATCACCTCAATCAAATTCACACACATACACCTAAAGGGCCGATGATGATAAACCCCTTATCAAAACCACCTCACAACCTCTAATAATTACTGAATTGGAGCTTTTTGATCGCGCCTTTGTGCTCGAGTTTCACAACCTTTAGGTACACGTTAACCTCTAATTTTATATGTTTTTGATTCGGTTTTGAGTAAGGAATAAAAGCCCCATGATCTTGTTCGTTAACTGAAACGAATTTGAGGTCAATAGATCAAATTCTTATTCTAGGGCTTGTATTCGAAATGGGATAACTGAGCATATGATTTAAAATATTGCTGAATCAAATTAACACAACCATCTGATCCAGATCAGATGGTTATGTCCACTGTGGTCCAAGCAAAGGGCACGGGTTCAATTCCCACGACCCTCATTCTCTTTTTTTAAAGCCTTTTTCTTATATATTTAAACATATATTTTCACTTTAACTTTTTAATATACATTTAAAATACCAAAACGATTTTATAAATTCTACAAAAATTATTTTATGTTATTCTAGTAGAAAAGTTTAACATACAATTTTTAGTTTTTCAAAAATAATTTATTTAATATATATTATAAATATTACAAGTTTATTCATTTAAAATTATAAAATTCAATAAAAAATATCAAAACGATCTTGTTAATTTCCACAAAAATTATCCTAAGCTTTTATAACATTAAGCTTTTCAGAAATGATTTTTATTTCAGAAAAATCATTTATTTAATATTTTTAATCAATTTTTGTTAGTTTTAATCATAAATAATTCATAATAAATTCATTTTACAATATTTTTGCACCAAAATTTTACATAAATTATTTCTAACTATCTGAAACTGAAATACAATTTTTAATTCAGAAAATCCTTTAATTTTAATATTTTTAGATATTAAAGTCATATTTTGACAATTTGAAATAATTAGATTAAATATTCTATTTTCAAGAAAATAATTTTATAAAAATTATTTTCATACTTAAAACCTTATGTTGTGACTATATTCAACTTAAAATTTTACAAAGAGACTTTTATTTATTTATTCACTAAATTTCTCATATTTAATAAACAAATTATTATTAATCAAATAAACGTTTATTCCCAATTCGAAACCCTAGAATTCCATGTATCCTAGAGTTATTACACTTACACATTATCAATTACTTTAGGTTGATACTTTGAGATAGTTCCAACACATATTTCGTTGTCCAAGTTCAATTACAAGCTATTACGTAAACAGTGAGTACTTCCTACCCCTTTTTGCTTTTATACATTTTTGGGGTATTACATGTACACTATTACAATTTCAAATACAAGTTTACATTTTTACAATACAATTCTAGTACTATGTGCATTGCTTACAACGTGCTTTATGCTTAGACAATACATGTGGATTACATTTGTACTTAGTGAAATCATTAACATGGTACAAGCCGACCTTAACATTGGATAGCGCTATTTGGATTGACAACCCGCCTAGATTGATTCTCCCCCTTTTTCATCGGAGAATCCGTGGCCAGTGTTAAGTTATCATCCATTTATTGGTTGAGTACACTACAGTTCATACAGTACATCATACAGTCACAGGGTTGATTTCGCTCATTTGTATGATACATAGTTTACATATTTGCACTGTAGCTTGCACTTGAATTGTATAACTTTTTAACCTACTATATATATCAAATCTAGGAATGCTCACCAACATTTCATATGTTGACCAAATCTATTTTGTACATGTTTCAGGTGCAATTTGATCTAGTGCTTTAACAAGAGATACTTAGTGCATTATTTTAATCAGTTATTTCTTTATTTACATTTCATTTAAGACTTTGTATTTTTCATTTCCATGTAAGACAATTTTGATTATTCAATAATATTTACATTTTAGTACCATGAGCTTTTGAACAATCGTCACTACGTGGCACCTCGATGATTCCGCCATCGGTTGGGGTGTTACAGATTGGTATCAGAGCCATGGTTATAGGGAATTAGGTTATTAGATAAAATGGCCTAGACTATAACCGAACTTTAACTTGCATGCATAATATTTCCTGAATTACCTTACCCCTCATTTCTCCCTACTTTCCTCCTTCTATCTTTCCCTTCTTCCCTCTCTCTATTCTTCTTATCTTTCATCATGGTGCATAGAGATGGTGCCCTACAGAGAGTGGAAAGTTTACATCATCATGGAACGGGAGCATTACCTTTCATGAAGACACTCTTAGGCATAATGCCTACTCTTGCTTTTGTTCCTTCAAAGTTGTTGAACTTTAATGAGTGTGATAAGGACACGTGCAATCTGGAAGGGTGGACGCCTGTACACTGGGTTTTCTGGCATAGGCAAGCATAGCGCATAAATCCATTTACGGACCTGTTATGCTTACCTGGGGATTCCTGGAGTGAGTGTCCACTTATAGGCTAAAGCACGTCTTCTTTGATCACCATTGGGTTCAATTCCTTTGAAAAGTCAACGTTCTTGTTGGGCTTTACAGCTAGACAAGGGCACTCCAAGCATTTTATGCAAGCTTTTTTTTTTAATAATACTCTCTCGGTTCATATACAATATTTTGTGTTTCACGATTTTCATATAATGCTTACAAGTTCATACTTTCATAACCATCTATGGATTTCACAATCACACTTCACCCTACCCTCTTAGCCACTTTTTAAAGATTCAACACCCTACCCAAATCATATTCTCCACATGTTATTTATTTTAAAAAATAAAAAAAAAAAAAAAAAAAAACTATAACCTCATACTTTAGCACAAACTAAAGATTTCTAAAACTAGTTGTATTACCTAGTAACTTTACAAAGTACATGTTTTCCTCGAACTTAAATTCAATTGATTATTTATTGACGTAACAAACGATTTTCTATATAATGTTTTAAACTATTACAAAGCCTACTTAGCTTGTACTATTTAACAACTTTTGCCTTGTGTACAAAACCGAATTTTGAAAATATTTATTTATTTTTTTTTTTGGAATAAAATCTAGTCTCTAGATTCTCCATCAACACCCACTCATTTTCAACTTGTTCAAATTTTTACAATATTTGGCATACACCACAATCATGTTTTCTTATACACTTGATTATAACCTTTGATCCAAACCCCAAAATTTACACTACTATATAATCTCCTTACTATAAAATAAACTCTTTATCAACTATCTTCACATTCACCATCTCTCACAACCTTGATTCTACTTCAAGATTTTTCATCATCCTCTCAAGAACTAAATTCATATCCTTCACCTTCTCACACGTAAGCTAGTTACCCATGATAATCATACTACTAAAAACCTGATACTTGATTCTACATGATATTTTTTTTTTTCCAAAACATCATAGTTTGTGAAACTTGATTTCCCCTTAATTTGACTATTCACTGGACATCTAATACTCGTGTTTTCATTTTCTTGATCTTATTATCATTTTGTACCCAATTATGTCATACTCATAGGCATATAACATCTAGAAATTTCCTTGTGTATTATTGTGTATTAACATAGATTGGAAATTTATTATATTGATTACGTTTATTTTAATCATACAAGACTCTACCTTACATTTATTTGAAACGTTTAGACTTGATACTTGATTTTACAGAGCTTTTCTAAGAAAACATCATTGCTTATTATATGAAACTTGATTTTTCCTTTAACTTGACTATTCATTGAACATCTAATTATTCATGATACTCGTACAACATTTAATTATTCATGATAACACTTACACCTAATAGTTGTAGTACTTACAAACTTGCTTGCATAAACATGCTATCAATTTGCAATCTATGTGAATAATAATTGCTGCACTTAATAGAGGTCATCATGCCTTTTTCAACAGTCGGGAGAGGCCCTACAACCTGCTCCACGACTGGTAGAGGCTATCGAACATACTCAACGATTGGTAGAGGTCACTATGCCTTTTCAAACAGTCGGGAGAGGCCCTACAACCTACTCCATGGCTGGTGGAGGCTATCGAACCTGCTCAACAATCGGTGGGGTCATAGAAGGACGCAAAACTTTAATGTAAGGTAAATTGATGATTCCGGTCCGGAACGTAATCATGAATTTACCGGTACATTAGGGTAGTGTGAAATTCTATTAGAGTTTTTGGTAGGCGTCCAGTACGTTTTCAAGGTATCAAAGGTGTGGTGGGTTAGCTGCGGTACACCCTGTATACAAACACTAATGATGCATTGAAAGTGAGACTGAAAGTCGGATCAGGAACAAACTCTGTTTACTTGGTAGTTCAATTTCTATAGTCAATCAACTTGTACGTTCATTTTAGGATTACTAAAACTTGAAACTTAGTGAATTACTAGAACCTTATTTTCCTTGTTATTCGAGACGAACCTAATCCTTAACTCACACATATCAAACCTCATATCCAAATCACTTGAATTTTTCCAAACCATAGTTATCTTGATTTTTACCCAAGCATTCATAACCCTATGTTTCTAATAACTTCGGGACGAAGTTTCTAAAAGTAGGGGATGCTGTGACATCCGTCACTTTTCTTTTATTATATATATTAAATAATAATAATAATAATCTTATTAAAAAAAAAAATCAGATTTTAATATGGATATATATATTAGTCTTTTTATCAAACAAACTCAAACCCAATATCCCTCTAAGCCCATCACACACAAACACCCATCCCTTCCTCTCTTACCTATCCTGCTGCACGGCCCAGTCCACACGTAGGCCCAGATCAGAAACGGCCCAATAGCAGGCCCACTTGTCCAGCCCAGTCCCTTCCCTCTCCTTCCCTTTAACTGTAAAAAAAAAAAAAAAAAACAAAAGCTGCTTACGGGACTCGAACCCGGGCAGACTCCCACACGCACACACAACACACTCCATAACCACTGAGCTACAAGACTATATCTGATCTTATCCCAATTCTATATACATATATACACTCGATTAAACTACTTCTTCCCTTTCCCTCCTTTGGCCGATCGCTGCAACAAAAGGAAACAACCCAGCTGAAATCTAGGGTCAATTATCACGAATTAATGCTTATGTTTGACCGGAAATCATCAAACGCATTTAAAGAATGATTCATTTCGCGTGATTTCAGCATCTAGTTAAGTCTATTGACTCGGTTTGACCGAGTTTTGACCCAAACCTAATCCGTATATATACACGTTATCAACTCAATCAAATTCACACACATACACCTAAAGGGCCGATGATGATAAACCCCTTATCAAAACCACCTCACAACCTCTAATAATTACTGAATTGGAGCTTTTTGATCGCGCCTTTGTGCTCGAGTTTCACAACCTTTAGGTACACGTTAACCTCTAATTTTATATGTTTTTGATTCGGTTTTGAGTAAGGAATAAAAGCCCCATGATCTTGTTCGTTAACTGAAACGAATTGGAGGTCAATAGATCAAATTCTTATTCTAGGGCTTGTATTCGAAATGGGATAACTGAGCATATGATTTAAAATATTGCTGAATCAAATTAACACAACCATCTGATCCAGATCAGATGGTTATGTCCACTGTGGTCCAAGCATAGGGCACGGGTTCAATTCCCACGACCCTCATTCTCTTTTTTTAAAGCCTTTTTCTTATATATTTAAACATATATTTTCACTTTAACTTTTTAATATACATTTAAAATACCAAAACGATTTTATAAATTCTACAAAAATTATTTTATGTTATTCTAGTAGAAAAGTTTAACATACAATTTTTAGTTTTTCAAAAATAATTTATTTATTATATATTATAAATATTACAAGTTTATTCATTTAAAATTATAAAATTCAATAAAAAATATCAAAACGATCTTGTTAATTTCCACAAAAATTATCCTAAGCTTTTATAACATTAAGCTTTTCAGAATGATTTTTATTTCAGAAAAATCATTTATTTAATATTTTTAATCAATTTTTGTTAGTTTTAATCATAAATAATTCATAATAAATTCATTTTACAATATTTTTGCACCAAAATTTTACATAAATTATTTCTAACTATCTGAAACTGAAATACAATTTTTAATTCAGAAAATCCTTTAATTTTAATATTTTTAGATATTAAAGTCATATTTTGACAATTTGAAATAATTAGATTAAATATTCTATTTTCAAGAAAATAATTTTATAAAAATTATTTTCATACTTAAAACCTTATGTTGTGACTATATTCAACTTAAAATTTTACAAAGAGACTTTTATTTATTTATTCACTAAATTTCTCATATTTAATAAACAAATTATTATTAATCAAATAAACGTTTATTCCCAATTCGAAACCCTAGAATTCCATGTATCCTAGAGTTATTACACTTACACATTATCAATTACTTTAGGTTGATACTTTGAGATAGTTCCAACACATATTTCGTTGTCCAAGTTCAATTACAAGCTATTACGTAAACAGTGAGTACTTCCTACCCCTTTTTGCTTTTATACATTTTTGGGGTATTACATGTACACTATTACAATTTCAAATACAAGTTTACATTTTTACAATACAATTCTAGTACTATGTGCATTGCTTACAACGTGCTTTATGCTTAGACAATACATGTGGATTACATTTGTACTTAGTGAAATCATTAACATGGTACAAGCCGACCTTAACATTGGATAGCGCTATTTGGATTGACAACCCGCCTAGATTGATTCTCCCCCTTTTTCATCGGAGAATCCGTGGCCAGTGTTAAGTTATCATCCATTTATTGGTTGAGTACACTACAGTTCATACAGTACATCATACAGTCACAGGGTTGATTTCGCTCATTTGTATGATACATAGTTTACATATTTGCACTGTAGCTTGCACTTGAATTGTATAACTTTTTAACCTACTATATATATCAAATCTAGGAATGCTCACCAACATTTCATATGTTGACCAAATCTATTTTGTACATGTTTCAGGTGCAGTTTGATCTAGTGCTTTAACAAGAGATACTTAGTGCATTATTTTAATCAGTTATTTCTTTATTTACATTTCATTTAAGACTTTGTATTTTTCATTTCCATGTAAGACAATTTTGATTATTCAATAATATTTACATTTTAGTACCATGAGCTTTTGAACAATCGTCACTACGTGGCACCTCGATGATTCCGCCATCGGTTGGGGTGTTACATTGACGTAAATTTCAAAAGTCGTTCCCCTCTTGACTCCTTCTCAGGATCAGGCGTGCCACGTCATCTTAGACGGATAGTTGACGTAAATTTCAAAGGACGTTCCCCGCCTGACTCCTTCCCAGGATCAGACGTGCCACGTAATCCTCAGTGGACGGTTGACATAAATTTCAAAGGACGTTCCCCGCCTAAATCCTTCTCAGGATGAGGCGTACCACATCATCCTAGGCGGATGGTTGACGTAAATTTCAAAAGACGTTCTCCGCCTGAGTTCTTCTCACGATCAGGCGTTTCACATCATCCTCGGCGGGCGATGGACGTAAAAAATCAAGACGTTCTCTGTCGGACTCCTTATCAGGATCAGGCGTGCCACGTCGCTCTCAGAGCAAATTTTATGTCATTTCACCAAAGACGTTCAGTACACCCCCTTCTCAACAACACAAACCGGATGAGATGTCATCTGCGGTCAACGACTAATATAGTCTAGTACTCCACTTGCTCTTTATCAAGACTAGGATAAGCACTACACTGGGGGGACTTGAAGGGATAGAATACCCGATCCTGGCGCGGATAGCGTCCCTATCCCAAAAACACCTTCCATGAATACCCCGTGGTAATATAATCCGCAGAAGGAAGCTTCCACATGACAAGTAGTCAGACCACCGCGGAACCAATCTCACGCATGCTAGCCAACTCACGCGCGAGATGACTTCAGCTCTATGACGTCACCAATGAAAGGGAATATCCGCGCGTGTATATACGTGCGGAGTATTCGCTCAACCTCATCTTTTGGTATGAGGTGCAGAGGATCAAGAATTAAGAAGATTTGGTCAGATCCGAACACATCCTGCGCCAATCAGATAGCAACACGTGTCAGGGGTGGTCCAACAACCACTAACAAGGAATGACGACTTGATTGTCCCCATGCTTCCACCATGCTGTTGTGAACAGTGCAGGTCAGAGCACTATTCAAGCATGTCTGCCCGCCAGCAAGTGGTCAACCATGCTGTGTTAGGAGGAAGCGCCACCTGTGCCCAATCAGACAACGCCATGTGGATCTTTTGCAGTCCAAGTCATGCCTTCTCTCACATCAGCATTAATGGCCACCTGTTCCCGCCATTTTTCTGGGCCAAAGACATCTGGGCCTGAACCAATGCCCAAATCAGTGACTCCTTTCTTGGACCAAACTGGATGACCCATGCTTATCCCTATAAAAAGGAGACTTCATCTCCTTTGTAAGGGTCGTTCATTTCATGCAAGAACTAGCTTAATGAAAGAGAGAAATTACTTGTAATCATCTTGTATTATTTCCGGGCAATAATATTACTCTTTTCACAGTGGACGTGGGTCGTTACAAGACCGAACCATTTATATTCTTGTGTTCTTACTTTCACCACACACGACACACTCTTTCCCATCTCTTAGGGTTTCGGTTCCGCCATTAGTGTGAGCGAAGGATTTTACCCTGAGCAAACACGAGTATCAAACCAAACCTACCCGTCTTTAAAGTAGGTTATACCCGTTGTTTCTTCAATACTCATAATATGGTTTGAAGCTGAGTATAGGGGTTTTTGAATTGTAGTGGCGAAAGGAATAGAGGGGGTTTTGCAATTTTAAAATAAAAAATTTGAATCATTTATTCGTGCCACGTATTCCGTCTTTTCCCACTATTTCTTCAAAACCACCTTCTTTGTATTAATGCACTTTAATAGGATTGTGATAGTTCCATAATCATATCACAATACTTATATCTTTACCATGGAATAGGTGAGTGCATATAGTTTTCACTCTAACATGTTTCAAACTTACAGATTATTGCAAGTCTATCTCTAGCTTATCTATTTCTGTCACTACTGAAGAAACAACGGGTGATAATTACCTTGGTAATAGGCGATTATGGTTGTGAACCCGTGTTACTGCAGGAACTATCCTTTGCTCACACTCGTGGATGAGATCCGGTCCTACAAGAGGAAGAATGAAGGGGTCGTACGAAGGGTGGGGACTGATAGGTAGTCGATAAAGACCCCAACGTATAGACACAAAAATGGTGTTAGCTTTCTAAGTGGAACATAACATGTCCATACAAGGGAGGGGTGATTTCCTTTATTTAGGACATACATAGGCCAAACATCACTAACCCTTAACCATGACGATGGGCTTGGGTCCGGGTTAAGGGTTTGCCTCCATTTGCCCACATAATTAGCATAAAGACATGTGATAATAAATGTTGATGTGAGAGAAAAAGAATGCTCCCCTGCCAAGGCGCCACTTGGCGCAATGAGGGTGGTTGCAGGCTCGAAGGACTGACCAAAACGCGATGTGATAGTGAGGGTGGCCACTCCCTTATAAGGATTTCTGTTCACCCTTACACAACCGATGTGGGATCTTACACGTAGCACCATACTAGTTAATATAAAACTCATTTAAACTTAAAACTTGGGCATATTGAAAACTTATTTAAAACTCAAAAAAAACTTATTAGCTTATTTATAAGCCCAATACTTATTTAATACTCAAAACTTAAGGTCTAAGAGGCATATTATTGAACGACTTGATATATATTACTTTTTTGTTCTAGTGTGGGTGGGGTCGGTTGTCTATAGGAAGATGCACAAACGACATTTGTTAAACACGCCCATTGTTTCAAAAGGTCTAGACACATCTGAAAGATTATCTAAGGGGTTGTTTGGCAACCTCTGCACTATTAAGTGTTGAGTCAGTAAGAAGTATGACTAGATAAGAGACTTTGAACCAGTAGAAGTACGTTGATGTGGTGGTTAGCGGGTCGAGGAGGTGGTGCGTGAGTGGCCAGATGATGGTTATAAACACCGGGGGGCAAAGAGGTAAAATTTTCATTCAGTGTCATTTTAAAACTTACTGGGTAAGAAGTTTGTTGTCTGATTCAAATGTTCCATTTTGGTGAACTAAACACACTTAATGTTGACTGATTCAAAAGGCGTCTGTTAATAAAACCATTAAAAGGCTACCAAACAACCCCTAAGTTAATATATTATATATACAAGAGTCTTAGAAGATGATTCTCTAACTTTTCATTTGATAAATTGTTTAATTATGGGATTTATATTTACTAAAGTACACATTAATAGGATGTTTGGCTCTCCATTTTTTTTCGCATCTTTTTGACTTATAACTTTTTAAGAAGTCAAAAAAAAAAAAAAAGTGTTTAAGTAATAGTTTGAAAATGAGTTTTTAGAAGGTTTTATGCTTTGAAAGGAAGATAAGTCATATGTTAGAAATTGTGAGTTAGGGTATAAGGGGCCCTTGTAGAGTTGTAGTTTTCTTTCACTGATTTTAACCAATCCTGCAATGTCACATCACTTCACCGATTTACTTCACTGAAACACTTTTTTGTAGGTAGCACTCCACGGATTATTTCATTATATTTCATTTAAATTTGAGAAAACTAACCGTTGTACAGTCAGACGGTAATTAATTTTGTTACCGTTACATTTAAACCGTTGCAACCATTTGGAATCTGTACCGTTACGGTTTGGTCTATAAAAACATCTTAATCCAACACAACAAAATCATACAATAACCCGGTTATACTTTAATCGTTTCGTAAAAATGGTCCCGTGGATGCAAATGAGGATATCGCATTAACGAGGGCCTACCTCGTAGTGAGAAACACATGGGTTCATGAAGTCGATACCCCAATTTCGTTTTGGCACCGGGTGTCGGGGATATTCCATAATTTAACCGGCACAAATGACCGCTCCAAGGATTCGATCGTTCGTAGGTGGTTTCTTCTCTGGTCCAGGTGTCTCCATTGGAACGTCCTTTATGAAGGCACGATGGAGAGGCACCCTAATGTTCAAGAAGACATTGCAATCCAACTCACTCGTGGCGACTACTACCGTGAACAGATGACTAACTTCACCCATTTTGCATCATGGCGATTGTTGCGAGATATAATTCATAATTAATGTTTACGGTTGTTTAATGAATGGTGTTTAAATTTTTAATGAAAGCTCACCGTGTTTATGTTATGTGAAAGTATGATTTGTATAGGGGTAAAACATAAACCAAGTTCAAAATGTAAATGGTCAAAAATAAAACACGGTCAAAATATCACGGTCAAAGGTGAAGGTAAAACGTGGCATATTATCATTGGTCAAGAAAATGACCGTTTCTTTGTACCATCACGGTAACAACAACCAGAAAACGGTCCACGAGAACCCTACCAGCACATGTGGCGGTGGTGTTACTGTGCTGGTAAAGGGGTACCCGTGCCCAATTCTGATAGCGCCCCGTCCCCCCTTATAAATTAAGGATAAAAGAAGGTAGAAGAAGGAGATAAGAAGATAGGCACCCAAACATGCCTTAAGAAACATTTTTCAATAACCTAAATCATTTAATATACCAACAAGTTTTAATAATCTAAATATTTAATAATGAATCTACCAACATAGAAAATCCAAATTATAGAGCATTTAAACATTTAATCAACTTACCTATACTTACTACATTATAAAGGTGGAAGCATGGGCAAATATATTCAAATTGTTCAAACTTAAGATGGTATACCAAAGGTTTCTTTACAATTTCTTAAATTTTACCACTTTTCATCCCTAAATGCCCCTAGAACATAATCAACTTTTATATGAAAATGGAACTCACCCAACCTAAATAAACACACGAGATAACAATATTTTTGAACAAATTTCATATAATGGCGATGAAAGATAATAATTTATGTTACCACAATGAATAATCTTATCTCAGCTAAACTTGTATGAGTTTTAAAACTTTAAAATATAGTGACTGAAGTCTTCCTAGAGTTAAATTCAAGCTAACCAGAGCACCTTTTTTATATCATTCAACGTAATCATTTTTGTTTTCAATTTTAATCATGATAATTACGTGAAATTAGGCTCTATAGCTTTTATTAGTTGATTAATTTTTAGGCGTTTTATGATAGATTGATGATATGATATACGTGTCGTTCATTAGGTATTGGTTAAAGGATTGCGTGTTTGCTTACAAAATTTAAGGTTGGTATAGTCTTTTATTGATCTGCTTTGGAATGAGAAATTTCATGGTCTGAAAAATATTATTTCAAATATTCAAGTCCAGTCTTTGTTCTTGATGATTCAGTCTATGTGAACAATTACCCCGGTATGGCTGCACACTTGCATTCTACTTGGGTTTTGGGAAGTTTTGGTTATCGTGTGCCATAATAATACTTATATTATAAACCCTTTTCATATATATGTGTCTATCCAGCGGCAAAGTGGACGGGATGGTTCGGCTCACTGGCTACATTGGGCAATTCTTTAGTTCTTGAGTCAGGTTTGGCAAGTCTATTACAAACTTACAAATCACAACTTTTAATTTCTAAATGGACAGTGACCTTCATATGATAGTGTATACCAATATCGTATTATTACTACATGCTTTTGTCATGTAAATGAACTTTATCATTTAGCAAGGTGTCTTCAATGTAGGGCTAGCAATTTAGACACGAAAACGATAACCTGACACGAACCTACACGATTTTAACAGGTTTTGTGTTTGGCCTTAACAGGTTTCGTGTCTATAACAGGTCGACACGTTAAGACCTGTTTATTTTCGTCTCGTGTTCGTGTTTACATGTTTCGTGTTCGTGTCTTAACAGGTCTTATCGTGTTTCTTATCATGTCTTGTTGTGTCTTATGGTGTCTTATCGTGTCTTGTCGTGTCTTATCGTGTCTTATCGTGTCTTGTCGTGTCTTGTCGTGTCTTGTCGTGTCTTGTCGTGTCTTGTCGTGTCTTGTCGTGTTAACTTATTTTACTAGGTGTTCCTTATCGTGTTAACTTGCTATACACAGGTTCGTGTTCGTGTTTAAAAAAAATGACACAATTAGATTTCGTGTCGCGTTCGTGTTTACAAGTTTCGTGTTCGTATCTTAACATGTTCGTGTAACCTGTTATGCCAGCCCTACTTCAATGGCTCGATTATGTAGATTGCAATGACCAGACAACTTTCACAAGAGTGATGTTTATGTTCATATTGGTCTGTTACAATAACATACCTTTGGTTTATTAAAATTTGTTCAATAACGAGTACATGGTTTTTGTGGTGAACTGCAATCAGTTGTAAGTGGCGGTACACATTTCTTTTCTTTTCTTTCTACGAATACTTGTTAAAACATAGTGTGCACATTTCTATTATTTTGCGTAAGTTGCGACAAAAAACCTAAGTATCATAATGTTGTATTGCAACCTATTTGTAAATCTCGCTCCAACGCACGGGTAAACTCACTAATAAATCAATAATCTGTCAACACAGCAACACATTTTAACAATCGGTGGGTCCACCCTGGTTATAGCTGGTCAAAAATAGTTCTACATCACCATTTTCTCAGTCTTTTGTTATTATTATGTAGTTGATAAATTTTATACGGGTGTTAATATTAGTACACTTCCTTCTTTCTATCTCTATATATACACATAGAGTAAAGATCAAATACATATAGTTTTTTTGTAAGAACTTTGAGAATCAAAGGGGGTAAAAAAATTTATTTTTTTTTTAGAATTTTTTTTTCCCATGCGCTTAAACATTCTTTCTAGATGAATAATACAAAAAAAAAAATTAAAATTTTTTTTTTTAGTGTAATTACGTCATTAAGGTAAATACATTAGTTTACACTAGAGTAATTATGTAATTACTCTACACGTAATTACTCTACACCAAATTTTTTATTTATTTTTTGTTTTTTTAGTTTTCAATACTATAATACATGTTTAACAATATGGGAAAAAAAATAAAAAAAAATACCCTCCTTTGATTCTCACAGTTCTTACCAAAAAAGTTATTTGTACCGGATCTTTACTCTATACACATATTGTATTACAGAGAGATACAGAGAAAGAAGAAGTGGCTCAATAATAGTTTGGAGTATCCATTAATATAAGCCTTTTATATTTATCATATGTTATTATACCTTGTGCATCAATTTTGTATTAATTTTTTTTTATAAATACTGAAAGTTTTGTTTCAAAAAAAAAAAAAACATAAGGATGGTAGGTACGCGGGCAAGAAGCTGCGCCGCTACCCTTTTTTAGATCGAAAATCCTAATCTGCTAATTATAAAGGGTAACTGCACTAAAATATCTCTTACTTGATACAATTGTTACTGTACGTAGCAGACTGAAATTTTTCTTTTTGCTTAACATATAAACTTAGAAAATAACTTCTATAAAAATGTACCCAACTTGATATGGAAAAAATGTTACTGTAAGAGTACACACATACGATAGGCGATTTTTCCAATTTCATCGTGTTAAAACAATTCAATTCGCCATACATAATTACAATAATGTCTTCCTATAACTCTTATATATGTGTTTTACCTTAAGTAATAATATACATTTTTTCACATATACAGTTAACCCAAATGCCTTGTATAGCAAATGGACAAGTCCTCTTACAACTAACCAGAATAAGAAAGGACCCCATGCACTACCATGCCCTGCCCTTGCTTTATCCCATGACTTAAATGGCTCACTGACCTGACTTGATGAGTGTGATACATGTCCTTAGATGGTTTCCTCCTCCCAAGTCCCTTGTGACCACCATTATTGTTATTATATATATTCACTCATGTGATGCCAAACCACTTTAAATTTATGGTCCTTTTTCAATATTATTCACTCTCCCTTTTTCTTTATTCTACTCTTCTCTTTTTTGGTGGTACTAGAATATAAATACACAATAAAAAAATTAAAAATAAAAACATAAAAGAAGAGCTGAAGAGGACATGTTAAAACATATACATATGCAATCACTTTAAAATACTTATTAGGCACATCAACCATTGTCTGTCTAGACACCTAATACTCCTTTGATCTCCATCAAAGAATGATAACGTATAGCATTACTTAAAATTGGAAGGAAAAAGATCAAATACAAACAACTTTTCGGTACGAACTGAAGGAAAAAATACGCGGGGCATGTATAACTAGAGTAATTATATAATTAATCTAGTTATACATGCTCCCCGTGTTTTTTGTTTCAGTTCGTACCGAAAAAGTTGTTTGTATACCCCAAATTGGATTACTCTACAATCTATTAGCTTAATTAGGGTAATGACACTACTTTAGGCGAGAAATCACTTTCTAGCGTTTCGGTCGATTATATTAAATGGATCATCAAGATCTTATCACTTGTGTCTATTTCACTTCAAAAGTCACAATCGTTCCATAATTTTCTTCCACGATCAAAGGATAAAAGATGCTTCTTTTATTTCGTATTTATCTAGTGGTTTTTATTTTAACTCGTCCGACATATATGTGTTAAATATGTCAAAAGTGGTGGTAAAATGATGATGAACTTGGAATTATAAAACAAACACTAAATTAACTAAGATGTCTCACCTAAATCTTATTTGCTAATGACATGAATACATGATGGACTGTTTTGCTTTAATTAATAATTTTTAAAACCATCTTAGTGATTAAAACTAACAAGAAATGATATGGGATAAATAATAAAAAAAAAGGTCATCACCATCTCAAGCACTATCATCGGCATCACCAACGGCACAGGCTGTCGTAGCCAACTTCGTCTCAAATAGTTGCCCATGCACCATCATCAACCCTTTATCATCATTTATATACCATATGTAACTTTTAGAGTGAGCCATGATAAAGTTTAATGTTAGAACGATAAAAAATTCCAACATATGACACATTAAAAAAAAAAAAAAAAAAAAAAAAAAAAGCTAAACGCGGTTCTTTATCTTCAATCGGGCAGTTGGAGAGGTGGGGTGGGGTTGAAGTAAAATAATGGAACGTGGTATTTTGCTCGTAGATTAGGTAAAACATTGTATATTTTGAAATTAACCAAGTTATATCATACCCATACTTTTTTTTTTTTTTTTAAAGAGACTTTCATTAAAACCGGCGAAAAAGCTCGTCTTCAAGGAGGAGAAAATTTTATATGATTTTACACGTATAACTTCATTAAGTTGTATTAAGTTCTAACTAAAATGGTAATAAGAAAATCAGCTCAAACATTGGATGTCGAGGAGAATGAGACGTGACATCCTCTCCTTTTAACTTTCTCTCCTTAATTATGTATCATAAGTTTCTCTTGATTTGAAATCTGATATATCTCTCTGTGTATACGTATACAATATATATTATATATGAAGTACTTTTTTTTTTTGAACGGCTATATATGAAGTACTTATAACTGAAAATGCTCCTCTATAATGACTTTCCAATGTGACATGCACAGCCAATTGGTACTACAATGGCGGTGGAAAAATGTTTGGTGTGATTTCAATATTTTGTCTTAAAGTTTCAACCAAATCCTACCAATAAAAAATATCATGAGTTAAAAACATGTATGCACACATATTGATCTATTATCTATATACTAGGTTACAATCTATTATCTATATATTAGGTTACAATCCCATGTGTTATATGTTTTAATTTTCTATTTTTTTTATTATTAACTTTGAACATGTTTTGTTATATTTTTTTATTTATTTTTAAAGTACAATGTTTTTCTAAAATTTTGAGTATGTGGTTACGGATGTGCTTATTTTCTTATACATCTCGATATAAATTTTACTTAGCATCATATATGTGAAGTTTACCATTTTGGTTATTTTTTCTTCTTGTTATAATTATCTATATATTAAAATGTAAGCTTCACTAGCTAGTTACTATTTTTTCTTATAGTTATATCAAAGTCTTTTGTAAAGCTTTTAGTTGCATATATTATTATTATTATTATTATTATTATTATTATTATTATTATTATTATTATTATTATTATTATTATTATTATTATTATTATTATTATAATTATTATTAATAATAATTATTATTATTTATTATTATTATCGTTTGAGCATATTTTATTTTCTTTTTTAATTCATAATATAGGATATTTTAAAAATAAAATCGAGTATTATAGAGGTGATACAGTGTACCATTTTTGTTATCTATTTTCTTCTTATATATAATGTGTGCTTTTTTTTATATTTCGAGCATGTCAACGTACTTATTTTTATCTACGTTTCAATATAATATTTTACAAGTGATGTCGTTTCTCATTTTTGTTATTTTAGTAATGCACAGTTGCAACGTGCTTAATTTAACATAAGTTTCTCTAAAACGTTTGTTAAAAAGCAAACAAATTTGTATTATATAAGTGATATGGTTTAGCATTTCGTTATTTATTTTCTACTTAAAAATTTTAATATACGATGTTTTATATTTTGAGTATACATTTGCAACGTATTTCGCTATAAATTGTACGGGTGATGCAGTTTACTATTATCGTTTAATTTTAATAATAACATAGTTGCGACATGCTTAATTTAATATAAGTTTCTCTAAAGCGTTTGTTAAAAAACAAACGAATTTGTATTATATAGGTGATGCGGTTTACCATTTCATTATTAAATTATATTCTTATAAATTTTAATATACGATGTTTTATATTTCGACTATGCCTTTGCAACGTATTTCGCTATAAAATTGTACGGGTGATGCAGTTTACTGTTTTCGTTTTATTTTAATAATGCACAATTGCGACGTGCTTATTTTGATCTATGTTTCTCTAAAACTTTTACTAAAAAAAACAAATGGATCAAATATAATTGTTTTTTTTTTTGTTATTACTGTGGCGAACCGAACCAATACCATACGAATAACATCTACCCTGAAGCAATTATGTGTGATTTATCTGTATGGCGATTATCGATGATCTGTCAGTGAAGTCTTTACTCACGTCTGGATTTCTCATGGAAGTTCACCAATGGAATAACCTAAACATACCTTAATTACATGAACATTAAAACATCTAAACCCAAACCTTATAGGATCCTGGAATCATAAGATCTATACTTTTTTGCTGGGGTGAAAATCCTCTTATTTGTAGATCTAAATGTACGGTAAATCCATTGTCGCAAAGTAACAAAATATGGTGAAGGTTAAGATAGATTTGAATAGACACGGCACGTCCGTATATATGTAAAGAATTTATAATATATATTACATGAGTCGAATCTAGTTTTGTATGTTACTTTATATATTTTAGCATCTAGAGAGCCCCCCTACGAAAGGAACAAGCAATGTGACTTTCTGTAATTTGTAAGTTTCTATGCATCTCACCGATTTCAAAGTCACAATAAGTTTATAAAAGGCACAAAGCAAAACCTTAGAGGAAAGAGACAAAGGGGATTCTCTTAAGGAGCATCAACCGGTCTTAGCCTTCAAGAGGGAGAAAACAACAATTATTTTCATGAGTTGTATTACAAGTGCATGTGAGAGAGAAAATAAGTTTCATTTTTATTTAAAAAAAAAAGTTTGATTGAATTTTTAAACTATTAAAATAATATTTTAATTAATAATAATTAATAGACATTGGAAGATGTTGTCATATGACCTTGTGTATCAAAGAAAGGAGACCCACCATCACAATGGGACCAAAGGGAAGAAAAATGGCATGATACCACTCTGTTTCACTCACATTCTTGTGTTTTTTAATCTTTAAGTCTCTCACCTTTTGTTTGGTGGTTTCTCTCTTTAATTTCTTACCACCCTCATTGATTAAAGCAAATTATGTCCATCTTTGGTTGAGGATTAATTACCACCACTACCACCAACCCTTTAACTTTCTTAACATATATTCCACCTTTATATGCATACATAGTTGACAAATTAGGTAATGGGAGAGATGGATTTTTCTTCTTTATACTCATCATTTAAGATCTGATATTCATAGTGGTGAAAGTTGTTCACAAGTTTGAAACAAAGACAAATTGAACAAATTTTCAACAAAAAAAAAAAAAAAAAAGTTTTAAGCATGAGTGGGATCATTGTGTGATCTAAAAAGAGATGTATATGAATTGCAATATTTTTTTTTGAAAGGTTTAGATCAATGGAAATCCTTATACAACCCTAACCTATTAATCTCAAGTTCGAATCCCTACTCACGCACCGGTGTCCTCCTTGCCTAAGCTCAAACCTTCACGGGGAATTTTTTTTGTGGTGTGCATGGATTGAACCTGTGACCTCCCCCCAGGATGGGAACCCCTAAGGGAAAACCCACCCCTATCTCAAACCAGCTGAGCTGGAGATCATTGGCTTATGTGAATTGCAATATATATAGGTAGAGGATCCGGTAAGAAAATTGTTTTGTGTAGGAAGTGTCTTCAACCGTTGGATCAAATCTGATTAAATATTTAGATCAAGGGCATAATAGACTTTTTATTCATTTTATTAATTATCATAACCCACTAATTTAGCATCAAAATTATGGATTTTAATGAAATTCAATTATCCAAAAATAACTAATTCTTCCACATTTTCATAACAATATTCAATCTCTATAACACTTCATCGATTCTTCATTATTTTTCAAATATATAATTTTTATCTATTGGTTGTTCGATTATGGCAGAAGGTTTATAAAACACTATTTAAACACTACTATAAAAACACCATCAACAAATTATCTAAGACCCAATTATAAAACACAATTTATCAAGATAGCGATTTAAGATACTTAATAACACAAAATTAATAAAACAAAAAATACAAAAACTGATTATATAAAAACACTATTATAAAACATCATTAAAACATTAAGAAAACAAAAAAATACAAAACCGATTATATAAAACACTATTATAAAACACCATTAAAACATTATCTAAAAAATAATTATAATAGACCATTATAAATACCAGTGATTGAAGATACCTAAGAACAAAAAAATTAAGAACAAAAAAAGTATCTAATAACACTATTATAAAGATCAGCGATTAAGAATAAGAACACAAAAATCACAAAACTAAAAAAAGAATCCGATTAATCTCTACCATAGACTTATCACTAATTAAAACATTATTACAAAAATCTGATTTCCATCCATTTGAGTCGTTTTTTGTTCAAATGCGTCTGGATCAACAAACGGTTTGGGGTTTTTTCTTTTTTTTTTTTCCTTGCGTAGTGTTTTTACCCCGATTTGGATATGGAAAACAAGACTATAGTTATTAGGTTTATATGACGGTTGTTAGTAAGAAAAAAGAAGAAGATACAAAGAGGAAGAAGATGACTAAAACCTGCTTTGTTTTTTTAATTTTCGATTCTATTGAGAGAGAGGTGAGTAAATAAGAGAGATAAACAATTTAGCTTGAATTAAGGAGGAGTTTCTAGATAAATAAAAGAAAATGACTTTCATACCCTCTTTTAAAACACTTATTGGACCATCCTACCCCTGACCATTAAATTATAATTAATATAATATTAACTAACCTAAACTTTTAATCTAAACCATCGATTTCTAGATCAAACGGTTGAAAACACTTTTTACACTTCCTACACAAAACTATTTTCTTACCGGAACCCTACCCTATATATATATATATATATATATATATATATATATATATATATATATATATATATATATATATATATATATATATATATATATATATATATATATATATATATTGAATGGATGCAACTTAATATCAACAAGTGGTTCAATAGTTAAAAGGAGTTGAATATAAAGGTATCCAGGAAATCTCCCATGTTATAACACATAAGGTTTGGTGTGTAAGTAAAGAATATGTTTAATTAAACAACAATGTTGCGAACCAAAAATAGAATTAAATCATGCAATTCAATAAGTGTGTTGCGATTTCCTTTAAAGATGGAAAGGCTTTTATTCAATCATCCACGCAAATTGTGGTTAGGTTTGGTTTTACCCTCCACCAATACCAATATTGGTCGCTTCTTTATGGGATTTTTTTTAACCAAAACCAAAACCAAACTTTGGTTATGCTAAATTAATTAAGGAGCTTCGTTATGATTTAATTGATTATACAATGGTGCAAAATCAGTTTTCGCACACAGCTTTGCATTGTTAGAGGTGGACGATGTGTGTTCCCTACAAGGCTCGGGACTAGCGATGTCTCACAAGAACACCGCCCCACCAAAATAGGAGTCGGAAGCCCCATTAAAATAGGAGTCGTGAAAATTTCCACCAAGAGTCTAATTTCCACCACGTTTACTAAGGGTTTTTTTTTTTTTTTTTTTTACCGTTGAGTATGTAGCCATTGTACAACAACTTACATTTTTAAAAAGTTAATTAAATTTTATAACAAATACCTATTTAACTCGAACAAAATTCTAAAAAAATCACAACATTCTTAACAAATATGTCAAAAAAAACTAGAGAGGTGAATAGGTGTTCTTAAAATTTATTGTTTAAAGTAGTTATTTGAAACTTATTTTCACTTGTTAACAACCCAATCAAACAATAATAACAATATATGCAAGTAAAGAGATAAAAGCAAGAGATTTACAGCCAATTTATAGAGGTTCAAGTGATGCTAACTAATCTCTTTACGTCCTCTCCCAATCCTCCGATCGAGAGTTTTTCGACTATAATTGGTCTCCTTTTAATTTGATATGGATACTCGTTACACAATCGTCTCACTAAGTAATCTAGTGATCACCTATTACAATGTATCACTCTTTCTAATGGCGTGACCACCTTCTCCAATCGTATTACTCTTCCCAAGAAAGTTATCGCCTTCTACATCTCACTAGTATCAAGTGGTAGTGATCAATAGTGTCTCTAACACTAAACATGCTTAGTGCCTCTTACAAAATTCGCACAACTCTATCTTTACAATTTCATAATACATAAGAATTAACATATGTGTAGTTCTAGAACAACTCTTTTTTTTTTTTCTCTCTTGATCTTCAATCTATAATCCCTCCTTAAACAGATGCTTGATTATCAATATATATAGTGTAAGGTTCAATGGGAAACCTCAAAAATGTAGGGAACTGGAAAACATGCATTTAACATGTTACATATATTTTAAAAATTCAATTTAACATGCAAAAAAATGTTTTTTTTCAAAAATTTCTTTAGAGCTTTTGCATATAAACATGTGTAGAAGCTATTCCAAAAAAATATATATATATTTTTTGTAAAAAAAATTTTTTTTACGTTTTTTAAACTAATTTTAAGCATTTTTTTTAATTATTTTATTTTTTGATTTTTTTTTTGTCAAAAAAGCTTCTACATACATTTATATACAAAATCTCCAATTAAACTTTTTGATAAAAAAAATTTTTTACATGTTAAATTGATTTTTTATGATATAATTAACATGTTAAATGCATGGTTCCCCAATTCCCCACTTTTTTTTAAGTTTCCCATTGAACTCACCCCTATATATATATATATATATATATATATATATATATATAGGGGTGGCTTAATGGGGAATCTTAAAAAAATAGGAAACTGGAGAACCATGCAATTAACATGTTAAATATAACATACAAATTTAATCTCTTTTATTTTATTTTTTTGGAAATAAACATTCAAATTTAATCTAACATGAAAACACTATGTTTTTTAAATTTCTTTTAGAGCTTTTGCATATAAATACATGTAGAAGCCTTTTAAATTAAAAAAATTAAGAAAATGCTTTAAATGAGTTTAAAAAAAAGGTAAATATATTTTTTAATGGAATTGCTTCTACATATCTTTATATGCAAAATCTCCCAAAAAAAAAAAAATTGAAAACCAAGAATTTTTTACATGTTAAATTGATTTTTTTTATAATTTATTTACATGTTAAATGCATGATTTCCCGGTTCCCCACTTTCTTAAGGTTCCCCATTGAACCTTACACTATGGGTATGTTTGGCAATGAGTTTTTAAGAAAAAACTACTACTTAATAAAGAACCTTGTTTGGTTGAAGGAGCTGGAATCTTTTAGGTTAGGAGAAAAAACTCTATAGTGAAAAGCTACTAGCACTAGCTTTTAAGAAAAAACTCTACTAGCTACAAGTTTTTAATTAGTAAATGACACAAATAGTCATTCTATTTTAAAAATAAAATAAAAACCTTCTTTGCAAGCTTTTAATTATACTCATTTTGGTCATTTTATACATTTTATTAAAAACTCCAGTTACTTTGTAAAACACAAAAATATATTTTAAAAGATTCCAGCTACTAGCTTTCAGCTTCCAGCTACCAGCTAGTTTTGCCAAACATACCATATATATATATATATAGGGTCAAGATCGTGTACAAAGTGTTTTTTTTTTTTTTTGTGAGAAGTGTGAAAAGTATTAAAAATTGATACTTAGGCATTATTTTTTGAACTTAGTCGTGATGTTTTGGATTGTTTTGCCTATAAAAACACCAAACATAACAATTAAAAACCAAAAACAATGTATTTTAGGCTTAAAACTTAAAACACCATGCTAAGAACATTAGCAGTGTGTTTTAGGCGTTAAGTAGTGTGTTTTAGTTGTTTTTTAAATTTAATGACTATAATACATTGTATTGTGTTTTAGATTGTTGTGTTTGGTGTTTTTCAAGTTAAAAACAACTTAAAACATCATTCCTTAATCCAAAACATGATGTTTACATGTCAATTCTTAATACTTCTCACACTTCTCATGAAAAATGTACTTTGTACAGGATCCTAAACCTATATATATATATATATATATATATATATATATATATATATATATATATATATGAGCAAAAGGGGAGAGTGAAAAAGGTAGGGTTGGTTTTTATTCATAGGCAAAACACAATAGTTATAGAGGTGTCTGCTGCCACCCTCACGGTTGGTACCATCAACCGTGGACCGTCAGGTTTAGCTTTTGATTGTTTAATAAGTCTTAAATGTTGTGAAGTTACGTATTGCAAAAAGACATTTAGTTATTCTATGTATTTTGTATAGCTTTATAGGTGTTTTTTTTTTCATTATAAGTTGCTATTTAGTTTTGAGTCTTGTTACAGATGTTGTTGTGCTAAAGGAGCTGAAACGAGCTAGAATCTTGAAGAAATAAGCACGTAATGGACACAACGAAGAAAATCAAGAAAATAAGTGAAAATGTTGAAATTCATGTTCTTCGCGCCACGCGAACAACTGAGGAAGATTCTCCACGACACACGAGTGTTCCCATTTGCTTGCCCGCTGTTTTGTCCCCACCGCCACGTGAGAGACCTACATCTATCTTTCGCGACATGCGAATACGTATGAAGTCGGAAAAACTTAGGCTTCAACTATATATTCGATACAACCGACCCTAATTGAGATTCCACAACCTCCTACACTCACAATAGGCGATTGTTGGAGATTTCAAGGAGGATTAAGCTTTGTGATTCATCAATTGATCGTGGATAGCCATAATCGAGTATTTTTCAAACCGTTAGTTTATGTGTTTTGGATTACTTTTTGTTTTTCAGACTTTATACTATTACTTGCATGATAGTTATTACTAGATTTCTTATTTTTATGACAATTGTTGGCTAATTTCCTTAACTACCTAGGTTTATGATGAATGTTTGTTGATATTTTGGTGATTTCATGGCTTTTGGTAATTAATTAATGGAATAATATTATTGTAAGAAACCTAATTATATTTGATATGATGTGTGTGCATGCCTTTTACTAATTTGCGATCATTCAATTGTTCCATATGCGTCTTTGTGGATTATGACCGGAAATAGGCATATGTGAAGAAGATGAAAGTTGAAACACAAAGCTTGGGAATCAGTTTGGTTTCAATCACAATAGTTAACCAAAGCTTCAAAGCCGATACCATAATGATTGGTTAATTAACCGATGCCTCAAAACCCAATCATCGGTTATGTCAATTACCGATTAAAATGAGTGCTTGGTTATGACGGTTAATTTGTTCACCCCAATATACACATATACACACATTCTACGTTTGTTCATATATAACCATTTTGTATGTCATAAGTACATAACAAAGTGGATATGATTTGTAAAAGCCATGTCTTAAGCATTGAGTCGAGGTTGGTTTGTTTTGGTGCCGTGGAATTGTCATAATCCACAAGGAAAATAATGCTCACGCATAAAGAGATGGGCGTTGCTTTCTCTATTCCTTTGCAATCACTTATGACCACCCAACCAAATGATGGTCCATATGGGTTGTCAACTTGTCATGGGCATTTCGTAATTTTATTCCAATAATTAGACACCAAAATAAGTTATCTACAATGTTTAAAATTTCGATGTCATGGTATGTGTGGTGTCACATAAATGTATTTTGTCACAAAAGTTAATATATTTTGGTGATTTGTATTCGATTTAGCGGTCCATGGAGATTGCCACTTGCTAAGAGCATTTTGCCTAATTTTTGTTGCATCCTTTGTGTTGATTATGATTGTCCTTGATATTTTCACGAAATAAGAGATTCTTGATGTCCTTTACTAGTGGTGGAATTACCTAATAATGTAACAAGGTTTGTTGGCCTCTAGTCACAAGAATTTATCGAGTTGTTTATTTTATTTTTTATTTCTAACAAAATTGATATATTAAAGAAAAGTATAAGTTAATTGGTCTACGTTTTCGTGCTTATTTTTATGTACGTTTATTGTTGGTCTACGTTTTGTTCAGAAACGATTCGGGTTAAATATAATACGATTTCATTAGGTGGTATAAATTTGAGTTACTTTACATTTCGACTCCACTGCAACGCGTAGTACCATTCTATAACATAAAAACACCATTTTCTTATGCGCTTATTTTTTTAAGTACGTTTTGTTATAAATCCAAGTTGGTTTATGTTCCAACGTAAATTTACTCGGCAATAAATCAGGTCAATTATAATACTTTATCATGCTTATTTTCATATGCATTTTCAAATGGTCTATGTTTTAATGTAATTTTGGTAAAAAATAATTGAGTAAATATTTGACAGTATAAATTCAAGTTTCTTTAAGTTTCAACACCAATGCAATAGGCGGCGAGTCAAAAATACTAGTTAGTTAACAATTACAAAGACACCATGACCGATTATATAGGAGACCGAAACTTGTAAAAAAGTAATCCTAAACCAACTTATGAGGAAACTAAATAAAGACTAAATTTTGATCCAAAACTCTAAAAATATGACTCCATAAACAATAACTCCTCAAATAAATAACTCAACTAAAATGTCACTTGTAACCCGTTCCATTTGGTTTTATGAACAAAATGATTTAAGTTCAAAAGTTATAGTCGTTAGAGATGTATGAGTCCCCTAAGTTCAAAAGAAATAGAAGCAAGATTTGGGTCGACTAACAGGACTCGTTTTTTAAACTGGTCATGTCCGAGTTGACCCATTATAAAAACATGTTGGATTTGGGTTGACCCATAACCCGTTTAAATATTTAGGGAAAAAAAGAGAAGCTTAAGTTACGTTACTTTTGTTTTTTATGTTTTCAATTCATATAGTTAGTCATAATAATATTAGTATCGTCACATCATATTATCTATTTGTCATGGTCATACTTAGGGTATGTTTGGCAAAATTAACTGGAGGCTGGTAGCTGGAAGCTTTTTAAATATATTTTGGTGTTTAGCAGAGTAGCTGAAGCTTTTAATAAAAAGATCAAAATGGGCATAATTAAAAACTCGTAAATAAGGTTTTTATTTTATTTTTAAAATAGAATTGGTATTTGTGTCATTTACTAATTAAAAGCTTGTAGCTAGTAGAGCTTTTTCTTAAAAGCTAGTACTAGTAGCTTTTCACTATAGAGCTTTTTCTCTAACCTAAAAGCTTCCAGCTCATTCAACCAAACAAGGTTTTTTATTGAGTATGAGCTTTTTCTTAAATGCTTGAAGCTTAAAGCTCTTAAAAGCTCATTGCCAAACATACCCTAACATTAAACATGTTGTTGATAACTCATTTACAACCAACAACCTTCTTAAAGCTTGTCAGTCGTATAACGTAGGGGTGTTCAAAAAAACGAAAACCAAATAAAAACCGTAAACTGAACCGTAACCGTAACCGTAACTGAAAAAACCGATCCGAATAATGAATTTGGTGTTTGGTTTGGTTTTTGGTTCTACATTTTTTTTTTAATTTGGTTATTCGGATAACCGAATAAGTGCTTTTACTCTTGTGAAGGGTGCAACATCTGTCAAGTGCCAGGTGGCGGGAAATTTTCCGAGTGGAAGCCTTAGTGCCCCTTATGCGCAGCCTCGACTCGCTTGTGGGCCGGCCACTCTCGCGTCAGCGTGGGCCCGGTTAAGACAACATAGTTTGACCGTTGTAGAGTGGCTAGGGGATCCCCTTCTAGGAGGTTGTGATGAACTCTGCCACAACATAAAAAATCACCTTTCAAAAAAATATTATTAAATATAAGCCCAACCCAAAATAAAGCCCAATTATTTATATGATGTTTGTATTTGTGTGTAAGGCTATTTTCGGATTTTTTTTTTTGTTTTATTTTGCTTTTAAACTTTCTTTTATACAATATATAGCGAGGTTTGATTTTTTTGTTTATATTAATTGCTAACTTTCTATTCGGATTTCGGAACACGAACGTATACAAACCGAAACCAAACCAAACCGAATTCAATTTGGTTGAATTTGGTTCGGTTTACATATTCCTCCTAATTTTATTTGGTTCGGTTTTTGGTTTAGGGTACAAAATTTTGAAAACCGAATAAACTGAACCGAACAAACCAAATAAACCGTAAACTGAACCGATGAACACCCCTAGTATAACTCATTTAAAAAGGGTTAAACATGTTGTATTCAAGTTGGCCCAAATTTATGAGTATGCAAGTTGAAATTTTCAACACGGAAAAAAGTATAAGTTAAGTTCCTATTACACATTTCTACCTGCTATTGCTAATCCGTTAACCCAACACAATTACCAGCACTGGCAAAAAAAACTTTTGGTTCGGTAACACCCATTTACACAGTAACAACAGTCCTTATTACAATGTCGTATAATAGGATATTAATATAATATTTCAGTCAATATCATTACAGTGTAGTGGTAGAGAGGCTGGTAGGCAATGATAGAAGACCCGGGTGATCCTGAGTTCGATTCTTGAGCCAGACGGATTTTACTGGTAATTTCATCATCATGCCTACGGGCGGATGCGTTATCGGGTTTTTTCCGAAATTGGTGTTTGACAACTCACTCTCGGAGTACTTGAATTGTCAAAATGATGCCCCAAAAGTGTTTGGGTTTGATTTGTTAGGGCTTAAGGGGCACTCCTATAATATGAAATTTATTTAACTGATTTTAACCAATTATACACTGTCACATCCCTTCACTGATTTACTTCACTGATTCACTTTTTTGTAGGCAGCACTCCACTGATTCACTTTACTGAAATGTTTATATTTTATTATTTTTTAAGGAACGGTAATTAAACAAATTATCAAACATTATTTAACATGGTAAAATAAATAGTATAAACGCCTAAAATATTATAAAACGTCCTCTCATAGCTCTCCAAACCTCGACCCTCGGGGGGTTATCATCGTTTACGTTTCGGAATTCGTTACGGGCTTCTTCAATCCATCCATCTTCGTTTAAAGCTGGATTGTGGTTCATCCAATTAACGACTAATTGTTGAAATATTGCGCACTTCGCCTTCAAAGATAAAAACTTTCCACGTATCGCGTCCGTTGAACGATTGTTTTCACCCGTTAGTTCCTTGAATCTTGTGGCAACCGCTTTCCAAAAACTTTGCCTTCCCCAGGGTCCATGTTCTTGAACATAAAGATAGCTATTCACCAAGGCGAGTTCATCCTCTAAAGTCCAGATTGATCCTAGCACACAGTTTACTGGGGGGCGAGATTGGATTAGGATTTGGGTTTTGGTTTGCTATTTATGATCAACTTAAATCTGGACAATTGATTATTTTGATTAACGGTTTAATGTGGGATGGATTGAATTTGGATTTACCATTTATATTAGATTAACGGTCAAAAAATTGTTACCGTTATAATTAAATTCATTCAAACGGTCAAAAAGCAATAAAATAATTCTAAAAAACGACCGTTGCAATTATTATCAATGGTTACCAGCCCGTTAACTAGAACCAACAAACGGTTCACAGGACCCCTACTAGCACGGGTGGCGACGATGTTACCATGCTGATAATAGGGTACCCGTGCCCAATTCTGATAGCGCCCCATCCACCCTTAGAAGCTAAAAAAAATTGTATTTCAATAAGTATTGAAAAGGTAAATTTCATCATTTCCAGATACTAATTGTGGGTAACAAAGAAATAAATAAATAAACTGAGAAAAGTGCATTGAAGACTCCGCCCAATATGTTTTGAATAGGGCATCCGCATCGTCTTCTCTATCATGCGTCCTTCTGCTTCTGTTTGCATTTATTAACGCTGACTTCTCTCTCTCTCTCTCTCTCTCTCTCTATTTTACCTTCTTCTCTCCACTCAACTCAAATATTCATTCAACCAATAACAATGGCGGTTCAAGCTCAATGCTCCTCTAATAATATTCTCCTTCTCAACAACAGGTTTGATCCTTCTTTCTTAACCCAATCTAATTCCTCAGATCCATCCGACTCATGATCAACACCTCTTTTCCATGCAGAACCTTACAACACCAAAACAACTATTCGTTGCCACCACAACCAGGTGGTGGTGGTGGTGGAGTTTCCACTACTGTTCTTGATCATCAAACTTTGCTCAACAATATTTATCCATGTATGTATATATCTTTTTTTATTACACTCTTAGTCCCTATACTATTACTGTTGCACACATTTTGTCAACACACAAATTAAATTTGTGTTTTTTTTTGTTTTGTTTTGTTGCAGTTGTGAATTGTAATACAAATCAAGGAAAACGAAGAAGAGAAGATAATATGAATTATCAATTCATATCTAACGTTCATCAACAATCTCATAGTAATCAACTCATGGATGCCTCCCAGATTCAATCCAGAAACGTCGACGTTTCCACAGGTCTCCGATTAGCTTTCAACGACCATCAACAACAACACTCATTCGATCCTCAATCATCTGGTTTTATATCTCTATCATCATCATCAGGAGATTTATCCAATCTAATCAACCAACAGGCAGATGAAATCGAGCATTATCTTCAAGCACAGGTCCATCAATATAGCTTTGTTTTCGGTAGTTTCGTTTTGTTGTTTAAAAGAGAGTCTAGACGCAGCTTATTGCTCGTTTAATTTCTGATTTGGAGAAAATTAGAAAACTGATAATAATATTTGTCTGTAGGAAGAAGAGTTAAGGCGTAAGTTAGCAGAAAAGAGGCAACGACACTATCATGCGCTGATAGGAGCAGCAAAAGAATCAGCATCACGAATAATAAGAGAAAAAGAAGCAGTGGTTGAAAGAGCGGCTCGGCGCAACGCCGAGCTGGAGGCTCGAGCCACACAGCTAAGCGCAGAGGCTCAGGTATGGCAAGCAAAAGCGATGGCGCAGGAGGCGGTGGCGGCTGCATTGCAGGTGCAGCTGCAGCAAGCGGTGGTTACAGGTGGTTGTGTGGAAGAGGCAGAACATGTGGTGGCTGAGGATGCTGAGTCGACGTATATTGACCCGGAACGAGTTGTGGTGGTGAGTGGACCCGGGTGTAAAGCGTGTGGAAAACGAGTCGCATCGGTGGTGCTGTTGCCGTGTCGGCATCTGTGTGTTTGTAGTGAGTGTGACGACGTCGTTCAGGCCTGCCCCTTATGCCTTTCCTTGAGAAGCTCTAGCATTGAAGTTTACTTGTCATAAAAAGGGACCCGATGAATCTACCTCCTGACCCAAGGGTAAAATCGGAATTTGCTAAAAGTAAAATTGGAAAAAGAAAATTTATTTTCCAAAATGTGAGGAGAATATATATATTAATAAAAATAAATTAATTTAATTGCTTTAAAAAAAATATTTTTACCAAATTTTAATATTTTGTTTTTCTGCAATTTACTCTTTGAGCCACTCACATAACGACCAACAAATTGTATCCTATTTTCTTTGATCTCCTTTATCGGCTTTAGCTCAAGTAGCTACTAGACAGATTTTTCTGGTGTAATGCGGATTTTAGGTAAATAAGTTTCAGGCGCCGGCACAAAAATTCTATAAATATTGTAATCGGATGTGATCCTTGCTACAAAGACCTCTGTTGTCTCTATCAAATCAACATCAAAGCGAAAGGCATACAGTCTGCATACGGCGATACAACCCACCTGAGTTCGAATTCCAGAACAGTGGTGTTCTCACGTATTAGTGTAGCATACACTTATGGAAATTGAACTGTGACCCCTTAAGAGGTTCACGCATAATTTTTGCCACATGTCTAGTTCTTTTCTTTTTGTTTCACACTTTTTAATTAGTTTTTTGCTTTTAATTTTAAAAATGTTTAAGTGTTTAATTATGTTTTACATAACCGTAAAATATTAAAGCGATTACTGATCTTATTTCGAATGTGTCTTGATGCACCGTTGATCGAAGGTTGCAATCGAGTTGCTTATAATAGGAAGAGAAAGAGAGCAACAAAGAGAGTTAAAATATCTTCATTCAAAAGTGATCATCTTTTGATGCGATTTGCGTGTATGAAACGTAAAAAGAGAGTTTAGACTAGAGATGCACAAACCGGGTTTTTTCAATACTAGGTTTCGGGTAGGGTCAGGTACCACTTTGACCGGGTATTGAAAGAACCGGTTTCAATTCTGGTTTTCAGCATAAAAAACCATATCCAGGATACCCGGTTCTGGTTTTCAATACCCGGTTCCGATTTCAGGTACACCGAGCATTGAAAAAAAACCGTGTACACTGGGTATTGAAAAAATCAAGTATACTCGGTACTGAATTCTTTTTATACTTACAATCACGTCGAATGGTAGTGCGACTTAGATGATTACAACACAGTTATAGGGTTCTTTGGATGAGACGCGTCAATCTTGAGTTGTCGAAGTGGTCAAATGGCAACGCACTTGAATCACGAAGTGACCCATTCCTTCCTAGACCGCCTCAACATCAAAATGCCAAATAGTCCCGTTGCTTTACATATACTTATTGGGTTTTCAGAAAATACGGTTCCGGGTATACAAAACCCATGTACGGGTATAACCCGATTCCGATTATTAAAAAACCGGGTATAAATCGGGTCGGTTCCGGGTTCGATTTTTTAGATAGAAATCTATATCCTATGGGTATTGGCGGATAGGTTCGGATACGGTTCCGGGTAAAAAAATGGTTTATTTAATACTCGATTCCGGTTTTTTTTCCCGGTTCCAGTTTCGGGTTTTCTATGCACCTCTAGTTTAGACTTTAGACTCGCCAAGGATAAGCCAACAAAATCTAAGCGACATGTAATATAACCCAGCCCAAGCCCATAATTCCCATGTGTCTCAACTTTCCAGTCCATATCTTTTTTTTTTTTTTTTTTTTTTTTTTTTAATTTCCATTTCAAAAGTAGCTGCCGTAATTCTAAAATTATTTTACGGTTTCCGAAGTTTCATTGTTAGGCAAATGGTTCGTTTATTCGGTTGTTAAATAAGCAAACGGAATTAAACAAAGTTTTCTGTTTATTTAGTTAAACAAACGAATATAAACCATGTCTGTGAATGTTTAAATGTACGCTCATTTACGTTTGTTCGTTACATCTGTTGATATATGCATTTACTTTTTTTTTTTTTTTTTTTTTTGCTTGGTATCGCGTAGGAGTTTTATGGAATTAAATACTACTCATTACAATTTAGTCTAATATGATTAATATTATAGGCCAAATGTTCACACTTAATTTTTATGGTGAATGCTTGGTTATGTTTGTTCATTTGTGTTCTTCTACTTTGTTAACCACTTGTTTATACTATTAATGAATGAACATAAATGAACACGAACAAACTCGTTTCCTTTACAGACGGGCATGAACAAGAAAACTTTGTTTAATTTTCTGTGTTCAATTGTTTTTTTTTTTATTTTTTTATTTTTTTGTTAAAGCTGAATGGATGAACATGAGCATGCTTCGTCCATGTTCATATAGTTCGTCCACAAGAACCAAGACGTCAAAGTTAGGGGTGTAAATCAAACATCGAGATACCGACATCCTAAGCTCCTCACAACTGCCTCTCGGCCTCACTTTTCCATTCACCATCTGCTCTCTTACCATATTATCCTTTCAGTCTTTCATCTTGTGGGAAAAGGGGGTTTTTGGACAGCACAACAATAGTTGGCGGTGATCTGTCGCTAAGTAATCCATTAGTGATATGTTGTTGCTTCATGTTCAGTTGCGTATTAATGGAACAGATCCGTGTCCGGTTCCAAGTTTAACATGTTCTACCTTCAATCCATTCCTGTTTTAATAACACTGTACGAGAGTATTTGACTACATAAATCCCAATATAAAAGTTATATAAGCTCTTAAAAACATGAACTTTATTAGATTTAAAGTCAACTTAATCATTTATTTACAACCTAAACATCTCTCATCGCCCAACAAATGAAACACATGATAGTCACCACCTTATAAATCGCAAGCTAGCATTAGAGAGTTGATGTCGGTCCAGCCAACCCGAGTCAGTTCAGGTTTAACCCAGCTTGCTTCAAACAAGTCGGTTATTTCAAAGGCAACTTAGTGGCTAAAATACACAAAGAGACTCACCTGTTCCCAATTTAATAAGTTTGCACTCGTCGACCAAGTACAATCTTAATAACATTGACCACAGCAAAAACAAATGCTATACTAGTTGGTCTTGTCCAACCCTAATAACATTGACCACAACAAAATATGTATCCATCACGGTTCTACACGGGCTGCAATCATGTCGTTATAAACACCAAGAGCTTCAAGATACAAACCTACTGTTACATACCCAGAAATCATTGAATTCCACTCAACAACATTTGTTTTAGGCATTTTTTCAAAGATGTATTCGGCACTCAGATTTATAAATCTTTGTTAGTTATAAATCTTGTTCCAAGTTAGTTTAATTTACATTTATAAATCTTTGTTAGTTATAAATCTTGTTCCAAGTTAGTTTAACACGGAGTGTACACAAACACGCCATGACATCGAGTGGGAGAATATGTTATAAAATGTGAAGCATCGAACCACAAGTGGGTCCTTAAAACGTATTCTCTCCTCTCCCACTTCAACTTATTTTACGTATACGCCACTCAGATTCTGAAGATCTCATTGCATCATCAAATCATACGCACAATTCTCAACTTCTATTTTTGGACATTGGTTTCATTAAACATATCAACTTAATAATATTATAAATGATTTCGTCCTAAACCATATATTTTGTATAACACTTTTATTACTACATGAGTCGAATATTTTAAAATCAAAGATTCCTTCAACGGTCACTTATTAATGAGAGGAGAGAAAGAAACTTTATTTTTTTAGATTCGAAGAGCATGTTTGGCTCTTCTTATTTTCACATCCTTATAACTTATAACTTCTTTAAAAAGTTAATAAGTTAAAAAAATGTGTTTGGATAATAGAAATGAACTTAATCTAATCATTAATCATTAATTTCTTGTTTTAGTTAAAAACTCTCTCGGCATGTCTAGCCGGAAAACTAATATTCCGGCACACATCTTACCAAGGCTGACCAAGATTTTCATCACTAATCTTCCCGAGAAGTGTAGCGGCAAAGATCTTTCGGAATTCATCAGGGATTATGGGGACATATATGATTTATATATTGCCCGGAAAAGAGACAAGATGGGCAATCGGTTTGGATTTGTGTCTTTTATTGATGTTAAAGAAAGTACGGAGTTGATCAAGAATATCAGTAACACCAGGATTGGCGATTATTGGTTAAAGGCTAATGTCGCCAGATTCACGTATGAAGAGGGGGAGATCCGTCCGGATCCCGCAGTTTTCCAGAAAAAATCCCACCAGAAGAATGACACTACAGCTCCTCCGCCTAAGACGTCTTATTACAACGGGACGTGCTCCTTTGCAGATACGCTTACAGGAAGACGAGAAAGTAAGACGGTGACAGTTAACAATGCAGTTAATGCTTACGCTGATTTGCATGGTAAGGCTATTGTGGCTAGAATGATTGATTTGGAAGCACTTAAAAGCATTTTTGTGATCGTTGATGAATTATGTCATGGTATTACGAAGGTGCAGTATATTGGTGGTTTATCAGTTTTAATATCGTTTGAAAAACAGGAATTAGTTACACAGTTTTTGGCTGATGCAAGAGAGATTGTTGGGAGATTTTCCAAGTTAGATGTATGGGAAGGCCAATCATTCGGTTTTGAAAGGTTGGCATGGCTAAAAGTTGTTGGCATTCCTTTACAACTAATCACGTCCGAGGTTATAGAGTCTGTGGGTAAACTTTTTGGTACGATTGTTCACCGGCCATCCAGGGATGATTCGGATTTTGTCCTATCCTACGATCACGTCGGAGTCCTTGTTGGCGATGGAAAGAAAATCAATGAAGAAGTAATACTGACGTGGAGAGACAAGAAGTTTTCGGTTTGGGTGTCGGAGGATTCAGAAGAATGGGTGCCGAAATTCTATAAAGTACAGTCCCCCTCGCCGATGGCGGATAATAATTCGAATGTTGACAAAGACGATGTGGTTAACACGGAAGAGGAGGTCTTGTCGCCGGTAGTGGAACCGGAATGTGAAGAGCAGATTCCGGCGATTGTGGAGGTTGCTTCTTTGGTAACTCCCATTAACATTAATGCTACAATTAATGAGACATTCATTAGTCCCATTATTGTGGAAGATTTTTCGGAAAATGTGGAGGTGATTGAGGAATTTGTGCCAGCCAAGACTTTTAATTTTGATAAGGAGTTTGAAAAGTCAAATGGTGATATTAATATGCAAGGGAATGTGGTACATAAAAGAAAAAAAAAAATCTTTATTGGGCTCTATCAACAAGCCCAACCCAGCTTATTCAAGTAGTCTTGAAAAGACTAAAGTGGGTAAGAAGCCCAAAGGGGATGGCACTGCTGTTATTTTGGACCAAGGTGAGCATGTTGGGCCGGCCCAACAGAATCATGTGAATGCTGCGGACGATACAGGTGATAATAGTGGCCCAATAGAACTCAACCCCAACCCAGATGATTTTGTCTCGCAGGCTGAGGAGGTTACTACAACTATTATTATGGGGGAACAACTTGGAGCGGATCTGGGAAATGCAACAGACCTTATCATACAATCGTTGGCGGCAGAAGGTTTACAAGGGGGTAACAAATGAATTGTCTTTCAATTAATATCCGAGGGATTGGGGTTGGTGGTAAACCGGGATGGATAAAAAAAATTAAAAAGGAGAATGGTATTGGTTTTATTGGTATGCAAGAAACAATGACGGGTAACATTCAATCGAATACGGTTGCGAATTTTTGGGGTGGTGTGGGGTATGAGTTTGAGTACGTGGATTCCATTGGTAATTCGGGAGGCTTGCTAAGTATTTGGGATCCAAAGTTTTTTGTTAAAGAGTTGGTTAATAAAGACAACAATTTCTTACATGTTGCGGGTTTGGTTTTGGCCGGTTCCGTAAAATTGAACATTGTTAATATTTATGGTCCGCATACGAACAGTGAAAAAAGAGGTCTATGGGTGAAACTTTCGAAACTTATGCAATCCTTTGATGGTTGGTGGATCATGATGGGCGATTTTAACGTTGTTCGGGACCGGGATGAAAGAAAAAACTCGAGGTTTGATCCGACTAGCTCGAAAGATTTTAACGATTTTATTGATGAAGCCGGTTTGCGAGAGTACAATTTAAAAGGGATGAAATACACGTATATGTCTCATAAGAAGGGCTCTTGTACTTGGAGCAGAATCGATAGAGTTTTGGTATGTGCTAATGTTTTTAACCGATGGCCGAATGGTTGTGTTCGTGCTCTTAACAGAGAATTTTCGGATCACTCGCCTTTGGTTTTTTCAGTTATAGATACAAACTTCGGTCCTAAACCATTCCGGTTGTTTGATTCTTGGCTAGACCGGCCCGGTTGTGTAGATGTTATCAACACAGCGTGGAACAGTTGGATAGACAATGGTAGCCCAGAATATAATTTACTTCACAAGCTGAAGAGGCTAAGGTCGGCGTTAACTGAGTGGTACCATAGATACACGCTGGAGGAACAAGCGGACGAGGCTCGGTTGAGGAATGAAAAGGACGACCTCGAGGTGCAAATGGAAGATCGTGATCTGGACGAAGCAGACTTGTGGGTCTGGACTGAATGTAAACTGGCCTTAGACGAAATCGAACTACACAAGACTCGGGACCTTAGACAAAAGTCTCGAGTAAAGTGGGCTTCGTTGGGTGACGAAAATTCGAGATTTTTTCATAATGTCGTGAACGGGAGGAAAGCTACAAATTTTATTCCGGGTCTTATGATAAACGGGGAATGGGTTACCAAACCCGCGATTGTTAAAAGAGAGGTTTTAAGATACTTTCGAAATCATTTCAAAGAGGATGTTGTTGTTCGGCCATCGCTGATTTGCACAGGTATAAACAAACTCGATGAGCAAGGTAGTTTGGATTTGATCGACGTTTTTTCTAGAGATGAGATTAAAAAGGCGGTTTTTGATTGTGGTTCGAATAAGGCGCCGGGCCCGGACGGTTTCAATTTTGGTTTTGTCAAGCGATTTTGGAATCTTTTTGAAGACGATTTATTTAATATAATGGCCGAATTTCATGCTTCGGGTGCGATCTCACCGGGTTGCGGTTCCTCCTTTATCACATTAATTCCGAAAGTCAAGTCCCCAGTGGGTTTACACGAGTACAGGCCCATTACTCTTGTCGGGATGGTGAGTAAGGTAATTTCTAAAGTTCTCGCCAATAGATTAAAAAACGTGCTTGGTCAAGTTATTTCGGAAAATCAATCGGCTTTCTTAGCGAAACGTTCTATTCTCGACGGTCCTCTCATGGTCAATGAAGTTCTGGGTTGTTTGAAAAAAAGACATAAAAAAGCTTTCCTGCTTAAATTGGATTTTGAAAAGGCGTATGACAACGTTAATTGGAATTTTTTGATTTCCATTTTATCTCAAATGGGTTTTCGTGCGGATTGGTGTAAATGGATCAAGGGTATTTGTTCTTCAGCTAGAGCCGCGATTTTAGTAAATGGGTCTCCAACCTTTGATTTTAAGTGCGAAAAGGGTCTTCGTCAAGGAGACCCGTTGTCTCCCTTTTTATTTTTGGTGGTTATGGAAGCTTTGTCCTGGTTGCTAAACAAAGCGCAATCTATCGGAATTTTTAAGGGGGTCCGATTCGCCGAGGGAGAAGGGGAATTAACTCATCTTTTTTATGCGGATGACGCTCTCATCTTGGGGGAATGGAATTGTGATAATATCCGAAACATAGCTAGAGTGCTGCGGATTTTTTATATATGCTCGGGCCTTCGCATAAATATACACAAATCCAATATTTTTGGGGTTGGAGTGGAGGAGAGCGAGGTTGATAACATGATTGAGTTATTGGGGTGCAAGCGTGGTGCGATTCCTTTTAAGTACCTCGGCATTCAGGTGGGAGCGAAAATGTCTCGTATTAATAATTGGAACCCGGTGGTGGAAGTTATTAGAAATCGCCTATCTTCTTGGAAAGCTAAAACGTTGTCCATAGGCGGCCGTCTTATCCTTATTAAGTCGGTGTTACAAAGTTTGCCGATTTATTATTTTTCTATTTACAAAGCTCCTAAGGCTGTTATTGAGTCGATCGAGGCTTTGATGAGGAAATTCCTTTGGTCGGGTTCGAGTACAGAAAAAAAGATACATTGAGTTGCTTGGGAGATTGTCACGAAACCGAAACAACTGGGGGGTTTGGGTGTGTTTAAATTACAAGATGTGAATGACGCGTTACTTCTCAAATGGACTTGGAGGTTTAAACAAGAAAATACTTCTATGTGGAAAACTATTATTAAAGGTTGTCACGGGGCGGGAAGACCATGGACGATGCTCCCTTGTAATTCATTGTTAAACGGGTGTTGGAAGAGTATTGTTAAAATAGGAGATAAGAAAGACCCATACGGGTTTCCGCTTAACTCTTATTTTTTTGGGGAAGTTGGCGATGGGAAATCTATTCATTTTTGGAATGATCCGTGGCTCGTTAGCGTTCCTCTCCGGCTGGTGTATCCTAGTTTATTTACATTAGAGAAAAACAAGTGGGCAAAGGTTGAGCAGCGCATTATTTGGTCAAACGGGTCCAAGAATATGCAATGGGATTGGAGGAGGGCCCCTGCCTCTGAAATAGAATTGGCCGAGCTTTTCAAACTCCTCAATGATATTTACGAGCATGTGTGGAAAGGTGAAAGGGACACTTGGATTTGGAAAGCAGAAAAAAATGGTGTCTTCACAGTTGCATCTGCTAGAAGGGTTCTCACTAGTAGAGATGGCGTCCAAGATGGTGCTGCGGTTAGTTGGAAGAGTTGGGTCCCCCTCAAATGTAAGATCACGATTTGGAGACTTTTTAGAGACCGCCTCCCTACTGTGGCGGAGCTTCTTAAAAGAGGTGTGCCGATACATCAAGCGGACTGCAGTTTTTGTCAGGATTCTCTGGAAACGGCATTACATTTATTCACGGCTTGTTCTTTCACCCAAGAGGTTTGGTTCCGGATCGAATCTTGGTGTCGTATGGCGCATGGGTTCTTGTTAGAGATAACAGACATAGTCAATGCGGTTAAGAATCACACTCAACGCAAAGACAAGAGATTCATTCTTCTCGGCGTGGTCTATACGACGATGTGGACTCTTTGGAATGAAAGGAACAATCGGATTTTTAGCAACAAAGCGCGGAGGCCTATCGAAGTCGTGGAAGTGGTCAAAGCTACATCGTTTTTTTGGTTTCGTCATCGGACTAGATGTAAATCTATAGAGTGGAAAATATGGTGTACTTGTCCTTTGGACTGATGTAGTTTTGTTGTTGTTTGCTCTCTCGTAGGTCCTTGTTTTGAGGACTCTTCGAGGTGTTTTTAATGAAGTTCTCTTTTCAAAAAAAAGAAATGAACTTAATCTTTTAACTTTTTGTTTGCCTATGATAAATTGTTTTGAAAAAGTAAGGGATGTGTGACTTTTTGAACCTCCTTATAACTTATTGATGATTATTTACCTACATGCCCTTCTTATATCCTTATACCTGAGTTAGGATCAAATACACAAGACACTTTTTCTAGGAAGGGTGAGAAAGATTGTGATCCATTGATCATATATTTGAAGGGTTGAGATTACTTTGTTTGAAAAAAATAAATAAAAATTAGAGAAAGGACATAAAAGGAAATCCACATTTGTTGACTTTCTCTCTACACATGCAATGCACATGTCAATTCCCCCCATCATTTTAAAACGTCTATAACTTTTTCATACGACATTTTTTTTTCAAAAAAATTTCACCATATTAACGAGCGTTTTTTTATCTTTAATATGAGTACCACATTGCTACCTTAAAATTGAAAAAAAAAATCGTGCTAAATGGGTTTTCTTCTCCGTTGTGTCTTCTGCTCGTTCATTGTGTTATAGTATGCATGTGTGCTTTATAAATATGTTATTTATGTTTTTTTAGTCTACACATGATTTAACTTTGTCCATTGTGTTTTTAGTATGCTTTTAATTGTGTTTTACACAAATGAGTTTTGTATTTAGGTGTACATTGTGTTTTATTATGTTGTTCATTGTGTTTAAATCTATTATTCATTGTGTTTTAGTCTTCTGTTCATTGTGTCTTTTATATGTCGTCCATTGTGTTTTACACAATTGGATTTTTAACTTTTTTTTTCCAAAGTATTCATTGTATTTTAGTCTTCTGTTCATTGTGTCTTTCGTATGTCATCCATTGTGTCTTACGCAACTGGGTTTTCAACTTTTTTTTTCAAAAGTATTTATTGTGTTTTAGTCTTCTATTCATTGTGTCTTTAGTATGTCGTCCATTGTGTTTTACTAGACTCTTGATTATGTTTTATACCATATATTTAATTGATGTTCATTGTGTTTTACATTCCATTGTGTCTTACGCAAGTGGGTTTTGAATTTTTTTTTCAAAAGTATAGCAATATGGTACTCATATTAAAGATAAAAAGACGCTCAATTTTATGGTATAATTTTTTTTAAAAACGGATGACGTATAAAAAAGTTACGGGCATTTAGAAATGAAGGTGGAAATGGCATGTGACTTGCATGTGCATATGTTTTTGACAAAATTACCACTCTCACTTGTTAATCCTTTGGACACATGTCATTTTCTAGTGACTTCTCACCCTTCTCATTTTTTGTAGCCTTTGTAGAATAACCCAACCCCCTTATACCTTCCCTCCTTATACCCTTTCTGGTCATTTCACCTAAATAAGTTAAAACAAACACTTTTTTACAAAATAACTTATCAACTAATTGTTTTTCCCCACCACATAAGCTAATCCAAACACTTTTTTAAAAACTCATTTTTAAAAAGTCATAGTTAATAAGTCATTTTAACCAAAAGTCATTTTTGACTTAAATAAGTTTATCCAAACATGCCCGAAATGGTTTTTTCATTTGGGCGAAGTTAATGTAAAAATGAGCTTAACGTGAGAAGAGCAAGAAGGAAAAAGAGGTTAACACATGTCTCTAGCTAAAAGGGTATTATTGTCCATCACCATAATTGTTGACTTTTTTCAAGTTTCATAGTCATTTTTAAAACGGTAATAACTTTTTTCATACGACATTATTTAAAAAAATACACCGTAAAAACAAACTTTTTATCCTATTTCATTTACATACCCTATTGCCATAGTTTAAAAAAAATCGCTTGGTTGATAGCTTGTGTTATCTGTTTGCTCGTGCTCTGTTCTTCACTACTTAGGCGTTATAATCCAATTATTTCCTACAGATTAGTCAATTAGGTTTAGATTTTAAAACCACTAAGATAAATCTTGGATTGATCGTTGTTATGATGGGTTATTTGTGTGATTATTGGGACATGTCTGGGTTGGGTATTAATCAAATTAGTTTATAATTTTTCAGGTTAGATAATCAACCAACTGGTCACTTAGACCAGTTGCTTTTTGTCTACGTTTAACAACTCAAAGACCCGGGTTTGACAAAACGCAAGTTATACTTGATAAAACGTAAGTTATACGTGATAAAACACAAGTTATTCGTCATAAAAAGATACAGGTTATATTTGACAAAAAAAAAACGCAAGTTATACTTGATAAAACGCAAGATATATATGATTAAACACAAGTTATACCTGATGAAAAAATGTTAGTTGTATGTGACAAAACACGCAAGTTGTATCATGATAAAGCACAACTTATCAATCCAGCAAATATATATATATATATATATATATATATATATATATATATATATATATATATATAGCAATCGGGTATGCAAATGAAAGAGGATAAAACGCTTGTTTTTATGGTATATAGTTTTTTCAGAAAAATAATGTCGTATAAAGAATTATGGACGTTTAAAAAAATGGGGGTGGAACTCAACAATTGTGGGTTATACTTATTTTGTCCTTCTCATTCTCTTTTAGAAACTCAACGTATACTTTTCCCATTTTAATTTCATCAATTGATTTATTTTGATTAAAAGCCCAAAATCGTTCTTATCATTTTTATGTTAATTTTATGTTAAGATTCACTATGCTTTCTATTTTCAATTAACAGATTCATACTTGTCATGCTTTCATATGTACCTGTGCAATCTATATAGACACATAATACTTTAGGTTGAGGGATATCTGTGTATGTCATTACTCAGCTTTTGGCAACAAATACAAGCAAACGTGAACTCAATAGTGTATATAGGTGATACACATACCGGGGAGACCGTTTTTTTTGGCTCCGTAGTGTAAATTACTTCGTTTTTGTCTGAAAATTTTGTATATATTGGGTTCGGTCCCTACTGATTTGATTTGATATTATGTAAAATTTGAGTCTCGTGACTTTCGGCCCCACTATCTTAAAATTCAAGCTTCGCGCACATATTGACATTAGTAAAAGGGGAGCCAGGGAGGGAACCTACGTATGTCAAATCCCATTATAAGAGTATCCGGAGTGGGAGCGGGAAGGGGGGGGGGGGGGGACACCGCCGCCGGTGCTAGCGTGGGAGGGGCGGGGGGCAAGTCACTGGCGTGGGGCACTTGGTGGGTACACTTGGCATCTTCTGATTGGTCAGGTTTTTTTTTTTTTTTTTTTAACTTTAACACAATATAATATTATTTTCTCTCGCCTCTTCCCCCCTTCCACTCCCCACAATTCCCCCCCCCCCCCCCCCCATTACTCAGCTTTTGGCAACAAATACAAGCAAACGTGAACTCAATAGTGTATATAGGTGATACACATACCGGGGAGACCGTTTTTTTTTGCTCCGTAGTGTAAATTACTTCGTTTTTGTCTGAAAATTTTGTATATATTGGGTTCGGTCCCTACTGATTTGTTTTGATATTATGTAAAATTTGAGTCTCGTGACTTTCGGCTCCACTATCTTAAAATTCAAGCTTCGCGCACATATTGACATTAGTAAAAGGGGAGCTAGGGAGGGAACCTACGTATGTCAAATCCCATTATAAGATTATCCGGAGTGGGGGCGGGAAAGGGGGGGGGGAACACCGCCGCCGGTGCTGGCGTGGGAGGGGCGGGGGGCAAGTCACTGGCGTGGGGCACTTGGTGGGTACACTTGGCATCTTCTGATTGGTCAGTTTTTTTTTTTTTTTTTTTTTTAACTTTAACACAATATAATATTATTTCCTCCCCCCCCCTCCCCCCACCCACATAAGGGACCCACAAGTACCACATGAAACTTCATACCCCTCTTTCCCCACCACTCCGGATAGTCTAAACAACAAAAAGACTTTGATGTTTGGACATATCATTGGTTCATATATCTTCCAACACGTTTCAGGATTTTGAGCATCAAGGATTCGCTAATGTTCAAAGTGATTTTGTGTTGGAAGTGAAAGAATTAATCTAAGATGTGACCCCTCTACTTCAAGGTGATGGTAAATACGTCCATTAAATTACACGTATTAAGTTATGTCAAGTATAAACGTCCATTAAATTATTGTAAACACATAATTTGTTTGTGCATCAAACCTTTATGGCTTGTACGTAGAGGTGTTCAAATCGGTTTTTTTTGCCAGAACCGGTTTCGGTCCCGAACCGGTTCGCTACAGTACCGGTTTCTGGTCGAACCGGTTTCGGTTCCAAACCGGTTCGGTTTTGGACCGGTTTTGTCGATTCGTAAGACCGGTTTCGGAGACCGGTTTCGGTTTGTTTCGGTTTCGGTTCTTAATCGGTTTTTTCGCGCGCATTTAAAAAAAAATTAGGCCGATAAGAAAAAAAAACATAAAAATACGACTTTTATTATTTTTTTCGGTTTTCGAAATTAGAAACTAGGAAAATGAAATACATAAAAACATAAATCAAATTATTACAATCAATTTTTTTTAAGCTTCATCCGAACTACTTTGGCGCAACGAAGCATCGTATGCGAGTTCTTCGTCCGATAGGGGTTCGCTTGATCCTTCTTCCACCTCTTCGTCATGTATTCTTCGTTCAAGTTCGGTTTGGTCTTCAAGAGATGTTTTATCTTGTATTCGATCCACCGCATCCAAGTGATCTTTTAAGCATATGCACATCTCCAACGATTCGGGATTTAATTTTGTTCTTCGTATCGATAGCACCCTGCCACTAAGAGAAAAGGCCGATTCTGAAGCTACCGTAGAAGCTTGGACACTTAGTAGATCACGGGCTATAGCGGAAAGGATAGGAAATTCGGTTTGTTTTCCTTTCCACCAAGCCAATATATCAAAATTTTCAAATTCGGTGGCGGTGAAAGTCCCCGTAAAATTTGAGCCTTTATACCTTCCAAGCTCGCTATTTGGGGCCTCACCCCTTTGTCTTTTAGCCGTTTGGTCTTTGACAATATTAAACAAATTAATTTTAAGGTTACCCCGACTCGAGCTAGCACGACTTCCTTCCCCTCCCATTCCCATTTGCATTTGCAAGTTGGGACCATATTTTTCTAAATAAATATCATACAATATTTGGAAATTGTTATCAAAATTAGCTTTCATGTGTGTTGCCCAATTTGGTTTTGAAATATATAAACGTAAAGCCATATTTATTTCATCGATTATAGTATGAACTTCCGTAGCATTTAAGCACGGGTTTAAAGCCAACACACACATAAAAACATGTGGTATTTCTTCAAAATATTTTAGAAATTTTTCAACCATTGGGGGTATCATTTTCTCAAACAATTCATTTTTTTCATCAAAATCAAATATTGTTTGAACCATTAAATATAATTCTTGCAATGCTTCATTACTAGTTGGATAATAAACCCCCGATAGTTTTGTAGTAGCGTTTTTAAAAACCTCAAGAAATTCCGTAAGTTGTTTAATACAATCCCAACCCTCGTTAGGAAATGCCGTAACTTGACCATGACTAGCAAGCCTATTATGAAAATGTTGTAAAGTTTCTTTTTGTTTCAAAGCACTTTCGAACATCGTAAAAGTCGAATTGCACCTAGTCGGCACGTCCCAATTAGGACCGAGGAAGGGACGGTTCGTATCTTTACAATATTTTTTATATTTTCTATATCGTTCGCGACTTGTTTTAAAAACTTCATGTAACATAAATCGAAAACTTTTTTTGAAATCTTCTACCATGGGAATTCCGAGCCCATCTTGCACACATAAGTTAATAATGTGTGCAACACATCGTGTATGGAAAAAAATACCATTGCATATCGGATTATATTTTAACTTTAATTTTTCAACCGCGACAGTATTGTTTGACACATTGTCGAACGACATTGAAAATATTTTGTTTTCTAAGTGAAAAGTTTGTATTACATGGTCTAAAACATAAAATATATTTTCGCCAGTGTGTGGATACTCAAATAAGTCAAACGCAATCGTACGTTTCATCATTTGCCACGTCAAGTGATCGATCCAATGAGCGGTGACGCAAAGGTACGATTCTGGTAAACCGTGAGGAGCCGACCAAACATCGGTGGTTAAGTTCACACTTGTTTGTAAGTTTGAAAAAAATACAATTAAATCTTTTTTAGCTCTTTCCCATAATTTCAAACAATAACGTTTTAGAGTATGTCGACTTACGTGTTTATAACGAGGTTGGAGCGTGTCACGAATCAAGCTTGTCAAGTCGGGATCGTCGAAGTGGTTGAAAGGTAAAGCTTTTTGAATAACAAACTTCGCCATTCGGTCTTGAACCTTGTTAAAGTCGTAAAGAAAAATCCCACCTTGAGTATCAATGGTCGTTTGCGAACCTTCGAGCGGATTTTCTTTAACAATCTTGCAATACATAGTTTTATGATTTCTCAGGGTAGAGCTTGCGTTTGGTTGGAGAAAGATTCCACACTTTCTACAACGCGCCTTTTTTTGTCCATTCGACAAAAGACACAAGTCGAAAAAACCGGTTTCTTGTCCAAATAATTCGGCGTTTCGTGTCGTTTCAAGAATACTAACAATGGTGGGTTGGTTTGAGGAACCGTTTTGAGATGGGTTTGATGAAGCCATGGAATGTAGCAAAGAAGCAAAGCAAAAAAAAAAAAACGAGCGAATACTATTGCGTTTTTTCGATTTTTGGGTTCGTTTTTTGCGTTTTTGAGTGTTGTGATCAACCCAAAACATCTAAACCTATTTATACTAACTTGGGGTGGCAAAATGGTGATTTTTGGTGCAAAAAAGCGGTAAAATACGAGCCCAGCCCAACGGCTATATTCGTTCAAACGGTCAAAACGGGTTCCAAACCGGTTTCTATGATCGGTTCCTGAACCGGTTCGTGTAGGAACCGGTTTGGTTTGGTTTTTCTGGAAAATAGGAGGAATCGATGCTGAACCCGACGGTTTGTATATGAAACCGGACCGGTTCCTCTAGGAACCGGTTTTTATACGAACCGGTTCGGGCCGGTTTTACCGGTTCCGGTCCCGAAACCGGTTTTTTTGAACACCTCTACTTGTACCTACGGTTGCAATATTAAAAGCGCTTTTATAAGGGTGTTAGACACACCGTCGTATGTTTTTTTTTATCGGCGAACAACTGTGTGGCAACCATCCTTGCGGGGCGTCGTGCCCAATAATTGACTACTCGACCTCTAGCAGCTCCCGCCTTCTCATGATGCGCGGAAACCCGAGCTCCACCCGCCCGAAGGCACGACAGTGTTATTGAACTCAGTAAAACCTCGCCGCCTGTCAGATTCGAACCGGCGCCACCCGTATTCGATCTTCACCCGGATACCAAACCATAAATGATGGAAGTGGGGATCGAACCTTTGATCACATAGGTGAAACAAAAGCCACTCCACCACTCCACCACTAAGTTGTAACTAGTTTAGACGCACCTCTACAATTGGTTTGGACACATTATTATTTTTAATAGAGCACCAACACTTTTCTAGGAAAGCAAACATTTTTTAACAAAGTGGTATTGATATGTGAGTGTTTAACTTGGTTTTAACGTGTTCAATAGAGGAACCCCCGGGGAACAAAAGCTTGCACACTCGAGCCTCATCACCTCACAAAGGCGTAAGCAGGGGCACAAGTCAAAAGATTCTGGGAATTTCATTAGGTAAGACGCAAACTTATGCCCTAAGGGGTTGTTTGGTTGATTAAGTGCTGAATCATTAAGAGGTCTGAATGGTTAAGAGGCTCTGAATGATTAAGTGCTGAATGGTTCAGCTATGCACCAAGTCTGGATGATTCAGCTCTTAATCATTCCATTCAAAGCCTTTTTTAGGTTGAAACAAACAGTCTGAATGTTGAACCATTCAGAGCTGAATGGTTCAGAGCCTCATTAAGAGGCTACCAAACTGACCCTAAGTCAGTTGAAGCCACAAGTTTAGGGTTTTTCACACCTTATTTAAAGATAAACATCCCCATATTAAAATATGTCTTCACCCCATCAGTTTTAGGCATTGCAAGGTGATTTTAAGGCTTTCCTACCTATTCCAAGCAATCTAGCTCATGAAATCAAGATCTACAATAACAATAAGTGAAGTTTCAATGAGGAACATGTGTTGCTAAACAACCCATGATCATCTCCGGGACCAGGGTTTGTATTGATGGTTGAGTTCAACCATTTTTTACGTACTCTTAGATTTGGATTTTGTTCTAATCTTTCAGGTAGTTAAATCCTTTTGTTTACATGGGATTGATTAGACAGTTTTGGATTTTAAACATTTATTCGTTTTTGTCAGTTGTTTGGTTTTAATTATCAACAATTGGGACTAAATTTTGGATTGTCATTGTTTCTTTTACCATTAACCAATTGTATTCTTGACACCAAAAACTGGTAATTAATTAGGTTAGTATTCAGTTGCATCAATCATTTAATTTTATATCATGGATCATTGTGACCAAATAATATATCCTTTAGTTACATACATGTCTATGTTTGTTTTCTCCAACCTAAACCCGAAGATTTATATGTTTTCTCACATTGTTTACAACTTAATTCGAGTTTTGTTCAATTTTCATTTCAATCAAATAAATTCAAATCTTAAGCTTAATTCTAATTATTTGGTTTATTGAATTGTTTGGCTTTAGATACTTTTCACTGATTACTCGTGGATTCGACACACTACCTACCTTTATTTTTTTCTCTCCAAATCATAGTGTGTAAAATTACTAACTTAACATTTTAGTTTTTAGAGAAATGATACTTTAAGACAGTGCACCCCCTTTCGCAGCCTACAATACCACAGCTTATTGGAACAATCATCCACTCACCTCCACCACCCCGACTTATTGGCGCAATCATCCACTATTAATGGTGGCGGAGCCATAGTTGAGCAGATGGACCAATCATACTTTGTTTTCTCTGTCTTATATTGTAGAGTGTAAAACAACATGCATAAGCTAGTTCTAACACGTCCTAAGTCGAAGCCTTAAAAACACCCTTCGACGAGCAGCTTATTCATAGATCATTATAAGCAGTAAGTATACTGATACAAAGTGTATATGAGTGAAAATTTAGATGGCATATAAGTGTAACATAAAAGAGAATAGACCATGCGTATTTTGCTGAAATCTAATGGTAAAAGTGGTAAAGGAAGGGTCCCTCGTAATCATGGGCGACCTGTCGTTTTTTTTTTTGCTTCGTGGTGTAGTTTTACGAATTGTTGTCCGAAAATTGTATACGCATTAAGTCCAGCCCCTACTGTTTTAAAGGTCCCTCTCCTTTTTAGGTGTTTTGAGTTAATATTAGGCTTAATCATGATGATGATCGGACTGAAGTTCACAAATCTCAAGTTCGAATTCGATCCCAATCGAATTTTATCACAGTGTGCCTTAGGGCAACGAGTTTACCCCATAATTAGAGATGGTTGGTTTGGGCTACCAAGCCCTGTCTGCGATCGTGGGCGTATGTGATATTTTTTTCCATTAATTACCCCGAGTAGCCTGATTTTATTCATTGACCGTTAAAGAAATCGAAGAAACCGATTTATTCAATATCTAAACAAGGTCTTTTTTTTTCTTTCAAATATTCATTAAAAGGATTTCAAGATGAAAGTTTGAAAGAGGTGTTTTACATTTCTTATTTTCTAAAAACACTAAAGTGAAATAAAATGAAACTACAAATTCTAAAAGTATTAATAATATGTTGAATAACTTAAAAAGGGTAATTCAAATCACACCCTTTTATGATAGATCGATGCAATATTTTGAAAATAAAAAAAGATTGAATACGGGTGGCGTCGGTTCGAATCTGACGGGCGGCGAGGTTTACCGAGTTCTATAACACTGTCGTGCCTTCGGGCGGGTGGGGCTCGGGTTTCCGCGTATCGGGAGAAGGCGGGGGCTGCTGGAGGTCGAGTAGTCGATTCTTGGGCACGGCGCCCCGCAATGGTGGTTGTCACACAGTTGTTCGCCGATAAAAAAAAAAAAATGTTAAAAAAATATATATATATATATATAAATTGCGTCACACTTGTTCACTTTTTTAACTAATTATTAAGTTTCCATGACTTTTTGACTTAGTTTACACACCAATTTGTGTACCCTCTCTACCCACCAACTCCCCTTTTTAACCAACCATCCTACCTCCTCCATCCCCCTCTCTCTCTCTTCACCACCACCATCACCACCATCATGGACTCTGCCACCATAACCAACAACCATTGTCTTCCATCTATTACACAACAAATCCTCTTCATCTCACACCCAACTACCGGCTTTGGATACCCCTATTATTCAAGATCTGGTACCTTCATCAACGGAATGTTTCATGAACAACAACCCCATTACCTAGATTCATGTTCTCTTTGTAACAAACCACTTGGTCGTAACAGAGACATCTTCATGTACAGGTATTTTTATTATTATTATTAATTTTCTTTTTTCTTTTTTCATAACCGTTTTTATTTTTTATTATCAATGTTTTTAAAACCGGACCGGGCAAACTTACGTTATTTTTTTTATAGGGGAGACATACCGTATTGTAGTGTAGAATGTAGAGAAGAACAGATCTCGATTGATGAAACAAAGGAGAAGAAACGTAGGATGGCAGTGTCAATGAAAGCATCAAGGAAGAAAGAGGAGAGAGACAAATCTTCTCCAGATTACGCTTTCTGTTCTGGTGCCGTTGTGGCTGCGTGATTACAGACAGACGATACTTTCCTTTTAAGATATTAAATTATTATTAATATTAAGTTTGTGAAAAAAAGATATTATGACTTTGTTATTTTGTGTCAAAGTCAGGGGTAATTGTGGAACTACGGTACTGACGTGGTGTATGGTACAACTATTTTTAAGCGTGTGCCAATGTGGTTTGGAATCTTGTACGTGTGAGTTTATTTGATTGCATTGTACAAGTTATTATATTATATATAATAAAAAAATACTATGGTTGATTTTTATGTTGACACTTGACAATGTCTTTGTGTTATAATGATTTTGATTTTATTTTTGTTTTACATGGCATGGAAGAGTGATTGATGGAAAACCAATTGTTTCATTTGGTTTTAATGGCTAATTAACTAATAATAATATTAATATTAATAGTTAAAAAAGTAAGTTGTGGAGATTAGGGGATGCTAGCAAGACTTGAAACCGAGATATCCTCTAATCAACCTTGTCATCAACGTTTAGTATTTCTTTTTAACACTTTATTACCTATTTATCTTTTCAAATTTGTTCAGTTTTATTTAAAGATTGGTATAAAGTCACTTCAATTAAAAATTTATCACCGTAATGTCAACACTTCAATCTAACCATCATATATTTCTAGTATTTTGTATCGTGTTGGCATTTTTGTTGAACATGAAAGTGTTCATATGTTCTCATCTTATGTTAACATTTTATATTAGAAGAATTGCATGCGTCTTTTGAAATGGAATTAGAATACTAGAATCACACTAAAAAAAACTTATACACGCTAGGGGTGTTCAGAAAAACCGCAAACCAAATAAAAACCGAAAACCGAATCGTAACCGTAACCGAAAAAACCAATCCGAACAACGAATTTGGTGTTTGGTTTGGTTTTAACCGAAACCGAATTGCTTATTCGGTGTTTGGTTCTACATTTTTTTTATTTGGTTTATTTGGTTTATTTGGATAACCGAATAAACCGGTATAATAATTAATTATTAAATAAAAATAATAATATTTAATAACTCATATATAATATATAAGCCCAAAATATTAAACCCAACCCAAAATAAATAAAGCCCGCCAATTTATAGAGATAATAATTTGAGTATAAACTAGTAAACTAGGGTTCATTTTACTATTTCTAATTTTTATAATATTTCTGTTTGCGTGGTTTGATTTTTTGGTTTATATTTATTGCAATTTTTTTTTTCGGATTTTGGAACATATAGGTATATAAGTTAGAGAAAAAAAAACTTCGTTTCAATTTGGTTTGTTTGGTTGAATTTGGTTTGGTTTTCATATTTCTAATTTGGTTTGGTTTGGTTTTTGGTTTAAGGTACAAAATTTTGAAAACCGAATAAACCGAACCGAATAAACCAAATAAACCGTAAACCGAACCGATGAACACCCCTAATACACGCAACAGAAGACTTGCGCCACGAACCCTTTTTAAATAGTAAAGCTAAGTCTTTTAAAAAAATCTACATTCATAGACCTATATGTTGTGTTAGGATTATTCTCAATTTACTAGAAACAATATAACATCCATTGTACTTCAGGCACAAGGTATCTTTCCTACAACCCTGGTGGAAGCTAAATCTCATTTCCGGTATCGAAACGTAAGGGTGTTCACGCTCTCTCGAGTCCTCCATCCCGATTTCCTCCCCCTTAGCGCTCGCTCCCTTAACAAAATTCTCTCCAATTTTGTGAGTAGTTCCCGCTTCGGCTCCCTATTGCCACCTCCCGAAGGCCATGAAGCAGTGTTCTCGAGCGGTACCTAGTGCCACCTCAACTCTCAATTTTCCATTTCCTTGAGCATTCCGTGTGACCTTATAAGGTGATGCTGATCAAATAGCAAGTTTCACAAGACAAGGATTCGACCTCTTTACTTTACACATATCTCAAACGTGACCAAAAACAAAAAAAGAAGAAGTCCAACTGGTTTCTAAATGGACTAGGCCTCTTTGTATGATCCACCAGGCCCTAACATCATAATTCATAAATACTAACGTAACGCCCATTATTCATTTATTTTGTGGCAGACACTGGCAGTGGCAATAAGAATTAATAACAATGAATATACTATGAATTCTTATTGTAAGTAGCAAATTAAAAAAAAAAAAAAAAAAAAAAGAGTGGATAACTCATTTAACCTACTTATAATTCTAGGTGTGCACATCTTGCTAAAATAATATCCATGTATAACTTTTTCACTTTCTTAAAACATTCTAAAACTGTGATATGGGCATGGGAAAAAAATAACCAAATTAATATCAAATGATATGTCATGATGATGATTCATTTAAGAGGCATACATGGTGGGGTGATTAATTATCACCTATCAGCTAGAGATTTACCTTGTGCACAAGAATCATAAGCTACATCTAACCGGCTTAGTAATATTTTTAATTAATATATGTTCCTAGCAACACCAATAAAAAAATTTAGATTCTTACTAAACTGACTACATCTGTGAATCTACATGTAGTTAGGGGGTCTTATATGTACTAGTAGGTTTAAAAGTATGTATACTATCTTAACATGATTAGTGACTTGGTTAGACATGATCCACTAAAAATACCGTTTTTCCCGTTTTTGTATAGCACTATATGCTCATTGGAGATATAATGAAACGCTCTTTAATTTGGTGTAATGTTTTTTATAAAAAAGGTCGTATATTAAATTTACTAATGTTTAGAAATTTTCTGGGATAAGGAAAAGATAAAGATAAAAATAAAAATATTAATTACCATATTTAAAATTTTAAAATAATAGTTAATAGTTTTTTTTATTTAAAATATAGTTAAAAAGGAATTTTAGAGGGAAATCAATGGGTGTGAAGGTTTCACCTAGATGTTTGCAAGTGTGTTTTTTCTAATAAAATACACATTTTAAACTTAAAACTTAGGCCCATTAAAAACTCATTTAAAACTCAAAATCGTATTAGCTCATTTATTTATAAGTTTGATACTTATTTAAACTCAAAAATTTAAGGTCTAAATAACATATTTTTTAATGGATCAAATAAGACATCTAAATCTTCATAGACGCTCCCTCCCTTCTCTCTCCACCACCTTCATGGACCTTGCAACCATAACCAACAACCAATCTCTTGCATCTATTACAGATCAGGGATTCTCACGGCCAACTACAGGTTGTGGAAGGTTCCATGAACAACCACCTCATTACTTAGATGCATGTTTTCTCTGTAAAGAACCACTTGGGTGTAACAGAGACATCTTCATGTACAGGTATTATTATTATTATTATTTGTTTCATAGTAATAAACAAGTCTTAGATTTTGTACATGTTTGTTGGTGGAACGGGACATACAGTTTTGTAGTTATAAACAAATTTATCAAACGTTTTTTTTTTTTTTTCTGAATGACCAAATCAAATTTTCATTAAAACCAAACCATACATATACACTTTTTTTCATACTTATAATATAATAGTGTTATTATTATGTTTTGAGAACCGGACCGGACCAAATAGACTTACGATAGATTTTGTGCATGTATGTAGGGGGGACCTACCATTTTGTAGTGTGGAATGCAGGGAAGAACAGATCGAAATTGATGAAAGCAAAGAGAAGAAACGGAGGGTGGCAGCGTCGGTCAAAGGATCAAGGAAGAAAGACAAATCTTCTAAATCTTCCTCAGATTACGCTTTCCATTCTGGTGCTGTTGTCGCCCCTTGATTACCATAGCTATACCTTTTGGGGTTATGGGTTTCATACACCACGTGACATCACATTTTGGGGGTGTGACATCACGTTCTGGGGTATGTGGCAGTATTCTATTGGTGTGTGATGTGGGCCAGGGTGTATGAATCCTAATTAGGGGGTGTATAATTCCTAAATACCTTTTGTTATAAAGTTAGGAAAGACAATACTTTCCTTTTAAGAAACTAAAATTAAGGTTTGTGCCAATGTGGTTTAGAATCTTGTACGTGTGAGTTTATTTGATTGCATTGTACAAGTATAACATACTGATACTATGGTCCATTTTAATGTTCACAACATGACATAGAAGAGTAATTGATGAAAAACCAATTGTTTCATTTGGTTTTAATGGGCTAATTAATATTAATTGTATCAGTAAATAAATAAGTCGTACGTGGAGATTCTGGGATGCTAGCAAGACTTGGCAGAAACGTTTAGTATTTCGTAATAGATTTAAATAATCAGAACTATTGAATATTGGCTAATAACGGTCTCAACTACGAAAATAACCATTAGCGGTCTCAACTTTCAGACATTTTGCTCTCAATGCACTCTCCGTTAACTCACACTAACGCCGTTAGCTGAAACTCACAAGTCTAGGTGATTTTTCACCGGGTTTGAAAGAGGAAATCAAGACGATGATATTGGTATGTTCAATTGCAGAAATGAGCATGGTCTGATGGTTTAATCATCGGTTCCGGTCATCCCGTTCGATGAGAACATCAACCTACAACCGACAAACCATGCTTATTTCTGTAATTGAACATACCAATATCATTGTCTCGATTCCCTCTTTCAAATCCCATGAATATTGCCTAGAATTGTGAGTTTCAGCTAACGGCGTTGGTGTGAGTTAACCGGGAATCCATTGAGAGCAAAATGTCTTAAATTTGAGACCGTAAGTGGTTATTTTCGTAATTGAGACTGTTATTGGCCAATAATCAATAATTGAGATTATTTAAATTCATTACTCTTCTTTTTAATACTTTACTATCTATTTAATATTTATAATTCATTTCAAATAAATATAATATTCACTTTTTCAATTTTCTTTAAAGATGGTATAGTCATTTCAATTAAAACTATATAGTCAGACCATACAGAGTGGAGGGGGATAAAGCGCCATGTGACACTTGTGGAGGTCCCCCCCCCCCCCCCACACACACACACACACACACTCCGGACAATCTCATAATAACAACACTTGAATTAGATACTAGAATCACACTTAAAACACTAATACATGAAACAGAAGGCAAACGAACAATAAGTTGCACCGATTTCCCCCTTAACAAAATTCTCTCCAACGTTGTGAGTAGTTCCCACTTCGGCCCCCTATTGCCACCTCCCGAAGGCCATGAAGCAGTGTTCTCAAGCGGTACCAACTGCCACCTTAACTCTCAATTCCCCATTTCCGTGAGCATTCCGTGTGACCTTATAAGGTAATGCTGATCAAATAGCAAGTTTCACAAGACAATGATTCGACATCTTAACTATACACGTATCTCAAACGTGACCAAAATAAAGTCCAACTGGTTTCTAAATGGACTAGGCCTCTTTGTATGATCCACCAGACCCTAACTACTGTCGTAATTCGTAAAGCCCATTACTCATTATTCTGTGGCAGTGGCAATAATACTTACCATAAGAATTATTGTATATAACATTTGTCATCAACCTTTCAATTCCAATTTAATTACGAAAATGTCATTTCCAATTTAATTATGAAAACGTCATGCGAAAAAAAAAAACCCTTCTAATTGCAATGTAATTATGAAAACGCCATGTAAAGCAACTTTTATTTATACGGTAATTACGAAAATGCCATAACGTTTTATTTGCAAGTTAATTACGAAACTGCCTTTTAAAGAACCTTTTATTTACAAGTTAATTACGTAAATGCCATTTACTGAATAAAAGCCGAGTACAGTGCGCAAGTTCACCACAACCACCGTTTCCAGATGGTTGTCCACATCGTGGCGGTTACAGCTGGTCAATGGAGGTGAGTTCAGCACTAGATTAGTGACATAACTGGCATTACCGCGTTCAGGTCTAACGTCGTAAGGCCGATGTTAACTTCGGTTGCAATACCGAGTATTGATAATGTACTAATAACATAAAAAACCAAACAAATACCGACTAGATTCTCGCGGCAAGGCGCGGGGGGGATTCCATTTGCTGTATGTTTCTACGCCGCGCATAGCGCGGCGAATAATATACTAGTTAATAACAAATGCGTGAAATGAATATTACAATCCACAAGGACTTGCAAAGAGAAAAAAAAAAAAAAAATAGGCACCGGATATGAATTCGCTTATGCATAATTTGTCTATACATCCCAAGAAACCCTTTTACTTCAATGACAGACATCCATAAACACAAATTAAGGTGTTAATATCGTTCCGCACTCAATCAAAAGAACAATGATACACAACACTGGTACAATGTCTTAGATACAATGGAAAAGTCTGGATATTTGATTGTGTGCAGTCTCCATTCATCTGAAAGGCAATAACTTTCCCAAACAAACTCTGCCAACCGAAAACCAATACTGCAAGTCACCACACTAGACTATGGCCGAGCACTCAAGTCAGCTCACTAGTTTTTGCAGTCTGTTTCCTTGTAATTGAATAAAGTTTAATTACAAAAGTGTCCTAGACCGTTAATTTATGTGTTTATTGAGGGGTCCATAGAAGTCTTCGGTTAGCAGCAGGAGGGCCTAGTCCAGGAATATCTCGGATATCTTTGTTGTCTGGATGGACAAGCTGAAATTTGGCGATTATAACATCAGATAAAGGCTAAGAGTTGCATAACAAATCGTTAGTTCGTTACATCAACTATGAGTTATGACAGTAGGGTTATTTCTTATTATATCAAGCACGGCGTACTAAAAACGAAGGAATTAAAAGGAAAAATGTACCTTCACGATAATGATAGCTATAACGCCAACTACAATAAGGAAGAGCAAAGCCATAATGCATCGATCAGTTGCGACCTACATAGTGAGTCAAATTGAGCAACAAAAAAGAACAAAAAGGATAGAATAGTAAAGTTCGTTAACTAGAGCTTACCTGCCTACCAATTTCCTTCACTAATTGAGAAGCCTTCTTGATTGAGAAATGGATCGAGTCAAGTTCATTGACAATTCTACTCATTTGTTCTGTCTAAATATTTTAGTTGGTACACAAGAAACGGATAATGATTAGTCTTCAGATATTTATAAAATGAACGATTCTACAAGGTAAGATAACATACTTGTGCTTTCAGTGCTGCTGCAGTCTCGGTTCCCACATTTATTGTCTCTTGGACAACCTGTTGAATAAATCAAAACTATAACTAACAAAATTATGGACCAAATGCATGTGCATGCTATGTATGCATATATGTACATTTAGTCATTTGTATAAAGAGCAGAGTAGAAATGAATCTTAAAAGATACTAACCTTGTTTGAACGTTCAATGACCTGGTCGGTTTCATCCATCATCTGATGACCATTATCCATAAGTTGCTGATTTGTCATTGCTGAAACATGAACATAATCACCCAGATGTTATTCGTAAGTTATGAGGCGAGACGTAATACAGCAATTAAATTGGTCCATATAATATATATAAAATAAACTATGAAATATACACTGACATAGATGTACAGAAACACAAGTGAATCCAAGTAGCATGCAAAGATATTATAACTAATGCATTAATAATATATATTGCATAAGAAACTCAGGATCTAAGTCAATAACAAAATTTCACCGCATTCTTACATGATGCTAGCAAGCCATTATCTTCCTCAAATCCTTCGGCAGGACCTCCAAATAGATCAACACGTTTGTTTTGAATGTTTGTTGCATATCTAGAAATGCCAAAAAAACACATATATGAATCAAAAACATGGTTGGATGTACCATACTTGCGAAACAGAAGGCCATTAGAGTCGTAATTATTTATAAACGATTAAAAATGTAAAATTGAAAAACAAGAAAAAAAATGAGAAAGAGCTTTTATGGCCACTTTTAAGTGCCATACAAATTATCAAATAATCACAGGCCGCTACAAACGTGTGGTTAAGTAATATATACATCGAAACTTTAGGACTTACTGCTTTTTTAGAGCTACGTACGAATTCAACTCTTTAACCTAGATAGAAAAGTGGCATGTTATCATTAGATCAAAAATAACGCAATCATGTGTATTATAGCCCAAAGAGACGTTGAAATGAGACTACACCATCGATTGCTTTTTCTCGTTCAGAATCTTGCTGGTAGCAGGATCAACTGTATGTTCTAACTCCTTGACTTCTCTATCAAACTCTTTGATAAGCCTGGCAATAAAACAATGTGTGTTAGATCGAGTTATCAACTGACTGATGCAAGCAACTGATGAGTGAAACTAACCACCTAGAGAGCATTTATTGGCCATTCCATATATAGATATAGTTACTGGTATTATGGTATATCTTTGTGTGTATCACAATAATGTTCCTAATACATCATAACAACTTAACACTTACAGTTATGTACCATATGAAAAGAGATACTATTAGAAGCAGAGAACAACCACCAGGGGCTGAAGTTAATATTTCGAAAATCGTATATGCGAAACATTTTAATAATGTATATAACATATTTCAAACAGTTATATGCGAAACATTTGAAGGTTAATGTCCCTTCATAAGAAGACTAACTTCAAACAGCTTCCTATCAGTACCTTAATCTTGAACACAAGACAAACAATTAATATCACTGATATATCATTCTCGGTCCCCGTGTAAAATCTCGGTGTCAAATATCATTCAGATAATCGGTACCGATATTATCGACGAGCCTGATCGATATATCACTGATTTTCCGATATCGGTACCTTCAGTGGCGAAGCTTGACCCGAAGGTTCGGGGGGTCGGAAGTCACCGGGGGTTCGGAAGTCACTGGTTTCGGGGGGTCGAAAACCAGTTTCGGGGGGTCGAAACCCTATATTTTCAAAATTTTCTATACGGATACTATATAATCGGAACTTCTGCGCGAAGGTCCGGGGGGGTCGGCCGCCCCTCCCCGCCCCTACAAACCTTCGCCACTGGGTACCTTTCTTCTAGGGGTGCAAACGAGCCGAGCAGCTCGCAAGCTACTCGAGCTCAGCAAAAAGCTCGAAACGAGCCGAGCTTGAGCCTAAAACAAAGCTCGTTTATTTATCGAGCTCGAGACTGGCATGTGAAGCTCATTATGCTCGTCGAGCCTTATCGAGCCTAGTGTAATATTAGTTTTTTTAATATTTAATAATATTGACCACTCATTTAAAGTTGTTTAGTAAACGAGCCCCGAGCTCGAGCTCCACTTATTAAGCTCACGAGCCTAAACGAACTATTATTTATATTATTTTTGTTTAACATATTAACTAACAAATAATAAACGAATCGAGCCCGAGCTTGTAGTCTTTTTAAGTCTTCATTCGTCTTTCCTCTTATTACTGCTGGTAGTCTTTTTAAGTCTTAATTGGTAATTGTTAGTATTACAAATGATATTCTGATTGATATTAAAATTATCGATATCCGACCGCTATAACCTGTATCTCAAATATCGGTCCTTACCTCTTACATTCCCGCATCTTTGCAGTGAGGTCTTCCAACTGCCTACTCTGCCTGCTTGAGTCTTTAACCTTCTCAAACTTTTGAAACCCATTTCTGCACCCAACATCAAATCACAACATTATTAACATTAATCAATTCAGCATTATTAATTAATATTAATTAAGGAACAAGAGATGCTCACGAGAGTGCTCGAAAAATATCAGCTATCTGTCCGTCGATCTCGCCGAGCTCTTCGCTTATGGTCGACACGGATGACGTCATGTCGAACTAAATATTATTGCACAGATCACTGGTTAGATCGGAGCAATGTGAGATGGATGGATGGATCATAGATCTGATTAAACTACTGAGATCATTCAGATTATGATTGGGGGGGATCTAAGAACTATGAAGTACTAGCAAGAACCCGCGCGTTGCGGCGGGGCTGCACATTATTTGGCTGTTGCGTTTGTATCTTGAAAAAAAATGTTTGAAAACTGCTCATTTCGTCAACATTTTATCTGGCTATCATCATATATATATATATATATATATATATATATATATATATATATATATATATATATATATATATATATATGACAATGAATTATGATAAAGAAACAAAGGTTTAGTATTTTGAAAAACAAGCAAGAGCGTACGTACTTTGTATTATAGAGAAAGTAATTTGACCCACACCTTCCATATCGAATTAGGTTATTTATCCTGATTTAATTTTGTTCATATTTATTTATGGTGTATAAAAAAATTAAATAAAAAAAATTAAATACGTTCCTGTTAGTTTAGTTGATTAGTATAAATATACCTTCTTTTTTTTTTTTCCTTTTTTATTTAGTTTAGTTGATCATTATAAATATAATTTTTTTTGTTCGAACCTCCAAACGCCCAACATGATTGTATATAACAAAAGCCAACCAAAAAACACATCTCAAGACCCAAGAAATGCGTAATCAAAGTGGATATTGTAACCATCTGTTAGTAGTCACTAACATGATTAAACCTGTGGTGGTTACCAATGGATTCTCGACAAAATTGCAAATGTAATTCTTTAGTTTGATAACATTACAAGAATTGTTAATATAAATATCAGTATAACATTAATAATATAAATATAATAATATAATTTTCATTTGAAATTAAATCCATCAATAAAACAGGTTGAGCCACCATCGTTGTCCTGTTTTTTTTCCCACCATCATCCAAGTTAAAAAGTGAAAGTAATAGTATTTTAAACACAATTCACTTAAGCATATTGTAATTCAATTAGGCATGTTGTAATTTGTTGTCATTGGTTTTGAGAATGTTGACCGATTGAAGCCTTGTTTTGCCATCAAATCTTAACTACTATTAATACGATTCTATATAAAGGTGGTTATCATTATAGGTGTAAACGTTTTGAGCGAAGTTGTCAAAACGAAAAACATCATTTAATAATAAGTTATTTATCATACAGTGATGGTCTATATGTCATATGGTTATCAGCAAATTACGAATTTAGTCCGACTGCCTATTTTAATGTAATTTGACAGTCATGAAATGAAGAATTTAGTCCTTAAATATATAAATAAAGTTTATAAGTCCTCCAGCATGGTTCCTGAGTTTACGAGTCAGTTTCTCGGACGATCTGGTCAATTTAGATATGGTAATGATGAATTTTATACATTGCCTTGATAGCATGAAAAACTCGATTAAGAAAAAAATAAGCACAAAATAATCAACTTTGGTTTTTTTTCCCTTTAACAACACAAACAATAGTTAAAAAACAGGAAAAAAAAAAGTTAAGAAAAAGCCACAAGGACCAAACCTTTTTATTGTAAAGCCACTTCTCGTCTCCTGTCTCTTCTTCCATAGGTATCATCACTTCTTTTCTGCACCCTGCCGGTCTCTCTTTCTCTCTTTAAAATATCTCCCAATTCCTTATTTTTTCTTCAACCCCGTCATCAACTCTGTTCTCCAACTGAACTCACAATCAAAAGTTGAAGCATTACCAAAAACTAAAGTCTGTGGTGGCGGTCGAAGGTGTGGCAACATCCCGTTTACAATTCGACAAGAATACGGTACAACCGGGCGGTAAGTGTGTGCAGTGGTGGTGACGTGAGGTGTAGTCGAGGGTTGTTATGGTAGGTTTCGTCTTGCCGGATTTCGGTCTGAAAACGTAGAGAAAAATAGAGAGAGCCGAGAGGTATGAAGGTTGTTTGGTGGTATGAGTGTTAGGTTTTAAGCTCAATTGTTTCATATTGGTTACACACTGATTCAATAGTAATAATTGTGTTGAGCGAATTGTAATAATTTTCATATCTGTTTCATCCGGTTACGATATGTAGGAGGGTAAAAGACTTTTGATCTATCTCCTGTGTTGGTAGTTTTTTTTATATAGACTTATTATGCTACATAGGATGTGAAACAGATGAAAGAAATTATCTACTTTTTACTTGAAATGTAATACATAGAAACACCATATACAAGTGTTATCTTCAACTACAAAGAAAGCTTTTAAAATTGATAGCAGCTATGTTTCTCATTTTTTAAGAGGATGATGAAAATTGATTTTATTTGATATGATGTTCCATAACTTAATCTAGTTGAGACAGATTGTCATGGGTTCAGGCTCTGTTTCCAAATCTGTTCAACATGGACCAGAAAAAGTTCAGTTCGGTCTCGGATCGGGTTTGCAGGGTGGGGCAGCGTTTCGTTTTAAAACAAGAGTTGTTCGAGTTTCCGTTGCCGCTGTTGAGTAACAGGGAGTTCAATGCTTTGTCTCTGGTTGTTCATCGAACTGAAGTTGGTACGAGTATGGATAGGTGGACTTGGAATGATAAAACAAACAACGAATTCAGCGTTCAGACAGTCAAAAAACTATTGCAGGTTAATGCAGACTCGCAACAGGAGCCTTTCGTTTTAAAATGGGTCAGTTGGGTGCCTAGCAAGTGCAGCATCATGGTTTGGAGAGCAGAGATGGGGCGCCTAGTTGTGAAATCAGAATTGAACAAAAGAAACGTGGATGTCGGCTCTCTGCAGTGCAGCTTGTGTGATTGGGGCAACGAATCAGCGGATCATCTTTTTTTTGGCCTGTTTGATTGCTCAGGAAGTCTGGGCTGCTATTGGTAACTGGTGTCGTCTAAGGTCCATTTTTGCCTTCGGAGTGCGTGTTCTTTTGCAGCTATATAAAGAAGCCGAAGGTGGGAAATGGGGAAAATTATTGTGCATGGTATTATCATCATAGCGTGTTGGTGCAATTGGCGTGCCCGGAATGAGAAGGTGTTTCAAGATAAGAAGACCACGGGTAGAATTATCGTTGCTAATATTAAAAGGTTATCGTTTTTTTGTGTAAACATAAGTCCAAGTTTAAGGATTTGTCGTGGGATAATTGGGTTAACTCCCTGTTGTATGTTTTGTATTGACCTGTTAGTCCTTGCTTTGAGGACTATCAGTTCTTTTGTTTGAATGAAGTTGAAGTTACAAAAAAATAAAATAAAAAAAAAATAGTTAAAGATATGAAAAATTGCATAAACTCAAATTAGTATAATAAATGAAGTGAATTTACTATTAATCATTAAGCTAAGCATTTAATTGTTGTATTAATTTTGTCTTACCAATTCAATGAAATTACAATTTTGTCCATGTAAATGAATATAAAATGACTAATGTGTCCATCTAGAACTCATTATATAGTAGTATAGATGAGGTGTGATTTTGTTGTTAACGGAATGAAATATTGTACATCGTGCATAAAGAGTTGTAATATGATGGATTTGAAACAAAGGCCTAAGTTTCGGCCGCTTAAACCGATGAGTGGGTCCATGGACCATATGTGTTGTTTGAATGAAATAATATGGAATAAGGCTATGGGGTGTGGTCACCCTTCCCCCTTCCTTCCCCCTTGTCCACGTCAGCGCCACGTCATTTCCTCCTTCTCCTCCCCCTTCTAGGGGAAATGGTTCCCCCTTCCCCCTTCCCTTTTTTTATTGTTTTTTTCTTCCAAAAAGTAGCCCCAACATTCAAAACAACATTGGGAAATGGGACGGTGAGGTCGGGGAAAAAGCCCCGTTTTTGCCGAAGTTCAATCGGGGGGGGGGGGGGGGGGGGCGGTGTTCCCCTTCGGCACCCACGTCCACCTCATCCACCGATCCCCTTCCCCGAACCCATACCCCTCAGCCTAACAAACAGAGGTTATGATTTGTTTGATTATTATGTTTGTCACTTTATTTGTTTTTGATGATTACTGATACTTGATTTTACATTTTAGTTTTTATCACCATATTTACTTTTTTTTATATACACTTCAATGTTTTTAACGTTATAACCACTATTAAGTACCAACAAAGCTATAAATCTATGATCACTATAAATTTTATGATCACCCTTGAATAGTGGCGGACATACCTTAGTGTGGGGTAGCATCCGCTACCCCTCCAACTTTTCCGGTGAAGTGAATTTTTTTTTCTTTTAACCAGTGGCGAAGCTTGGTTCTCGAATCGGAGGGGGCCGGACTCAACCCGGATTCAATTTACCTACGAAAATCGCAAATTTATACCACTGCGCCAAAAAACAGGGGGGGCCGGGGCACCCCCTGGCCCTTCAAAACCTCTGCCCTTGCTTTTAACGATTTTTGTATTACATTACTCCTTAAATTCTATTCCGTTACCCTTAAAAATATTTTAATCCAACACCATATCACCACTTGATAAATCAAAAGCATAGGCTTAAGCTCGATTAACTTATGAGAGCTTGAGCTCGGCTTGGTTCGAACTTTAATCTCAAAGCTCGAGCACGAATCTTGTTGGTTTTTCAAGCTCGAGATCGGCTCCTTTATTATCTATAATTAATATATTAAATAAAAATAATATAAACAATATGTTCGCAATGTTTTAAAAACTGGTACGTACCGGCCGGTTATACCGGTAATACCGTTTTTCGGAGGTGAGCCTGGTACGAAACACTCCGGTATAAAGGCGAAATGGTATCAAGTTCGTACCGCCGGTAAAATACGGTATACCAGTTTAAATCTTTATACCGGTACTGGCACAAGGTAAATTTTTGGGTTTTGAACTATTGATTTTTTTGTGGTTCAAGAAAAGCAAGAAGGAGAACTTCATAATAATAATATAGATAACATTGTTACTTGTTATATATGTTACTTATCTTTCATAATTTAAGTATATTATGTTTGTTATTTCTACTAAAACTTATTATGTAATAATTTAAGAGATGAAAATAGTTATGCTCTAGATTTTGAGGAAGGCCTTGGTAGTGAATTTCATCTTTTAAGATTCGTGAACTTGATGTATTCAATACTTCAATAGCTTAGACATAGCGTACACTTTCATTTAAAAGAATTTTGTTAAAAAATTGAATACTTTTGGATTATTTTTTTATATGGAATAACGTATGGATTATGTTTTAATATGTAATCATTCACTTTTACATTATATTTTGAGTTCATGTTGTAATTGATAGATTCGTAGAGCAAGCCAATCCGGTTGAACCACCCGATACAACCCGGGTGAACAATTTTTAAGCCAAATCCGGTATGATTTAAAAACTGGTTTTTAAAACATTGTTATGTTTGTTTAAGCTCACAAGCTCGATAAGTAATGCTCGGGCTCGTTTACTAAACAAACTTCTTTTCAGGTTTGAGCTTGACTCGTAAACAAGTCTAAATAAGCTCGACTCGTAAACAACTTTAAATGAGAGGTAATATTATTAAATATTAATAAAACTTATATCACACTAAGGCTCGATCAGGCTCGAGGAGCCTGACGAGCATCACGTTACATACAAGTACAGTACATGTTTTTTATGTTACCCATAAAATTTTAGTTTAAATTCGTCGCTGATTTTCTTATATGCCCGTTTACTTTAGTTGTTATTTTCCCTGTTTTTCGTTCTATTTAAGCAAGTGATTAAAGAATGAAAAAATATTAGAAATTTGCCCCAATTGGAGCTGTCTCCCTCGGTTAGCTTTTTGGAGTCTAGGCTACTCAAACGGTCCATTAAAGTGACTAGAGTAACAAAAAATAAAATTTAGTGATTTTTAATAATATATGTTTATATATTTAGTATAGATATTGTATTGATTATAACTAAATCTCCACCATATTAGGAGATATACTTTTGTATTATAAATATTTGCAAATCAATGACACAAGGGAAGGGGTTTCATCACTTTCATGGTATCAAGTCCACCGATCCAAAACCCTCCGCCGCCGCCTTTCTGATCTCTGCCGCCAGCATCTTCTTTCTTCATCTATGGCTTCTTTATCCCTACACCCTGCCCTAACAGTCACCAACATCAAATCCCACATCCCCATTGTTCTTGAAAAAGACTCTCCCTCCTACACCACGTGGAAGATACTCTTCCAAGTGCATTGCGAAGCTTATGAGGTCTCTACTCATTTGTTTCCGAAACCTGCAGCCATCCCCATCCCCCCTCGTCTTCTGACCCCACTGTCGTGGCCAAGGCAGAGGCGGCAGCACTCGCTGCTGACCAACTCTGGTCTCGTCTCGATGCTTTGGTCAAACAGTGGATCTATGCTACCTTGTCCCAACCTCTGCTCCGCATCATTATACAGCCCGGGCAGACTGCTTATGATGCCTGGACTGCAGTGGAAAGCAAATTTAATGACAACCAAAATACCCGTGCCATTTTTCTCGTTCAAGAATTTGCAAACCTTTGCCTTGACAACTTTTCCTCCATGTCTGATTATTGTGACCATGCTAAAATTCTAGCCGAGCAATTAGCCAACATCGGTTCACCGGTTGACAACCGCATGCTTGTTCTTAAGGTGCTAACCGGTCTCACGGAGCAATACGATAGCATCTCGACGGTGCTTCAGAATCGTGACCCGCTTCCACCATTTAGTGAGGTCCGTTCCCGCCTTACTATGGAAGAGAGTAAAAAGAAACGACAGCTTACCCGGGCATCTCAGTCCGCATCTACTGCCCTTGCAGCCACCTCCTACACCCACACGAGACAAACTCCTCAGTCCAATAACACCAACCCCACTAACCAGCCCAACACCACTACTTCTCGGCCCAGGAACTCCCGCGGAAGAGGACGCGGCAGGTCCACAAACAACCAGCGCAGATCCTCCCACAACACATCCGCAAACCCAAACCATCCCTATATCATCTTTCCCCAAAACTGGATTGTGGCCCAATGGGCTTCGGTGCTGAAAAATACCACTGCTGCCCAACCCCCATGTCCCTACCCCTCTCGGCCCGTTACTCAAAACTCTCAGGGAATCATCGGCCCTCGACCGGATCAGGCACATCACACCGAATACTCTCTCACTGATATTGAACAAGCTCTCTATTCTCTGGCTCTCAATCCACCGGATCATGGCATGATGGACACTGGTGCCTCCTCTCATTCGGCTAATGCCCAAGGTATATACTCCCCGTCTGTTTTTAATTCTTGCACTAATAAATTTATTATTGTTGGTAATGGCATGTCTATACCTGTAGTGGCCCAAGGCAACCAAGTCCTTCCCCCCACCATACCCTTCCCTTAAACTTAACAATGTCCTTTATGCCCCCAATATTATTAAAAACATAATTTATGTCCGTCGCCTTACCAGGGATAACTTAGTTTGACCCATTTGGCTTTCTTGTGAAGGATCTCAAAACTCGGGCTCCTATCATTCGATGCAATAGCACTGGCGATCTTTACCCTCTGACTGCACCACTCCCTCTCAAGACTACTTAACCCTCCTCTTTTGTTGCAGTTTCCCAAGATCGCTGGCATCAACGTTTGGGTCATCCAGGAAACAACTTGCTATAGTCTTTAAAATTACCATCTTTTGTTGATTATGGAAAACATAATAAAACTCTTTGTCAATCTTGTGTATTTGGCAAAAGTGGTAGATTGCCCTTTTATGATTCAATTAACTCTACTCGTTTTGCATTTGACATTGTTCACAGCGATTTATGGACCTCTCCCATACTTAGTACGGGGGGGTCACAAATATTATATCTTGTTTTTGGATGATTTTACTAACTTTTTATGGACATTCCCACTCACCAATAAATCACAAGTGTTTGAAACCTTCGCCACTCTCCACAACTTAATCCATACCCAATTTGAACGTAAAATCAAACAATTTCAATATGACAATGGTAAAGAATATGCAAACAACAACTTTTACATTTTTTGTAATCATAATGGCATGCAATTTTGGTTTTCCTGCCCTTACACCTCATCTCAAAATGGTAAAGCGGAACGCAAAATCCGCACCATTAACAATATGATCCGCACCCTTCTTGCCCAAGCCTCTTTACCTCCCAACATGTGGCATCATGCCCTTGAAACCGCCACTTACCTTCTCAATATTTTACCCAACAAAATCCACAACTTCAAATCCCCAACCACTCTCCTATACAACTGCATCCCTGAATACGATCATCTACGTACTTTTGGGTGCCGTTATTATCCCCTCACCCCCTCCACCAAAATTCATAAACTTGATTTTCGGTCCCACCCATGTGTCTTCCTTGGCTACCCCAACAACCATCGGGGTTACAAGTGTCTTGACCTCACCTCTCACTAACTCATAATATCCCGGCATGTTCATTTTGAAGAATCAATCTCCCACCACTACACCCTCATATACCTTCTTAAATCCCACCATCAATCCCTTAGTTTGGGATTACCTCCAAAAACATCCTCCCTCTACATCCAACACTTCACCTATTACCTACCCACCTCATCCTGACATCGAGCCCAATCCATCTCATATTCCATCGGCTTCCAGCCCCTCTGTCTCAAGCCCAACAAACATTCACCCACCCACCCACCACTCCTGTCTCTCACGGCCCACCTGACCTTGGCCCATCTACCACTTCCGCATCCCACAGCATTCTCGTGAGCTAGGCCCACTCTCAAGTCCCCGATATTGTCCTCCCACCTGGCCCACATACTCTACCTCCCACTAACGTAGACTCTCCTGCTCCCTCACCCAGCCCTATGCCTGGACCCGCACCGGCCATCCATATACCAAACAAGCCCATTCCACCACCTCCTCCCCAATCACGCACCATCCATACACGCTCTATGAGCGGCATCCACAAACCTAAACATCATTTTAACCTCCACACTACCACCACTGTCCCACTTCCCAAAAACCCTCAGGTTGCCTTGTCCTCTCCAGAATGGTACAATGCCATGGCCAACGAATTTAGTGCACTAATTAAAAATAAGACCTAGGAACTTGTACCTCGGACCCCTGATATGAATGTTATACGATGTTTGTGGTTATTTAAGCATAAATTCAGGTCGGATGGCAGCTTGAAGCGTTACAAAGCTCGTTTAGTGTGTGATGGGCGGAAGCAGCAAACAGGTATTGACTATGGCGAAACATTTAGCCCGGTAGTTAAGCCCTCTACCATTCGGCTAGTTCTCACTCTGGCTCTCTCCAAGTCTTGGCCTATTCATCAGTTGGACGTTACAAACGCATTCCTTCATGGCACCTTGGAAGAGACTGTTTACATGCACCAACCCATGGGTTTTCGCCAGAAAGACTTTCCTGATCATGTCTGCCGACTCAGAAAGTCTCTATATGGTCTTAAGTAGGCACCAAGGGCCTGGTACCAGCGCTTCACAGATTTTGTTCTTCTGCATGGGTTTCGGCAGAGCAAGTCGGACAACTCTCTGTTTATTTATGTTGATGGCTCTGACATTGCTTATTTACTTATTTATGTGGATGACATTATTCTTACAACATCCACTGAGGCCCTTCGCACTCGCTAATTGGCCATCTTATCCGGTGAATTTGCAATGAAGGATTTGGGCCCTCTATCTTATTTCTTGGGTATTCGGATCACTCGGGACGGTGATCGCATGTTTTTCTCTCAACAGGCTTATGTTCATGATATTATTCATCGGGCTGCCATAGACTCCTGCAAACCGGTTTCTACTCCGGTCGACACTCAGTCCAAACTTTCTGCTACGTCCGGCCCTCCTCATGATGATCCATCGACTTATCGCAGCTTAGCAGGAGCATTACAATACCTCACTTTTACTCGACCTGACATTTCTTATGTTGTGCAACAGATATGTATGCACATGCATGACCCTCGGGAGGCACATTGGAATGCCTTGAAGCGGATTCTCCAGTATTTACAAGGTACCTCGGATTATGGCCTTCATCTCAGTCTTGCTACTCAGACGTCGTTAGTTGCGTATACGGACGCCGACTGGGCAGGTTGTCCTGACACCCGTCGCTCTACGTCTGGTTACCGTGTATACTTCGGTGATAATCTCATCTCCTGGTCCTCTAAACGTCAGTCCACTATATCCCGATCCAGTGCTGAAGCTGAATATCGAGGCGTCGCTAATGTAGTTGCGGATATCTGCTGGATTCGTAACCTATTACTTGAGCTGCACCTTCCCCTCACTCGCGCTACACTGGTCTACTGTGATAATGTTAGTGCTGTCTATCTCTCGGGCAACCCGGTGCAACACCAACGCACCAAACATATTGAGCTTGACATCCACTTTGTCCGAGAACAGGTTCAACGGGGACACGTTCGGGTTCTTCACGTCCCCTCACGACACCAGATTGCAGATATTTTTACTAAAGGACTCCCTTGCGTGCTGTTTGAAGATTTTCATTCCAGTCTTCGCATTGGTTCACCTGACGTTTCGACTGCGGGGGTGTAATAATATATGTTTATATATTTAGTATAGATATTGTATTGATTGTAACCAAATCTCCACCATATTAGGAGATATACTTTTGTATTATAAATATTTGCAAATCAATGAAACAAGGGAAGGGGTTTCATCACTTTCAATTTTAATAGTACATTTGGGAGTTTGGTTATCCCTTTATAAAAATTAAAAATGCTTACATCACAGTTTTAAACAAATACACATGTGTGCAGTGGCGGAGCCACCCATATTCGATGGTGGGCCGGTGCCCACCGTACAATCCAGGTTGCCTTCATGTTTTCTACCTGAAAAACCTAGTGTCCAGCCATTTGAGAAGCCTAGTGCCCACCCAGATGGAAAGCTCGATGCCCACCCTAATGAAAAGCCCAGTGGGTGAAAGATGGCCGATGGCTAGAAAGGGTGAGGGAAACAAAGATGCAATTTATATAAAAAAAAAAAAGATGCAGTGGAAACAGGGAAATGTGGGTGAAATAAACGAGGGAGATGAAGATTTAATTTACAATCAATATTTTATTCATTTATATGTTTCTCATTGTGTTTGTAGGCTTTAGTCAAATGTGGAGTCAGCCTTTAGACTTTAGAGGCAGGCTTTTTTTTGTCCTTTATCCATTTTCTATTATCTATTTTGTAAACTCAAAAAATGTTAGACTTTCTATCTTATTATATATATATATATATATATATATATTTATTATATAACTTTGTTATAGTTTTGCATTTTTATAATACTATAAGTTTTAAGCAAAATACGACATCGTCCCGTAATCTAAGCCAACCGGAATGATTAAAATATTCAATGAGCTAACTTATTATATTTTTGTTTTTTACTCGTTTTTAAACCGACCCGTATTCAGTGGCGAAGCTTGAGGATTACATCGGCTTGCGCCAAAAAACGCGTATGGGGACCCCTTAGCCCCAATGATGCTTCGCCCTTGCCCGTATTGTGCCCCCCGTATAAAAATTTTCTGTATCCGCCACTGCATGTGTGTGTGTGTGTGTGTATATATATATATATTTGTATCTTAAGCCAGCAAGAAAGGAGAAAGTAGTGACATGGGTTGAAATAGTCTATAATCCTATCAACCACAAGTCCACGATTTGATTTGGTCGACCTAATTAATATGCTCCTTTTTATAAACGAGAACTGATGTTACATATATATTCTCTTGTAAGTTGTCTTTTGTTAATTTATCCGCACTGGGTGCGTGCTCAATTTTGTTTTGATGTTGCTAAATGTATCATGTTTTCCTTTATTTTTACTGAATGTATCAATTCCCTCAAGTTTTACAGTAATATAATTCAAACCTTTTTTTTTTTTTTTCTTTTTGGCATTATGTATATTCTATTAGCTTTTATTACCATTAAAAAAATCTTTTTTATAATTCTTATAGAACGTCTTTTTAATAAAATGTTTTCTTATTTAGTTAAAACCACTAAAACACATAAATAGAAGAAATAAAGTAGTTTTTCAATCAACGGATATAAAATAAAAGCGATATAATATTTAGATATTCACCATTTGAATTTCTGCATAATCTTAGAGTAGTAATTATCGGAAGCAACAACATATGCAATGTGAGTTAATATTTCGTTGATTAGGACATTAATCTATTGTTAAGGATTGAGAGATGCTATCAAAACTGAATCCGAATCGTAAAAATCGAATATTAGAAAAACAAACTGTTGATTAATAGTTTTAGTCGGGTTTTTTGTTAGGTTATGTCAGCTAATCTGGTTTCAGCTTGGTTGGGGTGAATACGACAATATTAAAACATGAGAATTTTTTTAAGGGTGAAATTTGACAAGTTTTAAACCAATTTTTAAGAAGTATTGTCAATTGGAATACAGAGAAATTGGTTTTTTTATTGCTTGATTGAAAAATTATATTACAAAGAAAAGCATACTGATAATAAATAAACAAAACAATGTGGCATAGAAAGGAAATAGACAGCTGGAGCCTTGAATGTGACCAACGGCTATATCCATGATGATAGTTGTGATTTTGCCTAAAGATGGAAATGATAGGAAATGTAGTAAAGGATGTTTCTTTATTTTCTAACACTCCCCCTCAAGTTGAGTCTTGGGATTTTCGATACGTAACTTGTGAAGGCACTGATTGAAGATTCTCCTGTTAACGGATTTTGTTAGTATATATGCTAACTGATCCTCCGAGCGGACAAATGGAAGCTCTATAATTCCCGTTTCGAGTTTTTCTTTGATGAAGTGTCTGTCAACCTCTACATGCTTGGTACGGTCGTGTTGCACAAGATTCTCTGAAATTTGTATTGCAGCCTCATTATCACACACAATAGTACTAGCTTCAGGCTGAGCAAATCCAATTTCAGCCAAAAGTTTGCGTATCCAAAGAACTTCTGCTATCCCTCGTGCAATCCCTCGAAATTCCGCTTCAGCGCTCGATAAGGCTACAACTTTTTGTTTCTTGCTTCTCTATGTAAGTAGATTCCCACCAACTAAGGTGAAGTATCCTAATGTAGATCTTCGGTCTCCTTTGTCTCCTGCCCAGTCTGCGTCTGTATATGCCTGGATTCTCAGATGATTATTAGTTTGGAATAGAACCCCATGACTTGCAGTCCCTTTGAGATACCGAATGATTCTCCATACTGCATTCATGCGAGCTACTTGTGGTGAATGCATGAACTGACTTACTACCCCAACTGCATATGCAATATCAGGGCGAGTGTGGGAGAGATATATCAGCTTGCCTACCAACCGTTGGTACCTTCCTTTGCCTGATAATTCTGCTTCTTCCTCCATATAGAGTTTCTGGTTAGTCATCATTGGAGTGTCAGCCGGCTTGCAATCAAGCATTCCTGTCTCAGCAAGAAGGTCGAGTATATATTTCTTCTGGAAAATGAAGATTCCTTTTTTAGACCTTAGTACCTCAATTCCAAGAAAGTACTTAAGTCTTCCCAAGTCTTTCATCTCAAATTCAGTGAACAAATCGGTCTTTAACTTCTTCATTTCTTCCTCATCGTTTCCTGTAATAATCATATCATCAACATATATAATCAAACAAGTCACAAGTTTACCTATTCGTTTAAGGAACAATATATGGTCGGAATTGCTTTGTTTAAAATCACATCTCTTCATTGCCAAGGTAAATCTACCAAACCAAGCTCGAGGAGACTGCTTAAGCCCATACAACGCTCTTTTTAACCGACATACTTCCTTGTTTTTGAAGTTTTCCTGGAACCCAGGAGGAGGTTCCATGTAAACTTCTTCTTTCAGTTCTCCATGTAGAAAGGCATTTTTAATATCGAATTGATAGAGAGACCATCTTTTATTTGCAGAAATAGAGAAAAGAACACGGATCGTATCAATTTTGGCCACCGGTGAGAACGTCTCTGAATAGTCAATTCCGTATGTCTGAGTATATCCCTTAGCCACTAAACGAGCTTTATATCTTTCGATTGTTCCATCAGGTTTGTGTTTGATTGTAAAGACCCAACGACATCCTACTGATTTCTTTCATGGGGGAAGAACACATTTCTCCCACGTTTCATTTTTTATAAGTGCATCCATCTCTGTCTCCATTGCATCCTTCCAATTTTCTGAGTCTAAAGCTTCTTTCACATAATTTGGAAGTTGTTCATCATACAGGGAAGCAGTGAATGCCTTGGCCACTCTTGACAAATTCCCATTGGCAATGTTCGTAACAGGATACCTAGAGGATCTTGTTTTTTTCTAGAGAGTACCGTTTTGGAGGCACTCCTCTATTGGCTCTTGGAGGTAGCTTATATCTTTCAGTTGTCTCATTTTGTCCTTCTTGTATAGGTTCCTCATGTTCCTCCTGCATAACCTGTTCACTTGCTATTTCATCATTATCAAATATATCTGATATATTAATAGGGACCTCATTAGATATATTAATTGGTTTAGGAGACTCTTGAGTTTCATTATTTTCTTGAGTTTCAATATTTTGATTATCCCCGTGTATGTAGGTGACTTACCTTGGGACTAGGGGAATCTTGGGTGGTGGTACCAACGGCAGGTTCAAATTGTGCGGAAGTAAGTGGGTTAAATTTGGTGTTGGGATTCACTCTGTTTTGCATACTAGCTTCTTCTGATAAAGGTACCCATGTTAGCCAATTCAGTGGGCCAACATGCTTCTTCTCCCCTGACCACTGTGTTGGGAGGGATAGAAGTATTCGGTTTCAAGGAAGTCACAATCAAGGGTGGTGTACATATATCGATGTTTTGGGTTATAGCATCGATACCCCTTTTGGTCAATCCCATAGCCAACAAAGACACATTTTTCTGCACAACGACCAAGTTTGCCTCGATCATGTTTAGGAATATGGGCATAGACAGTACATCCAAAGACCCGTGGTTGTAGTGTAAGAGGAGGAGGAATTTTGGTAAACTCGGATAGTGCTTGAATAGGAGTTTTCAAATTAAGGGCTTTGGTTGGCAACCGATTTCCACTGCTTCTGGCAAGAAGGATGTGGGGACTTGAGACTCGATTAAGAAGGCTCGAGTTATCTCTAAGAGAATACGGTTTTTTCGTTCAGCAGTTCCGTTTTGTTCAGGAGTATATGGGCATGTTTTTTTTGATGAATTATCCCTTTGTTTTGACAGAATTGTTTCATAGACTCATTTACAAATTCTCCACCATTATTAGATCGAAGGATTTGGATGTTCATTTTAAATTGAGTTTGTATCATGTTATAAAAAATAGCAAACTTTTCAAAGACTTCATATTTATGTTTCAAAAAATAGATCCACGTCATACGAGTGCAGTTGTCAACAAATAGAACAAAAAATCTAAAATTTTGTCCTCCATTAACTTCTGCAGGACCCCACACATCAGAATGAATAAGGGAAAAAGTGACTCAACACGTGTATTATTTAAACTATAAGTATGTCTATGACTTTTAGCTAGGGCGCAAGTTTCACAATTTAAATTTTTATTGGAAGGAAAAAGTTTTGGGAATAAAAGATTTAGATAGCCAATGGATGGGTGTCCTAGTCTCCTATGCCAAAGCCAAGCCTCTCTATTTGCATTTCCATGAGCAAGCATCACGCTACCCTGTTGAGTTACTTCATCCACATAATATAATCCTGATCGTTCAGTGCCACGCCCAATAATCATTCCCGTCCTGATATCTTGAAGAATACAAAAGGTTGGATGCATAAATACAGTGCAATTTAACTCTTTTGGCACGTGGCTAATGGATAACAATTTATGGGATAAGGACGGGACATATAAACAATTTGAAAGTTTTAAAGTTAGGGAAATTTCAATAGTTCCTCCTCCTTTGACTGGGACGACCTCCCCATTATCGGTTTTGATGTGATTAATTCTCGGTCTTGTTTTTGTGACAATATCGGATAGATCAAATGTCATGGTGTTAGTTGCACCGCAATCAAAGACTTAGCTTGTGATATTGAACAATTCCTCCCCTTTTTTAAAGACTTAATTTTTATGTTTTTATTTTTTAACCTGATGTAATTTTGAGTTTTAAAAAACTTGTTTTTAATATGTTTGTTTTTTAAGCAAATACACTTTTTGGTTTTATCAAGAAAATTAGCTTTTTTTTTTTTTTTTTTGACAAACGAAAGGACTTCAAGATTCTTTTGGCTCCTACCAACAAGTCTAAGGGCACAAGGGGCACTATTAGAATGTTAAATTTCTTTAACTGATTTTAATTAATTCTGTACCGCCACATCATTTAACTGATTTCTTTCACTGATTCACTTTTTTGTTGGCATCACTTAACTGATTCACTTCACTAAAATCTTTACTTTTTAGTTTTTTAAGAAACAATAATTAACATATTATTTATAAATAAAATAAACTTACAATATTAAAAGCAAATAAAAATAGAAATACAAGTACACATAAATTAAAAATAAACTAAATAAAAGAAAAACTATTCGGAGTCCTCCACGTCGATATGCGGTAGATCAAGTCCGTCTAGTTCCACGAGATCATTTCGAAGTCGGAAATGAGTATCGGACTCTGTCAACTCCGCAAGTGCTTCCTCGTCGAAGAACGGTTCGATTGGGGGATCGTGTATGTAGACCGGTGATATCGCACGCCCCTCGTCTTTAATTATCATGTTGTTCAATATCATGCACGTATAGACGATGACGCTACACCTAGCAATGGTTTTGGGCCTCAAGGGTCGTGCGGTAATTCCCCATTTCCCCTTTAATACTCCGAACGCTCGCTCAACATCCTTCCTTGCCGACTCTTGCGCCTTAACGAATTTCTTTTCCTTAGGGTCGGTGGGAAACTCAAGGCTACTTTCGCCTGAATGTATAATCGGGTGGACTTCGAGCGGGGGAACGACTACTTGAACATCTTCTACGCCAATGTCACTCATTTTTTTTGAAGTATTGATATGATTTCTATGTTTTGTGATTCAAAACCGTGGGAATGTGCTGTGTTTTATAATCAAAAAGACTTAAACGGTAACAAAATATGACTGTTTGAAAGTCAAAAACAATTAATAAACATTAAAACGGTCAAAAAAGGAATTAAAAACACATAAAAGTTTGGACCCTGCCACACTACCAGCCCATTAGATGGAACCAGAAATTGGTTCACGGGACCCCTGCCAGCAACTGTGGCGGCGGTGTTACCGTGCTGGTAGTGTGGTACCCGTGGCCAATTCTGGTAGCGCCCCGTCCCCTAACAAATGTAAAAATTTGGAGTTCATAAAAGAAGGATCTAAGATTATTCTCTCAGACCCGTTACCTCCTTCTTCACTCTCTGGTTCTCCGACGAAGTCCACCCCATCGAGTGATTCGTTCCTCAACTTCTCGTCTTGAGGAGCGTTGGTCCGAGGTGAGGGGTGTGGCGGATGATAGCGGTCGCGCAACAAAGTTGTTGTCTCGGATGATAGCGGTCGCGCAACAAGATCCACCACGTTGATCTTGATTTAGAAACTGTGAGTTCGTGGTTATGTAACCTTGTTTGATTGCTGCAATTCTTTCTAAACCACCATAAACGGAACCGATGTCGTTTGCTTTATCATGTAAGTCGAAGGTTTGAACTTTGTCTTCACCACTTTTGTATGTGGTTTCGAGTGCGTCCCACACTGCTTTAGCAGTGGGAAACTCGGTAAGATTGCTTGCAATCGCCGGTTTTAAACTATCCGAGAGTTTGTGTTTGAGATTTTGGTTTTGGGATTGGGGTCCGTTGAGAAGGTTGACTAATTGGATCAAGAGAACATTGTTGTTTTGATTGGCTAAGCCATCGTCGGAAGACATGGTGGCTTTGGTTTTGGGAGGAAACAAATGTAAATGAGCAGTTGATAAATCGATCCAAGAACGATCACTTCTCTGATACCATATTGGGTATGTTTGGCAAAATTAGCTGGAGGCTGGTAGCTGGAAGCTGATAGCTGGTAGCTGCAAGCTGGTGGCTGGAAGCTGGTAGCTGGAAGCTTTTTAAATATATTTTGGTGTTTGGCAGAGTAGCTGGAGCTTTTAATAAAATGTATAAAATGACCAAAATGAGCATAATTAAAAGCTTGTAAGGAAGGTTTTTATTTTGTTTTTAAAATAAAATAGGTATTTGTGTCATTTAATAGTTAAAAGCTTGTAGCTAGTAGAGCTTTTTCTTAAAAGCTAGTAGTAGTAGCTTTTCACTATAGAGCTTTTTCTCCTAACCTAAAAGCTTTCAGCTCTTCAACCAAACAATGCTTTTTATTGAGTAAGAGTTTTTTCTTAAAAGCTTGAAGCTCCTAAAAGCTCGTTGCCAAACATGTCCATTGTCTATTGGAATGCAGAGAAATTGGTTTTTTTATTGCTTGATTGAAAAATCTATAGATATAATAAACCAAAGTCATTTTAATGATATGGCACTCAAAGGGGCATTCTCTTCCTTAAGTGTGTCATGTGTCATCCCATGTGGCATTGAGATATTTTAGGAAAAAAATAATTTAAAAACAAAATTGGATTTTTCACCCTTATGTTTCCTCCCATAATTTTTAAACGTTAATATCTTTAATATACGAGATTTTTTAAAGAAAAAATTACACCAAATTAAAGAGCGTTTTATTATCTTTCCAACGAGTACCATAGTGCTATATAAAAAACGGAGAAATTTTTTGTGGGGTTTTGTTCATGCAGAAAAAAAACACAAAGTGTTCAGGTAAATCATTAATCATGTATAGACAAGTCACTAATTATGTTTAAATCAGTAAATATGAATTTTTTTTCAACCAGAGCCGAATAGGTTAATAGAGTTATACGTTGTTTTAAGTTAGGTATCAATATTAGTATGTTAGAGTTGTACATTTGTTTAGTCTTTAGGATATGTGTTAATATTAGAGTTACATTAAAGTTCTACATTCTTTTAGGTTATGTGTTAGCATTGGAGTTGTACATTGTTAATTTGTTTTAGGTTAGATATTAATATTAGAGTTATACATCAGTCTATTTCATATGTAAAATTGATGTATCATATTAAATTTCTCAACCCGGGACGCTCCCGTGGTATAATCTAGTATGTATATATATATATATATATATTGCAAAGGGATTAATCCTACATGTCATACTCTTATGCAATCTCTCCTTTGAGAGATGCCACATAGGATGTGAATTGTGATATGACAAGTGTAAACCAATTAAAAAAATGAATAAATATTATTTAACCTAATCTATTATAATCTTTAAGCTAATCTATTAAATACCTAATATACTAAATCTAAATATTAAAACTTTATTATTTTTTCTCTCGTGTTTCCTTCCATAACTTTTAAACGTTAATATATTTTATATACGAGATTTTTTTATAGAAAAAAATTACACTAAATTAACGAGCGTTTTATTATCTTTCCAACGAGTACCATAGTGCTATATAAAAAACGGAGAAAAAAATGACTATTTTTTGTAACCCGATATGTATTGTGTCGGGTTTGGGATTAGTTTAAAAAAAAATTGTGGGTTTGGGTCGGGTCTGGGATTAGGTGATACCCGACCCGATTACCCGAAACAACATACCCAAATACCCGAACTATATACCCGATCATATATCCATGATTTTTTTAACGTATCACATAACCCTTAGACTAATGCGTTCGATATTTCAATAATTAACTTTTTTTCTTATTTCATGTTAGTTCTTTTTAGAATGATCGATTACAAACTTCCGAATTCATTTGTAATGGCACTAGATTTATACCCCGGCACAGAGATTCGTTTTTTTATATTTAAATATGATAACTTATGCCAGAGATTTGTTTAAAATAATAATAATAATAATAATATATTTTATTATGTCATATTAGATATTTCAACCCGGGACGCTCCTGGGATAAAAACTAATTATCTATCTATATATATAAAAGAAAACGTATATGCTGACGTGGCGTGCAATGGAGGCCTCAACCTCCCCTTGAGAGTGTCACGTGGAATCATAATTGAAAGATTTTAGTGTTTTTGAACTATTTCCCTTTTTAATTAAAAAAAAAAGATAAACATAAAACCTAAATTAAATTGAGTTATTACCCCAGAAAGGTCCCGGGGTTGACAAACCTAATATCACATGATAAAAAATATTAATTTATAATAATAATAATAATAATATCCACTCAGGTCAAGAGCTTTACCGAAGGCCTTATCGTCAATTTGATTGAGCGGGAGAGTTCTACACAGCTAGCACTAATCATGTAAATAGCCCAAAAAGAAAGGCAAACAAAAAAGAGCCCAAACATAAGAAGAAAAAAAGAAAGCACACTACAAAAACCTTATACAAAAGATAGAAGCAAAGCCCAAAATAACCTTAATTGGGCATAAGTGTGACATCCGTCACTTTTATCATTATTATTATTATATATATATTTTTTATATTTCGTACCTCCTATCTTGTACGTCGCATTTTATCCTTATAATAATAATAATAATAATAATAATAATAATAATAATAATAATAATAATAATAATAATAAAACACTAAATCTCTAAAAACCACAACCAAACCATAGCCCAAACCCATTTCCCCTTTATGGATTCGGAGCCCATCAAGAAGCCGGCCCAGATCAGACCCGGCCCAACAACCACAAACACTCTCCTTGCTCTTGTCCTTGTTACCCGCATTCACAACCAGACCCGAACCACGAAGAACCCGACCCGGTTTAATCAAAAAACGCGATTATAGGAATCTAGTTTGACTGATTTTGAACCGGCTCAATCCCACATTAATACAGCAACAATTAGACGCATAAATCATTCCATAATTGCGTATTAGACTTGTGTTTGGTCAAGCAATCAAGACTTTCCTTAACGGCGAGAACACTATAAATTGAACCGTCTTCTCAGTCTATACTCGCCAATAAACAAAACCCTCACTTCCAATTTCTCTTAAACCTCCTTATAATCTACATTATCGTTGCGTTTGACTTTTTGGTTGACCAGACGAATCATCATCAATTCTGGGTTGTAAGTCATGATTCTTTACATGTTTTCAATATTCGTTATCATATGATCAATAACCCTATGAATCCAAGGGTTATTGATTGATGATTTGATCAATTGTTATGGCTAGGGTTCGAAGCCTTATATTGGGGAAGAAGACTATTTTCGTGATCGTTTATATTTACTGCAAAACAAAAGTTATCACCAACTGATCACACAGATCAGTTGGTAACACAGTGTTGCTTAAAACGTTGAACCGCCCTATGACAAGGGTTCGAGTCCCATACCAAGCAGTTTTATTTTTCTTCTTTTAATTGTATAAAAATCAGATCTTTCTTATACTATATAACTAATTTAAACGAAGATTAAACGTTCTCAGGGTCTAGCCCAGCTGGGGGCTAGGCTTGTGATTAAGCTCGAACCGGTCCCAGACCCGGGTTCGATTCCCAGCATTAACAATCATTTTTTTTCAACATTTAAGCTTACATATATTTACTTGTATTTTTAAAATTGGTTTTAAAATACTAAAACAACTTTATAAATTCTACAAAATTTATTCTAAGTCAGTTTTATGATGAAGTTTAATATCCAACTTTTAGTTTTTCAAAAATTATTTATTTAATATATATAATAAATATTTCAAGTTTATTCTATTTTATTTATAAAATTCTATAAAAATATCTAAACGATTTTATAAAATTCCACAAAAAATATACTAAACTTGTATAACAATAAACATTTCAGAATTTATTTTTATTTCTGGAAAACCGTTCATTTTATATTTTTAATTAATTTTTTATAGTTTTAATCATAATTAAATCATAATAAAATCATTTTTCAATATTTGTGCACCAAAATTTTATATAAATTATTTCTGATTATTTGGAACAGAAATATAATTTTTAACCTAAAAAATTCTTTAATTTTAAAATTTTTAAATATTAAAGTTATATTTTGACAATTTGAAATAAATAGATTTAATAATCTATTTATAAGAAAATAATTTTATAGAAATTATTTTCACACTTAAAACTTTATATTGTGACCACCTTTAATTTAAAATTTACAAAAAGACTTTTGTTTATTTATTTAATAAATTTCTCTTATTTATTAAACATTTTATTTATTAACCAAACGAATACTTGTCCCCAATTCGAAACCCTAGAAAATACTTATAGACTAAATAGACTTAGACTTATTTGCTACCTTATACATAGGGTGATACTTGGCAAACGTTGGATTACACTTATTAAATTCTACAAGACTTACCACCTTGCTAAGGTGAGTATTACTTATCCCCTTTTTCGTTTTTACAACTTTTGGGGTGATTCATGCACAAGTATACAAAACCTTCATATTCATTTACACATACATTTTTTATTCATTTACAATTCATATACGTGTCTTGTTTATCTTTGTGCTTATGTTTGAACATGAACGTAGCTTACATACAAAATCATACATCTAGACATAACTTATGTTATGGTGCTCTTTACATAGACGTAACTTATGTTACGGTGCTCATTTAGACATAACTTATGTTATGGTGCTCTTTTAGACTTGACACGTGTTGAGGTGCTCATTATCAATTTCATTGTACAAACTTTACATTTGATCTTTGTCTTGTTTGGTTACTTGCGTGTTTACATAATGCCCTGGTGATGCTAGACACATGAATTGTACTACGTTTTCAAACTTATACTATATGTACAAAGCTAAGTAGTACTCACCAACATCATATGTTGACAAAATTATTTTCGTGCATGTTTCAGGATAAGCTGCTTGACGCTTCACATAGGACTTTGGACTTAGATTATATCAATCGATTATCTTTATTTTTGTTGTCTTGTATTTAATTTCACATGTTGTAAAACAATATTCAATAATCAAATATTTACATTTTAGTACCATGAGCTTTTGAACAATCGTCACTACGTGGCACCTTGATGATTCCGCCATCGGTTGGGGTGTTACAATAAGCAAGAAGAAACAGAGACAAAAATAGCCTCGGTGGAAGAGAAGAATAGACAGGTCCTCATGCCTAAAAAAGAAAGAAGTAGAACATTGACTTTGAATCGCAGGCGACCACCTCACCTCGCCTAGACCGAGATGCTCGCCTCAGCTGCACTTAATGTAGACCATTTCCTTGATGAGGCGCCGAGGTCTTGCTTGAGTACCTAGGCATGAGCCAGGCTCGCCTTTAACTACATAGTCAATCCCAAGTAAAGAATGACATCTTAATGTTCCAATTTGTACTTATAATGAGAACTTTAATGGCATAGGGTACATATATACTTGCCACGGTTTAATGGCATCTGAGAACGATGGTCTGTTGTTATCTTCAGTAGATGTTCCTATGTGAAGAAGATTGAATAACAAATTTAGTGAATCGTCTTTATATAACCTTAGCTATAAACTCTTGTTAATGTTCACACCTTTATACATTAGGATCATGTCATGGTTATTACTGTGAAGACAACATATCATACCTTTGTTCGGGATAACTTTATGAGTCGCAATTTCCTAAAAATAAAATAGTTTTTCAGAATCAGCAAAAAGAAAACCATAAAATAATAATATATAGATACAAGAGAGTAAACTCAAGGGGCAATACTTCATCAAGAGAAATTAGGAGAAAGAATCGCGCAACACTGCAACACATGGTGTCACCTTATAGCAAGGTTATTTTTTTTTATTTATTTAATTACAAGAGTAATAATTATTACTATTAGTATTAGTATTATTAGAATAGTTATATTTTTCAACCCCGAGACGCTCCCGGAAAGAATTGATAGTTGCTGACGTGGCGTTCAATGGTGGCCTCAACCATCTCTTGATTATGCCACGTGGCATAATGAGATGCAATGATTACAACTTCCAACTTAAGTGTTTATTTAGTTGATTAGGCTAGGAATTATAAGAGCCATTAGAATGTGAGAAATTAGAGAGATGTGATGAGTTTTTTAATAGTTGCAGCTTACATAAGTGATTCTTTAGATGATTACTGATTAGGTTTTAGATTAGGGAATATGAGTTATTACTGATTAGAATACTATGAACATGCAATGATTGAGAGATTTTGTGGTTAGTTAACTTGAGCTATTTGCAATAGGTTATCACGTAAAATTAGATTTTTCAACCCCGGGACCCTCCCGGGGTAATCAGCTAGTATTACATAGAAAGGCATACTCATCTATCTATATATATATAAAAGAAAACGTATATGCTGACGTGACGTACAATGGAGGCCTCAATCTTCCCTTGAGAGTGCCACGTGGCATCATAATGGAGAGTTTTTGGTGTTTTTGAATTGTTTCTTTTTTTAATTAAATTGAGTTATTTTAGGAAAAAAAATTTAAAAATAAATTTAAAATTTTCTCACTCATATTTCCTCCCATAATTTTTAAACGTTTATATCTTTTATATACGAGATTTTTTAAAGAAAAAAATTACACCAAATTAACGAGCGTTTTATTATCTTTCCAACGAGTACCATAGTGCTATATAAAACACACAAAGTGTTCATGTTATCACGTAAAATTAGATTTTGTGGGGAATATGAGTTATTACTGATTAGAATACTATGAACATGCAATGATTGAGAGATTTTGTGGTTAGTTAACTTGAGTCATTTGCAATAGGTTATCACGTAAAATTAGATTTTTCAACCCTGGGACCCTTCCGGGGTAAACAGCTAGTAATAAATAGACAAAACAATGTGACATAAAAAGGAAATAGACAGCTGGAGCCTTGAATGTGACCAACGGCTGTATCCATGATGATAGCTGTGATTCTGCCTATAGATGGAAATGATAGGAATTGTAGTAAAGGATGATTCTTTATTTTCTAACAAGAAGGGTATAAAAAAAAAATAAGAATCTATATATATTTATGGAAAGGAGTATAGTTCACTCATAAAATGCATATATTTGCGAAGGAAAAAACGTAATTCCAAAAGCTATTAATTTTGAGCTATATGTAGAAGACAACCTATACAATCTAATTACATATCCTCTGTGAAAATACTCAGTAAAGAATATATTCTCTGTTAAATCAAATATAATGCAAATCATGTAAAAGGATTAAAGGAATATATTAAAAGGATAGATCATGAAGCATTAAGCAAATCTAAGTTACAGAATTCTATCACAAAATAAGCAAGGTATGACCGTATGACTACGAACAACTTTCACTTCGCATTGGAAGTTTCCAAATGCTCAAATCTAACCCTTCAAAATTGGATTTTTGGCACTTAAGTCACATACTTTGTATTTACACGCCCGTAAAAAAAGACCCCAGTTTGGTATTTACTATTTACACTATTAACTCAATATTCAATATTTTATGATACTAGTTAAAATCCTATGCTACGCAGCGGGGTTTGGCACTGCACAATTCAGTTTTGATCAATACTGGTCGTTCCGTGAATTTATCGGTACAATACTGCACTCAGTATAGCAATCGAAATCATAGAGAATAAAGTTGTGATACGCCCAAAAAGATATTGACACACGTTTTCACATCAATCGAAAACCATATAAACGAATAGAGTCATGAAAAATTACTTCAACTTTAAATATATAAATCAACCTCCCTCCTATAAATTCTTAAGCTCCGTCAACGATAGAGGGAGGTTGGTTTGGTGTTTGTCATATAGTCATCACAAGTAGAGGTGTACAAAAAAACCGGTTTTTAAAAAAAAACCTATATTACAACCGAAACCGGTTTAAAATAAACCGGTTTTTTTACAACCGGTTTAAGAAAAAAACCGCCTTAAAAAAACCGGTTTTTTTTTCAGTTTTTCTTCACCAAGGAAGAAACCGGTTTTTAAAACCGATTTTTTAAAAAAAAACCGGTTTTTTAAATAAAATAACCGGTTTTTTAAGTTAAACCGGTTTAATAACCGATCCTAACCGGTTTCACCGGTTTGAGCTATCTGGGTTAAAAACCGGTTTCAAAACCGGTTCGGTTATTAAAAAAAAACGATTTTTTAAAGGTTAAAAAACCGGTTTAAAAAAAACCGGTTTTTTTAAAACCGGTTAACTGATTTATACACCTCTAATCACAAGCGCCCAATGATAAAAGGGAGGTTGGTTTGGTGCTTGTCATTCTCGCTTTGACGGTGGCTTGATCGGTTTTTTAATAAAAGTTAAAGTTAAAAAAACAAAAGCTCACCCAATTATGCATGGAAATAATTAACTTAAACTAAGAAACCGACAATCATTTCTCCTCTAATTTTGAGTTTTGATGCAAAATGAAAAATTGTTGTTTGTTTTAACATAAATTAACTAGTAATTTAAAAAAAGGAAAAATGAAATTTATTAATCTCACTTTTTTGCAGTTGACCGATAATAATCCTATCTGAATTTATTCTTCTCACGAGTCCCACCTTTCAGACATTGTACTCTCAATGCACCCCCCCCCCCCCCGTTAACTCACACTAACGTCGTTAACTGAAACTCACAATTCTAGGCGATTATTCACCGGATTTGAAAGAGTGAATTGAGACGAAGATATTGGTATATTCAATTATAGAAATAAGCATGGTTCGTCGGTTGTAGGTTGATGTTCTCCTCGGATGGGATGACCAGATCCGGCGATTAAACCATCGAGCCGTGTTTATTTCTGCAATTGAACATATCAATATCTTCATCTCAATTCCCTCTTCAAGTCCGGTGAATAATAGCATAGAATTATGGATTTCAGCTAACGGCGTTAGTGTGAGTTAACGAGAGGTGCATTGAGAGCAAAATGTTTGAAAGGTGAGACTGATGGAAAAAATAAATTAAGGTGGAATTGTTATCAGCCAACTACAAAAATATGGAATTAATAAATTCCATTTTACCCTTTAAAAAAAGAGTCAAGTTGTATTTTTGTAATTTTTAAAGTTTAAACATGGAAAGTTTACAATTTCATCACACGAAGGAAAGTGAAATCCCATGATTGAATAAAATTTGTATGAATTCAATTCCTTTAATGAGTATTATACATGCACTTTTCCACGTTATTTTTAAATGTTAATAACTTTTTATATGACATTTTTTTAAAAAGAATTATACAAAATTAACGATCGTTTTATTACCTTTCCAATGAGTACTATAGTTCTATACAACCAAAAAAGGAAAAAATGACTTTTTTATTGGGTTTTGTTCATACAGAAAAAAAAGCACAATACATAGTACCGTAAAAAAACATAAATCTGCAGCAAAAAAACACAACGCGTTATTTCGTCTGTCCATTGTGTTATTTTCGTTTGTTTATTGTGTTTTTTTCCCGTTTATTGTGTTTTTCAATTCTTATAATTGTATATTTTGCTAAATATTGTGTTTTTTCTTGGAATACGGTAATTTTTTTTGTACCGCACATTGTGTTTTTTCTGTCAATTATATGTTAAAATCATATTTGGAACTCAATAGTTAATTTAGTTTCGGTTGCTCGTGTGTTTTATATCGTTTATATATTTAAATAACTTAAAAAATACCAAACTGTAGCTTCTTTGTATACCCTAATATTATGTTTTGACTTAATTTATCAAAATTCAGACATATTGAAGTTGGTTTTAGGATGATTGATTCCATTTTTTGTCACTTTGTCAAACAACTTTAGTTTGACCAATGTTTCCTTTTCATTTAAGGTTAAGATTGTGGTCATGATGCTTTGTACAGATATTCATTGTTGAAGAAACAACGAGTATGTGACAACCTGCACTCTTCACTTTTCATAAATGTGCATAATTGGTTCCTTAACTATTTCAAAATTTTCATTTTTAACCCTCGTATTTTAATAGGACCAAAATTCACAATTTAATAAAACTTATAATTTTTATAAGTAAAAGTATGCACGTTTTATACTCACATCTACACCCGAGCACGTATATTTCAGACCTTGATACTCAAAGCCCTTAATTTTCGGTCCTAAAACAACTTAGAAACAGAAGGAAACAAGTCTATAACATAAAATTGATTAAATTAGAAAAATTATTTTTTTAGCCCTCGCGGTCCGCTAAGACAGTCTCAGTCAAAGTCCCAGTCAAAGTCTCAGTCAAAGTCCCAGTCAATGTCCTAGTCAAAGTCTTAGTCAAACAGTCAAAGTCCTAGTCAAATATTCAATTTATCATAAAACCTTACTTTATGGTGTTGACCAATTTTAATGGCTAATTGAATCCAAAACTAGTATAAAAACTCACCTATGACCCATTACACTTTGCACCTCTAATTCAATTGTTTCAATTCGTTTAAACTCTCCCTCATACCTTTCTTCTAGAGTATATTACTTCTACATTTGAAGCTTTGATTATAAGCTCTTGTAATTGGCGAATTGGAAGCTTGATATTTTTTCCTACTCGGTTTCTTTTCTTCTAAATTGGACTAGTTTCGTTGTTGAACCTTTGGATTGCTCGCATTTTCACGCTCGCTTAGTCATCTAGTCATTTGACGAATGTGAGTATTACTTATCCCCTTTTTCGTTTTTACACTTTTGGGGTGATTCATGCACAAGTATACAAAACTTGCACATTCATTTACACATACATTTTTCTCCATTTACAATTCATATACGTGTCTTGTTTATCCTTGTGCTTTATGTTTGAACATGAATGTAGCTTACGTACAAAATCATACATCTAGACATAACTTATGTTATGGTGCTCTTTACATATAGACGTAACTTATGTTACGGTGCTCATTTAGACATAACTTATGTTATGATGCTCTTTTAGACTTGACACGTGTTAGGGTGCTCATTATCAATTTTTACCTTACCAACTTTACATTTGATCTTGTCTTGTTTGGTTACTTATGTGTTTACATAATGCCTTGGTGATGCTAGACACATGAATTGTACCGCTTTTCAACTTATACTATATGTACAAAGCTAGGTAATATTCACCAACATCGTATGTTGACAAAATTTATTTCCGTGCATGTTTCAGGATAAGCTGTTTGACGCTTCACATAGGACTTTGGACTTAGATTACATAAATCAACTATCTCTATTTTTGTTGTCGTGTATTTATTTTCACATGTTGTAAAACAATATTCAATAATCAAATATTTACATTTTAGTACCATGAGCTTTTGAACAATCGTCACTACGTGACACCTCGATGATTCCGCCATCGGTTGGGGTGTTACAGAGTATAACGGTGATTAATACTAATCACCGTATGGTTAATACTCTTGTTTACTCAGGAACGATCCTTCACCCTAACCGGAGGTTAAACCGTAACCGAGAGAGTAAATTAAAGTGTGTGTGTGTGTGGTGAAAGTAAGAACACGAGAATATGAGTGGTTCAGTCGTTAATGACATACGTCCACTGTAAGAGCCGAATGTTTATTACTTTGGAGATTACAAAGTGTTACAATGAGTATATTATTCTAGCTCTTACCTACAAGTGGTCATTATCGGATCCTTCCATAAAGGAGAGAAGTTATGACTGCTCCGGGCCTTGGTTGGGCCTATTAGTCCTCGGCCCATGAAATTGGCGGGAAAAGGGAGTCCAAGCTTGCTGACGTCATTGGCAGTTGGGGTTGGTTTACCAAAATGACTCGTGACACCTTCTAGTTGGGCGTCTGCGGTATGTTGTTCTGACACAGCATGGTTGACTTACCTGCTAGCGTCTGATGTGACGTATAGCCGCAGGTAAGCATGCTTGTGCGTTACTGTAGACGGCAGCATGGTGGAAGCATGGGAGCAGTCACGTCGCTGTTCACGTCAGTGGTTGTTGGACCACTTCCGACACGTGTCGCCATCTGATTGGCGCCGTGTCTGTCCAGATCTGAGTGAATCTTCTTCATTCTTGATCTTCCGTACCTCGTACCAACAACTGATATTGGGCAAATTTTATGTGTGTGTTGGTACGCACATAATCTCCTAGAGTACTGATGTGAGTGAAGTTACATCACACTTGAAGTGACTTCCTGCGCCAAGATAGTTCCGTGGAGTGGCTCCACGGATTGAGGACGCTTATCTGTATTTGGCTGCGCTGATGTGCTTGGCGCATGGTTTGTTGGAATGTGGGATAGGGATTACCATCCGCGCGAGGATTAGGCTCCTTATCCCTTCAATTGTGCTTGTGTTCATGTAATTCATTAATCATGCTTAGGCAAGTCACTAATCATGTTAAGATAGCAGATATATATATATATACACGTGTGTGTATGTGTTTTTTAACATACTATTACATATAAGAACCAGCTAACTACATATATATATATTCATAAATGGAGTCAGATTGGTTAGAATATACATATATATATAGGTGTTGCTAGCCGGTTATATGTAACCTATGTATTTGTGTTCAACTAATTCATTAATCATGTATAGTCAAGTTGTTAATCATGTTAAGATAGTATATATATTTTTGAACCTACTATTACATATAAGAACCAATTAACTACATATATATATATATATATATATATATATTCACATATGTAGTCAGTTTAGAAAAAAAAAATATTTTTTTGTATGTTGATTGGTGTTACTAGAAACATTATTTACAAAGGTTGCTACCGTTAGTACTAGTAGCCTATGATTCTTAGATCTCTAATTGATAAGGGATAATTAATGTTGGATCAGTTTTGCTCTTGTTTGCTAAGTAAGAACTTGCTATCTTGACACTTAAGTGTTTAGCAAGTCCTTGTAAATCAGATTATAAGCACAGCGGAATGTTATAAGTTAAAGCAACACTTTTTACACTAAGGCAGAGTTATAACTCCCCCTTGATGTTTGAAACTAATAAATGACAAAGTATTTATTATGAATCTAAGTTGTAAATGAGAATTAGATACTTAGAGAGATTCACAATAAATACAGAAATGGAATATAACAATGAGAGTGTTTGAAGGATTTTTCTGTTGAAAATCAATGTCTAAAATAGAAGGTTGAAGCCTCCTATTTATAGACGATTACATGCATGTATCTTGCCTAAAAAGCAAGCACAGAAACTCCAGTGACAAGTTGCACAAGTTGCAACATTGAAAGAAACAAATAAAGCTAAAAGTAATATTAAACAATAAACTACTGATGCAAAAAGGCGGTGGGAAATATCTTCTGCTAAGTGCTGATGAAGGACAACTACTGAAGAGTAGTTTTGTCTTCAGTACTTCTGAAGTGAACTTGTCTGGTTTGGACTTCAGAACTTCTGCAACTTCAGCACTTCTTCATATCTTCTAATCAGCAGTTTCTTGTCTTCTCTTCAGTACTTCTATACTTAGCCAAAAATGACAGAAGTGAATTAGACTAAGGTTTACAAAAGTGGTTTCACCAATCCTCTTTGTCCTAACAATCTCCCCCTGGATTGATGAAGCCAAAACCTTACTAATTCCTTATGTGTTTCTTCTGTCTTGAACAATCTTCCATATCTCTTTGTACATGGTGTTCTTGAGCTGGTTGTACTGACCATCAGATAGAGATCCTCTCTGTGGTTCTAGATGTTGAATTGTGAGCAGGTCTTGTGTTGACAGTTTCTTCAGATCACTGATCTTCTTGTAAGCCCTGCTTGAGAAGTCTCTTCTTGTCAACAGTACTGAGTTGTTATCAGTAAGTGACCATCTGATGATAGGGATCTTTGACTTGTTAAAGTCAGAAGAATAGGGAACCAGACTTGTCCCTTGGGTTGATGGTCCTGAGTGCTGGATGTCTTCAGTTTCAGATAGCCTCAGGTGGGATTCTCTTCCTTGTTGTTGTTGTTGCATACCAGGCATCTGAACAGTTGGGAGATGGTGTTCAGTCACTACTTTGGTATGCAGCTTTTCTTTGATTGTCTTTTGTATTTGATAAGCAAAAGTGGAAGGATCCCTGAACTGTGTTAACAGAGGTTTCTCCTCAATGTCAAAATCTGAATGGACTATTGAGCTTCCCTCAAGTAGTACCATTTTGAAATCAGTTTTGACATTGTCCTCTGCCTTCTTCTTCTGAGCAGCAGATCTTCTAGATGCACCAGAAGTTCTAACTACTGATCTTGAAGGATCAGCAGTTTGAAACTTCTCAGGATTTGCAGCCTTGGCAGCCAAGTATTTTCTATATGTATCCATTAGTCTTTCTTCTTTCCATCTGGATACAGAGGCTTTTGAACCATATCCTTCTGCTACTAGCTCTTCTATTATCTGGGCTCTCTTGGCCTTTCCATCTTTGCTTGTGGCCATTTTGTCTGCAAGCAGTTGTGCTCTTCTTGTCAGCTCTTGCATAGAGAGTCCTTTGAGTGTAAAGGCTTTAGTCTTGCTGTTCTTGGTAATATAAGACACCAGTTGTTGTCTTTTATCCTGTTCAGCAATCTCATCAAGGCTAGCCTGCCTTTGTAGTTCAGCTGCATAAGCCTGAAGTTTTTCTTCATGGCTTAAGTCCAAATCATCCCTTTCTTCCAGAGATTTCCAAATCTGATCTTCTCTGGCCTTTTTGTTGGCTGCAATTAAGCTCTTCTCTAATAGTTCAGCTGATTGAGAGATAGGAGAAGGGTTTAATACAGTCATTGTTGTAACAGATGTAGGCCTGATGGGATCAGATGTTGGTTGAATGGGAGCAGTGGTTCTGGAAGGTTCAGTTGTTTGAGGTTGGGAAGTGTTAACTTCTGATGTGCTGACAACTGCTGATGGTTTGTCAGCTACTGAAGGATTGTCTTCAGTACTTTCTGATTCTTCATCAGAAGTTTGGTCATCAGAAGTTTCTTCATTATGCCTTAGGGAATCTTCAGAACTTTGGGTCTCATCTTCTTTCTCAGCAGCTTCAATTTCTTCAATTGAGACACCAAACTGTTTGGCCAATTTTTCTTTCCTGGCCTGATCTTTCTGATCTCTTTCAAGGAGTGCCACTCGTGCCTTTATCCTGGCTTGGAATGACTCCTTAGGTTCCCTGATCTTCTCCCCCTTTTTGGATTCATCAATTTTAACCCTTGAAGCAGAGGGTTGGGAGAATTGTCCTTGAAGATGAGCAATCTGCTGGCTGTTGAAGTCTATTTTGTTGGACAGATCGTTCATCTTGGTTTTAATCACTCCAAATTGGTTCTTGATGGACAGCTCCAAGTCAGCTGTATATGTTTGGAAGTGATTTCTGATGAGTGTATTCATCATGTGGTACAGGGGACCCTCTGGGCTGCATAGCTGGTTCAGGTCTATGCTTGTTTGCCCAGGGAATTGGGTAGGCATTTGCTGTGAAGGGGGTGTTTTTGGGAGATCCTCTTGTTGTACAGAGGATGCCACTCTAGGGGTTTTAGGGATTGAGTGGGCTTTAACCTGTGCAGAGGTGACTGGCTTCTTGAGCCTGGATACCTTTGCAGCAGGACCTTCAGAAATTGCCGTCAATTCAGTAGTTTGAGTATGTGAAACATCATCCAAACTAATGGAATCATCTGAATCCCTGATGTTGCCCTCAGTGAGGACTGTCTCAGTTAAATCATGAGCTGAGCCCAACTCAGTTCTCTCATGAACCTCTGTTTCTTGGTACTGAGGATTTCCTACTTCAGGCATTAAGCCTTCATCAGTAGTTGCCACATCTGAGGTCTTAGCTATGTTACTTCTGTCCTCAGATCCACCACTGGGTGGTAACTGAGTAGTAGCAGCCTCAGATGCCCCAAGAGTCTCTAAAATTGGGCTTAAAGACTCTGGTCCACCCTCATCTCTTGGGATAGGGCTAGTGATGTCCACATCCATGTCTGATGTAGTAGTTATGTCCCCTGTTTGTTGTGGTTGATGGGGACTGACATGATCAGATGGGACATTCTCTTTTAGCCCAGAGAGAAGTTTGGCAATTTCTATTGCCTCTTGTTCAGAAATTTGTGGGGTTGGTTCAGTAGTTTGGGCAATAGGTTGTTGTTCAGCAGTTTCAAAAGAAGAGTGTGTTTGATAAGTTTTTCTAAGTCTTTTTCTTTTGAATTGAACAGATATTGGTGCTCTTGGTGGGGTTTGAGATGGATGAGACTGAGAGGGTGTTTCAGTCTCAACTATTTGAAGAGCAGAATGCTCATGAGCATGTTCAGGCATCTCAACCTCCTAAACAGCTTTTCTTTTGGGTTGGTGGGTTGCAGTTTTTGTTGGCTTGGGCTTTTTGGCTTTTAGTGGTGTGAGTTTGGAAGATGTGGGCTTCAGGTGGACTTGTTGTTGTTCTCCCTGATCATCTTCTGGCCAGGCAGCCGGTTTGTTAAGTCTTGAGAATGCTTGTGATGTTAAAGGGTTTAAAGTTGAAATTTTTCCCACAAGCACCTCATTACCCAGTTCCCCTATTATGCATTGCATAATGAACCTTGGGTACAACAAAAACTTTTTCTTGGTATTATTGTGATGTAACACCAACTCATTGAAAAACAGTTTTGATGCCCTGAATTTAGTTTCATTCACAATGGAATGAAATATTGGTTGAAAAGTGGAGGGCATCTGGTCATATGACCCTGTTTTTGGACTCAAACACATAATAATATAATGAAACAAAAGTTTGTATTTTGGTTCAAAATATTTTTTGAATATTGTAGCATGGGAGAGAGTACCTTGATAACCACACTCAGTCATGGTTAGATGAATATCTTTGTTAGCAACATGGTCAGGGGCAGTTACATCATCCAGACCCAGTCTTGTTGCTAGTGTGGCCGGTGTGATGGTCAGTTGTTTCCCTTTTATCTTTGAGTTGAGGGAAATGACCTCACCACCCATTGTAACCGTCTCAGCATTTGCCCAGAACTCATTCAGAGTTTCAGTGTGAATTGGTGGGTTTATTGTGAGAGCAGTAAAGTATTGGGATTTGACGACAAGATCAATGATCTCATCGTACTGGGACCAGCCTTCTTGTTTTTCAAGAAAGGCTCTTTGATTGTGTCCCTGTTTTAGAACTAGAGCCATTGTGGTTTGGGTGATTAATCGAACAGTGGATTTGTAGGTGTAGGTTGAGAGAGTTTTGAGAGAGAAGGAGGGATATTTTTGAGTTTGAAAGGATAAGTGTGTAGAAAAGGTATTTATTAGAAGTTTTAACCGCTTGAATCTTCTTTATTAGAAGTTTTAAAACCGCCTTTGGTTAAAAATCTCTTTATCAGAGGTTTTAAACTGATTAGGTCAAACCTCTGATGATGGAAAAGTCAAATTTGCCCTTTTGACTTAAACTGCTGATGAAGGATTACTTCATCAGTAGTTCCCATTTTTCTCTTCAGTAGTTTTAACATCTGATGAGAAATGTTTTTATAAATACTTTATTCATAACTTCTGAAGGTATTTTATCAGAAGTTACACACTTTTTCAGAAAGTTATCCCATACTGATGATTTTTGTTCATCAGTAGTTTCTCTCATACTGATTTTTGTTTAATCAGTAGTTTGTTTTTCAGAAGTTTTGTTGCAGACTTTTGTCATTTGTAAGTGGAAACCAGAAAAAAGATGGAAAAGGTTAACTTGAAATCCACCAAGGTAAACAGGATGGAATCAAGGATGGAAAAAGGAAAAAGAAAATTTTTCTTTTTGATTCCACCATGGTAAACAGGATGGAATCAAGGATGGAAAAAGGAAAAATAAAATTTTGATGCATAACAGTAGTGATTGATGTAGAAGTTTGATGTAGAGTTGGGTAGAATCAAGTGTTAACTTGGATTCTAACTGATATGCAAAAAAAAAAAAAAAAATAAATAAACACTTACAAATTTAGCATTCCAAGCATGGATACTAACTTCTGAAATGTTGATGTGTCAAGGGGCTTAGTGAAGATGTCAGCTATCTGATTAGCTGTTGCTACATGCTTCACCTCAATCTTGCCTTTTTCATAGCAATCTCTTATGAAATGGTACCTGATCTCAATATGTTTAGTTTTTGAGAATTGTACCGGATTTTGAATGATGCTAATGGCAGATTTGCTGTCTACAAACAAAGGTGTCTTGGTCTCTTTGATTCCATAATCAAGAAGTTGATATTGGAGCCATTGTATCTGTGATGTACAACTTGCAGCTGCAATGTATTCAGCTTCAGCAGTTGAAGTTGCAACAGATGTTTGCTTCTTTGATTGCCATGACACTAGACAGTTCCCCAGGAATTGACAACCACCAGATGTTGACTTTCTTGTCATCTTACACCCTGCATAGTCACTATCTGAAAATGCTGATAACTTGGTATTGCTTGAAGCAGGATACCAAATTCCCAGTGTTGGAGTTCCTTTCAGATATCTAAAAATTCTTTTGACTGCAATAAGGTGTGATTCCCTTGGTGCTGATTGATATCTAGCACAGACACATGTTGAGAACATAATATCTGGTCTAGAAGCAGTTAAGTATAAAAGGGAACCTATCATGCATCTGTACATGGTTTGATCAACCTGTTTTCCTTGATCATCAGGTTCAACTTGTGTGATAGGTGTCATGGGAGTGGAACATGATTTACAGTCATTTAAAGAAAATTTGTTTAATAATTCTTTAACATATTTTGATTGATGTATAAAAGTTCCATTTGTTTGTTGTTTGATCTGCAGTCCTAGAAAGTACTGCAGTTCTCCCATGGTACTCATCTCAAATTTTGATTGCATGAGTTTCTTAAAATCATCACACAATTTTGTGTTTGTTGAACCAAAGATGATATCATCAACATAAATTTGAACAAGTAAGACATGATTTCCAACATGTTTAATGAAAAGTGTTTTATCAATGGCACCTCTTGTAAAGTTATTTTTGAGTAAAAAGGTGGAGAGTGTATCATACCAGGCTCTTGGAGCCTGTTTGAGCCCATAGAGAGCTTTGTCCAGTCTGTACACCCACTCAGGATGAGAAGGATCCTCAAACCCAGGTGGCTGACAGACATACACCTCCTCTTTGATTTTTCCATACAAAAATGCACTTTTCACATCCATTTGATAAACTTTAATTTTGTTGGAAATGGCATAGGCCAGAAATAACCTGATGGCCTCAAGCCTTGCAACTGGAGCAAAGGTTTCATCATAGTCAATTCCCTCTTCTTGAGAGTACCCTTGAACTACCAGTCTTGCCTTGTTCTTGATTATCATACCAGCTTCATCTTGTTTGTTCCTGAAAACCCATCTTGTACCAATTGGTTGCTTGTTTTGAGGTAAGGGACAGATTTCCCAGACCTGTTGCTTGTTGAACTGAAGTAGTTCATCTTGCATAGCTTGCACCCAATTATTGTCTTTGAGGGCTTCCTGGTACTTCTTTGGTTCCAACTGTGAAATAAAGGCTGAGAATAGGCAAAAGTTGGAGAGCTGGTTTCTGGTCAGAACACCTGTAGCTATATCACCCATGATTTGATCAAGTGGATGATCTCTGTGTTCAATCAGTTGTTGTAAACCACTGACAGGTGTAGGTGGCTCTTGTTCTTCAAACAAACTACTGAGGTCTATAATATCTGGTTCAGCAGTTTCAGTTTCTTCAGTAGTTGCAGGTGCTGAAGCAGATGTTTGAGTTTGGCCTTCAGTATTTGTTTGATCAGAAGTTTGAAAAACTTCTGATGGTGTTGTAGTTGACTTAATGACTGTTTGAGGAGTCCATGGTGCAGGATCCTCATCTTCAAACCTTTGATCACCATAATAAGTAGGTTTGGAAGAAGTAACAGCCTTTTCAGGTCCAAAGTGAAAGTTGTCAAGGTCAAAGAGTTCAGCAGGATGTGCTGGAATAAGAGTGTGTTTTGACTCATTGAACTTGACATTCAATGTTTCTTCTACTATCCTGGTGTGAGAATTAAAAACCTTGTAGGCTTTTCTAGTTGAAGAGTAACCAAGAAAGTAACCTGAGTCAACTTTGGCAGCAAACTTTGAAATAGATTCCTTGATGTTCAAGATGAAACATTGACACCCAAAAGCCTTGAAAAAGGAGATAAGGGGCTTCATGCCATGAAGAACTTCATAGGCAGTCTTGGAATGTCTCTTGACCACAAGAACTCTATTCTGAACATAACATGCTGTGTTAACTGCTTCTGCCCAAAAGTACAATGGCAGTCCAGAATCAGCTAACATTGTTCTTGCTCCTTCTATCAATGTTCTGTTCTTCCTTTCTACTACACCATTTTGTTCAGGAGTTCTGGGAACACTGTATTGTCTAATAATCCCTTTAGACAAACAGAATTCATCCAGAGTTTTGTTCCTGAACTCTGTCCCATTGTCACTTCTAATGGTTTTGACAGATAGAGAATATTGTTTCTCTACTTGTAGAATGAAGAACTTGATGATTTCAGCAGCCTCATCCTTGGAAAATAAGAAGAATACCCATGTGAATCTTGAGTAGTCATCAATGATGACTAAGCAGTACTTCTTTTTACCAAGGCTCATGATCTTGACAGGCCCAAATAAGTCCATATGGAGTAGTTGAAGACATGCAGTTGTTTTTGATTCTTCAATAGACTTATAGGAGGACTTATGCTGTTTTCCCTTTAAACAGGATACACAGTGTTCTTGACACTGGTATACTTTCAAAGGTAGACCTCTGACCAAGCCCATTTTTGTGACTTTATTTATGGTTTTAAAGTTCACATGGCCAAGTCTCCTGTGCCAGAGATCTATTTCTGAAGTTGATGCCCTTGAGAAGAAACAGGCAGTGTTGTTCAATACTTTGTCTTTCTCAATGTCCACTGCATAGACATTGCCACATCTTTTGGCAATCAGCAAAGTATGATCTTCTATAATCTTCTCAATCAACTTCTGGCCTTTTGGTGAGATGATCTTGCATGCTGTCTTTGTGAAAAAGGAAGAATATCCTTTATCACACATTTGTGACACGCTCAGCAAGTTGTATTCAAGATTTTCCACCAGATTGACCTTGTCAAACTGTATTTTGCCAGAGGAGACATTGCCATGTCCTAGCACATATCCCTTAGCATTGTTCCCAAAGGATACAGATCCTTCTCTTTGGCTGATAAAATTGTTTATCAGGTATCTGCATCCAGTCATGTGCATAGAGCCTCCACTATCAACATACCATATGCTGTTTAAGCCCCTGGAAACTCTCTGCACATAAAAGCAAATTAGTTAGATTTGGAAACCCAAGCCTGTTTGGCTTTGGGTTTGCTCTTGAGAACAGTTACAGTTTGTTCTTGACCAGGTTGAGAAATCCATGTCTTTTTGGCAATGGATTTTTCATGAAGAACCATGGTGGTATTCTTTTTAGGACCACCATCAACCTTGGTCATCAGTAGTTCTACCATGTTCTTTAGATTTTGAATCTCAGCAGTTTGTGAAACTGCTGATGATTCTGGTCTAACTACTGACAAGGAATTTTGAGAAAAAGATTTTGGTTGAGATTTTATCTTTTTCTGAGAAAAGGTGCTTTCAGGTTGTTGTTTCTTGGGTTTAAAGACTTTTTCATAATCATTTCTGATTTGATTTCCCACAACCTGTTGTTTAAATTTTTGATTGAACTGAATTCCTTTTCTGTATCTACAAAATTCAGTTTTGTGGTTGAACAGGCCACAAATTTCACATTCTTTTGCCTTAAGTTTTTGATCAGAAGGCAAATTTCTGACAGTTGTGAAAAGATTTTGCTCATCAGTAGTTTTCAGGGTCTCAACTCCTGAAGTAGATGAAACTACTGATGGCTTGTTGTCAGTTTTTGTAAATACTTCTGAAGTACTTTCTTTAAAAATGCCAGGATTTCTATTTAGAAAGTTTTCATGGAAAGATGTGCATTCTTTCCCTTCAGAAGTTTCATTTGAAACAATTCTTCTCCCATCTTCAGTAGTTTTGGGAGAAAAATCTGTTGGTGTTTCAACATGATGGTATCCTATGCCAAACTTAACATTTGAAGCACTTTGTTTGTTTAGCAGTAGTTGATACCCCCTACAAGATTCCACCCATTTTTCACAAGTGATCCTGGTGTCAGCAAGCTCTTGTCTGACATCTCCCAGGTCATTTAGCATCATTTTGATTTGTGCTTGGGTTTCAATAGCAGAGTCAGTTAATTTAGAAACCTCTTTTGTTTTAGCACACAGTTTTCTTTCTAAATCACATTTTATCTGTGTGTATTTTCTTTCTAAATCATTGGCTTTGCCTTGTAGGTGCACGTTTGTCTCTCTTATGAGAGCAAAAGTTTCTTTGCAAGAGTTTGAACAAAGTTTTGTCAAAGATTCTTTTGATACCTGAGACAATGCAGATTTTGAGGTACAGCCTTCAAATGCCATTAAGGCAAAGTTCTTTCTGCCATTGTCTGGTTCTCCCCAGTTGATGTCAAACACTTTGTTGTCTGCATCAGGATTACACTCTGTGGTGTCATAAGGGAGACTGCTCCAGTCAACATACCCCGAGGTAAAGAGACTTTGTTGAGGGGGTTGTTGAGGCTGTGGAGGAAGTTGAGCAGCTGGAAAAGGAGGGATTGATTGTTGGCTCTGCATCTGTTGAGCAGGCACTTGAACATATTGTACTTGAGGCATATATTGCTGTTGAGGAGCTTGTGCCTGTACAAAATGAGCACTCCCTTGAGTTCCATTGTTCCTATTATAATTGGGGTTATAGTTATTTCCAGATTGTGATTGGTTAAAGCTAGAGCTTCTACACTCTCTAGCAAAGTGTCCCAACTTCTGACACTTGTGACATCTCAGTTTAGATTTGTCAAAACCAATTTTTGTATTACTGGTCAATCCTGGAAATTTCCTTCCTGACCTTTTATAAAACTTGTTAGTTTTAATGCTTAGCATGGCCAGTTGGTGTAATATGTCCATTTCTTCCAAGTCATCACTGCTAAAATTTTTCAAATCATCCATGATAAAACATAGATTATCAGCAGTTTGACTTTGGTCATCATTGTCATAACCTGGGAAAGATCTTTCTGATGAGATCCCAGTGGTTATGTCAATATTGTCATAAGATCCATAGGAACAAGTTGGTGAATCTTGTCCCAAAAGTGCTGTACTACCTGGTAGGTAGTCATCAGCAGTTTTACCAGAAGTTTGTAATTTCTTCTTTTGATCGATTTCTCTCTCAAAAGTAAGTAATCTCCCATGGAGTTTTGTAAGAGTGAGGGAGCTAAAATCTGGTGAGGATCTTAAGACAATGGAGTAAGTTTCCCATTTGTCAGGTAGAGACCTTAAAAATCTATGTAACATAGATACTGTTGTATAGGTCTGACCATTTAACTTTAGCTCAGAGATTAATGAGGAGAATCTTTCAAATTGTTGTGTCAAAGTTTCCCCATTAATATAAGCAAATGTTTCATATTGTTGAGCCAAAATTTCTCTGGTGTTGGCAATCACCTCTTCAGTTCCTCCAAACTGTTCTTTAAGACAGTCCCAAAGTTCTTTGGCACTTTCACAATGTAAAAGGCCAGAGTATATTTCATTTGGGAGAGCCATTGCCAACATAGAGAATGCCTTAGCATCTAGCTCAAGTTTAAGGAAATCCTCATCTGTATAGTCTTTGGGATCCTTAGGAATCCCTTCTTTAGTTTCAAGATTTATGTTTACTGGTTTGTGTGGACCATATATCACAGATCTCCAACAACCTGTGTTGGTTTGTGACAAGGTATGTGCCATTCTCTTTTGCCATATATTGTACTCATTTCTCACAAGCATGGAAGGTTTGGTGGCAGAACCAGTATTATGTGGATCCATTTTTAAAGAGTATAGATTTGTCAGATGACTCTTTTAAGTGATGGATATTTGATAAAAAGTGAACTTTTGATCTTTATATTGAATATCAATAAGAGCTTTGTGTCTGATTCTCAATTTGTTAGATTGATATGTGATCAGATAAACCAATGCTCTGATACCAATTGTTGGATCAGTTTTGCTCTTGTTTGCTAAGTAAGAACTTGCTATCTTGACACTTAAGTGTTTAGCAAGTCCTTGTAAATCAGATTATAAGCACAGCGGAATGTTATAAGTTAAAGCAACACTTTTTACACTAAGGCAGAGTTATAACTCCCCCTTGATGTTTGAAACTAATAAATGACAAAGTATTTATTATGAATCTAAGTTGTAAATGAGAATTAGATACTTAGAGAGATTCACAATAAATACAGAAATGGAATATAACAATGAGAGTGTTTGAAGGATTTTTCTGTTGAAAATCAATGTCTAAAATAGAAGGTTGAAGCCTCCTATTTATAGACGATTACATGCATGTATCTTGCCTAAAAAGCAAGCACAGAAACTCCAGTGACAAGTTGCACAAGTTGCAACATTGAAAGAAACAAATAAAGCTAAAAGTAATATTAAACAATAAACTACTGATGCAAAAAGGCGGTGGGAAATATCTTCTGCTAAGTGCTGATGAAGGACAACTACTGAAGAGTAGTTTTGTCTTCAGTACTTCTGAAGTGAACTTGTCTGGTTTGGACTTCAGAACTTCTGCAACTTCAGCACTTCTTCATATCTTCTAATCAGCAGTTTCTTGTCTTCTCTTCAGTACTTCTATACTTAGCCAAAAATGACAGAAGTGAATTAGACTAAGGTTTACAAAAGTGGTTTCACCAATCCTCTTTGTCCTAACAATCTCCCCCTGGATTGATGAAGCCAAAACCTTACTAATTCCTTATGTGTTTCTTCTGTCTTGAACAATCTTCCATATCTCTTTGTACATGGTGTTCTTGAGCTGGTTGTACTGACCATCAGATAGAGATCCTCTCTGTGGTTCTAGATGTTGAATTGTGAGCAGGTCTTGTGTTGACAGTTTCTTCAGATCACTGATCTTCTTGTAAGCCCTGCTTGAGAAGTCTCTTCTTGTCAACAGTACTGAGTTGTTATCAGTAAGTGACCATCTGATGATAGGGATCTTTGACTTGTTAAAGTCAGAAGAATAGGGAACCAGACTTGTCCCTTGGGTTGATGGTCCTGAGTGCTGGATGTCTTCAGTTTCAGATAGCCTCAGGTGGGATTCTCTTCCTTGTTGTTGTTGTTGCATACCAGGCATCTGAACAGTTGGGAGATGGTGTTCAGTCACTACTTTGGTATGCAGCTTTTCTTTGATTGTCTTTTGTATTTGATAAGCAAAAGTGGAAGGATCCCTGAACTGTGTTAACAGAGGTTTCTCCTCAATGTCAAAATCTGAATGGACTATTGAGCTTCCCTCAAGTAGTACCATTTTGAAATCAGTTTTGACATTGTCCTCTGCCTTCTTCTTCTGAGCAGCAGATCTTCTAGATGCACCAGAAGTTCTAACTACTGATCTTGAAGGATCAGCAGTTTGAAACTTCTCAGGATTTGCAGCCTTGGCAGCCAAGTATTTTCTATATGTATCCATTAGTCTTTCTTCTTTCCATCTGGATACAGAGGCTTTTGAACCATATCCTTCTGCTACTAGCTCTTCTATTATCTGGGCTCTCTTGGCCTTTCCATCTTTGCTTGTGGCCATTTTGTCTGCAAGCAGTTGTGCTCTTCTTGTCAGCTCTTGCATAGAGAGTCCTTTGAGTGTAAAGGCTTTAGTCTTGCTGTTCTTGGTAATATAAGACACCAGTTGTTGTCTTTTATCCTGTTCAGCAATCTCATCAAGGCTAGCCTGCCTTTGTAGTTTAGCTGCATAAGCCTGAAGTTTTTCTTCATGGCTTAAGTCCAAATCATCCCTTTCTTCCAGAGATTTCCAAATCTGATCTTCTCTGGCCTTTTTGTTGGCTGCAATTAAGCTCTTCTCTAATAGTTCAGCTGATTGAGAGATAGGAGAAGGGTTTAATACAGTCATTGTTGTAACAGATGTAGGCCTGATGGGATCAGATGTTGGTTGAATGGGAGCAGTGGTTCTGGAAGGTTCAGTTGTTTGAGGTTGGGAAGTGTTAACTTCTGATGTGCTGACAACTGCTGATGGTTTGTCAGCTACTGAAGGATTGTCTTCAGTACTTTCTGATTCTTCATCAGAAGTTTGGTCATCAGAAGTTTCTTCATTATGCCTTAGGGAATCTTCAGAACTTTGGGTCTCATCTTCTTTCTCAGCAGCTTCAATTTCTTCAATTGAGACACCAAACTGTTTGGCCAATTTTTCTTTCCTGGCCTGATCTTTCTGATCTCTTTCAAGGAGTGCCACTCGTGCCTTTATCCTGGCTTGGAATGACTCCTTAGGTTCCCTGATCTTCTCCCCCTTTTTGGATTCATCAATTTTAACCCTTGAAGCAGAGGGTTGGGAGAATTGTCCTTGAAGATGAGCAATCTGCTGGCTGTTGAAGTCTATTTTGTTGGACAGATCGTTCATCTTGGTTTTAATCACTCCAAATTGGTTCTTGATGGACAGCTCCAAGTCAGCTGTATATGTTTGGAAGTGATTTCTGATGAGTGTATTCATCATGTGGTACAGGGGACCCTCTGGGCTGCATAGCTGGTTCAGGTCTATGCTTGTTTGCCCAGGGAATTGGGTAGGCATTTGCTGTGAAGGGGGTGTTTTTGGGAGATCCTCTTGTTGTACAGAGGATGCCACTCTAGGGGTTTTAGGGATTGAGTGGGCTTTAACCTGTGCAGAGGTGACTGGCTTCTTGAGCCTGGATACCTTTGCAGCAGGACCTTCAGAAATTGCCGTCAATTCAGTAGTTTGAGTATGTGAAACATCATCCAAACTAATGGAATCATCTGAATCCCTGATGTTGCCCTCAGTGAGGACTGTCTCAGTTAAATCATGAGCTGAGCCCAACTCAGTTCTCTCATGAACCTCTGTTTCTTGGTACTGAGGATTTCCTACTTCAGGCATTAAGCCTTCATCAGTAGTTGCCACATCTGAGGTCTTAGCTATGTTACTTCTGTCCTCAGATCCACCACTGGGTGGTAACTGAGTAGTAGCAGCCTCAGATGCCCCAAGAGTCTCTAAAATTGGGCTTAAAGACTCTGGTCCACCCTCATCTCTTGGGATAGGGCTAGTGATGTCCATATCCATGTCTGATGTAGTAGTTATGTCCCCTGTTTGTTGTGGTTGATGGGGACTGACATGATCAGATGGGACATTCTCTTTTAGCCCAGAGAGAAGTTTGGCAATTTCTATTGCCTCTTGTTCAGAAATTTGTGGGGTTGGTTCAGTAGTTTGGGCAATAGGTTGTTGTTCAGCAGTTTCAAAAGAAGAGTGTGTTTGATAAGTTTTTCTAAGTCTTTTTCTTTTGAATTGAACAGATATTGGTGCTCTTGGTGGGGTTTGAGATGGATGAGACTGAGAGGGTGTTTCAGTCTCAACTATTTGAAGAGCAGAATGCTCATGAGCATGTTCAGGCATCTCAACCTCCTAAACAGCTTTTCTTTTGGGTTGGTGGGTTGCAGTTTTTGTTGGCTTGGGCTTTTTGGCTTTTAGTGGTGTGAGTTTGGAAGATGTGGGCTTCAGGTGGACTTGTTGTTGTTCTCCCTGATCATCTTCTGGCCAGGCAGCCGGTTTGTTAAGTCTTGAGAATGCTTGTGATGTTAAAGGGTTTAAAGTTGAAATTTTTCCCACAAGCACCTCATTACCCAGTTCCCCTATTATGCATTGCATAATGAACCTTGGGTACAACAAAAACTTTTTCTTGGTATTATTGTGATGTAACACCAACTCATTGAAAAACAGTTTTGATGCCCTGAATTTAGTTTCATTCACAATGGAATGAAATATTGGTTGAAAAGTGGAGGGCATCTGGTCATATGACCCTGTTTTTGGACTCAAACACATAATAATATAATGAAACAAAAGTTTGTATTTTGGTTCAAAATATTTTTTGAATATTGTAGCATGGGAGAGAGTACCTTGATAACCACACTCAGTCATGGTTAGATGAATATCTTTGTTAGCAACATGGTCAGGGGCAGTTACATCATCCAGACCCAGTCTTGTTGCTAGTGTGGCCGGTGTGATGGTCAGTTGTTTCCCTTTTATCTTTGAGTTGAGGGAAATGACCTCACCACCCATTGTAACCGTCTCAGCATTTGCCCAGAACTCATTCAGAGTTTCAGTGTGAATTGGTGGGTTTATTGTGAGAGCAGTAAAGTATTGGGATTTGACGACAAGATCAATGATCTCATCGTACTGGGACCAGCCTTCTTGTTTTTCAAGAAAGGCTCTTTGATTGTGTCCCTGTTTTAGAACTAGAGCCATTGTGGTTTGGGTGATTAATCGAACAGTGGATTTGTAGGTGTAGGTTGAGAGAGTTTTGAGAGAGAAGGAGGGATATTTTTGAGTTTGAAAGGATAAGTGTGTAGAAAAGGTATTTATTAGAAGTTTTAACCGCTTGAATCTTCTTTATTAGAAGTTTTAAAACCGCCTTTGGTTAAAAATCTCTTTATCAGAGGTTTTAAACTGATTAGGTCAAACCTCTGATGATGGAAAAGTCAAATTTGCCCTTTTGACTTAAACTGCTGATGAAGGATTACTTCATCAGTAGTTCCCATTTTTCTCTTCAGTAGTTTTAACATCTGATGAGAAATGTTTTTATAAATACTTTATTCATAACTTCTGAAGGTATTTTATCAGAAGTTACACACTTTTTCAGAAAGTTATCCCATACTGATGATTTTTGTTCATCAGTAGTTTCTCTCATACTGATTTTTGTTTAATCAGTAGTTTGTTTTTCAGAAGTTTTGTTGCAGACTTTTGTCATTTGTAAGTGGAAACCAGAAAAAAGATGGAAAAGGTTAACTTGAAATCCACCAAGGTAAACAGGATGGAATCAAGGATGGAAAAAGGAAAAAGAAAATTTTTCTTTTTGATTCCACCATGGTAAACAGGATGGAATCAAGGATGGAAAAAGGAAAAATAAAATTTTGATGCATAACAGTAGTGATTGATGTAGAAGTTTGATGTAGAGTTGGGTAGAATCAAGTGTTAACTTGGATTCTAACTGATATGCAAAAAAAAATAAAATAAAATAAACACTTACAAATTTAGCATTCCAAGCATGGATACTAACTTCTGAAATGTTGATGTGTCAAGGGGCTTAGTGAAGATGTCAGCTATCTGATTAGCTGTTGCTACATGCTTCACCTCAATCTTGCCTTTTTCATAGCAATCTCTTATGAAATGGTACCTGATCTCAATATGTTTAGTTTTTGAGAATTGTACCGGATTTTGAATGATGCTAATGGCAGATTTGCTGTCTACAAACAAAGGTGTCTTGGTCTCTTTGATTCCATAATCAAGAAGTTGATATTGGAGCCATTGTATCTGTGATGTACAACTTGCAGCTGCAATGTATTCAGCTTCAGCAGTTGAAGTTGCAACAGATGTTTGCTTCTTTGATTGCCATGACACTAGACAGTTCCCCAGGAATTGACAACCACCAGATGTTGACTTTCTTGTCATCTTACACCCTGCATAGTCACTATCTGAAAATGCTGATAACTTGGTATTGCTTGAAGCAGGATACCAAATTCCCAGTGTTGGAGTTCCTTTCAGATATCTAAAAATTCTTTTGACTGCAATAAGGTGTGATTCCCTTGGTGCTGATTGATATCTAGCACAGACACATGTTGAGAACATAATATCTGGTCTAGAAGCAGTTAAGTATAAAAGGGAACCTATCATGCATCTGTACATGGTTTGATCAACCTGTTTTCCTTGATCATCAGGTTCAACTTGTGTGATAGGTGTCATGGGAGTGGAACATGATTTACAGTCATTTAAAGAAAATTTGTTTAATAATTCTTTAACATATTTTGATTGATGTATAAAAGTTCCATTTGTTTGTTGTTTGATCTGCAGTCCTAGAAAGTACTGCAGTTCTCCCATGGTACTCATCTCAAATTTTGATTGCATGAGTTTCTTAAAATCATCACACAATTTTGTGTTTGTTGAACCAAAGATGATATCATCAACATAAATTTGAACAAGTAAGACATGATTTCCAACATGTTTAATGAAAAGTGTTTTATCAATGGCACCTCTTGTAAAGTTATTTTTGAGTAAAAAGGTGGAGAGTGTATCATACCAGGCTCTTGGAGCCTGTTTGAGCCCATAGAGAGCTTTGTCCAGTCTGTACACCCACTCAGGATGAGAAGGATCCTCAAACCCAGGTGGCTGACAGACATACACCTCCTCTTTGATTTTTCCATACAAAAATGCACTTTTCACATCCATTTGATAAACTTTAATTTTGTTGGAAATGGCATAGGCCAGAAATAACCTGATGGCCTCAAGCCTTGCAACTGGAGCAAAGGTTTCATCATAGTCAATTCCCTCTTCTTGAGAGTACCCTTGAACTACCAGTCTTGCCTTGTTCTTGATTATCATACCAGCTTCATCTTGTTTGTTCCTGAAAACCCATCTTGTACCAATTGGTTGCTTGTTTTGAGGTAAGGGACAGATTTCCCAGACCTGTTGCTTGTTGAACTGAAGTAGTTCATCTTGCATAGCTTGCACCCAATTATTGTCTTTGAGGGCTTCCTGGTACTTCTTTGGTTCCAACTGTGAAATAAAGGCTGAGAATAGGCAAAAGTTGGAGAGCTGGTTTCTGGTCAGAACACCTGTAGCTATATCACCCATGATTTGATCAAGTGGATGATCTCTGTGTTCAATCAGTTGTTGTAAACCACTGACAGGTGTAGGTGGCTCTTGTTCTTCAAACAAACTACTGAGGTCTATAATATCTGGTTCAGCAGTTTCAGTTTCTTCAGTAGTTGCAGGTGCTGAAGCAGATGTTTGAGTTTGGCCTTCAGTATTTGTTTGATCAGAAGTTTGAAAAACTTCTGATGGTGTTGTAGTTGACTTAATGACTGTTTGAGGAGTCCATGGTGCAGGATCCTCATCTTCAAACCTTTGATCACCATAATAAGTAGGTTTGGAAGAAGTAACAGCCTTTTCAGGTCCAAAGTGAAAGTTGTCAAGGTCAAAGAGTTCAGCAGGATGTGCTGGAATAAGAGTGTGTTTTGACTCATTGAACTTGACATTCAATGTTTCTTCTACTATCCTGGTGTGAGAATTAAAAACCTTGTAGGCTTTTCTAGTTGAAGAGTAACCAAGAAAGTAACCTGAGTCAACTTTGGCAGCAAACTTTGAAATAGATTCCTTGATGTTCAAGATGAAACATTGACACCCAAAAGCCTTGAAAAAGGAGATAAGGGGCTTCATGCCATGAAGAACTTCATAGGCAGTCTTGGAATGTCTCTTGACCACAAGAACTCTATTCTGAACATAACATGCTGTGTTAACTGCTTCTGCCCAAAAGTACAATGGCAGTCCAGAATCAGCTAACATTGTTCTTGCTCCTTCTATCAATGTTCTGTTCTTCCTTTCTACTACACCATTTTGTTCAGGAGTTCTGGGAACACTGTATTGTCTAATAATCCCTTTAGACAAACAGAATTCATCCAGAGTTTTGTTCCTGAACTCTGTCCCATTGTCACTTCTAATGGTTTTGACAGATAGAGAATATTGTTTCTCTACTTGTAGAATGAAGAACTTGATGATTTCAGCAGCCTCATCCTTGGAAAATAAGAAGAATACCCATGTGAATCTTGAGTAGTCATCAATGATGACTAAGCAGTACTTCTTTTTACCAAGGCTCATGATCTTGACAGGCCCAAATAAGTCCATATGGAGTAGTTGAAGACATGCAGTTGTTTTTGATTCTTCAATAGACTTATAGGAGGACTTATGCTGTTTTCCCTTTAAACAGGATACACAGTGTTCTTGACACTGGTATACTTTCAAAGGTAGACCTCTGACCAAGCCCATTTTTGTGACTTTATTTATGGTTTTAAAGTTCACATGGCCAAGTCTCCTGTGCCAGAGATCTGTTTCTGAAGTTGATGCCCTTGAGAAGAAACAGGCAGTGTTGTTCAATACTTTGTCTTTCTCAATGTCCACTGCATAGACATTGCCACATCTTTTGGCAATCAGCAAAGTATGATCTTCTATAATCTTCTCAATCAACTTCTGGCCTTTTGGTGAGATGATCTTGCAAGCTGTCTTTGTGAAAAAGGAAGAATATCCTTTATCACACATTTGTGACACGCTCAGCAAGTTGTATTCAAGATTTTCCACCAGATTGACCTTGTCAAACTGTATTTTGCCAGAGGAGACATTGCCATGTCCTAGCACATATCCCTTAGCATTGTTCCCAAAGGATACAGATCCTTCTCTTTGGCTGATAAAATTGTTTATCAGGTATCTGCATCCAGTCATGTGCATAGAGCCTCCACTATCAACATACCATATGCTGTTTAAGCCCCTGGAAACTCTCTGCACATAAAAGCAAATTAGTTAGATTTGGAAACCCAAGCCTGTTTGGCTTTGGGTTTGCTCTTGAGAACAGTTACAGTTTGTTCTTGACCAGGTTGAGAAATCCATGTCTTTTTGGCAATGGATTTTTCATGAAGAACCATGGTGGTATTCTTTTTAGGACCACCATCAACCTTGGTCATCAGTAGTTCTACCATGTTCTTTAGATTTTGAATCTCAGCAGTTTGTGAAACTGCTGATGATTCTGGTCTAACTACTGACAAGGAATTTTGAGAAAAAGATTTTGGTTGAGATTTTATCTTTTTCTGAGAAAAGGTGCTTTCAGGTTGTTGTTTCTTGGGTTTAAAGACTTTTTCATAATCATTTCTGATTTGATTTCCCACAACCTGTTGTTTAAATTTTTGATTGAACTGAATTCCTTTTCTGTATCTACAAAATTCAGTTTTGTGGTTGAACAGGCCACAAATTTCACATTCTTTTGCCTTAAGTTTTTGATCAGAAGGCAAATTTCTGACAGTTGTGAAAAGATTTTGCTCATCAGTAGTTTTCAGGGTCTCAACTCCTGAAGTAGATGAAACTACTGATGGCTTGTTGTCAGTTTTTGTAAATACTTCTGAAGTACTTTCTTTAAAAATGCCAGGATTTCTATTTAGAAAGTTTTCATGGAAAGATGTGCATTCTTTCCCTTCAGAAGTTTCATTTGAAACAATTCTTCTCCCATCTTCAGTAGTTTTGGGAGAAAATCTGTTGGTGTTTCAACATGATGGTATCCTATGCCAAACTTAACATTTGAAGCACTTTGTTTGTTTAGCAGTAGTTGATACCCCCTACAAGATTCCACCCATTTTTCACAAGTGATCCTGGTGTCAGCAAGCTCTTGTCTGACATCTCCCAGGTCATTTAGCATCATTTTGATTTGTGCTTGGGTTTCAATAGCAGAGTCAGTTAATTTAGAAACCTCTTTTGTTTTAGCACACAGTTTTCTTTCTAAATCACATTTTATCTGTGTGTATTTTCTTTCTAAATCATTGGCTTTGCCTTGTAGGTGCACGTTTGTCTCTCTTATGAGAGCAAAAGTTTCTTTGCAAGAGTTTGAACAAAGTTTTGTCAAAGATTCTTTTGATACCTGAGACAATGCAGATTTTGAGGTACAGCCTTCAAATGCCATTAAGGCAAAGTTCTTTCTGCCATTGTCTGGTTCTCCCCAGTTGATGTCAAACACTTTGTTGTCTGCATCAGGATTACACTCTGTGGTGTCATAAGGGAGACTGCTCCAGTCAACATACCCCGAGGTAAAGAGACTTTGTTGAGGGGGTTGTTGAGGCTGTGGAGGAAGTTGAGCAGCTGGAAAGGGAGGGATTGATTGTTGGCTCTGCATCTGTTGAGCAGGCACTTGAACATATTGTACTTGAGGCATATATTGCTGTTGAGGAGCTTGTGCCTGTACAAAATGAGCACTCCCTTGAGTTCCATTGTTCCTATTATAATTGGGGTTATAGTTATTTCCAGATTGTGATTGGTTAAAGCTAGAGCTTCTACACTCTCTAGCAAAGTGTCCCAACTTCTGACACTTGTGACATCTCAGTTTAGATTTGTCAAAACCAATTTTTGTATTACTGGTCAATCCTGGAAATTTCCTTCCTGACCTTTTATAAAACTTGTTAGTTTTAATGCTTAGCATGGCCAGTTGGTGTAATATGTCCATTTCTTCCAAGTCATCACTGCTAAAATTTTTCAAATCATCCATGATAAAACATAGATTATCAGCAGTTTGACTTTGGTCATCATTGTCATAACCTGGGAAAGATCTTTCTGATGAGATCCCAGTGGTTATGTCAATATTGTCATAAGATCCATAGGAACAAGTTGGTGAATCTTGTCCCAAAAGTGCTGTACTACCTGGTAGGTAGTCATCAGCAGTTTTACCAGAAGTTTGTAATTTCTTCTTTTGATCGATTTCTCTCTCAAAAGTAAGTAATCTCCCATGGAGTTTTGTAAGAGTGAGGGAGCTAAAATCTGGTGAGGATCTTAAGACAATGGAGTAAGTTTCCCATTTGTCAGGTAGAGACCTTAAAAATCTATGTAACATAGATACTGTTGTATAGGTCTGACCATTTAACTTTAGCTCAGAAATTAATGAGGAGAATCTTTCAAATTGTTGTGTCAAAGTTTCCCCATTAATATAAGCAAATGTTTCATATTGTTGAGCCAAAATTTCTCTGGTGTTGGCAATCACCTCTTCAGTTCCTCCAAACTGTTCTTTAAGACAGTCCCAAAGTTCTTTGGCACTTTCACAATGTAAAAGGCCAGAGTATATTTCATTTGGGAGAGCCATTGCCAACATAGAGAATGCCTTAGCATCTAGCTCAAGTTTAAGGAAATCCTCATCTGTATAGTCTTTGGGATCCTTAGGAATCCCTTCTTTAGTTTCAAGATTTATGTTTACTGGTTTGTGTGGACCATATATCACAGATCTCCAACAACCTGTGTTGGTTTGTGACAAGGTATGTGCCATTCTCTTTTGCCATATATTGTACTCATTTCTCACAAGCATGGCAGGTTTGGTGGCAGAACCAGTATTATGTGGATCCATTTTTAAAGAGTATAGATTTGTCAGATGACTCTTTTAAGTGATGGATATTTGATAAAAAGTGAACTTTTGATCTTTATATTGAATATCAATAAGAGCTTTGTGTCTGATTCTCAATTTGTTAGATTGATATGTGATCAGATAAACCAATGCTCTGATACCAATTGTTGGATCAGTTTTGCTCTTGTTTGCTAAGTAAGAACTTGCTATCTTGACACTTAAGTGTTTAGCAAGTCCTTGTAAATCAGATTATAAGCACAGCGGAATGTTATAAGTTAAAGCAACACTTTTTACACTAAGGCAGAGTTATAACTCCCCCTTGATGTTTGAAACTAATAAATGACAAAGTATTTATTATGAATCTAAGTTGTAAATGAGAATTAGATACTTAGAGAGATTCACAATAAATACAGAAATGGAATATAACAATGAGAGTGTTTGAAGGATTTTTCTGTTGAAAATCAATGTCTAAAATAGAAGGTTGAAGCCTCCTATTTATAGACGATTACATGCATGTATCTTGCCTAAAAAGCAAGCACAGAAACTCCAGTGACAAGTTGCACAAGTTGCAACATTGAAAGAAACAAATAAAGCTAAAAGTAATATTAAACAATAAACTACTGATGCAAAAAGGCGGTGGGAAATATCTTCTGCTAAGTGCTGATGAAGGACAACTACTGAAGAGTAGTTTTGTCTTCAGTACTTCTGAAGTGAACTTGTCTGGTTTGGACTTCAGAACTTCTGCAACTTCAGCACTTCTTCATATCTTCTAATCAGCAGTTTCTTGTCTTCTCTTCAGTACTTCTATACTTAGCCAAAAATGACAGAAGTGAATTAGACTAAGGTTTACAAAAGTGGTTTCACCAATCCTCTTTGTCCTAACAATTAATCACCTCACTATGCACGTCTCTTAGATCGTTTTAAATGTATGTGCTTTGAAATCGATTGAGATGTGGTGACTTTTGAAATATATACTTAAATTAATATGTATGAGTAGAGAAAATAGTCAGGAGACATGAAAAGGTACCATCCTATAATCTATGTAGTCAATATCAGTTACATCATTTTTCTCAATCTTCAAAATGGATCTTCACTGCTTACATGTTGATTGTTTTATTCGGTGTCACCTAAGGTGATCGATTGTATAAGAATAATAAAAATTGAACAAGTATGTTGTGACACCCCGCATTTTCAGGTTCATACTTTAACTAAACTCTAGTTAACTTTTACTTACATTCACAGCATGCTACTTAACTAGGGTTAGTTAGATGAGTCACACGTTACACAGTTATAGGTTAATAATTGCATAAGAAGGTAATTCGGGGAATTACCGAACTACATACACGAGTATCGAACCCCGAACGTTGGTGAAGCGATAAAATAGATAGTTGTGAAATAATTGTTTGATATTATTTGCAATTACATGTTTGTGTGAAACTTTGTGTACATTGTTGTGCGATTATGTTATTTAAACCGAACGTGTCACAAAACTCGTAACAAATGAACCGATAAGATAGTTCGGGTCTAAAAACATGGGGTTGGGCTTTGGTAAGTCCCAAAATAAAAGGTAAAACGAAGAAAACATGCAATATACTGAACCAACCCGAACGAAACGAAACGGGCCCAACGAGGCCGAACGGCCGTGTGAAGGGTCGTTCTTCAGGGTCTTGGCCTGGGCTGGGGTAATCGACTTAAACCACTATAAAAACGATTTTAAACCCCATCTTTCTCATGAACACAACCCTAATCATCCCTTACAACCCTCATACGAAAAATATAACCCTTATACACATGTTAAGGCTCAAAACATCATCCGGGAGACTTGGAAGGTGTTCGGTTGTGATTTGAAGAGCTTTAGATATAATACTTAACCTTTTGTGTTTTAATCTTATCTATTATGTTTTAAAACACCATAAACAAGTTTGTCAAAATCTTAGATGATTTTATAAATATTAAAATATGAGTTTTATAAAAGATTAACATGTTAAACATTGAGTTTTATGATTGTTATGTGTTATGTTTGCATGTTATTGTATAATGATGATTAAGGAACATGTAGGGTTATTAGATGATAATAATTATGATGAACTTTGTATGTTTTGATCAGATTGATGTGTGATGAGTCTTGTATGATGTTTATTTGATGTTCTTGATCGATAATATACACCTAGGGTTTGTAGAAGTTAAGATTATAACATAAATTAAAACTAGACAGATTGCATGTGTCGACTAGTAGGCTCTGTAATGTGATCTTAAACTATTTATTTTGATTGTTTCTTGACAAGAACATGTTGTACGTAACCGAACAGATTGCATGTGTCGATTTGTAGGCTCTGTAACGTGATCTTAAACTATTTGTTTTGATTGTTTCTTGACAAGAACATGTTGTACGTGATCTTAGCTTTCTGAAATGTATAAGATTGTGCGATTTGGTTATCGTTTGATGTGTTTTTAGAATTTTATACAAACATGGATCAAAACTAATTTTCGGATTAATATTTTGGGTTAACTTTAAACGACCATATCTTGAGTTTTGCAAGGAGTTAGGTCACGAAATTTGACCAGTAGATAGGCACATGGATAACTCGGATTTTCCAAGTGGATTCATCCCGTTTGGATGAATACGCAATTTTTGAGAACTTTTCTCGTAGACTGACCTGATGTGAATGTTTTAAGAACCTAGCTGTAGCAAATGATTTTTCATAATTTTTCCATTTGGTTTTGTTGATGAAACAAAAATAGTGGCACGACGACTAGACTCCTAGAAATATTAAGTAAAATTTTGGGAGTCTAGTATGTTGTGTAGGTATTTTTCATAAAATCATTTTGATAGCTTATAATCTGTCCTATAAACACAGATTGTGACATATGGGTATAAGTGCTTGTTTGAATGCTTGTATGATTTAGTTATGACTGGAACTTGTATGTACCTTTATATGAGACATATATGGCATGTATAACTGATTATAAACATAGTGTTCACCAACGGGTTCATAAGGTTACTTGTGCATGTAGTTACACTAGGTGTCACTAAACCGTTTTCACATAAATGAACGTCTTGGACAAACAAGTTTTTGTGGTGTACTGTGTATGCACATGTACTCATGTAGTGGCACATATAATAGGGAGACGGTAGCACTTTCCTATTACATTCGGATTTTGATTTAGCTTTTTGCAACCTAAGGTGAGTTTCACTACTTTTTTTTCTCAAAAGCATGCGTCTCAAGTTTGGAGACACTCACTAATTTCTGGTTGAGATTTACTTACTTTTCTAGTCCAGTTGGGACTACTTTATATCCCGGGTTTTGGGATACATTGATTGATGGGGTGAATCGAATTTTACTAGTTTCACATCTTTTGTCCTTAATGAACTAAACCATATACTATCATTGAAGTCCTACATTATACCGAATGAATTTCCGGGTTGGCAAGCGGGTTACTAGTTGATAGCGCTATTAGGTTTGACAAACCTCACACCGTGCTGGGATTCGGGAGTGAACTGTGACTTTACGCATTATCATTGTTGATAGTCAATGATGCGAGGCACTTTTGCTCACTGTTGTGAGTGCACGTTAATTAACAGTTCAATATTACCCGTGTTTAGTTATCATGAGTGGGTTAGCTACCCCTAACATACGCTGAACTAGTGGTTACATGGTTTTGGAAGCCTATACATTACTTACTCATTTACTGTACCTTGTGAACTCACCAACTTTATGTTGACACGCGCTAGCATGATTTTGCAGGTCGCTAGGTTGGAGCACGCTTAGATCATCATCATGACATATCATTTGATTCCAAGTTAGTTGTTGTTTTTTTCAGGTTCACATTGCAACCGAAATGTCTTGAGTAAGTGACAAAGTTGTACACGGAATTCACTCGAGCAAGGGGTGCACACGTATAATTAGAAGTAGGTTTTATGAGTTCTTGAGTGTTAATTATTTACAATTTTTTTCCTGAAATAATGGCCTGTTCATTTTATGTTACACACATTTTATCACTTTATATTAGATTTTTTCTAATCCAATAAGCTCCTCGAGAATAAATATGGTTAATATTATGAAAAATTAACATATTTTTATCATTTTATATAAAAGCCCTTTGACCTATTTTTGGTGATATAAATTTTATAAGGCTTTGTCTATATGAAAGCCCTTTGACATATTAGGGGTTTTTTTGTATTTTTTTATTTAAATAATTAAAAATTCTAAATTAACAAAAAATTAATTATATTCATTGTAATATTATTTTTAAACAATTATAACTTTTTGTTACCAATATTATTTTATAAAAAACATTTCTTTTGTTTGATTTTGTTTTGGTTGGTTCTGAAGATTTTTGTTTTGTTTTGTTGAGTTTGAAGTAGTCATAAGGTTAATTTGAAAAAATGTTTTTTTTTTTTAAATTGATTGATCAATGTATTTTAGTGGTTTTTTTTACAAACTTTTTATCGTTTATACATAAAATTTATAAATATTTTATTTTTTAAAAGTAAAAATATTTTAAAACTTTATATGGTAGTATAGATTTTGAATCATATCATATCGTGTAATATCGTATAGTCTATAATAGTATTGTATTAAATGTACAAAGTTTGCAACAAAAAAAACCATATTAATATGCCTCTTATAGGTCTATACGAGGCACATTAGACCTCATATCACTTCTCTGCCAAGTATTAGACCCAATACTGGCTCTGATACTAGACTGAAGATTAATATGGGAGAAATCTTTTCCCCTAATATGCCTCATATAAATCATCAATATGAGGCATATTAAAGTCTTTTTTTTTTTTTTTTTGTAATATTCATTCCAATATTATTTTAAAAGAATTACAACTTTTTGATACTAATATTATTTTATAAAACTTATTTCTTTTGTTTTGGTTGGTTTTGAAGATATTTATTTTGTTTTGTTGAGTTTGAAATAGTTATAAGGTTGGTTTGTAAAGTGTTTTTTTAATCGATGATCGTTGTATTTTAATACATTCAAAAAGAGTTTTTTTAATTGATTGATCAACGTATTTTAGTGTTTTTTTTGCAAACTTTTTACCTTTTATACGTAAAATTTATAAATAATAGTATTGCATAAACTGTATAAAGTTTGAAAAAGAAAGAAAGAAAGAAAACACATTAATATGCCTCATATAGGTCTATAAGAGGCATATTAGACCTCATATCACTTCCATGCCTAGTATCAGACCTAATACTTGACTCTGAAATGCCTCGCATTGGTTAATACGAGGTTTCAAGTATGACATTCTTTGAAATATCAGTATGCAGCCTTTAACTTCAATGCCTCTCGTATTGGTCAATACGAGAAGTATATAGGGTGCCAAAATAATTTTTCTAGGTGTCTAAGGGGTTGTTTTGTAAGGCTCTTAATGAGCCTATGAATCATTCAACGCTGAATGATTCAACATCCAGCTCATTCAGTGTGTTTGTTTCAACATCTGAATGGAATGGTTAAGGCTGAACCATTAAAACTTGTTGCTAAACCATTAAGGGGCTGTTTGGTCGATTAAGTGTTGAATCATTAAGAGGTCTGAATGGTTAAGAGACCCTAAATGATTAAGTGCTTAATGGTTCAGCTATGCACCAAGTCTGAATGGTTTAGCTCTTAACCATTCTATTCGAAGCTCTTTTTAAGTTAAAACAAAAAGTCTGAATGCTGAACTATTCAAAGCTGAATGGTTCGGAGACTCATTAAGAGGCTACCAAACAGGACATAAGCACTGAATAAATCCATTTTTACTTCCCCTACCAACGTGGGATAAGAAGACGAACCATTTAGAGGTCCAACAAAATAGCAGTTAATGATTAAGTAGTTAACCATTTAAATCCTCTTAACCATTTAGACTTCTTAATAGTTTAGCAGTTAATCAAACAAACAACCCCCGCTTGTTCAACACTTGTAGCCCAGTTGGTTGAGGGCCTAAAGTTTCATATGGGAGGCTTGGGTTCAATTCCCACTAGCTACATTTGGAGGACATTGGTAGAGGGGAAATGAGGGATGACCCGGCCATTGGCTTGGGTTTGAGTCCTGATCCTGACCGGTTTTACCGACTATTTTACCGTCGTGCCTTCGGACGGGTGAATGGTCGAGTTTTCCTGTGAATTGGTGGCAATTGGTGGCCCGGGTACTCTCAAGTATCTGATTCGCCAAAAGAATACCCGAGAGTGCTCGTAATTGATTCATTCGCCGTAAAAAAAAAAAATCAAACAAACAACCCTAAATATTATTAACACCAACTTATTTAAAATACACGTATCTTTTACCTTTTTTGAGTAAACAATGATTACAAACACAATCATGAGCTATGTTCTGGGCTTCAGGCTACATAGACACCTTTTTGGGCATGGGTCAAAATTTTCATGTAGAGTATATCTTGATAACTGACAACATGGTACAAAATATTTATTAATTCCAACCAATTTATATGTATATTGTTTTGAAGGTTCAATTGAAAACTCTTAGGGGAGGGGCGCTCTACTGAAATTTTTTTATTTCACTGATTTCTATCAATCTTATACTGCTATATCACTTTACCGAAACACTTTTTTTGCAGGTAGCATTTAATTGATTTTTTTACTTAACTATCAATTATTTTCACACATATAATAATAATAATAATAATAATAATAATAATAATAATAATAATAATAAAACAAAGGAAACGAAGCAGATAAGGAAACAAAGTCATCCTCTTCACAAAGCTTCTTTCCTTATCTTCTTCACACAGATCTCTTCCAAACCATGGTTAACAAACAACGATTCATCAATTTTCTCAGGTCAAAGACTTTGATTTGGGGAAATTTGGGGAAATCAGAGAGAGAGAGAGAGGGAGGGAGGGAGGGAGGGAGAGAGAGAGAGAGAGAGAGAGATTCAATGAACCCGTGCGTTAAATAGAACCCGAATTTGGTTCACGGATCCACCACCAGTACCGGTGGCGGCGGTGTTACCGTGCTGGTGGTGGGTACCCATGACCAAATTGGTAGGCGCCCCGTCACCCCTTATAATTATAGAGAGAACTACAAAACTCTTATTTATATTTAAAAAATAATAAAAAAATTATAACTCAAAATTTAAGTGAAAAACTAAAAAAATTGGTTCGTAGCTTTTCTTTCCGATGTCACCCCCATTCAAAAAAAAAAAAAATAATAATAATAAAAAAATACGAATTATAATGCACATGTATAGTAAATTTCCGGTTAAGCTTTAGGGTTTAGTTTAGCTTTTAGGGTTAGTTTTTTTAGTTAGCTTCTAAAGTTCATGTTTTAGGTGAAGTAATATTAATATATGATACACTAAAATATATATTAAGTAATTTACCACCATGAAATTTGAACTACTTAAATTAGGAAAAAAAGAATGAAAACCCTAATTAACTATCGAACACAAACAAACATAAACGAACGAACAAAACCTCTACTCAAGTTCGTTTGTTTAACTAAGCGAACAAAGTTTTTTGTTTGTGTTTGTTAATTTATTAGAATTCAATTAAAGATGTATTTAAGATTAGAATTCAACAAAAAAAATGTTATAACCCATGTGATATATATTTTATCATTTCAGATTAGATTTTTCTACTTCGAGAAGTTTACGAGATATAATATAGTTTTTTTTCTGAACGATCAACAAAAATTTATTCCACCAAGCTAGCGGGATACTAGCGATACACAATACAATTATGTCACCCAGATACAACGGTAAAACAATTAGAAGTCACCACCCAATACTAGACAAATTAAAATTACACCAAGTATTCCAATCTATAGAAGGTTGTTTCGCCCGTGCTTTAATCCAATGCATACTAAGCGTCTTGATATCACCGAGGACTTTTGAGAGATGAACTTGTTTTTGATTGAAGACCACTTCATTCCTATGCTTCCATATACACCAAAGAGACCAAAGAGTCGTAAGGCAAACCGCATTGATAGCTTTCTTTCTTTTACTTGAACCACCCGCATGATTATGTAGTCGCAAAACATCTTTGACGTGAAACAGAAAAACCAATCCCAATTTACACCATTGCGCCACAAGTTGCCATAGAGTTTGCGCGAATCCACATGCTAAGAATAAATGCTCCGTTGTTTCAGCCACGTCACCACAGAAAGGGCACTCGTCAGAAGCGATATTGACATTACGTTTCATAAGAGCGCTGCGCGTAGGTAGTCTATCGAACTCTGCTTGCCACGCCAAAATTATCGCCTTTTTCGGGACCCAGGAATTCCAATCCAGGACAAACGAAGACTGCTGAAACCTGTTAAAATGAAGGACCTGCTTGAGGCTGCTGACCGAGAAGCTGCAGACCTCCCCAACCCCCCAAACCTACCTGTCAGACACATTCGACAACACTGGTACAGGAACCGTTTGGTAAAAAACCTGCAGCTCCAACTGTTCGACTGCAGAAAGATAACTTCTTTTCCAATCCCGGACCCACCCAATTCCTGATTGCAGAACCCGATCATTAATAACTGCAGATTTGTTTTTTCTAAGTCGAATAGTGCTGGAAACGCCACGGCCAGAGGGATATCCATGACCCAGCTATCCAACCAGAAAAAACGCCCAACCCATTCCCCACAACCCCTTTTATGGCCCAACCCACGTCCACTCGTTGCCCTTTGATGACCCTCATTGATGCGTGGACCTGTTTCCAAGGCCCAGATATAGAAAGCTTGGCCGGAATCGGATTCCAATCCCTGCTCGAGCTATGAATGGACTAAATGACATTTCGCCAAAGGGCGGTGGGGTCAATTTTGAACCTCCACCACCATTTTGCTAACATAGCTGAATTTGCGTCTAAGAGAGAGACAAAGCCTAAGCCACCCATTTCAACCGGAGCAAAGACCCGTTGCCACGCAACCCAATTGTTTATAAATATAGTAAATTTATATGACAAAATGTATTTAAGATGCCAGTTGTTTTCAATTTTCAATAAATGTGTTTAAACATCTTAATGAGGTAGATGAATTTGCGTGTACGTATAATTCAAAGAGGGTAGCTTAGCCGCTAAAAAAAATAAAAAAATCAGTAACAAACCTAAACTAAACCTATAGCGGCAACAACATGTGACAAAGTACTGATGCGGAGAATGAACAAGCAAAAGTAAAAGCAAATAATAATAATAATAATAATAATAATAATAATAATAATAATAATAATAATCATATTAGGCACAAACCATCCTTTCCATTATTTTGTCTTGTGATTTTGGGCACCAGATTCGCCATTAATGGTGCCGTATCTTTCTCTTCTTCACTCTCTTTGACTTCTCTCCCCATTCTCTTCATATTCCCACCACGCTTCTTTCATCGTTCTCTACGACGTCGTTTCTTCCTCTTCCACGGTTAGTTAGTAATAATGCAGTTATTATTATTATTATTTTCCGATTTATCTCTCTGTCCGGTAATTTAGCCCTAATATTTTTACGCTTAGGTTTTCAGTACATACAGGATCAGAATATTTAACTCTTTGTTTTTATTATATCCGCTAATGTCATTCATTGTACGGTCTGTGATCACTAGGTTTTTATATATATATATTTTTAAATATAAATTTGTAAATTAATTAATTTATTAATAATTAATAAATTATTCTAAATGTGTTTTGTTTTGTTTTGAAGTGTGATGTTTATGTAGTGGATTGAGTTGATTCCGTGATGGATTTCTCGAAGACGAAGTTGTATCAGCGAACGAGGTCTGGTTATGAGAAGCTTTACTTGGAGTATAACCAGAAGAAGAGTAATGGAAGGCGTCGTAATGCCGGTGGTGGATCGGTTAGTGAGAGTGATGGAAATAGGGTTGGTGGAGAAGAGAATTCTAAGGAGAAGAGTTGTAGAAAGTCAAGTGAGGTTTTACAGGGTAGTGATGGGGGTAGGAATGTAATTAATGCGGTGGCGCGGAGAACGAGGCAGGCGCTTCGAGTGAAGAAGAAACCGGAGATGGTTTCGACGAAGGGTGAGAATTCGAGACAGGTTTATTTGATTGTTGATTCGGATGATGATGGTGATGATGATGATGGTGGTTTGCAGAATCATGTAAAGTCTGAAGTTGAAGAGGCTTCTGAAAGTGAAGGGATTGAGGAGGTACCGCAAAGGGATTTGTCTCGTAACAAGGGTAAAATTGTTGATGAATTGGATGATGATTTGAGTAAGAGATGTGGGAAGAATCAAGGTATGATTAATGCCAAAGGGATCTCTTTAACTGGGAAAAGTAAAAAGGAGTGCAGGAGTTCGAGAACAAAAGAATTAAAGGAAAACGTTGCTGCTGCAGATGACGATGCTCTTTCTTATCCGGGCGATAGTTTGAAACGGAAGGGGACCAAAGATAGCAGTTTGAGCTCAAGTGGTTTTCCACTTTCATCTGGTTTTCGACTTTCTCAAAGTGATGATGAAATAGAAGGTATAGTGTACTTGGGTGATGATCCTGCATGTTTGGATGATTGTGATCCCTCACATAGCTCTCGTGTGGAAAGCAATGAGGTAAAGGTTAGTCCAGTGGAGATGGACTCCATTCAAGCAGATGCCGAAGCTAAGGAGCAGGGTCTGAAGTCATCTCGAGAGGAAGACGATGATCCACAGAAGGTGGTGTCACCTGAAGAGGACGGTCGTGATTGGCGGGACAAAGAGCCGATTGAGAATAATGCTGCTGCACATGATACGGAAGCTATTTCTTTGAGCTCTTCTAGTGACTGTGAGATTGGTGAAAAAAATGGAAATGCCATGGACGATGATGGCTCTAGTGTGGTGGAGCTAGATGATGTTCTTGCTAACAAGTTTTGGGCTAAACTGGTTCAACTGGCATGTAATGAGGGACATGAAAAAGATGATGGCCGTGAACCTCGTATTTTCAATCCAAAACCTGTTTGTGAGCCTAAAAAGAAGACCGAGACTGTGGTTAGCAAAAAGCGCTGTGGTAGCAGCAATGAGTTGTGGCAACCTGTTAAGGAGGGGTCGAAAAAGAGGCGGACTGATGCAGATTCTTTAACTGGTTTTGCTATAAATAATAACAAAGGTGTTGAGGATACTTTTTGGCAAATAGTTGATGAAAAGGGCCCCCCAAAGGTTGGGATGAGCACAAGTAAAAAGGATGTTCTGTTTGGAAGTAAAATTAATGTGGTGAAGATTCTCACAGATGCAATAGGGGAGGAGGGAGATGGAGATAATGTGCTTAAAAGGTATGCTGGCATTCTCCAAGAAGACGATCTCCCAGAAGACGTTCCTGATGAAAAAACTGAGGTTGACGAAGTACTGTCCTATAAGTTTAAGTTTGAAGACAAGGAGGATATAAAGCCAGAGAAATTAGAAAGTGAGATGGAAGTGGATGGGCTTTTTGATGAGATGAACATGTGTTTACAGATATCAGAAATTGGTTCATCCGACACTCGTGGGGTAAGTTCTCATTTTTTAACAAAGATTTATAAATGATATGTGGTTCTAGCATGTCTATGACTTCAAGTATCATTCTAAATCAGCTGGCTATTGAACAAAAATGTTCTGTTTTGTTCATTGTATTTTGTTATACATCTCTGAATTGCTTTATTGATATGCACAGGTTAGATGTGGTGATTCTGGATTCTTGGATGGCATAGCTCAAGCTACACGCTGTCGACGAGGAAAACACGAGCTAAGCATTAATGATGAATTTGGGATAGTTTGTAGATATTGTTCCTATGTTGAGATGGAAATTAGAGATATTTTACCCCCTCTGGTTAGTCTTTTAGCTTATTTATATATTTGTAACTTATAATTAACAGAACTATTATGCATTTTGTTTATTTATTTTGGCAATGTAACTTGTAGTTTGACTTTTTTTAGTCAAATTGCCAGCAAAAATTACGTAAACTTTCTACCGTGCTTCCATTGCAAATTTTTATACGGAATCCAAAATCATTTAACTGCACACATCTTATATGAAGTTATTGTCATACAGTGGTTTATACATGCGATCTCTAAAGTCAATAGTCGATCATCTCACATTCTACGACCTTTACATGTTTATCCTGGATCTGATCACATGTTTCTGTTTGATTTGTTGTTTTATGCAGAGTAAGAATGGAAGAGGTGGGCATGGCAGACATGACAATGACCATGACAAAACCAACAACGGTAAGTTTTCTGACTTTAAATTGGGCGACTGTCATCAAGAGCGACACCATGATTCTAAAGGTGGTGAATATGAGCAAGGGACAGTTTGGGACTTGGTTCCTGGTGTTAAAGAATCCATGTATCCGCATCAGCGTGATGGTTTTGAATTCATTTGGACTAAAATAGCTGGAGGGACTTACATTGATAAGTTAGAAAAACGGCTTCCTACTGGCGGAAGTGGATGCATAATCTCTCATGCCCCTGGAACTGGCAAAAGTCGTTTAACGATCGTTTTTCTTCAGGCGTTTTTGAAAATGTATCCAACTTCCAGACCATTGATCATCGCCCCTCGTTCTATGCTTCTTACATGGGAAGAAGAGTTTAAAAAATGGAAAGTTGATTTTCCGTTTTTCAATATAAACAACACCGAGTGTTCTGGTCAAGAACATAAAATAGCTGCCACTCTTTTGAAAAGATCTAGAAGGATAAAAAGCCTACGCGGTGTTCGTTTACTCAAGTTATTATCATGGAAGAAAACACCAAGTGTGTTGGGAATCACTTATAGATTGTTTGAAAGCCTTGCTGGTGAAGAAGGAAAAAGGAAAAGAGATGGCAACAGTGTCGTAGATGAACAGATGAAAAACTTCCTCCTTAATGTCCCTACTCTTTTAGTACTTGATGAAGGCCATACACCGCGCAATGACCAAAGTCAAATGTGGAAGACGTTGCTTAATGTCAAAACAAAAAGAAGCATCATTTTATCAGGAACTCCATTTCAGAACAATTTTGATGAGTTATATAACACCTTCTGTCTGGTGAACCCTTTATTATCTTTTGGGATTTCATCTTTTGGTAGCGTAGATGCCAGTAAAAAACGTGGATGGAAGCACGCTTCAGCGAAAAATCAATGGGATTCAATCACAAGTTCTGTTAGGAAAAGTAAACATAAACTACAAGAACTTAAAGCCATGATCGACCCATTTGTTCACGTGCATAAAGGAACAATTCTTCAAGAACGACTCCCTGGGCTAAGGGATGCTTTGGTTGTTCTAAAGCCCACCAGAACACAACAAACACTTCTTAATAAGATGTCTGGATTTAAAATAACGTTGGAAAACGACCATTTAATGTCCTTGGTATCTGTCCATCCTTCACTGCTTCCCAAAAGCTCTAATAATGTAGGGGGGTTACACAGAATGCTTAAAGTGTTTGAAAACGATCCTAGCGCTGGAGTTAAGACCGCCTTTTTAATGGGACTTATCCAGCTAAGTATAGCACATAATGAAAAGGTTTTGGTTTTCAGTCAGTATATTAAGCCTTTAGAGTTTATAATGCAACTTCTGAACACCAATTTTAGTTGGGTTGAAGGGAGAGAGTGTTTGTACATGGATGGACAACAAGAAGAGAAACATAGACAGAATTCAATCAACACACTTAATGATCCTAAAAGTGAAGTGAAGGTGCTTCTTGCATCGCTCAGGGCGTGTTCTGAGGGGATTAATTTGGTGGGTGCTTCACGAGTTGTGTTGCTTGATGTTCACTGGAATCCATCTGTTGAAAGACAGGCTATAAGCAGGGCGTATAGGCTTGGTCAAAAGAAACTTGTTCATGTTTACCATCTTGTCACTGGCTCCATGGAAGGTGAGAAGTATATTAGACAGGTTGAAAAGAGTCATTTATCTGAGCTGGTCTTCTCTTCCAAAAACAAAGACAGTTCCAACCCTACAATATCTTCTACCGTCTCAAAAGACAAGATTTTGGAAGAAATGGTGAACCATGAAAAGCTTCGAAACATGTTTGAGAAGGTGATCTATCAACCGAAAGAAGCAGATCTAATTGACACATTCGGTTGATTACCTGCAGATTTGAGGACTGCTCAGGTACTCTTCTGCGCGTTTCTTTTTTCTGTTTCTTAATGGATCACATCTGTTTTTTAAACTTTTTTTTTTAATGTGTATTCAGGTTGTTATAGGAAACATGATGTTGGTGTGATTGTTATCCAGCACCAGAGTAGACTCATGAATAATAGGTACATGCGTGTTTTTAGGCCTTAACTTGTTAACGGGTAGTTATTTTAAGAAGCTTTTTAAGTTTCTTTTTTTTTTTGCACAACGGATTTTAGCCTCTCGTTTCCATGAATTCTGCGTAATTGTAAAGGTGAAAATGGAATTACTGTTGAATAATTGCTGTAAAGATCGTTAATTTAGTCTTGTTCGATGAGGACAACGGCAGTTATATATGTTAATTGGCGAGCTCTTTTTAAAAACCACTGTGGTCCAGATACTTTTAATACTGGCTTGTATCGTTCTCCAAATGATCCCAACACATGATAAAAGACCCTTTTAAATTTATAAAGCTGACAGGGGACAATGGCAATGTTTAAGATCCTTTTAAATTTATAAAAACCACTCTATTATGTGGGGCCAACTATTTCGACCTTATAGATGGATCTGGTGGCTGCACGATATCATTGTGAAACGGTGACATGCTACCCTATACGTCACGTATAGTGCTATATGTGATTATGTGGTGTATAGGTGGGTGGTTGACTGGTCACTAAAGATACTCAGTACAAGATGCTTAGTATCGCGCTATAAGTAACATATAAGGGGTGTGAAAATAATTTAGAGGGTGTTAGAACATTAGCACCCGTTTAAAAAGATGCTCAGTACAAAACATTTAATATGGTCAATACAATTTAATTCAATCGAAGAAACAGAGTCCCAATACTCTTACTCAACAAAAGCTTCTGCGGTTATTAGTTTTTTTTTCTATAAAGTAAAACTAGTAGGTTGTCTTGCGTGATGCGACGTGTGTCACCGAAGATCGTTTGAAGAGCGCAATCTAACCCGATATGCCTTAAACACGTATGTATGTGTGTGCGTTGTGCGTGCGTGTATTATTATTATTATTATTATTATTATTATTATTATTATTATTATTATTATTATTAAACACACATATATTATTGTTATTATTGTTAAGTAAAATACACGAACGATCTTTGTGGAATGTGGTTTGCACTTTGCAATTGAAGTCCTATAATATAGAATTATTACTACAAACTAGGATAAAATATATGTTTATAGACAGTTTCTAAACCATTATTATTGTTATTGATGGTAGTTTTACAAAGTTACAACACCGCTCTTAATTTTTTTTCTTTATACTACCAAAAAATATCAGATCAAAGTCTTTAAGGGTTTTGGTAATTCGAAAGTTCACTCCAATTCAAAATTTAAATCATCGTTACTGAAAAATTGCCTCAAATCTCGCATCACCATTCCTATCACTTCAATTGATACATTCAATTTTGTTTGAATTATATAATCATTGTCCCTATTAATATATATACTAAACCACAACATGCTTCGCAATAGTTAACTTTAGGTTTTGCCACTTTGGCCACTAAACTTCATACTTTCGTTTTCCCCAATTTGGCACTTCATTTTTTTTTTACAATTTGGCCACTAAACTACTTGGCTAGTAACTTGAGTACTTTATTTTTTTTTTTCCAATTTGGCACTTTATATTTTATCCTGCTCAATAGTAGCTTATAGGATTTCATACTTTGACCCCGTAACTTGTAGCTTTTATAGTTAGACCACCTAACTTTTACCTTTAAGCTATTTTTAGCTTTTAGACTTTATTGACAGCCTATCTTTTAGCTTTTAGGACTTCAAACTTTGATCACTCAACTTTTTGAAAATTGCATAGAGGCCTTTACTTACAGCAAACAGCTTCTAGCAACCTTCGCACAACGCACGGTCGAATAGCGGTGCATATCACGTGCGTAGCACGGTTGCAATCTACTAATTAAAACTAATACTACAATATTACAAAACGTTGTTGTATTGGAGGAGTTTGTACATACAATGAACAAAAAATAATATAATACTAAAGACTGAATAGATAGGCCGGTGGGAAACCTATAATGCAACTTCTGAATACCAAACAACGTCTGCTGATTGAACTCACCAAAATGCTCCTTAAGGTCTTTGTCTGTTTCAAATTAAAGACTTTATTCTTCAGCACATAGATCACCTTCTTCAGTACTTCCCTTAAGATATTCAGTAGTTTCAATACTCTGCAAATATATGCAAAGAGGATATTAGAATAAGGTTAACAGGCTTGTCAATTATCTTTGAACAAACAAATTCCCTTGGATTGATGAACACAGTACCTTATCTAATCATTATTTATTTCCTCCTTGTTGTCTGCTTTCCAGGATCCTACATATTTCTTTGACCACCCCTATTTTAAATTGTTTTACCTAATATATAAATGTGGGAATTAAAAACTATAGCATAGAGCATTTGTACCATACGTAACAAAATTTATCTTACGTCTTAAACTTTGAGGTAAATTAAAATGTTGGTCACATGTTATGCTTTACAAGGTACTCTAGATAACAAAATTATTTCATGTATACCTTTACACATTTATAATATTATATTTTTGTAAAAAATTAATCTCAATTGCATTTATTTAAACATTTAAGATTCAACTTTGGCCATTTTATATAATAGTAGGGGTGTTGTTAAAGGTACCCCAATCTCCTACAAACTTGAGAGTGTGAACCACTATTAAAAATGATCAGTACACGAAGGGTGTATGTTTAAACACCTTAATGTGATTGTTAGGTCGCTGGGTTCAAGTGGGCTGCCACGCCAGCGCTTAACAAAGAAGCACACAACCCTCGGGGTGCTAAAAGGGGGCGCTACTTGTTGCAAACGTGGGGGCCACCTCAAAAACTATCTAAACACTAACCCGTCAAATTTGAGCCACCTCTATTATACAAAATGTCCACTGAATAATCCATAGCAAAGTGGTGCATCGACTTGTAATATTAACCCCAGAAAGCTCACAAATAAATAAAAATGATGATTATCAATAATTAAAATCTAGGGAATATTTCATAAAATAGCAATCAAGTTTGATGAGTGTTCTAATTAGGTCACTCATCAAACTTTTTGTTCCAATCAAATCATTTAAGTTTAGGTAGATGTTCTAATAATAGATATTTAACCTTAACAATAGGTCACAATCCTACATGGCATTGATTTAGATTTTTTTTTTAAAACATAAGAAATAAAATAAATCAAAACAAAATAAAAAAATAAAAACCAAATCAAATTACACTTATATCTCAATAACCATCTAATCTAATCAAGCATAATTCCTCGACCATCTGCTGCCGACGCCGGACCAGTTCACCAACGCTGCCCAGTATTGTTAGGGTGCAGAGGAAAAGCTTTAAAGATGGAGAATCACAAACAACCGTTAACAGCGAGCGTGGATCAAACCTTCGAACAATCGAACAACATCGGTAACCCTTTTTCGATACCAATCGAAGAGCAAGTAATTTCACTGATGTAGCATATGCATTACCATTCGTAAGTGTGTTTTACTAGTTGATTCTTATGATAAATCGATTGGTAACAATACCGGTGTATTTTGATCCGTTTGGGCGTATTTTGGTTTATTTTGATCCGTTTGGACGTATATTGGTTTATCTTGATCCGTTTGGACGTATATTGATTTATTTTGATCCGTTTTAACATGTTAGGGTATATTTTGATGTGTTTAAGTTGTTTAGGCATTCTATTTGTAAGTGAACAATATCTAAAGTTGATTTTTTGGTGCGATCGAAATTATTACTTTCTATCATTACTACCACCAAACTATTTTTCGCAATTTTATTAAAAACTCGTATATTTTTTTTAAATTCTGCACAAATTTTAAATATTTTTTTGCCATTTTTAAAATATTTTTTTGTAATTTAAAAAAATTGCAATTTTTAATTTTTTTTCTCAATTTAAAAAAAAAAATATTTTGCAGTTTTTAAATCCTTGTTGGCATTAATAAGCCATGTCAACATATTTGAATTAAAAGTAAATGCCATGTAGGATGGATAACCTCCTATTTAGGTCAAATATCTATGATTGAAATATCAAAGTAAACTTAAGTGACCTAATTAAAACAAAAAAAATTAATGAGTGACCTGATTAGAACTTTCATGAAAGTTGGTTACTATTTTACAAAGTTATCTTAAAATCTAACTAAATCACAACATGCTAGTAAAAAAATTGAGTTAGTTAAACCTTCACTCTTTGTTTTATTTTTAGAGGGGAAAAAAAAAAAAAAGAAACAAAACCGGCAAGTCGCTTCGTATAAGAGGGTGTTTGGGATTGAGTTTGGAGATGCAAAAGTGCTTTTGGTCAAAAGTGGTTATTGGCTTATGACTTTTTGAAAAGGAGTTTTAAAAAAACGTTTGGATTTGCTTTTGGGATGAGAAACGTCAAAAAGTCAATAAATTGTTGTCTTTTTTAAGTGTTTCGCTTAACTTATTGTGAATATTGGTTGTATGAGTGGTAGATTTGTAATTTTTTTTTCCAAAAGTCAAAAGTCAGGATTTCTAACTTTTTAAAAACAGCTTTTCCATCTTAAATGCCAAAAGTCAAAACAGAAATTGCTTTTAGGTTACACAAAGAATTTATTGAATTAGTTTTTTTTGAAAAGCAAATAAGTACATAAGTTGTTGTTTTGAAACACAATCCTAAACACCCTCTAAATATAGAAAAGGGTTTAGGGTTTGAGGCTGTGGTCGCCGTCTAAGCTGCTATCTCTGCAAATTCTGTCTTTGGATCTTGCAAAATGGTTAGCTCTATCTATATTATCATTTATATAGACATCAATAACCTACCTACCAATTGTTTTGCTGTCTTTACGTAAATCATACTCTCTGAACTCAATTAAACTCTTCATTCCACCAGTAATTGATCTTTAATGTGTAGTTGATGGCACTCGTCTGATTTTTTTTTTTTTTAACACAGACTAAGAGGACTAAGAAGGCTGGTATCGTTGGAAAGTACGGTAAGTGTCTTGCCAATTTCTTTAACAGTTGTTACATTTTTGCTGCAGTGTTTAAGTTGTATAACTATTTTGAAATATAACTATGTTTTTGCGGTTATGTAATACATTTGATTCTTTTGTTATCATATCCTCTTATAGCATTGGTAACTTAATTTAAATAAACATAAACACAAGGTTTAAAAGTACAGAAACTCGTTTTCCCTTCGCCTCACGTGTCACGAGGCGTAAGCCCTAGCCGGAATTAAAAACTAAATATAAATATTATATATCTTATAAAAAATGAAATACTAACTAATTTCATCAGCATATTCGTCAAAAACATAAAAAAACACATGTTAAAAAGACATGGAATGCTTGAAATTGTCACAAAAAGTATAAAAAAATCTAAAACCCCTGAGGCGCGACTGAGGCGCAGCTTTTGTTACCGCCTCAACCTTTTGAGGCGCAGGTACGATATAACACCTTGAGGTGGAGACGTGGAGGCATCGCCTCAGACTTGTTTTCTACTCGAATCGCCTCGGGGCGCACGCCTTCGTTTCTTTTAAACCATGCATAAACATATAAACTTACATATTTTTGAAATTCTATGCGCTCAGTTAAATGGGCATGCACCATCTTAATGTTAAATAAGACATGTTTACTTAAAACATGTGATGATTTTGTTAGATTACAATTTGATTTTATACTTCATATATTATCAAGTTACTATGCTTAGCTGCTTCGTTAAATTGTTGGGCACTTTCTATCTTCTCCAGGTACCCGTTATGGTGCTAGTCTGAGAAAGCAGATCAAGAAAATGGAGGTTAGCCAACACAGCAAGTTTTTCTGTGAATTCTGTGGCAAGGTAAATCGTTCTTAAACTTAGTAGAAGCCAGTTACGAACTATTAGACCACCTGTAGTGGTGTGGTTTTTGGGCGCTAATGGGGCATTTTGGAGCCCATTTCGCGCCAGTACACCCCCCTTTCTCTCCATTAACCGGGCGCTAAAGGTGGTTTTGGCTTGTGGCGCGAAAAATTTCGCATGGAAGAGGAGTGCGGAATTGGTTTGTTTCTTCTCAGCCAATCACAAAGGAGGGGGGCGCCGGGCACGAAAATTCGCGTGCGAGTACGTTTGGTCTTAGTCTTATATCTGTCCCAATTTCTAATATAGTTTTTCGTCATTTATGACCATCTGTTACTAAATACAATGTACTTCAATAATGTAGTATGCAGTGAAGAGAAAGGCTGTTGGGATTTGGGGCTGCAAGGATTGCGGTAAAGTCAAAGCAGGCGGTGCATACACCTTGAAGTAAGAATCTTCTTCCCAGAGTTTAAAAGAACGGAAACGAGCCTCGAGGTTTCCCTTCGCCTCACGAGGCATAAGCCTCGAGGTGAACCGAGGCGTAAGCCCAAGGCGGAATCAAAAAGTAAATATAAAAATTATATATTTTATAAAAAATAAATAATTGACCTAGAAAAGTCTAAAACATCAAAAATAAAATAATCGACCCAAAAAGCCTAAAACAACAAAAATAGATATCTAAAACACCCTAAACCACGTGAGGTGCACATTTTTTAGCGCGTCAGCCCGGGCGTTTGTACAATCTAAACCCCTTGGGGTGCGCCTTAGACTCGTTTTCTTAGCGTTTCGCTTTGAGGCCCGCCTCAAGGCGCAGGCCTCAAACGTTTTTTTAAACCATGCTTCTTCCCTCTGTGGTTTTCCCTTTAACGTCATAATCTCCCTACTTGTAATACTACACTACTAGAGTTGTCAAAATGGGCTGATCGGGTGACGGGTCAAAGCAGGGTTGTATAGTGTTGGCTTGACCTGAGAACACCTTTTGACCCGTTAAAGATACAAAATATTCTCATCCATACGTAAATGGGCGAAACTCGCCACTTGGGCCCTTTCTAGTTGCAACACACTGATATTGGTTAATTTTATTTTTCGTGCTACAGTACCGCAAGTGCTGTGACAGTGAGGAGCACAATTCGTAGGCTGAGGGAGCAGACCGAGAGTTAATTGTGTCGTCAGTTTTTCTACGATCTAGAAGTGTTTAAAATGATGATCACATTTTCATGTCAAAGTTCCCAATTTACCTTTTACCTTGTTGGATCATGTCAGACTGTTCATTTTGTTGAACCATTCAAGAGTTATCAGAAAACCAGTGGCAATTTATTTGGTAATTTATGGCCTACTGCATAAATGCCTTTATCTGTATTCCTGTAGCCAGCAGGTAAGTGGTTGACCAGAATTCACCTGTTGTAATATAATAGTATGAACTCTAGTTTAGTGCCCAATTTTCATATGGGTTCATGTTGGAAATACGTACATCATTTAAAAGTTTATGCAACAATAACTTTACCGTACTATGTCATTTTAACTTGAAAAGCAACATGTTTGCCTAAAAAACGTCGAAATTACAAGGGCAAAAACGGCGTCTTTTAGTGTTTTAGAATCAACCCTTTTTAGCTCTTTGGCAGCTAGCCTGTAAGTTGTTCATGGCTCTTTTAACTCCTTACAAATTAGGTTGAATGAAACATAAAATCAACTCGGCCTTGATGAGCCGACTGGTTCATGTTAGTTTTTGAGATGATTTGAGTAAAACAAACGTGACTTAAGTATCTCTAATTCATTATTTTGTAAACTGTGAACTTGGGTTGTCGTACTTCCTTGGTTTCGCTCATGGCTTCTGCCGTCATCTCTCACCATTTGTTGCCAAGGGATCTTAAAAGTAATGGTACCGCTAGGTCGCAAACCCTTTGTTGACTGCATCCATTCATATCTTTATGGTTTAGTGTTTCCTCAAGTTAGAAGCTCTACAAAACTCCACAATTCTATATATTTGTGATTATTTGTTTACATTATTGGAACCACAGAAAGACAAGATATACACATTACTATATTAGATTCACAGAAACCAAAGAAAACACAACACTAACAACTATGCTCATATATATATTTTTTTTCAAGTAAAGACACAAACATGTACATTTTACATTGACCAACAGAGGCAAAGGACAAGAAAAAGGCCTCTCCCAATTCTCAGTGAAACTTGGTAGCTATCCTATGCAGCAGCAGCAGTATGATGCTGTAATTAGCCCCTTCCTCGAATATCCTTTCGATTTCATGTTACAAAGCAACAGGCACTTTAGTGCCCTTTGGAATCATAAACCTCATATACTAATTTTATAGCCAGAAGAAAGAGGGATACCATTTGCTCCTCAATCCGTATCATCATTATTCTAAGCTGATTGCGGTTACAGGTGACACGACACCTTCTTGCAGCACCAGCCATCAGTTACGATTTAAACGTTACTTGTCCCAAAAGAGGTTGAATAAACGCAAGAGAATCAGACAATTTCTAGTGGTAGATCATCGTTGTCACCATGATGCTGGATTCGGTTTTGGACCGCCTTAACAGCAGCCACTCTTGCTGCATTGGCTGCCCGGTTAGCTGCAGTCACAGCTCTGTTCACCCTCTCGTCCACATTTGCTACAGATACTGCTTTTTCAGCTATACGTCTTGCTTCCTGAAAAAGAAATACGCAATACTCTATCAAACGGCCTAATTTATGTACCTAGAAGTAGCAAGATAGACGTGGCAAACAACTGGTCAAAATGGGCTCGGGTCAAGAGGAGTGATTATTAGTAAATGTTAAGTCAGGTACTCAGGTCCACCCACAGTCCCACAGCCATTTATTTGTACATTCTCTATTCTTTTTTTAAATTAATGCAATAATATGATTACAAACGCGATATAAAACATTAAATGCATAGAAAATTTAATACGGTGACCATATTTACCTGGACTGCTTTAAGGACTTTGACATGAGAAACGGAAGAAGATGACCCAGAAAGCGACGAATCTCGAGAGGTTGAAACAGTGAGCACCCCGTTATCCCAATGACCCGATTGAGTCTCCCCGTTTCTGAAAGTATACATACCAAACCCTTGTCTTCTTCCTTCATGCCAAGCACCCTCATACCGATGCCCATTCGCAAAACGGTAAACACCAAAACCATGCATTTTGTCTGCAAAATACTCTCCAGCATACGTGTCCCCGTTTCTGCACCATCAAGTATCACATATGCTCAATGTTATCAAACATATCAACTACTTAAATGACATAAAAACCTAAAGCATAACTAATCAACCAAACATAGATTCTCACACAATCACTAAATCTTTAAAAATCAAAACTTTAAATACCTGAAATGATAGTGTCCAAGCCCATGTTTAATACCTCCTTTAAACTCTCCAACATACTTGCTACCATCTTCACACGTATGAACTCCGTACCCATGACACTGCCCCTTAAACCATTCTCCAGCATACATATCCCCTGTATAAAACTTATAAACACCATAACCATGCCTCAACCCTTGCCTATACTGCCCTCTATATCGGCTCCCTTTCGCCCACGTCTCAACGCCATAACCATCATACTTCTGATCAACCCAATCACCCTCATACCTCCCATTCATATTATAATAATACACCCCACTTCCAGAACACTTCCCTTTATAAAACTCCCCCTCATAAACATCCCCATTACTATACACCTTCACTAAAAACCCCGAATTCGCGCTGTCGTCAAATTTCGCCTTCGACCCAATTGACCAAACAACTAATGGATGTGTTTTCAAATCATTATCTGATTTATAAAGCTTCAAACTAGGAAACCTCCGGGCAACAAATAACCGAACCGAAGGCAGATTCGTGGCGGCATGAAAACTATTAACATTAAATAAAGAAACAAAAACACCACAGAAAACAATAACCACAAGTATGCAGAAACCAGATGATCTATAGCTTAACAAAAAGTAATAAACTGAAGGCAAAAACAGCAGAATCAAAACCCTTAAAACCCTGAAAGGAACTTTAACCCAAAACAGCTTAACATGAACAAACTTCAACAACTTTAAAGCAACTGCTTTGGTCGCTAAAAGGGCTTCTGAAGAAGAACAACAAGTTAAAGACTTTTGATGAGAATTTCTTCTAGGATGATGATGATGGTGATGATAATATGGTGAAATCTTGGATTGAGGACTCATAACAACAAATCTTTTTTGAGGGTTTGATGAGAAATTAAGTCTCTGTTCATAATATTTTGTTGTGGGTATATTAATTTCAAGATTTGGGCTTTCTTGGATTTCAAGATTTGGGTTTTCTCCGATCTGAGTGCTGTTTTTCTTCTGACGCATTGACTGGAAGAACACACACAATCTTGAAATCAAATGATTAGTGGATTAATCATATAAAGTTTGAAACTTTTTATAAAATCTTGGGTTTGTGGGTGAATTGGTGAGATAATTGAATGGATTTGGAGATGGGTTTGTGGATTCAAGGATCGTTATTATTGTTTGTCGTCTGGTTTTTTGGAAGAAGAAAGAGGGAAAAACATGAAAGGGTCAAGTGGAGAGGTTTGTAGGTGTATAAATATAGTAGGGGTGGTTTGGGCATTTGTGGAAAGTATAGGGGCTATGTTTGTAAATTGTTGGTTTGGGAGTTGGGACCACTAGTTGTTTTGCTTTAATAGTTACACTTAACACCCTTGTGGTTTGTGGTATTTGCTAATCTCACCGCCTTACTCAAAAAGTGTTTTTTGTTATACTTTACTTTTTAACTTTTATATATTTTCTTAAGGAGAAAGTAATAATTTAAGAGAAGAAATATGTAGCCATGTAATGTGTGATGTTTTACAATGGAATGTGTGTAGTCTTATCTAAATTGTTGAAATTGAATTGTTAGTGTAATATATAGTATTTAATATGAGATGAATAGTAGTTTAAATTTGTTATAATTATTAAAAACTTAAAACTAGGAAAACTATGGAAAGTATGGTATTGATTGAGTATTTGATTCTTAGTGTGATTTTAAAATAAGGTTTTGTGTGATAAGAATTTTAGAGGGTAATTTGTAATGATTGTACAACAAGACCCTATAACGTGTGTGGAAACATGCAAGCGTAATATGTAATGAGTAATCAGTAATCTGACGAGTATGTGATGGGATATGAAATTTGAGTTTATGATCTAGTAGTACTGAGAATAGCAAACCCCGAATCATCATTATCCGTTTGTTTTGTATAAGATGGTATTTTGTTCTCACATCATACTTGTAAAATGGATTATACAATACTTGATATCATTATGATGTGACATTACATGTCGGAAATGTATGTTCACGTATGCAATAACGATGAGCGTTGTTTGGCTGATTATGGTTTTATAACGAAGCTAAAATCCGTGTTTCGATTTTCACAATTTTCAGAAGTAGCGAGTTTTGTTTACAAATGTTTTGATTCCAATAGTTCTAAGTAAGCTCATTTCAATTAATGAATGCATTTGGGTTATTTTTTTATGACAACAAATTTTATTAATCCATCAAAACTAGCAAACACACCACAAAAACTCCGAAATGATATAATAACTCAATGAGCTAGGAGAAGTGCACTAGTTCTCCAGATTTGGTTAAATAAAAACCAACAAACTTGTTTATAACAATAAAAGAGATGGGTGAAAAAGCAATTTATATTGATAAAGAATTCTACCACAACTTTAAATATGTAGTTTATGAAACAAATAAAAAAAGTATACCGATGTGGCTTTTAAGTGTTTAATTTTTTTTTCAATTCATTTCATTCCATAAAAGCGAAACCTACATCAAAAGAGCATACGGACGGGTAACAAGTTGCGCCACCAACCCTTTTTGTATGGCGAAACCTATTCTACTGAAATTGATTATATTTTGATTATTTATACTCTGAATCGTCGATAATTTGTTAATTAGTTTGATTATTCATTTGTAATTTAATTACTCTTTTTTTTTTAGTTTAAAATAGATTCGAAAAGAAGATGCAACCGGGCCACCTCCATGTGCCTTCGCTTTCCCAAACCCTCACCCATGCGCCCATGCTTAAAACCACTTTCTAAGTTTACATTTACATTAATCAATAAAATTATAGCTTTTCCTAATGTTTCTCAATCCCTTCATAAATTATTTTGCTTTTGCAATATGATAAACGTATGTTTGGCATAAAAAGATGAAAAAAAATATATCTATGTATTTTAGAAGTTGGTGATGTTTATCAAGTTAGAATATCCTAAAAGAAACTTTTTAGCTTAGTATATACGACGATGAACCTAGACTAATTTAATTTAAGCAAATAATAAAAATATCATGATTAGAAAATGTGATTTATGTACGCAAAGTAAATATTGTTTTAAATGTGAGCATCTCCAATGCGGCATTGCATAATCTATAACGCTGCAGGGTATTGAATAGCGCCTCTTCCAACTCAGCAAAAATCTTACCAATACAACCCCCTTATTTCCTGAGTGTCATTAGAAGCGCGCCATTGAAAGCTTGTGAGCACAATAACCAGAGGTGAAGCTTTGTGCCCCACCCGGGCCCCACTGTTTTTTTTGCTCAGTATTTTATATTTACACATTTTCGTGCGAAAATTTTATACGCATTGAATCCGGCCTCCTCCTTTTTAAGGGTCCCGTGACTTTCGGCCCCCCACGAAAAATAATTCATGCTCTACCACTGACAATAACGATGGCCAACGACATGATTACATGGGCCCTCCTTGTCAAACCAGTCATTTTTTTTTTTGTTTTTTGTTTTTCTCTTTTTTCCTTTTATTAAAAATTAAAGGGCCGTTACCCCATTACAAGGTTGTTACTGAAATGAACCTCTAGATATTACCAATGCATCTATTATTTATTGTGACGTAGACGTTACACTGATATGATACAATAAAACTTTTAAAAACTCTGTTTCATACCATATAGCTAAGTGCATACGAATGTCTCTAAATATTAACATTGCATCTATCATTTAAAAACATCAATTTTCTCTCCTTTTTATTATCATTCACCAAAATCCTTTCATTTCCACATGATTACCACCATTGTATATTTTAAACCATTTTTTTATTGTATTAAACTATCAATACTTAACATCCTAATATATAAAAGGTCTCAATATTTTATATAACTAAAAGTTCATAAATTTTATAATAAACTATTTTTTTACAAGTTCTTTTAATTATTACAAAACTTTATAAAAATTTGCAATTTCTTTTGTTTTAAGTTTATAAACTCTTGTAATAAATACATAAGTTATTTAACAAATTAGCTTATAAAAAAAATATATATTTTTTTCATATGGAGTAATCAAACGAAAGAAAAGAAAAAAGAAAACTTTTCAAACAATATTTTCACCAAAGGATTGCAGCCTCACAGATGGCTACGCACGACATGTCCATGGCAAACGTCCATCTTGCTAGTCCTTGATCATGTTTATAGCACCCATGTTCCAAATGGTAAACACATTTATTTACGTAATTGAACAATCCATTTTTTTGTCATTATGTTCGTACAACAATAGCGTTTGGAGTTTAAAATTTAAATGTCAAGTCCAATTGATATATTGTGATTAAAGGATAATTCTGATTTGGAGGATTATCCCTAAAGTTTAATTAGGTTAGAGATAATTCAAGTGGATTAATTAGATATGTATATCTAGTTTGTTTTAATTAATTATTTAATTAATATTTGAGTTGGGTTAGGATTAGAATAGATTTAGTATAAATAGATGGTTGAATCTATTGTAATTGGTGTCCTCAATAATAAAAGTGTTCTTTGTGTTTCGTTTGGGGCCTGATTTTCCAACAATTGGTATCAGAGCTTGGCCGTTTTGAGAGTCGTTTTTTGAGAAGGGTGTTGCCCCTTACGGGGTTGCAACGGTGGGATGGTTGAAGACGAAGATAAAAAAAATAAGGGGCAACAATATCAGTCTCGTTCACAGTAGGAGGTGATTGATAGTTTAAAAGTTTTTCAAAAATGGGTTAAATCAGATATGGTCATTGGTTATGGCTTTGGCAAATTAAAGGTTAGAATAATATGCTAGTCACGTGCAAAACTTGTGTGCTCCAATTAAAATAAAGGAACGAAGATGGAATTTTTTTTAGATAAGTTAATGGGCAAAGACCTCGGCTGTGAGGTGTTGTACGGTGGCGTCCGAGATGTGGGTGTGTGTACGACAAGATCATCGGTCAGACAGCATGGTTCCGATAGTGTTCGGTAGCTGGATGACGGGGGTTCAATCGAGGTCGGGTTTGAAAGCTTTTTAGCCGTGAAAGAAAACAACGGGTGTTTTTCTCTAGCAGGTAACAAACCAACGTATTTGGGTGTAGCAGAAACGAGATCAGCAGGGGCTGAAGGGGGTTCGTTTAGCAACCAAAGAAGACAGGATAGCAATGGCTCGTCGTTTTGGGGGTCGATAGCAGCGGGTGCAGATCGATTAGGGAAGTATTTTTCGCATAAAAAATCCGACAGAAAGTTGTGTGTTTCACCAGAAGGAGAGGTTAACCATGTTGCGGGAAAAACGGGCAGAAGAAATCAAGCAGGTGGCTGTGATTTAGTTCATTTAGCGGGTGATAGAAAATGATAAACAGGTGGTTTTGTTTTCTTGATCGGTAGAAGAAGGCTCTCACGGAAGTGTTGTGCGCAAAACGGGTTCCGTGTGGTGAAAAACAACAGTCGGTAGTGGTGGCGTTATACGGCTTTGGACGGGGCCGAGGTGGAGTCCAGAATGTCCAGGATAAGTCGAGTTGAGGGAATACTTTGGACGTGGCCAAGGTAGAGGTCAGAGGTCTAGGAAAGGTCGAGATTATCCAGCAAGAACTTGGAGTAACGGTGCGGATGTGAAGCGAGTCCATATCAGAATTAAGGGGGTGAATAAAGGATAATTCTGATTTGGAGGATTATCCCTAAAGTTTAATTAGGTTAGAGATAATTCAAGTGGATTAATTAGATATGTATATCTAGTTTGTTTTAATTAATTATTTAATTAATATTTGAGTTGGGTTAGGATCAGAATAGATTTAGTATAAATAGATGGTTGAATCTATTGTAATTGGTGTCCTCAATAATAAAAGTGTTCTTTGTGTTTCGTTTGGGGCCTGATTTTCCAACAGTGATAACCGAAATGCATCATAGAAAATGTTTGATAATCATTAAGCAAAGGCATTTTTAATCAGCTATTTAATAATTCGTTGATTCCGTTTAGGATAATTTAAACTAATACAATTAATCATTTTTCTATTAAAAAGAGTTTTATAATACTCTGAATCAAATAGAAATAAACGACTTTTATTTAGTCTAAAACTTTACTATAATGCTATTTAATACCTAAATTTTAGATTTGCCATATAATTTCTGTAAGTCATGCGTCAGATTAAATATTAGATTTGAGAAATTGCTGATTTGAGAAGTGTAAAAAGTTTAGAGGATCTTATGAAAATATTTTGGACAGACTGGATTATTTCTTAAATATTTGTTATAAAAAAAATTAAATAAATTTAATATACAAGGCTCTGACTAAATCTCACACGAGAACCGAGGTTGAATGTTAAATATTCATCGTTAATTATAAGGCTTTATTCGAATCCGACAAAGAAAAACATTGTTTTTAATTAAAGAAAAATATTGTAATCATCAATTTACATATTCTCCGGTTATTAAATTAAAAATATATTAATCCTAATGTTTTAGTTTCTTGGCCGATACTCTTTGTCGTTCAATAGCAAATCAAATGAACATATCTACATCAAGCACCTTGCTTCACATTCATGAACTTTACATACCTAGAAAATAAAATAAAGAAAACACATTACGGATCTCATAAATAAATATAACGATTTAATTCTTTGAATTTTAAATCTTATATTTGAAAGTACCTCATAATGAAAATAGAACAAGCATAGCCATAGCGTATTCTAATAGATAAACTTTTTAGTATGCTCTCTGAACAACTTGGTGAAATGGATGAAAAACAAACCAACTTGCTATCATTATATGTACCCGTACGGAATAAGGACTTCTCAAAGTGGTGATAGTTTATTTCTATGATGTGATACACGTGCTATGTTTGCATTTGGGTAAATCAAATTTGAAAACAAATGAATTATACATTTATACCTCTACTCAAATTTTATAACGGATCAAAACATGTAACTCTTACAAACGTGATAACCTAAAACAAGTTCAAATGGCTTGACACCTTCTACGACTATTGCTTGTCTCCATCACCTACTCATTGTAGCAGACGCCGCCGCCATTGGGAACACCTTGTGCCCTCCACTAAAACCATACCCAGTGTTATTGTCGTCAACACCACTACCCCCCCCCCCCCCCAACAGCCCCAATACCCTGTTGTCGTTACCAACACCTTTTCGTCGTGGACACCGCAATCACCTATCACTACCTTCGCCCCACCACTTCCCCTCGTGGCAACATAACCCATTTTGACCTAAGTACCTAACCAAAAAAAAAAAAAAAATCATGAAACAAATCATTTTTACCCAAACTCGTTTTGACTTAACACTCAACCCCGCCGTTTTAAGAGACTTAGGGCATTGGAAGTCAACAATGTATTACACAATGAGAAAGTCATGCTTTGCGTAACTTCGGTCGAAAAAAATACCTAATCCCTTTAAATTATAATTAGTGTTACCTATAGCACAATGTATTTTGATTTGACACCTTTTATTTAGTGAAGCCATTTTGACTCTAACTAAGCCTTTGATGGAACCGATTTTATTTCATTAACTAAACAGGTTTGTTGCAAGCTAAATACATGAGAAAATCACAAGTTCACGTACCAACGTTCGTGTATCATTTAATATGTGATAACAGTAGTACAACAAGGGAATCTTACTCTTGTATCATTTAATTTAAAAAATGAGAAGTTATGAAAGTTTTTCCTAGAGAAGAGAATTAATACTAGTAGAAATATAAAACATGTTATACGTTTAGTCAGTGGCGAAGCTTGGTTTCGGAATCGGCGGGGGCCGAACTCAATTTTTTTCGATTGGTAATAGAAAATCGGCGGGGGCCGGACTCAATTTACCTATGAAAATCGCAAATTTCCACTACTGCGCCAAAAAACAGGGGGGCCAGTGCCACCCCTGGCCCCAACAATACTCCGCCCCTGCGTTTAGCTATGCGCGGAGAGGAGAACTAGGAGACAGTGGCGGATCTAGAGATTAATTTCAGTGGTAACGTTTTTCATTTTTTTTTCATTAGTAGTAACGTTTTCCAAATATCGTTGCGCGTGAAGCTGAGCAGCAACGGACGCGACACCTAGCTTCAAGCTAGGCCCGCCCCTGCTAGGAGAGTTAGTGGCGTATCCAGGAACAATTTCCAGGTGTTCCTTTTGTAGATTTTCACTACTTTTTCAAAATTTTCCACTAAATTTTTTACTTTTTTTTTTTTCTAAACCGGGGAAGTTTCTGAGAACCCGAAAACCCCCTAGATCCGCCCCTGAGGAGAGTGACGATTCATTATCAAGTCACAACACATATGCTAGCCGTTTTAAGACCAGACTCACCTATCAATAAATCCCCGAAGTTGCAAGTCCTTTATTTTTAAAGCGTTGCCTTGCTTTCAGGTGTTGTCACATATCACACTATATATGGGCTATGCCAATAAACATCGAGAGACTCTGGTGATTATTTTGATTATTGTAGTAAATTAAAGGACTTGTTAACAAAAAGCCGTCAAAAAGTTAACATACTATTTCCATATTAAAGTTTACTTGTAAGAAAACAAATGTTACACGTCTTGTAGTGTATGTGGAAAACTGATAATAGAGAGAAGGTGATGTTTAGGGTACACGACAACGGACAACATGTAAGCTAATAATGATGAGAATATGCAATTTGCAAACCAACTTTCGGCAGCTTTAATCTGATATGCATCTTTGATCTTTCAGCCAATAAAACATTGATTTATATGTTACTAGTGGCATGTCCGAGCGTTGCGACGAGAAATAACATTTATATCGGTTCGGTTAAGCCATAATCAATTAACGGAAATATTTGTCTTGGTGTGTAGCATAATCATTTGCGGAACTTGAACTGCTTTAACCACAATCAAAACATTTGAATCTTATGTGCAAGATGAAGTGCAAACACATGAATATACAAAGTAATAATTGTGAGATACGCTAAGCAAAAAATTTGGGTGATCATAAGTAAGTGAAAAGTTACATGTGCAAACACATGAAATATAAATAATAATAATAATAATTTGTGAGATACGATTAGAAAAAAATTAGGGTGATAGGAATTTACATCATTTTATTACTACACGGTGTAGTAATGGCCTTAAGGGAGCATGGAACAACATGTGGTATCAACCTCAGCGTTGGGGGCATGGAATAAGAACGGAAAAAATCAGCCGGTGGTGCTGGCGGCGTGGAGGGTAGGCTCGTGGTAGGGTAAAAATGATAAGTTTATATATATGGGTAATTTTTTTTTATTATTTTTTTGTTTTTTTAAAATGAGTCATTGTAAGGACCAACCGTCCTTTTTCATATCCAACAAGGAGATGCCACGTTATCGAGCTCAGTTGCTCCACGTCGGTGGATAATTCCATGGGGTTGCTGTAACACCCCAACCGATGGCGGAAACATCGGGGTGCCACGTATTGATGATTGTTCAGTAGCTCATGGAGTATAATAAGTTTCATTAATTGATTTAAATAAATTACATACAATTGTTTTACAAGAATTCGTACATCAATTTGAATAAACAATGCACATATCTTCAAGCAATTCTTCAAACAAGTAGAACCTGAAACATGTTAAGTTGAAAATATTTGGGTCAACAAAAGTTGGTGAGAATACATAGGTTTTTGGAAATAATTGATAACCATAGTTTGTACAACATTCAGAGTTGTATGATGATAGAGTATGATACCGACATGCAACAATGCGTCTTTGTACAACCAAACCTTGTGTCGACTGATGACTAACTCGCAAGTTAGTTAAATGTTATTACTGTTATCGATCATCCCTGAGTCTATGCGGGGGATGGGTTTGTCAGACCTATAGCGCTATAATCTAAACAGGCGGCTTGATCAATGTTAATAATTGTACTGTGTCTTTTTGTTACAGTCAAATGATAGAATGAGTAAATGATAGTGTATAAAATGTTTAAACATGTTTCACCCCAAAATGTAAAACAGAAAAAGGGGCTATGTAAACTCACCTTAGCAAATGTTATGCTTCTTGAAAAGATTGAATAATGGGGTTGCCCAAATAATGCCAAATATCACCCTATAATAATGTGATAAATAAGTCTATCTAGTCTTCAAATGTATAAATTTCTAGGACTTCGGATTGGGGATAAATGCTCGTTTGATTAATATTAAAATATTCGACAATTGAGAGAAATTTAGTAAATTTATGACTAAAAATATTTTTATGAAATCTAAATTTAGGATGGTCACAATAATGTGTTTAAAGTATAAAAATAATTTTTATAAAATTATTTTCTTTAAAATAGATTATTAAATCTATTTATTACAAATTGTCAAACTTTAACTTTAATATCTTAAAAATACTAAAATTAAAGAATTATCATTTTAAAAATTATATTTCTGTTCTAAATATTCAGAAATAATTTGTATAAAATTTTGGTGCAAAAATAATGAAAATTGAATTTATTATGATTTAATTATGATTAAAACTAACAAAAATTGATTAAAAATATAAAATAAATGATTTTTCAAAATTAAAAATCATTTCAGTAAAGTTTAACATTGCACAAACTTAGGATAATTTTTGTAGAAATTTATAAAATTGTTTTGATATTTTAATGGATTTTTGTAAATATAATAGCATAAAATTGATTTAATTATTAAATATATTAAATAAATGAATTTTTGAAAACTAAAAATTGGGTGTTAAACTTTTTCATCAGATTAATATAAGATAATTTTTTTAGAATTTACAAAAGAGTTTTAATGTTTTAAAACGAATTTATAAAATTATATGTAATATATATTTAATCCTGATAAAAAAAAACAAAACAAAAATAAAGGTTTTGCTCTAGATGGGACTCGAACCCGCGTGGACCATAGAGTGTGCACCAGACACAACCACTTGGTCTAGACCAGTGGTTGTGTTTGGTTCCTGTATGAATAAAATAAATATAATCAGAGTTTTGTGTTCTTCCCCAAAATATAAACCCTAGAATTGCAATCTGATTATGAACATTTTTAGCGACTAATTAAACATGGGGTTAAGGATTGTATAAGGCCGATTAATACACGGAAACAAAGTATTATAACATACCTCTACGAATTGTTTCCACAACGAGGGTCAACCGGAAAGTCAAATAGCGAACAATTCCAACTCGTAGATGGGAATTAAACAGAAATTGAGAGTGGGGGTAATGTTTTCGGCGAGTTGTGAGTGTTTTGGGATGCCCAATTTATAGGATTAAGCACTGATTTGATGAAATGGTAAGGATTGACCACCATTGAATGTTAAAACGCGTAATAGGTCAATTGGTTATCAATCAATCGTAATTACACACGCATAATAGTCCACGAAAGCCGGTAATCATGTAATCTTACCATAATTGTGTGATTTATTTGCTAAATTAAAGGTTTTGGGCTGCTGTCTCTCGCAGCAGCGAGTAAGGAAAGGAACAGACAGCAGATCTAATTGGTATAAATGATTATTTGGTTGGATTTCAAACAAGGAACCAATGTGGTTCAGGTGGTAAGGGACGCGTGTTTGTGGGAAGAAGGTCCCCGGTTCGAACCTCGGATGGAGCAGTCTTTTTTTTTTTATTAATAAGGAAGGAGGGGAGGAGGGGTTTGGGCTGGGTATTTGTTGGGCTGGGTGGGCCGCAGATGGGCTGGGTAAGTTAGTTAGTTTGTTTAATATTATTGTTATTACATGTTGTTGTTATTATTATTATTATTATTATTATTATTATTATTATTATTATTATTAATATATATATATATATTTAAAATGCTACAAAATAATTAAATGTAAATTATAATAATAGAACTTGTCGTTTTAATCCAAATCATACGTTAACGTATAATTATTTAACATGAAATGTTACAGTCTCCCCTACTTTTAGGAACTTCGTCCCGAAGTTAAGAGAAACACTAGGCTTACAATTGGCCAACTACTGAAAACCTTGATAAAATTTCACACTACCTTAATGTACCTGTAAATTCATGATTACGTTCCGGACCGTAATTACCAATTTACCTTACATTAGGGTTTTGCGTCCTTTTATGACTTTACCGATTGTTAAGCAGGTCTGATAGTCTCCGCCAGTCGTTGAGCAGGTGGTAGGGCCTCTCCCGACTGTTGGAAAGACATGATGACCTCTACCAATCGTTAAGCTGGTTGTTTGGTAGTTAACTAATTGTTGTACAAATAAGCAAGTATGATTATAGATATAGCAATTAGTTCACATTCAGACAAACATGCACATAGATGTTATGATAATACTTGAATTTTATTACGTGAATCAAATAGCGTCAATACATAGAATAAAAGCAACCAATAGTCAAATGGTGAGACTTGCGGTTAGGTAGCTGGAGGGTCTTGATCTCTGTTTAGTTTAGGGCATCGGTTACGGAAGTGATTTGGGTCTCCACATTCATAGCATTGACCATAGTTGTATTGATTAAGGTTAGCAACTTGAGCAGGGTTGGTGGGTTGGTTGGCATTTGGATTTGGGGTCTCACGACATGTGTTGACCAGGTGGCCATACCTTCCACAATTGGTGCACAAGCGACACGCTGAAGCAGTGGGATGATGTCGGTTGCAGGTATTACATAATGGGTGGTTTCCTGTATAAGGTTTCTTCTTAGAAGCTTGTGGAGTGGGGCTTGCATCAGGATCTCTGGTCTTACGTTTCTGGTTCTCAGTGGTTACCGCGGCTACAATACTTGTTTTATTGCCTTTCCGAACTAAAGTCCCGTTCTTTACGTGATTATCAGTTAGGGTAGCTGCTAAACGTTTGGCTTCCTCCAAGGTGGCAGGATTCCTTCCCCACACCGTATCCTGGATTTGCATGGGCAGACCACCGATGTACTTCTCGATGGCTACCGGCAGGGGAGTGACTTTGTGGGGTAACAATAAGCTAAGCTCGTGAAAGCGGGTATTGTAGGCAAGGTTTTCCCCACTATCTTGAGCTAAGGTGTGGAACTCATCCTCAAGCTTCTTAATTTCATTGCGAGGACAAAACTCTTCCTTCATGACCTCTTTGACTTGGTCCCATGTCATAGCAAGAGCAACTTCGGCCCCACGAGTACGCTTTTCTTCATTCCACCAAGTGAGTGCTCGTTTATGGAGAACACTCATGGCGTAACGAACCTTGAAGTTGTCGGGGCACTCACTGTTGATGAAGGTATTCTCAATACCCTCAAACCATTGGAGGAGTCCTGTAGCTCCTTCTTCACCACTAAACTTTGGAGGGTTACAAGAGTTGAAATGCTTAAGGGTGCAGGCTGGGGGTCCATTTCCATTGCCATTGCCGTGTCCGTTCCCGTTGTTGTGACCATTCCCATTGCCATTCAATTGGATGACCTGAGCGAGTAAGTTGGGAACCAGAGTTGCGATTTGCTGCGCCATTTGTTGAGAAATGATTGCAGCCAATTGGGCATCAACACCATTGTTGTTGTGGTTAGGAACTTGGTCATGGTTATGGTTATCACCACCTTCTTCGTGGTTCTCACCATTGCTGTTGCGAGTGCTGCGACGTGGAGGCATGATCTGTAAGAGACACAGTGAAATGGGTGAGATTATATAAGGAATGTAATCATTTATTCATTAATTAAAACGAATAAACGAAAACGTTGACTTATCAAAGATTCTAAATTCTAATAACATATGAAGACATGCTTTAGCCTATAAGTGAACACTCATCCCGAGAATTCCCAGGTAGGCATCCGGGTCCCTCGTCTGATTGGGATATTTGCGCAATGCCAGCCTAGACAGAAGACTCAGAATACAGGCGTTCACCCTTCCAGATTGCACGTGTTCGTTATTAAAATCTAGAACTTTGACGAGATTTCAAGGTGGTTCAGGTTAAACCTGAGGATTTTGCCTTATTAGTCTAAGAGTAGATCCAGTGACGAAGAGTAATCTTCTTGTAAGGATGAAAGTAGGGATATGAAGTAGGAGGGAGGTAGAGTATAGCAAGTAAAGAAGCAAGTACTGGTTAAATCCTATGGTTATAGACTAGATTATTTTTCTAATAACCTAATTCCCTATAACCATGGCTCTGATACCAATCTGTAACACCCCAACCGATGGCGGAAACATCGGGGTGCCACGTATTGATGATTGTTCAGTAGCTCATGGAGTATAATAAGTTTCATTAATTGATTTAAATAAATTACATACAATTGTTCTACAAGAATTCGTACATCAATTTGAATAAACAATGCACATATCTTCAAGCAATTCTTCAAACAAGTAGAACCTGAAACATGTTAAGTTGAAAATATTTGGGTCAACAAAAGTTGGTGAGAATACATAGGTTTTTGGAAATAATTGATAACCATAGTTTGTACAACATTCAGAGTTGTATGATGATAGAGTATGATACCGACATGCAACAATGCGTCTTTGTACAACCAAACCTTGTGTCGACTGATGACTAACTCGCAAGTTAGTTAAATGTTATTACTGTTATCGATCATCCCTGAGTCTATGCGGGGGATGGGTTTGTCAGACCTATAGCGCTATAATCTAAACAGGCGGCTTGATCAATGTTAATAATTGTACTGTGTCTTTTTGTTACAGTCAAATGATAGAATGAGTAAATGATAGTGTATAAAATGTTTAAACATGTTTCACCCCAAAATGTAAAACAGAAAAAGGGGCTATGTAAACTCACCTTAGCAAATGTTATGCTTCTTGAAAAGATTGAATAATGGGGTTGCCCAAATAATGCCAAATATCACCCTATAATAATGTGATAAATAAGTCTATCTAGTCTTCAAATGTATAAATTTCTAGGACTTCGGATTGGGGATAAATGCTCGTTTGATTAATATTAAAATATTCGACAATTGAGAGAAATTTAGTAAATTTATGACTAAAAATATTTTTATGAAATCTAAATTTAGGATGGTCACAATAATGTGTTTAAAGTATAAAAATAATTTTTATAAAATTATTTTCTTTAAAATAGATTATTAAATCTATTTATTACAAATTGTCAAACTTTAACTTTAATATCTTAAAAATACTAAAATTAAAGAATTATCATTTTAAAAATTATATTTCTGTTCTAAATATTCAGAAATAATTTGTATAAAATTTTGGTGCAAAAATAATGAAAATTGAATTTATTATGATTTAATTATGATTAAAACTAACAAAAATTGATTAAAAATATAAAATAAATGATTTTTCAAAATTAAAAATCATTTCAGTAAAGTTTAACATTGCACAAACTTAGGATAATTTTTGTAGAAATTTATAAAATTGTTTTGATATTTTAATGGATTTTTGTAAATATAATAGCATAAAATTGATTTAATTATTAAATATATTAAATAAATGAATTTTTGAAAACTAAAAATTGGGTGTTAAACTTTTTCATCAGATTAATATAAGATAATTTTTTTAGAATTTACAAAAGAGTTTTAATGTTTTAAAACGAATTTATAAAATTATATGTAATATATATTTAATCCTGATAAAAAAAAAACAAAACAAAAATAAAGGTTTTGCTCTAGATGGGACTCGAACCCGCGTGGACCATAGAGTGTGCACCAGACACAACCATTTGGTCTAGACCAGTGGTTGTGTTTGGTTCCTGTATGAATAAAATAAATATAATCAGAGTTTTGTGTTCTTCCCCAAAATATAAACCCTAGAATTGCAATCTGATTATGAACATTTTTAGCGACTAATTAAACATGGGGTTAAGGATTGTATAAGGCCGATTAATACACGGAAACAAAGTATTATAACATACCTCTACGAATTGTTTCCACAACGAGGGTCAACCGGAAAGTCAAATAGCGAACAATTCCAACTCGTAGATGGGAATTAAACAGAAATTGAGAGTGGGGGTAATGTTTTCGGCGAGTTGTGAGTGTTTTGGGATGCCCAATTTATAGGATTAAGCACTGATTTGATGAAATGGTAAGGATTGACCACCATTGAATGTTAAAACGCGTAATAGGTCAATTGGTTATCAATCAATCGTAATTACACACGCATAATAGTCCACGAAAGCCGGTAATCATGTAATCTTACCATAATTGTGTGATTTATTTGCTAAATTAAAGGTTTTGGGCTGCTGTCTCTCGCAGCAGCGAGTAAGGAAAGGAACAGACAGCAGATCTAATTGGTATAAATGATTATTTGGTTGGATTTCAAACAAGGAACCAATGTGGTTCAGGTGGTAAGGGACGCGTGTTTGTGAGAAGAAGGTCCCCGGTTCGAACCTCGGATGGAGCAGTCTTTTTTTTTGATTAATAAGGAAGGAGGGGAGGAGGGGTTTGGGCTGGGTATTTGTTGGGCTGGGTGGGCCGCAGATGGGCTGGGTAAGTTAGTTAGTTTGTTTAATATTATTGTTATTACATGTTGTTGTTATTATTATTATTATTATTATTATTATTATTAATATATATATATATATATTTAAAATGCTACAAAATAATTAAATGTAAATTATAATAATAGAACTTGTCGTTTTAATCCAAATCATACGTTAACGTATAATTATTTAACATGAAATGTTACAGTTGCCCCACGCTGGTCTCCACGCTAGACCTGGGGTGGTGTAACTGTCGTGGAGGGGCTTCACGCCCCCTTCCACGCCCCTACACTGTGCAGTCTAAGAATTTTAAAACTCCCTCATAAACTGTTAATCATGTTATATACATGTTTTCAAGCGTTTTAAGCAAAAAAATATTGAGCTTTTTTTTTAATCCATGCGGCGGGCAACATGAACACTGCCAGGGGTGTGTGTAACACCCCGCCTCTAATATCATCCAATATTGTTCGCTTTGCCCACTAGAAGCTCACGGATTTGTTTTTTGTTACCTGGGGGAAGACTTCCCAGGAGGTCACCCATCCTAGTACTACTCCCACCTAAGCACGCTTAACTGTGGAGTTTTCATGTGCTCCACAACCAACTAAGCCCAAAACGCATTGGTGATTTATGAGGCAGGACATTACTTATGAACCAAGATCTCTTCTGTCCACGGGAGATGTGGGATATGCCTAGGGTGTTACAATCACCCCCCCCTCAGGGACTCATCGTCCTCGATGAGGTTTGCCCCACCATCCCGGATGGCACAGGAGTGGCTCTGATACCATTCTGTAACACCCCGCCTCTAATATCATCCAATATTGTCCTCTTTGCCCACTAGAAGCTCACGGATTTGTTTTTGGTTACCTAGGGGAAGACTTCCCAGGAGGTCACCCATCCTAGTACTACTCCCACCTAAGCACGCTTAACTGTGGAGTTTTCATGTGCTTCACAGCCAACTAAGCCAAAAACGCGTTGGTGATTTATGAGACAGGACATTACTTATGAACCAAGATCTCTTCTGTCCACGGGAGATGTGGGATATGCCTAGGGTGTTACATTGTGGTTGAGATCAATGATCAATCATATACAAGAAGCATGTGGATTAGAACAAATCAAGAAGGACCCAACGATTATTTATGAAGACAATGCTGCTTGCGTATCACAAATCAAGGAAGGCTACATCAAAGGTGACAGAACAAAGCATATCTCACCAAAGTTCTTCTCAACGTATGACCTGCAAAAAGAAGGGGAAATTGATGTTCATCAAATCAAATCAAGTGAAAATCTAGCTTATTTGTTCACAAAATCTTTACCTAGAAGCAGTTTCGAGCAATTATCACAAAAGATCGGGCTCCGAAGATTGAAAGACATTAGTTAAATTGAGGGGGAACATTATACACGATGTACTCTTTTACTTGACTAAGTTTTATCCTATTGGATTTTCTTAGTAAGGTTTTTAACGAGGCAGCATGACTGATCCAGTAGTATCAGTTTATATCTTAGGTCTCGAAATACAAATTTAATATCATCCTGAAGTATGTTATTGATAGTGTATAACGAATAATGATGTATATCTGAGGAGGAGTATTATACAATCTGATATACCCCCTACAACCACTTTGCAGTTATTTAGATACACATATATATACTCTTGTATTGTATACAAACTCATTGTTCTTCTAAGAAAAATATACAAACTTCTTCTTCTTCTTCTTCCAAGAAATCTATACAATTCTTATCAAGTCGCATATTATTGAGGTGGACGGCAATATGATAATCCAGAAACGTGAACTAAATATTTCATCGGAATGAAGTGGTTAAACAAGTTGTATAAAACTAAATATCGTATAAAGCAGACAACATTCTAAATTGTTTAATTAGAAAGTTATATTATAGTTTAAACAATACTATATATATATATAGGGTTGAGTTATTTTACAAAGGCTACAAAAAATGAGAAGGGTGAGAAGGATACAAAAAACACAATAGATCATGGAATATGACACAATGAGCCACAAAATATAACACAGTACCAAAAAATATAACACAATACTGAAGAAAAAAGGCACAATGAATTGAAAAAATGACACAATGATAAAAATAAGAAAAAGACACAATGGTACATAAAAGATACAATGATATAGTGCATATTCTAAAAACTACAAGCTAAAACCCCAAAAAAACGAAGACCTAAAAACTAACGTCGTAGGGTTTGATAAGACGATTCCAATGCCGCTTGAATGAATTCAATCGGAGTCCGTTTGATACCCTTCCTACGACTTTCTATTTTTCTTTTACTGTGTATTTGATCCTAACCCTATATATATATATATATATATATATATATATATATATATAGGGGAGGATAAATTGAAAACCCACTTGAGTTAAAGAAACTTTTAAAACTCAATTTTAGCCATAGATCTTGATAATCAATGGCTTAGATTAGATGCAACTCTATTGAAATTAACAACAATATTTTTTATTGATGGAAGGACAAAAAAGGGCAATTATGTCACTAACACTTTTTTCCCTGACAACTTTTTTATTTTCTAAATCCCATCATTCTTTCTCTCTCATAAATGTACTTTTATCTCTCTCTTACAAAATATTTAATTTTTTAATTGCTCCAACCACAAGTTGTTTGTGACAAACTTATAAGTATTTTTATAACTGTTGTTACTGTATTACATCTTATACTTTATTATGTTACGACTATTGATGTTGTGTTACAACTTGTACTTATAGTATGTTACAACTTTTGTTATCGTGTTACAACGTATTCTTTCGATGACAGATTTATGTAACATGAGTTGGATTAAAAAATATATATAAAAAAACACAATAACAATTTGTTAATGGTTAAAATATACATTTGTGACAAAGAATAAAAAAAATAATAGCATCTCCCAACTTTTGTTGGTATGTTACAACTTATACTTTTAGGATGTTACACTTTTAATACAGTGTTATAGCTTACACTTCTAATATGTTACAACTTTGAATACATGTTACAACTTATACTTCGCGTTGTGTTGTATAAAAATGTTTCAAAAAATGTTACTGAATACATAACCGGAAACATCTTTAATAAAAAAACGTGATAAATAAAATAAGTTACATTGTAACAAGACATGTTAAATACAAAAAACCACTTAATTACAAACACACATTATTCCTTGTAACAAAGCCAACTCACATAATTATCAACAAACACGAATATACAAAACCATGGATCTAATGATCTTCAATTTGATGACAATCCACAGCCTTGAATCCTCTACCTCCACACGAATTTGCTCTCCTAAACACACCCACATCATAAATTTATGAAACTTGCAAAATATATATATTAAAAAAAAACAAATAAAAAAGAGCCTAAAACAAACGTTAATATAACAACAAGATTTGCTAAGAAAAAACCCATATGAAATCTATGCCAAGAAAAATCCTTATGAAAATCTTTAAACCCAAAAATAAAGTTACTAAAAATTGAAAATGAGAACACAGATCCATAACTTAAAAGATTGTGAAAAGAAAAGAACAATATTTTTTTATGAATTATGAGTTGGGAAATAAGAACCTTGTTTATTTTCCTAGTGTTTTCACCAAAATTAAATGTTTATTGTTAAGTATGACAAGAACATGAAAAAACAAGAGAAACTTACAGATCTAGAAGTACAGTTTAACTGCCAAAACGGATCTGTGTTACAGATCCGACCTCCACAAAACAGGTTATAGATCCGTAGGCATTGAATCTGTGTTACAGACCCGACCACCTTCACGCTGAAAACATAAACGTTAACTTACATAGGGACCGCCAGAGAATCTTGCCACTATGTTTTTCAATCTTCATCACCACCATAATTTCCCTCTTTCCGGTAACTCTTGACCATCGGAGTTGTGGTGACGATGTTAGCGGAGTTACAGATCTGACGGTTTTGAAGTCACCATCGACCGGGTATAGTCACCACACGCGTCCCCTTAAGCATGGCCGCCGTAGAACCACATACATGGCCTGAACTCACCGTCACCGACTTAAGCATGGCCGCCGTTGAACCAGATACATAACTATGGAAGATTAGCAGAAAAGTGATAAATATGGATTTGAAGAGAGAGGTTTTTGATTTTTTTTAAAGAAAGAAAATCTAATATATATATATATATAATCCATGAAGATGGTTTACCTTATTCGATGAACACACTCATTGCCACACATCCCAGATCTATACTTAGGGGGATTTGGTTGTTTAAAAATGAGAGAGAGAGAAAGAGAGAAAAGAGGGGAACATAAAGGTGTCAGGTCTCTGCAACATAATAATTTCATGAAATGAGTTACCAGAACTACCCTTTGATCAAAAAGAAAAATAGTAGACGTGGAACATTGTTGGCCAAACATTGGGTTTCTATAGTTTTTTCAACTCACAAGGGTTTTCAGATTATAATTTCCCTATATATATATATATATATATATATATATATATATATTTGCCCTCCATTGTTAATTGTATGTTTTTTTGAGTCCTTCATTATATATATATATATATATATATATATATATATATATATATATATATATATTGCCCTCCATTGTTAATTGTATGTTTTTTTTGAGTCCTTCATTTCTATTTAATTTTTTTTTATTAAAAACCTTAACAGATTATAAGAGAATGACTAGGAAACAGGCAATAAGTTAAGCCGCAACCCCATGTGGTAATAATTTATAATATATAAAGTCCGAATAGGAAAATTATGATGAACCCATCTAAGCCATTTTACCCCGATTTACTTAGCTTAGCCCAATGGTTATTATCAACTTCATACCATTATAAATAAAAAACAAAAAATAAAAAATGAACTTTTGAAGATAATTGTTTGAAAAACATAAGATGAGTCTTAAACCAAGTAGGCATGAAAAAGACCACATCATATCATTTGGTCTAATCCATCTAAACATGGCCTACATGAGGCTTGCATTTCAAGTATACACGACACAATAAAATGGACCAGATTCACGTGTTCAATCATTTTTATAAATTCTTTATCAATCGGTTGATTTTGATATTCGATATTATTATATAAATCTTTTTAAATGTAAGGTGCATTTAGTTCACAAAATATTTTTAAACGAATTAGGATAAAATTTAATAAAAATTTTGTATTGTGTTTGGTTTATAAACAGGGCCGGCCTTGAAAATTCAGGTGCCCGGACCGAGCCACGAAATATGTGTCCCTTAGTCTTAAGTCTTTTAAGCAATTTTTCATAACTGAAGCGGACGTTGAACCGGTGTCCTTACCGGTTCCCTAGTCGGACCGGTTGAACCAGATATAGAACTGAAAGTGTCGTAATAATTATTAAAGTTAATATGTTTGGCTAATTAGCTCATAAAAAATTCCTTAATAATTTGAAGGGTCATTATTTTATGTCTAAACTTCAAAAGTTTTTTAATAAAATGAATTTGAGCTACACAATTATTGTACCACAATACAAATCTCAAGTAACACACTTTAGCTTTTTTTTTTTTTTTTTTAATTTTGTCGTATCCTTCCAATATAGTTTATCATGTATGACTCATCGTCTTCCTTATCTACTCTTCACCTTCTTGCGTGTATAACCAAATGTTCAAAATGAGATCTTTTTTTTTTTTTGGTCAAAAACAGAAAGAAAATACTTGCAAAAAGAAAACACTCGTCGCCGCTTAAAATGCCCCTTTAGAAATTGAGCCCGAGCCGGGGTCCTCCCCACACCCCCTTGGGCGGGCCTTGTTTATAAATTTGTGAACGAAATTAAAATGTAAAAAAATTTTAAAGATAAAAGGGCCCTTCGCTTTTACCTGTATCTTCTTGACTTCTTATGTATAATCAAAACCGCTCCCCTTGCAAAGGCTTTAATGCCGTCGTAGATTATACTCTCAGTGTAACCTGACTATGGTCTTAATCTTCAAATCAAGTCTTGAAAAGTTTTTACATTAAAATAGTAGGTGCTTGAACATTCATAAAGATACATATGAATGTGTTATGATTTGAAATTATTATAGTTCTAGTGCTACAATCAGGGGTGGAGCCACCTTATAGGGGTTGAGAACTTACACTTATGAATGTGTTATGATTTGAAATTATTATAGTTTAAAAAATTCTGGATCCGTCACTGGCTACAGTAGTTTCAAAAATGGATTGAGAACTTTTCATGGTGTCCAACATTTGTAGCCTAGTTGGTTGAGGGCCTAAAGTTTCCTATGGGAGGCTTGGGTTCAATTCCCATTAGCTACATTTGGAGGACATTGGTGGAGGGGAAATGAGGGATGACCCAGCCATTGGCTTGGGTTCGAGTCCTGATCCCGACCGGTTTTACCAATTATTTCACTGTCGTGCCTTCAGGCGGGTGAGTGGTCGGGTTTTCCCGGGAATTGGTGGCAATTGGTGGTCCGGGTACTCTCAAGTACCTGATTCGCCAAAAGGGTGCCCGAGAATGCTCGGAAATTGATTCGTTGGTCGTTTAAAAAAAAAAAAAGAACTTTTCATGGTTAAGTCAACGTAGAATGTCATATTGTGGGAAAGAGAGAATAAAGTGCTCTATAACCACACACATAATTGCAGACAAACAAAAGAAAGTTGTTAATTTTGCAATAGTACCTTTATTGTATAAAAAAGAACATGTTACTTTAGAACACTTTCTTATGAACAAATTTCCTCTTATATCTTCCCTGATGAAAGTTTTGATAGAAAATGAGCCAGATTTTAGTTGGTCTATTTACAAAAACTTGCAATAGGTGTCTTCGGCTACAAAAAATTATGCTTTATGTATATAACCGCCAATGATGCCATGGCAACATGGTTGAGGTGGGAGGGTTTAACACCATAAGTGGGTTCCTGTCCGGGTGAGGTCAAGGGTTCGACTCCCACTGAAGCATGTTGGGTTGGTGAAGTCCTTGGTTTATTAGGCTTTAGGGTTGACATTAGAAGACATGGGCCAGGCCCGGTTTAGTTTTCTTGGTCCCTAAGTTGTTTAACCTAATTGTTCTCTATATATACCCTAGTCATGTATTGTAATCTTGTGTGCCTTGAGCTTAATGAAATACCTTAGTTGCAGCCCGTGGACGTAGGTCCCCCATTGGGACCAAACCACGTAAAATTCTTGTGTCGTGCTTATTATTTTCTGTTCATCGCGTGATAATCATGTGTGCCGTTTGTGTGTTTGATTCCGCTGCGCCGATTGATACCTAACAAGTGGTATCAGAGCTTTGGCTCGTCAACACACTGAGATTTGCACGAACGATTGCGAAACGAGGTGACAAAGGTAAGTGCCAATTATTTTAATCCTTGAGCCGCATGTTTAGTTTGTTGAATTCGATTGGAGCCACTGATTAAGTTTATTCAGTTGTTGGTCGAATTTGGGTTGCGGGCTAAGTAGGATTTGTTTTTTTTAGAGTTCGTGTTTTGACGTTTATCAACCGTAATTATTATTATTTTTTAGACCGTGTTTTGTGAATTCAGCATTTGGGTGTTTTGGTTTGTCTACAAAAGTTGTTGTATGAGCAAAGTGGTTTGATTGACAGTGTTCAGTAGAACAGTCGTCAAGTTCGGGCTCGTGCCATTGCTGTGTTTGTTCACTGTTTCCGATTTGTTCTCGTTTGTTATTGTTATAACTGAGACGAGATGGTAGTAATCGGAATGTTAGACGGTTTTGGGTTTCGGTTGGTTGGTTTGTCAAGAGAACTTGGATGAGGTACTTTCGATGGGTAAACCTAGAGAAAATGGAACTAGCTGGTTTGGAATACTCTGGGTTTAAGGTATTCCTGCTCGGGCGTGCTGGTGACAACATAAGTGAAAAAAAAAAAGTTAGTATCAAGTCATGTGAACTATTGCTAGCTAGTTGGATGATCTTTCGGTTAGGGTTTGCGTTAACTGGTCGTGTGTACGGTCATAGAACCCTTGGTACCGCTTGCTTTCCATGAAAGCTCGACTGCTGTTATAACCATTTGCCTGTTAGCAATTGTGATGTTAATTCTTGTTCAGTGGTGATCAGTGGTTTGACATTTGAGGGGATCTTTGTACTGGTACTGGCTGAAGGTTTTCGCTGGGGAAGTACGAGTGGAGGTTCGACTCATGAGTGTCGGTTTGGCATGGGTTGGGATAACAGGGACAGTGGGAGCTGGGCGTAGTTGACTTGTTGGGGCTACATGGAGGTGTGGACATTTTATTAGAGTCGATGTCATAGATAGAAAATTCTACTTCTGAGAATGTGTCTGGGTTTGATACATTGGGACTCAGTGGAAGGTAGTGAGACTCTTGGGTTCGAGATTCTATTTGGCTTCATTTCTTGTTACCTACTTCAATGAAGCATTAGTAAATCTATTGTTGAAGACTTTTGAATTGTGCAGATTGTTGCGCAACCGGAAGAAGAGAACCAACTTCCGTGTAGTAAAGTCTTGGCTCGCTGATTCGAGAGTTAAACGAGTCTAGTTTACAGCAAAGGACTCTAAGACTTCAGGTAATCCGGTTGAGCGTATTCGGAGGTCTGAGCATGGATGGGATTTTTGTAACAGTGGGAGCACATGGGGTGTTCTAACACAGTTTGTAAATCGACGTTAAGTTTGGAAGACCAAGGATCCGAATGAAATCTCTCCTGGCAGGTTGCTGTTAGTGGAGAGTGTTCTTTCCGCTGGAGTCTATGGAGCCGGTGATTTGAGTAAGTAGGGGCCGGTTGAGATTGAGGATGTGTCCATGGCTGGTTTTGCCATGACTGGGTCTTTGATGACCATATTGGAGTTGTTGGGAGCTTCAATGGGCCTTTCAGGTTACTGATGAGAAGGGCCGCTGCAGCTAGGTGGATACATGGACAGGTTTGGAGTTTGGTTTGTTCTTTGGGAGCTAGACCTGGAAGACTTCTGTTCCTGTGTGTTTAGAGATTACTGAGTACTAGATGATTGAGTTGTTGTTTACTTGTTGGCAGGCTGGAGCTCCTCGCAAGGCCTTCGAGTGGGAGATTGTTGGGTTGGTAAAGTCCTTGGTTTATTAGGCTTTAGGGTTGAAATTAGAAGACATGGGCCAGGCCCGGTTTAGTTTTCTTGGTCCCTAAGTTGTTTAACCTAATTGTTCTCTATATATACCCTAGTCATGTATTGTAATCTTGTGTGCCTTGAGCTTAATGAAATAACCTAGTTGCAGCCCGTGGACGTAGGTCCCCCACTGGGACCGAACCACGTAAAATTCTTGTGTCGTGTTTATTATTTTCTGTTCATCGCGTGATAATCATGTGTGCCGTTTGTGTGTTTGATTCTACTGCGCCGACTGATACCTAACAAAGCAGGCCCGGTTAAGACAATGCATGAGGTGGGAAGTCACGGGTGTAGCTACTTATGTAACATTTCGCATTTAATTTTGTGTACGTCGGTTATTAATAAAACGTCAATTTTTATCATTTTCGTACCCTTTAAAAAATGTTTCGTAACACTTTTGGACCCCTAGTACTATACTATAAGCATATATTATTTAAATATTAGTGAAATAATTGTATAAAAAATAATGCCTGGGCCGGGATTCGAACCCATGCCCTAGGCCGGGTCACTCATGGACACACACCACCAAACCAACCGGGCTACACCACATAATTGGTTATTCTTCAACGCGTTTTATTTATATAATGTACTTAGAATCTTAACAGTTGACTTGGAAAGTCAACTGTGAAGACAATTATCCATAATTAGCTTATCTAAACGCGTTTTAATCCCTGATATGGTAAGATTGGTGATTGATATGAATGGTTCGCGTCTGATACACGCTTAAATCACCATCAATTCATTCCAAATCAGTCCCAATCACGCGTCAAAGCTTTAAAACAAGTCAACATTACCATTTCGAACAACCGAGCACTTCCATATAAATTGAGGCCTTCACTACAACCTACACTCGCCGGAAACTCTCTCCTTACCCTCAATTTCCTCTGAAAAACTCGTTTTGATCATCAATTGTTCGCAAGTTTGACTTTCTGTTTGACCACTCTTAATCGCGTGAAACGTTTTGTAAGTTTTAATGTTTTTGCATAGTTTTGTTCATCGGCCCCCTAACAACAATAACCCTATGTTTAATCGGGTTATTGTTCGTTAAATTTGTTGAATGAAAAACCTAGGGCTCGACTTTGTTAAATTTGGGGATAATACATCTGCAGACCTCTGTATATAATTATTTCTGAACCAAAATCATCACCAACTAATCAACAGATCAGTTGGTGTGGCCCCTTTTGTCTAGAACACGAACCGGCCTTAAGGCCAAGGTTCGAGTCCCGCTGTAATGCTTCTTTTTTTATTTTTATTAATTGAAACAAAACAGAATGCATATATAATTAATTTCAAACCAAGAATATTCGTTCTCAGGGTCCAGACCAACTGGTCTGGGCTTGTGATTTAAAAACCCGAACCGGGTTTGACTCGGGTTCGAACCATAGCACACACAAACATTTTTTTTACCCCTTTTTACTTATATATATGTTCACTATTATTTTAAAAATAGTTTTAAAATACTAAAAATGCTTTATAAATTCCACAAAAATTATTTTATGATATTCTAATAGAAAAGTTTATCATACAATTTTTAGTTTTCCAAAAATTATTTATTTATTATATATAATAAATATTTCAAGTTTATTCTATTATAATTATAAAATTCTATAAAAATATCAAAACGATTATATAAATTTCCACAAAAATTATTCTGAGTTTATAAAACAAAAATCATTTCAGAAATGTTTAATACTCATCCCGAGAATTCCCAGGTAGGCATCCGGGTCCCTCGTCTGATTGGGATATATGCGCAATGCCAGCCTAGACAGAAGACTCAGAATACAGGCGTTCACCCTTCCAGATTGCACGTGTTCGTTATTAAAATCTAGAACTTTGACGAGATCTCAAGGTGGTTCAGGCTAAGCCTGGGAATTGTTCTATTAGTCTAAGAGTAGATCTTGTGATGGAGAGCAATCTTCTTGTAGGGATTAAGGTAAGAAGTAGGAGGGAGATAGAGAATAGCAAGTAAAAGGAGCAAATACTGGTTATAATCCTATGGTTATAGACTAGATTATTTTTCTAATAACCTAATTCCCTATAACCATGGCTCTGATACCAATCTGTAACACCCCAACAAGAAACAATATAACGGGAACCAACCTAAGTGTGACACCTGTCAGTATCACCACCCAACCCAAGTGCCCTGCCGTCAGTGTACCAATTGTCAAAGGTATGGGCATCTTGCGGATGTTTGTCGAATTCCTGCTGCAGATGCCCTTGCTGCTCCGAATAACCCTACTAGGGACCCTCCAGGTACTTAACAACAAGCCCCACCATCTGAATGTTATTTTGCTTTTAAAAATTTAATGTATTGACGCTTTTTCCACTATTTCTTTTACATGAGAGTTGTCTATCTAGTATGATCATAACACTTGGATGCATGCTTGTTTGAATGTGAACTAATTGCTATATCAATATCTAAATCTATACAATTACAACCCGCATGCAATACTTGATACTTGAGGCATTCACAAACTTGCTTACATGTATGTATTATCAATTTGCAACTTATGTGTTAAGCCAAAAACAATTGTTACACTTAATCAAACAACTGGTAGAGGATGAAGTACTTGCTCAACAGTTAGTAGAGTACTTAATAACCTGCTCAACGATTGGTAGAGGTCATCATGCCTGCTCAACAATCGGTAGAGGTTCTAATAACCTGCTCAACGACTGGTAGAATTCTTTTTCCTGCTCAACAGTTGGACTCATCTTTGGATACATTATACATGTAAATTGATACAAAGATTTATTAGACTCATTGATACAAAGATTTAATCACAAGATTATTTTGCATTATTTACATGTATGTTTAGAGTCATAGAAGGACACAAAACCCTAATGTAAGGTAAATTGGTGATTGCGGTCCGGAACGTAATCATGAATTTACAGGTACGTTAAGGTAGTGTGAAATTCTATCAAGGTTTTCGGTAAATAACCAATTATAATGGCAGCCGATGAGATTTACCTTCTTTAGGACAGGAAGGAAGAGAGCATTACAAATTGCCCTATTTGATCTAGTTCCATTATCGATACCCGTACATACTAAGATCTAGGTAGCAAAGTACGAGTTGGAGAGACACATTTCCTTCCGAGCTCACATTCGTTCTATATAATATATTAATTTATCTTCATTATAAGAGAACGGAAAGATGGGGAGTCTATCAGAGAAAAAAGTGCTAGTTGTAGCGCGCTAGCGCGCTAGTTACCTGGTAGTTCATTTAGTCTTTCTATAGTCCATTAACTCATGAATTCCTTTTAGATTCCTAAAACTTAAGAATCTTATTCTCCTTGCGATTTCAAGACACACCTAATCCTACCCTCCTATCCAAATTATTTGAAACAAGATTATTCTATTCATGTCGTGTCCTAACACAAAATTTCCAGACCACACCTGTCCTGATTTCTACCCAGTCACCTTCAACCCTGTGTTTTCAATAAACTTCGGGACGAAGTTCCTAAAAGTAGGGGAGACTGTAACATTTCGCATTTAATTTTGTGTACGTCAGTTATTAATAAAACGTCAACTTTTATCATTTTCGTACCCTTTAAAAAATGTTTCGTAACGCTTTTGGACCCCTAGTACCATACTATAAGCATATATTATTTAAATATTAGTGAAATAATTGTATAAAAAATAATGCCTGGGCCGGGATTCGAACCCGTGCCCTAGGCCGGGTCACTCATGGACACACACCACCAAACCAACCGGGCTACACCACATAATTGGTTATTCTTCAACGCGTTTTATTTATATAATGTACTTAGAATCTTAGCAGTTGACTTGGAAAGTCAACTGTGAAGACAATTATCCATAATTAGCTTATCTAAACGCGTTTTAATCCCTGATATGGTAAGATTGGTGATTGATATGAATGGTTCGCGTCTGATACACGCCTAAATCACCATCAATTCATTCCAAATCAGTCCCAATCACGCGTCAAAGCTTTAAAACGAGTCAACCATTACCATTTCGAACAACCGAGCACTTCCCTATAAATTGAGGCCTTCACTACAACCTACACTCGCCGGAAACTCTCTCCTTACCCTCAATTTCCTCTGAAAAACTCGTTTTGATCATCAATTGTTCGCAAGTTTGACTTTCTGTTTTACCACTCTTAATCGCGTGAAACATTTTGTAAGATTTAATGTTTTTGCATAGTTTTGTTCATCGGCCTAATTTTAATATTTTTAGATATTAAAGTTATATTTTGGCAAAATAGAAATAAATAGACTAAATATTCTATTATTAAGAAAATAATTTTATAAAAATTATTTTTACACTTAAAACCTTATAATGTGACCATCTCTAATCTAAAGTCTACAAAAAGACTTTTGTTTATTTATTTATCGAATTTCTTTTATTTAATAAACAATTTAATTATTAATCAAACGAATACCTATCCCCAAATTCGAAACCCTAGAACATATTTGTAGACTAGAAAGACTTAGACATATTTATTACCTTAATTATAGGGTAATACTTGGCATCGTTGAGCTACACTTATTCTATTTTCACGAGACTTTATATTTGCTAAGGTGAGTTTTACATAGCCCCTTTTCTATTTCACTACTTTTGGGGTGAAACATGTTACAACATTCTATATACAATTCAATCATAAAGTGTCTATGTGTTATTCTATGTTGCATTATGTCTTAAACATGATTAGAGTAAGCACAATATTCTATCATAATCATTAACATTTATCAGCCGACGGTATACAATGATAGATCTATTGGACTGACAATCCCACCCGGATACGTGTACCTCCTACATAGGTAGCGTGGGTGATTGTTATCGCATAACATAATCGAGTGAACCATGAGCGTATGGGATGGACCACAATATTCTAGTCACAAGGGTTGATTATGCACTCGATTTACCTACTAGTATGTTTTCACATATGGACTAGACTTGCCATGACACTTGAATTGTACAAGTTTTATTCAATTATCAAAACCTATGTAATTCTCACCAACTTTTGTTGACCCAAAATATTTTCAAACTTAACATGTTTCAGGTTATAGCTTGCTTGAAGGTTAGAGTTAATGCTTGAAGATGTGTATCTAGTATTTTTTATTTTGATGTACAAATTCTTGTAGATTAACTGTATGTAATGTATTTAAATCAATTATTGAAATTTATTATTTACCATGAACTACTGAACAATCATCAATACGTGACATCCCGATGTTTCCGCCATCGGTTGGGGTGTTACAACTTAGCCGTCCAAAAAAAAAAGCATGTATATAACCAAGAGTTCGAGATCAGTGCGAACATATCCATACCTTTGAACTGAAACACCTCCAAAAATACTATTATCGGACCCAACAAATCATATGCCCTCGTTCATAAACTCTAGATATCCGCATCACCTCAACCCGCGCGCATCACCTTAACCCGCGCATGACCTTGTAATTGGCAGGTGTCCGACAAAGATATTGCAGACACCATACCTAATCAACTGGTTAATGCTGCGTAACAATAACAAACATGACAACTATGTGCAACACATTTCATATTTCACAACAAGAAATATCTTAGTTTAGAGTTTAGACATTGTGGCCACTTAGCCCTAAAAGATTGAGTGTCTTGATTCAAATTTAAAGCCTAAAGTATTCATTGGAAAAACCATCTCTAACCTCTATGTTGGCTTCAAAATGAGATAACTTTAACCTTGAATTCTACAATCAACATGTAAAAACTTTTATCAAGAAAACGTCGATCACTTAGACGCGTCAAACCCACATATCTTGCATGATATAATGAATAAATATAAGTTAACTTTAGTTTTTTTTGGAAGGTGTGTTTCAGCGGAGAATACAAACGACGCACAACCCCTCAACCCCAGTTCGAATCCAGGCCAAACGCGGGTGTTGAATTTCTCACCCCTTAGTGCGAGTGGGGGGACTCGAACCTGAGACAAAGCCCGGGCGGGAACCTCCCTAAGAAGTAAACCCTCCCACCTCCGACCAGCTGGGCTGGACATCATTGGCAAGTTAACTTTAGTTATAAATATAAAGAATTAACTAAAATAAATTCTAACAAAACAAATTAATAATAATAACTCAACTAAAATTGGATCCATACATGAATCAGGGGTCTTTGTCTATGGCTACTTTCCCGGTTATTTGATCAAATAAAAATATACTTGACCCATTTCAGCATATAAAAAAAAGTTTATGCATAAAATTTCGGTTATGCTTGGTTGTTGAAAACACATACACTGAACAATAATTTTTGTTATGATCAATTCAATTAATGAAAAGACTAGATCAAAAAGGTGGTCACCCTAAGATTTGGATTTTTGGATGAAAAAAAAAAAAAAAAAAAGTTTGGGATCCAAATGACATAAACAAACAAAAGCAAGTACAACCCCTTTATCTCTCCTTTCCCCATCAAATATGGCTGGTGTCCCTCCCACCCATGGTCCATGACCCCTTCATTTGCAAAAGGCCTGAGATTGGGACCCCTTCTTTAGGATAGTTGGACCTAGGGATGAGCATATTGTACCGAATACCGAACTAATACCGATCCCGTATCGTATGTTTTCGGTATTAGTAATGGGTTATAGGAGTTTTCGGGATCGGTATTTTCAGTATCGGTATCGGTCGGTACCAATACCGTCCCGAGCTCATCCCTAGTTGGACCTCAATATATAGCATATGTTTTCCATTTTAAGTAGTTTCATTATATAGTTTGAAGAAGTATATCTGTATTTTAGGAGATGCACATGGAGAATAAATGCATAAAATACAATCAGCTTTGTGTTGATATACTGTGGGTTAGTAACTTTTAATGATATAAATAAATAACTAATGTATTTTTAATTTATTTTCAATAAAATCCATCAACCACATTTTAAATCTACAAGTCTTGTTAACTTTCACTAGTTATATATTTTTACTTCATTTTTTTATATATTAATTTTCCAACTTCATAAATAGTGTTCCCTAGTCATTATTGGTCAAAACAAACGGTGCTCCCAATCAGCTTAATCCATTTGCAACATCTTTGTTATGCCACTTAGAAACATTCTCTACCATACGTTCTTTCCCAAATCACTCAGCATTTCTTTTCCACTGCCTTCAATCCTCCACCCTGCGCTTTCCCATACCACTCCATGCTTCTTATCCGCCGTCACGATGACCTCTTATTATCAAAATCACTAACTATTAAAGATTAACATTTTGCGTTCTTGTAATTATTTGCTATTGATATCATTGAGAAAAATTTGCCACCTAAGCCCGGAGATGAAGTAAAACTTCGTGTGCCCGAGTCATTGATTGCTGGTGCGGTTGCTGGGATTAGCTCCACCATATGCACATATCCACTTGAATTACTAAAAACATGACTCATTGTTCAGGTACATATCACTTTCATCATTTCAAGTGATTAACAACATGCAATATTGCAATTAGTTAATTATGTATAGCTTTCGTTTCATTTAGTACATATGCATTTATATAGTTTATCTATATTCAGAAACATGCTCAATTATAACTAACCATACTCTTTCGACTTTTGAAATCCTTTGACTTCATACTTAATCACTGTAGCCTTACTCCTTTGACTTCTGAAATCTTGTGCTTCATAATTGATTTCTTCTTCTTTTTTTTTTTTGGGTAAAGTATGTGTCGACATGCTGTAAAAAGATTACCTAATTACCCTTTTGTTTAACCTAATTTTAGAGATTGTTGCTCCCATTGCACATGAAGTATTGTTTGATTCCCAAGAATGTGGTTTGAAATAAACAGAAGTGACCCACCTTTGACTATTGAGCTCTTTCGACTTTTGAGGTAATCTCTTTGTGATGTTTATTGGTACAGTATGTGTTAAGCATGTGCAAAATGAAATTACTTAATATTGTTTGCCTAATTTGAGATAGTGTTGCTCCAATTTCACATGTCGTGGCATTCGAATCTTCAAGACTGATCTGAAAAAAATAAACCGGTCCTCCTTTGACTTGAACTCTTTTGACCTCATACGTAATCTCTTTTTAATTTTTTAGGTACCAAAATATTATTCAATAATGTTGAATACACAAGATTATGTTTTTTTGGCAGTTCTATGTTTTTTAGCATGGTTTTGAAGACGTTTAGTTTTTCCTAGTTTGGTTCTTGATTTGTTCAATTTTGCTAAAGTTTCAATTTTGGATATAGGTTAGTTTGATTTTTGTGAATTGGCTTATGAGGAAAGTTCTGTTTTTGGGATAATCAGCTTTAATATGGTTTGTTTGTTAGATTTTAAAATTTTACGGTAAGGATGAAGTTCAAGGAAGTGTTGAATTCATATAAATTTTAAATGATCCCATAGATGATATGTGGTTGATTGACCTTTCTTGGTGTATAAACTCACATGCTCTTTTATTTTATCTGCGCCTGACTGCAGAATGAATATGGAGATCTATAAAGATGAGGTTGCAGCTCAGATGTGTAAGACCCGTTTTAAATAAATGGGTATTTATCCTTAATTTATGTAATTAAAGACTTATAAAAATATACAATTATTAAAACTTTTAATGATATTAGCTTGACTATAACAAAGTAAAATAAAAATACCAGTTTATGATTCGTGTCACGTGCACTAAAAGTTAACACGCTTAGAAATCCACTATGATGGTTACAATTTACAAAGAATTATGCGGAAGCATTGAACATGAGACTCGTTTGCGTTTGGTTCTTCTGATGTACTTGATCATCACTCCAGCTCCGTAGTTGTCATACCTAGGGTTGATCATACAAGAAAAACCCGTTAGAATTACTAGCCGAGTCTGGTATTGTATAGGATCGAATATAAAGTAGAAGAAATAAGAAATATAATTTTTTTATTTACCCGTCGTAGCCTACGGTTGGTGAACTGTAGGTTACGGTTTGTGGTTCCTGACCTGAATGAGTTTCTTGGACCGTAGCCTACGGCTCTCAACCGTAGGATACAGTCTGGGCCTGCTAGATTGCCCTAAGTTTCCTCTATAATGTTCGCGGTATGCGAACCTCTAGTTTTCACAAAAGTTTCTCATGCTGTACAGACTTTTGAGATGGGAAAATTTGCTAAGTCTTGGCTATATTTCCCAGCACGAGACCAACTCCCAAATCAAATTATTTCAGATTTCAAGGACTATGTTCTGACTAGATTAAACATGTCTAAGCGTGTCTCAACTTATGGGAAATTCCCGTTTTAGTTTATATTTCTTTTAAGTCAATCGAATATAATTTATTCGTTTGACCCGTTTGATTATAAGCAAGTCTCTACAAGATTATAAAAGTAATTAGATACTTGTTCTACGCCAATAGAGTACAATTTATTCGTTTGACCCGTTTGATTATAAGCAAGCCTCTACATGATTACCAAAGTAATAATCAAGCCTCTACAAGATTACCAAAGTATTATATACTTGTTTTATGCTAATAGAATACAATTTATTCGCTTGACACGTTCGATTATAAGCAAGCCTCTACACGATTACCAAAGTAATAATCAAGCCTCTACAAGATTACCAAAGTATTATATACTTGTTTTATGCCAATAGAATACAATTTATTCGTTTGACCCGTTCGATTATAAGCAAGCCTCTACATGATTACCAAAGTAATAATCAAGCCTCTACAAGATTACCAAAGTATTATATACTTGTTTTATGCCAATAGAATGCAATTTATTTGTTTGACCCGTTCGATTATAAGCAAGCCTCTACATGATTACCAAAGTAATAATCAAGCCTCTACAAGATTACCAAAGTATTATATACTTGTTTTATGCCAATAGAATACAATTTATTCGTTTGACCCTTTTGATTATAAGTAAGCCTCTACATGAATACCAAAGTAACAATCAAGCCTCTACAAGATTACCAAAGTATTATATACTTGTTTTATGCCAATAAAATACAATTTATTCGTTTGACCCGTTTGATTATAAGCAAGCCTCTACATGATTACCAAAGTATTAACATGGCTTTTCTAACCTCAATCGATCCGGTTTACTATCTTTTGACTAGTTCATGCGATGCATTAACTAGTCGATAGAATACAAGATTACCAAAGTATTATATACTTGTTTTATGCCAATAGAATACAATTTATTCGTTTGACCCGTTCGATTATAAGCAAGCCTCTACATGATTACCAAAGTAATAATCAAGCCTCTACAAGATTACCAAAGTATTATATACTTGTTTTATGCCAATAGAATACAATTTATTCGTTTGACCCGTTCGATTATAAGCAAGCCTCTACATGATTACCAAAGTAATAATCAAGCCTCTACAAGATTACCAAAGTATTATATACTTGTTTTATGCCAATAGAATTCAATTTATTCGTTTGACCCTTTTGATTATAAGTAAGCCTCTACATGAATACCAAAGTAATAATCAAGCCTCTACAAGATTACCAAAGTATTATATACTTGTTTTATGCCAATAAAATACAATTTATTCGTTTGACCCGTTTGATCATAAGCAAGCCTCTACATGATTACCAAAGTATTAACATGGCTTTTCTAACCTTAATCGATCCGGTTTACTATCTTTTGACTAGTTCATGCGATGCATTAACTAGTCGACTCGTTTGACTAAAATGGCGAACACCAACTTCCAATTAAAGTGGCCTTCGTCATTCTTAGCAATCGCCTACTCGGTTGGTCAAGTATACTCTAATCTTCAACTGAGGTCATAAGCATACGTGGTTTCAAATTTATCTATCTAAGTCCTTATCACGGATTCAAGCATACAACAAAAGTGGCATTCGTTATTCTTAGCAATCGCCTACTCGGTTGGTCAAGTATACTCTAACCTTCAACTGAGGTCATAAGCATACGGGGTTTCAAATTTATTTTGAACTATCTATCTAAGTCCTTATCACGGATTTAAGCATACAACAAAAATATTACATATATACTATTTAGAAGTAATTAAGTCATAAATATATACATATATATTTATACGGAATGTAATAGGATTTAGGTCATCAAATGACTTACCTCGCGCAAAGCTTCATTAACCTCACATCCATGGCTCCGTGCCTACTTGAAGCCACTCGTATTCATACCTAATATGTGAATATTTGTTTAAGTTGTTAGAAACTTATTTGGAATATAACTACCCATATTTTGGTAGTGTTTTTCCATAATTCAAGTTTTCTAGCATTAACACATGCCTAATCCATGCTTTAACAAATGTCTAACACATAACCATTCATCCGAAACAACAATTAGTGTTTAGGAAGTGGGTATCTAGACAATTATGCGTGTTAAGTTCATAAAAAACATTATTTTCATTGCTGTACTTTTTGCGCAGCAGCTGTTCTCATCCCATTTTCGCCCCTTTACAATCAAAATTAGCTCTTCTTGCTCAAATATAAAACGTAGACGACTCAGATAGCTTTTCAACCATATATAAAACGTCTTAAACCGAGCTACGGTTGATTTTATATGATTTTTTTTAAAACAGATCAACAACTAATTTTTTTTGCCCAACAGCATGCTGTTACTTTGACCTAGCCACTGAACTCGTCCTTTTTGACCCATATAATTTTCGAACCAGGTATTCGCATTCAAAGATGGTTTGAAGAGGATTTAAAGACCTTTCCAAGCATATATGGTACATCTTCTAACGATTTTTCTGTGATTTTATACATTTATTACAAACACAGGCCTGTAACTTATTTCGTTTAAATCATAAACTAGAATTTCTAACTTCCGCATTCTTTTAAGCATTTTCACAAACACTTGGCGGGTTTCATTATTCTAGCATTCTTTTCATGACAAAATGTCACCTCTTATTCATCACAATTTAATGGTAATCTCATATCTAAACTCATGTTTACTCAACAACTCATCATTATAAACACATAATTTCAAGTCTTTAAGTGAGGTTTGTAACTAGTGACAAAACCCACTTCATATGTGTGTTCAAGAATCATCAAGATCTTTATATGGTTGCAATTGAATCATCTACGTAGTGTTTATAAAACTTTATGAGTAACTTTTAATGAAACAAACAAGTTAAGTGGTTTTTCGTTGTTACATAAATATCTATTTAACCACCACATATTCTTTGCATTTATAACCAACATGTATTAATGCATCATGCATTATGTCTCTACAATTGACATATATAATCAAATCAATATAGTTGTATAATGCGTCTTCAGACCAAGAAAAAAAACAATAATTAAAAACATTACCGAATTGAAAATCATATACACATTACGGCTTAAATATTATACATGATACCAAATTAAAAATCTAAAAAAAATTATAGATTTCCACTGGGCAACTTAAGTTATCTCACATTGAATATGACCTCATTAACTGCTTACCCCTCCATTTCTACCAACAATATTAATAAATATTTCCATATCTTTATTCATCTCTACCTTCTAAATTAAAAAAAAAAATCAAAACATTTCAAGCTCTGGATGAACCAAATTGGAATTCTTTTTTTTTTTTTTTTGATAAAATCTCAATTACTAATTCATTCAGTTTGGGTTAAAGAACAATGGGCTTTTAAAGAACAATAATAATAGTATTTGAGATTAACAATAAAAGAGAAACGACAGACCATTAAAATCGTTGGCCTCCGTTTGCAATACTTACGTAACTAAGCAACCCCCACCCATCCATCACATTCTATGCTCAAATTATGATAATTAGCAACCAATCATGAGAACAGATTATGCTCCTAAAATTTTGATTGATTATTAGATTAGCTATAATAAACCTTTTTTTTTTTTTATCTAAATCATCCCATATAAAAATCATTAAAAAAAATTATAACATAAGCCAATTTTGCAAGAGAACTAAGGTGGGTTTGAATAAAAAAAAATGTAATCTAAAATTGAAGAAAATTTTTACACAAATCATGTAAACGTCCCTGAAATTGTTCTTTCATATTTTATGTATATACATCACAAAGATAAATGTATGTATTTATTTCTTGAATTGTGAATGGAGATGAATTAGGTTAATTGTGATTTCTAGTCACTTTTGATGTCAGTGGCTATAACAGCAACATACATATGACAGTTATATTTTTCCATTGTTCTGTAAACGTAACAGCATAAGGGGAGGTTAGACTATGGATTCAAAGTGAAAAAATAAACGAAGAACAACAAGAAATCCCGTGCTAATAACGTGTTGAAAAATAACAATATAATAGCAACCAACATACAAGTTATATAAACATGAGAAGAAGACTCTAGACATCATGTATGGAAAGAAAGAGTGAAGGAAGAGAACTTTTTTCATTGATAAGTTTCATGTACCAAATAAAAGACCACTATTTATTAGGCTATAACATTGATACAAACGTAATAAAGACATGATGAAGGTTATGAGTATAAAGAGTCACCACATTATTCTTAATTTCCTCATCAATTTTATAATTATGTTTAAATTAATTTCTTCAACAATTTAATATTTAGGTAGAAATACAATTTTACCTCCTAAATGACTTCAATAAGCATTGTATTATAAGCAATAAAAGTTGTATTTACTTAAATTTTACCGGTATCTTTCACTGATTAATATAATATAGATATTAAAATTCTGAAACTATTATCAGATAGCCGCTCATTTAATATTATTGGTATTTGTACAAGTGGTAAACAAAACATAATATAACTTAGATATACTTTTTGCGACCCTACAACACACTTTATAATTTATAAATGTTAATATTCTTCATAAAACCTTCTGGCCTCTATCGCTTTCCCAAGTGCAAATGAATCAAACCATCAATATCATCCCATAGATTTTAGATTTATTTAATTTAGAAACATTAGTATGAAAAATGATACATTTAAGCAAAGAGTCAATTTGTTGATGGGTATTATTGAAAACGACATGAAATTAATATGCTTCGCCAAGTTGTTCCCTCATCTTATCGTTTAGGCCTCACACACTTCCTTGCCATATTTGCCAAGTTTTATTTCGGTATCTTCTTGACAAGGAAGTTTTTTATTTTTCATTTTTTATCTTTTTATCAAATAAACGAACATAAACACGGATGTTTATGCTAGTTCATTTAATTTTAATGACCATGTACATAGTCAAACGAATTATTTATTCACGTCCGTTCACTAAGAAGTTGGGCATGTTCGTTAAAAAGCTAAATGAACAGTTCATGAACGTAAACAAACAAACCTAAACAAATGCAAATGAGCATAATTAAGCAAACATTAATGAGCACAAATAAACTAGTCTAATACATCATGATTCATCCACAAATACCTGTACACCCAAATTTATGTTCGTATGTACATGATTCATCAAAAAATCTATCATGAATCATCAAAAAATATGTCATTCTTGTTGGAACTTGTAATATAAAATAAATAAGCTCCGATTAATGCGAAAAACTAGAGTAGTGTACATACATTTTTTTGAACGGCCAACAAATCAGACCTGAGCACTTTCAGGGCACACTTTCAACAAATTCAAGTACTCCAAGAGTACCCGAGTTGTCAAACACCAATTATACGGAAAACCCGGTAACCCACCCGCCCGTAAGCACGACAAGAAATTTCAAAAAAAAAAATATAAAACATAAACAAAAATAAAATATTAATATATAGGGTAGGGTTCCTGTAGGAATATTGGTTTGTGTGAGAAGTGTAGGAATGATTAAAAATTGATATGTATGCATATTTTTTTGACGTATTCATGATGTTTTGGATTGTTTTGCTTAAAAAAATACCAAACATAACAAATTAATAACCGAAAACACTGTATTTTAAGCAGAATGTTTTAAGTAATTACTAAGGTGTTTTAAGCAGAGTGTTTTAAGTAATTACTTGGGTGTTTTATCTCTAATTTAAATTTAATGACTATAATACATTAGATTATGTTTTAAATTTTTGTATAATGTTATGTTAAGTGTTTTTCAAGCCAAAATAACCCAATACATCATTCCAAAAAAAAAAAAAAAAAAACATGATGTCTACATATTAATTCTTAATCCTTCCTACACTTCTCACACAAAACAATATTCCTACATGATCCTCTACCTTAATATATATACTTACATATAATATATGTATTTCATTGAGCCTCTCTATGAGAAAGCCCAAATCGATACGCCTTTTGTGCGGGTCGGAACTTATTCGACAAGAAATTTTGCTACCTTAGGACCGTTATATTTACGACCGCCATTCAACAGGGCTTTGGTCACCGGCACCCCTGTCATCAGGTCACCAACTTCATTGACCTTTCGGCATCGGAGAGGTGTTAGCCCCCATACATGGTCTAACGACTTTGCAGAGACCTGTGTCTTTGGTAAATAATTGCCCGAGCCTGGTCACTACAGCCCCCTTTGTGAGGAGGCACCCTTTCTCCTTAAGTTACAGGACTATTTTGCCGAGTTCCTTAGGAAAGTTGTCTCGCACTCCTAGGTATTCTCTACCTACCCACCCGTGTCGGTTTCAGGTTCAGGCACCCTTTTGTTGAAGGTCGTTTGAGCTTTTCCTGAGAGTATGGCACATGTTACTTCAGTGTCGTATACATTTGAAACTTTGCATTAATATTTAAAAAGCGCAAATGAACGAGTGTTCATGAATAGAATAAACGAACTTCACGATAAATAATTCAGGAACATTCGGTTTATTCATATACCTAAATGGTGCGTAATATATATACATTCTAATCTAGTCTTAATCGATATACCAAACAATTTTTTTTTAGAACTGAAGTACTCATGGTGTCTACACACAAACACACGTATTTATTATATACATAAAAAATGTTTATTACAAAACCAAGTTCTAAAACGAGAAAAATATATTAAGTGTTTATTTATTATATATTACAAGGTGTGTATTTCTTTGTTATTTGTGATTGTCTGAGAGACAAGCAGAGAAATGGATAAGCACGCGATAAGGACTAAGATAGGTAATCCAAATCCATCGAAGTAAGACGTGGATCCTTCAAATAAATTATCATCTAGAAAAAATTATAGATCGCTTTTTATTTACATCATTTTTCAATGGTTATCCTTTTAACTTCAAAATTGATTAAAATTGTCCTTTATGTTGTAAAATCTTGCAAGTCTAATTCACATGACCAAACTTAACCAAAAACAACTAACCATGTTAGTTTTAAAGGACCTGCAAGATTTTACAACATAAAAAACGATTTTTATCAATTTTAAAGTTAAAGGACAAACACTGAAAAACAATGTAAACATAAAGGACGATTTCTGTAAATTTTCAAATCTTCTAACTTAATATTACAAAGAAGCCTTGCGTACAAGCAAGCAATAAACCTCCCTGTATTGTTGTCACACTATCTCTACTTGTTAATACACGATGCTAACACTCTCTTAAATTATTGTAAAATTGTCATCTTTTTTAATTTTAAATTCAGTAGATTTTTTAAACTCATGAAATACAACATATATATATAATCATATTTAATCGTCCAGAAAATGACAGATTTATTCTTCAATTATATTTGATGCATTTGACCTCTATACGATAATAAAAACCAAAAACCAGATTAGCTAAACCGGTTTGGTCTTGAACGATGTTTCCAGGGTCGAAAGAACATGTTTCCAAACCAGTAAAGAACAGAAACACACTTACCTGATGTTTTCAGTGTCGAAAAGAACATGTTTCCAAACCAGTCAAGAACAGAAACGAACACACTTACCTGCTTTTTTTCGTAGGGCTGCATCTTTAAATATAAAAAAAAAGTAATAATTTGATCAACCAAGAAAGAAAAGAAAAGAAGCGAGGAAACAGTCAAATAACTAACGACTACTGTGAGTCTGTATCATGCAACGATTTAACATGAACTGCAGACATATTGCATACCTTAGTTCTTCACCAAGTAGTCAAAGTTCAATGCATTCTAGAAGAAAAAAAAAACATTCCTGACTTACAAAATCAGTACTCAGACATAGAAGATGATGAAAACAAGTAGCCAAACACACTTACACAACTTTTTTTTTTTTTTAAACCTTTTCTCTGCCTTTTTTTTTCTTCTAATTAGGTGTTTTTCAACATAAACATACAGGAAGGATCCTAAGGTTGTGATGTGATTTCTTATCAGACCTTTGAACTTAAGTTATATTTCTTGATTAATTTTCTTATCTTGAGAAAGAACGCGAATGTTACTAGCAAAAGGGGCTAAAGATGTAACCCAGTAACAGGCAGCATGGAAAAGCCGGCCCATAAGCACATCTTTCAATCCGAGCCTTGACATCATGGCTTGTGGACCTTGAATCCGAAGACCCTAGGAATGTAATCTTGCGATGTCTTTTGCGGTTTGAGGTGGCCGTAGGTCATCAGGAACAAGTGAGGAAATGTTGACCCAAAATAGGCTCCATCAAGGTCTAGATGCTGTTAAAGAAATGTTGCATGGCCCACATACAGAAAACTAAAAGAAATGTTTTTTTTTGTTTTTGTTTTTTTTTTTTCAGAAAAAGATGCCCACTTAAAAAAAATTCTTGGTTTTAAAGCTTAGATTTTTATAATAGCTCCTCCCAAATAACTTGCCACCCAAAAGCCAAATATAGACACTGGTGATAGATTGCAACAAAAAAGGATACTGTCTTGAAACCTGGATTGAGGAGTATAGATATCTTCGCATTTTGGACAGAAAATTTTTACATTGCTTTGTCGAGAAATATCTGATTGACCGACAGGAAGACAGGGTTGACCACAGCAGTAAACTCTTGGGCATCTGCCAAATTCTGCATTCTTGTATTTTTCAAGCTGTTGAAAGGATTAATTTTTCCAGTTATTGATTTGCAAATAATAACTTAAGATTGACGAATGAATTCTTACCATGGCAGCCAATCCTTTGGTTGTCAAGATATATCGTACATGAATAAGACCATAAAGCATCTCTGCTGCTGATTCAATTATTTCATTTTGTTCTTCTGAAAACATATCACCTGCGTATATTAAACCAATTCAAGTAGCACATCTAACATTAAGTGCAAAGGTGTGACAATCATGATCTTAACATATGAAATTGCATTAAATTATGATAAAGGTAGGATTCAAACAAACAAATTATGATCATCAAGAAATTGACATTATGAACATTAAATAGAAGAGAGATATTTTGTAAGTGGCATTAGAACACCATATTAGTAGTCTGATTTCATTCGTCAAGTATTATCCTCTTCACCCTCACTTACTATCCTAATTTAGTAAACTTACAGAAGTCCACTTATACACTTCAACAATAAACTCACAAACTTCATAATCAAACGCTTCAACATGCAAGAATTACCCTCTCCAAAGTACCCTAAATACATAATTATAATAATTGTAATATCATATCTCTATGTCTCAACATATAAATGTTGTTTCATAAAAAATGATGCTTTATTAGTAGTCAAAAAACGCGATAGTTGATTTGATGCGTAGTTTAATTAGAGCTTTTGAATAATAATGAAATACCTAAAAAAATACCTTTAGAGATCAATAAATGAGAAAATCTGTAAAAAAAATCAATCTCATTAATATTTTTTAATGGACTAATGGTTGCTACTAATTTTGGTTGGAATATTATTAATAAAATTGCTGCAATTTCTTTGAGAAATTCACAAAACAAAAACAATCAATTTCCACAGTTTGCACACCTGCTTAACTTCTTTACCTTACGCGATTCAATCAGGTAAATAGTTTTACTTAAATTGGGTCTAGTCAAACTTTCCAAAGTTGTTTGGTGTTGAATGTCGATATCTTCTTAAGTGTAGTATTACATATCTTTACCAGTTCGCTTAGTCAGTTAGGTCAAAGTACTGCTTTTATTTATTCATAGTCCACTGTCTCCCAAACGTAATTCCGGGGTGTGTTTGGATAGCTATAATTATAAATGTCTTTCTCTTAGTTCTACATATCTAGAATATTCCTTGTTTTAGAGATAAACGAGAATTGATGGAGAAAGTATCCATTATAGGATCCATGACAGAAACAGAAAATCAATATATTAGAGCAAAGCAATTCCACCTAAAGAAAATTTCCCTACTCAACAAGGAATCTAGAGAACAAATAAAAAAGTATATGAAAAGCGAGCCATTGCTAAATGACACATGGTGCCTGGTTAAAACAATTTTCTAAAAGAATGAAAGTAGATAGAGCGTAATAAATTTATTTGAAATTATCCAGTATTCAGCTAGTATTCAACACCAACAGCCACAAGAACACAAGTGACCATCATATACTTAATACCAAAGGCGTAGTCATTCACAATTGATCAAACATAAACAAATTAGTAACAGCCAATCGATAAAAGTGACCATTAACTAAAAAAAATTGGTTATAGTAACTGCTAAACTAGACCAAAAAGAAAAAGTTTAGCCCTCAATAATCAAGTGAGAAGAATCACCTGCTAAATAAATGAACTTAAAAGTCATAAAGTTTGTGAAAAGCAGAAAAAACAAGACTTGTTTATCAAAACCAAGGCACTGTAGACTGTAGAGCAGCTTAATGAGAAGAAACATACGTTTGAGATTCATGTAACTAGGTCCTGTTCTTATTTACTTTATTCATTTTGTTGTATTGGAACTATTGTGTTCACTAGTGTTGGGAAAATCTTAAAAATTAATAGACTAGGTGTGGGTAAAAGAGTATTCGAGTATAGGCGTTGAGTATGTGCCGACTAATGGTTGAAAAAATGTTAGTCAGCCCTAAGTCCTAAGTCCCTAACCCTAGTTTTATTTTGGCCAAGAAAGGAATTCGGCAACTTGCTAAATATCAGCCAACTTAACTTTATAGTGTTTCTTTGGCCCTAAGTTTAGTACTATGGAAACCCTAACTGTCTAGCCTACAAAATGCATCCCCATGTAATTGTAGTTCTCATCACCTCCAAAGTAATAAGATGGATCACTAGTTGCAGTCATCAACATAGGTCAGTTTAGACCGAACCCCGTAAATCTCTCATGCCCTTTATTTTACTGTTTGCAGTGTTTTCTGTGTTCGTGTGTCGTTTTCCGTTCTTTTTGCAGTTTTCGCTAACCCTGCCACCGCCACCAGCGTCTGCCGCCGCTGGTCATTGTCTGTCAACAGTTGACCAGTCAAATCTAGCCAACAGCAGTAGTTTCACTGCTGCAGTTACGTTTTTTTTTTGCTTGGACGGCCGTGATACTCACCCCCTAACAGAAGGTTTAGGATTGGCCGGTTGGGTTTGTTTAAATATAAATAACATGTAATCGGGAATATTCATGGTTCTGGTGTTTCCTGTTTTTCATCAATAAAAGTGTCAAGCATAGTTGTGTTCAATTCTTGTGTTGTGTGATGATTGTAGGCCTGGTTTCCGACAAGTAAGACTAAAAGGTCCAAGAGATGGCAAACGAACCCGAACCCGAACCCAAAACAATCGGGGCAGATATTCAGCTATGGGGCCGGGTATGGGATTAGTAATTAAAAATTTCACAGGTACAGGAGAGGTATGGTATTATGTGATACCCGCCCGATAACCCAAACCGTACGCCGGTACGCGTGAACATTTTCTTTATTTATTATTATTATTATTATTATTATTATTATTATTTCCTTTATCCTTGAGTAATAGAATAATCTACTAGTTCACTAATTTGTAATTTTTTTTATTTCTAATTTTCTAGGAAAATAAAATTATACAAAAACTTAAAAATGTAAGAAACGTGTTTGGAAATCCCAACGTGTATTTTTTAACAAACTAATGAGTATGCTAGATACCAGAGAGAAAAGTATTACCATGAGAGGACTCAACGTCCAGAATCAAGTCAAGAGCATAATCATAGTAGGGAACTTGACTGCTCAAACCACATAGATTGAAGTCATCTTGGATGTAATTTTCATCAACTTCACAGAAAAATTCATTCCCACGCAGATTGCAAAACCACGATATCCAAGACGTGTCTTCTCCATCAGACCCACTTACATCTGACTCCTCACTATCTGTTTCAGATTCCTCTACTATGTTCTCCTCTCCTATAGATGGGAAAAAAAAATACATTTGATGACAACATTGATCACACATTCAACATTGGAAAATCAGCAGCAGCACAAACCAAAACTAATAATTACAAAATTACAGATAGATTAAGTAAACGGTAAGTGTCCACAGTGAGAACATGAAATGGAATATTTCCACCAAAGATTCTATTCTACCATCTATTTTAGCTTATGCAAAATTGTGTGGTCATAAAAACCAGAAGCATATATATATACAGAAGAAAACAGTCCCACCTCATACCACAATTTTTTTTTTAAAAAATTCATAAAATAAACCGACACAGCAGCATATGTTAACTTCTGCCTGCCTAAAAAAATCTGATAGAATTTGAACTTCTGCAACCTAAATTGGTCTCTTTAGTTTAATTTTTATATCTACAGAGTCTCATTTCCTGTGCATTAACCACAAAAAAAAAAAAAAAAAAAAACCTTAACAAGCTTGAGCTCAATCAGAAGTTTCCGAACCAAGACTAAGCAACTAGTAGCTCATAACCAACAAGAGCTGAAAGCTTAATTTCACAAACTATATAGGATAAGATATTCACCCCTAATCTTATCTACACTAAAAACCTAATGACTTTATAAACCTAAAACCCAAAATAGAGAGTAAAATAAAGAAAAATAGAGAAAGATGGAACCTTTGGAGGGTTTCTTATTGGGATAGGAAGACCTAGCAGATAAAGAAGAGAGCTTGGAGTTTCCAGGAGAGGAACGATCTTTGTTGCCGTTGGAATTGAAAGCAGGTCTGGAACTAGTAGCAGTTGAAGATCGCTCCATTTTAGCCTTGGATCCTGTTCCACCTCTCTCCCTGTACATCCTCAAACCCTAGACAACAAGATTAGGGTTTTCTAAGAGAATGGCGATGGGATTGGAGGAGAGACTATTATTTTTTTTCCTATTATTAATAATAATAATATTTTGTTATTAATAATTAATAAAAGGATGGGTTTTGTTGTGTTGGGTGTAAAAGTTTGGTCGTATTGAAAGGAGATAGACCTATGAGGTTTGGGGGAATATATATTGCATCGGCGGGAACAATAAGTTTCGGGATTTATCATCTGCGCATGGTTGTAGGAGTCATACTCTGTGCCTTGCAATCATCGTGTTGAATCGTATTGAACCGATCCTGATACTAAAAATATCGATATCAAATTGGCAAATTTCATTAAAACGTGGTACTGATACCGATTTTTGTCAAAACTTAATACAGATTCGATATTGGTATTTAATACCGAAATGTTCATCTTTAATTTGATGCAGTTACTTAACAAAAATGCATCTATATTTTATCCAACCTAGGGATTGACGAAAACGGATATAATACCAAAACCCAAGGCGTTTGGGACGAGTATACCATGCTAACTGACCGTCGATAATATTTCTTTTTCTATTAGTGATATACGTAAAAATCTTTCTTGAAAATTACGTTAAGTAAATAAACTTTTTGGTTAATAAGTAAATAAACTTATGCTCTTAAATAAACGAAACTGTATAGATAAAGTTCTATAATCATCAGGGGCGATGCTTAGTTGGGGCGGGAGGGGGCGGCCACCCCCCCCCCCCCCGAATTTTCGCGCAGAAGTTCCGATTATATAGTATTCGTATAGAAAATTTTGGAAATATAGGGTTTCGACCCCCCGAAACTAGTGACTTCCGACAACCCCGGTGACTTCCAACCCCCCGAACCTTCGGGTCAAGCTTCGCCACTGATAATCATGTACTTGTAAGTTGTAACCAAACATGCCTAAGCATGTGTTTCCACACTTCAACCACATTAAATTCTAACAAAGATGATTACTAGATCACAAAAGATAACTATCTTGAATATCTTATGTGCCATTTATTTGACGAACTCTATATTTTATCCTTAAAACCGAATACCATGATCAAAACAAAAAATAGACTCTTTGATATTTGTAAAACACAGTAGTTGACCAAAATTCGTGTGTTGAGCATTTTCTTACCAAAAATAACCAACCAATTTGTACGTTTAACATACTAAAACATAAAATCCTCCTAACCACCAACATCCTCCCTCTCTTCCATCATTCTTGGATTACAATCTCCGATCAATCCAACATTGTAATCTTACTCAGAAATGCATTCCACAGGTGGGATTCTTATCATCAATTCATCCTAATGCCGAAACGCGGTTTACGCGCAAAGCTGCGTCGAAGCAGCCTCTATACACTAGCTAACATCCGTTCTAAACCATCATACAAGAAAGAAGCTGCCAAAGCCGGAGAATTATCAGGATATCCCCGTGTCATATCCGTTAACCAACCCGCCTCGACCGTCCCAGACGAAGACAAGCCTATCTTCTGCAATAACTATGTCTCCACCACCAAATACACTTGTTTCAACTTCCTCCCCATTGCCTTGTTTGAACAATTTAACCGTGTTGCCAACTTCTACTTCCTCATTGCAGCCGGTTTAACCTTCACGGATTACGCGCCTTTTGACTGGCCTAGCCAAGTTGTCCCCTTAGCTTTGGTGGTTGGCTTCAGCCTTTCCAAGGAGTTGTATGAAGATATTCAAAGACATTGGCAGGATATCACTGCAAACTGCCAGAAAGCCGCGGTTCATGTAGGCAACGGTGTGTTTCAGATTAAACAATGGCGTGATGTTTGTGTTGGTGATATTGTTCAGGTTAAGAAAGATGACTTCTTCCCTGCTGATCTCTTGTTGCTGCAATCTAGCTATGAAGATGGCATCTCTTATGTTGAGACTATGAATTTAGATGGCGAGACGAATCTAAAGGTGAAGCGCGCTTTGCAAAACTTGTCCTTCCCACCCGCGGACGATGAGGATAAAGCCCTGCATTTTAGCGATTTTTGCGCTGTCATTCGTTGTGAGGATCCTAACTCGAATCTTTATACGTTTACGGGTAATTTGGAATACGATGGGCATATCTATCCCCTTGATCCTTCTCAGCTGCTGCTTCGAGATTCAAAGCTTAGAAACACGGAGTATGTTTATGGTCTTGTGGTTTTCACCGGTCAGGATACCAAAGTAATGCAAAATACAACGCAATCGCCTTCTAAAAGAAGCAAGATCGAGCTCCAGATGGATAAGATCATATATTTATTATTCGGCCTCTTGATTTTCATCTCAATTGTTAGCGCTTCGGGGTTTGGTTTAATGGTTAGGAACACGGTTAGGTTATGGTGGTACTTGATTCCGGAGATACCTGGAGACGATTTTGACATAAACCATTTCTTGATTTCGGGCTTAAAACATCTTGTGACCGCGCTTATGTTGTATGGTTATCTTGTCCCCATTTCGCTCTATGTTTCGATTGAGGCAGTAAAGATTCTTCAAGCAAGATTTATAAACAATGATTTGCAATTGTATGATGATGTTACTGGGGTGCCAGCGAATGCTAGAACGTCGAATTTGAATGAGCAGTTAGGGCAGGTTGATACCATTCTTTCGGATAAAACCGGGACGTTAACATGCAATCAAATGGATTTCCTCAAGTGTTCAATTGCAGGGTGTCCGTATGGGAAACGCCTCAGTGAGGTTGAACTCGCTGCTAAGCAAGTTGCTGCACAAATTGAATCGCAAGATGCAGAGCCTTCGGATGGGAGTTTGAGTGATGATACTGCATCTTTAGAAGCCATTACCATCACTGATGATGGTAATATTAACAACAAATCGTCGATTAAAGGGTTTAGCTTTCAAGATGATCGTTTACAAGGCGGGAATTGGGTAAAACAGCCTAATACCGATGTCATATTATTGTTTTTTCCGGATTCTTGCTGTTTGTCACACAGCGATACCCGAAGTGAGTGAGAAAACCGGGGAGTTGACTTATGAAGCCGAGTCCCCAGACGAAGGTGCTTTTCTTGTTGCAGCTCGAGAATTCGGATTCCAGTTTATTAAGAGGACACAAAACAGTGTCGTTGTTCGTGAGCGCCTTTCGATAGATAAAGAACCTGTTGAGAAAGAATACACCATCTTAACTTTGCTAGATTTCACTAGCAAGAGAAAACGAATGTCGGTGATTTTACGCGATGAAAGCGGTCAACTTCTTATGTTTTGCAAAGGCGCAGATACTATCATATTTGATCGATTAGCGAGTACCGGTAAAATGTACCTAGAAGCTACAACAAAAAATTTAAACGATTATGGCGAAGCTGGTTTACGTACGTTAGCCCTTGCGTATAAAAAACTAGAAGAGAAAGAGTACTCGGATTGGTATGAAAAGTTCCATAAGGCGCAGATTGCTAGCGGTCCAAATAGAGAAGAAGTTTTGGAAGAACTGTCTGATGTGATGGAAAGAGGACTAACTCTAGTGGGTGCAACTGCTGTAGAGGATAAGCTGCAGAATGGAGTTCCTCAATGTATAGATAGATTAGCTTTAGCCGGTCTCAAGATTTGGGTTTTAACCGGTGACAAAATGGAAACCGCGATCAACATTGGGTTTTCGTGTAGTTTGCTTCGACAAGGAATGAAGCAAATTTGTATTGTGGTGAGTGCAGAAATCTTAGCTGAAGCTGCTAAAGATGTTGTAAAGGAGAGCATTTTGTCGCAAATCACAAGTGCCATGCAAACAATCCAAAACAAGAAAGAACCTCACGAAGCGTTTGCTTTGATCATCGATGGTAAAACATTAACATACGCTTTAGAAGACGACCTCAAGTTTAAATTCTTAAACCTAGCAGTGAACTGCGCGTCTGTCATATGTTGTCGGGTGTCCCCAAAGCAGAAAGCTTTGGTGGTCAGGTTAGTAAAAGAAGGGACAGGAAAAACAACTTTAGGGATCGGCGATGGTGCAAACGACGTTGGAATGATTAAAGAAGCGGATATTGGAATTGGTATTAGCGGGGTTGAAGGCATGCAAGCGGTTATGGCTAGCGATTTCTCGATCGCGCAGTTTCGGTTCTTGGAAAGACTGTTGATTGTCCATGGACACTGGTGCTACAAGAGAATCTCAAAGATGATATGCTATTTCTTCTACAAAAACATAACTTTGGCCCTTACATTATTCTACTTCGAAGCGGAAACAGGATTTTCGGGTCAAATGCATTATGATGATTGGTACATGTTGCTTTACAATGTGTTCCTAACTTCATGTCCAGTTCTTGCACTTGGAGTATTGGAGAAAGATATATGTGCAGAGTTCTGCCTACAGTTTCCTGCACTGTACCAACAAGGACCAAAAAACCTGTTCTTCGATTGGTACAGAATAATCGGGTGGTTAGCAAATGGCGTGTATGCCTCTTTCGTGATCTATATCGTGAATATCCGTACATTTAGTCCTGAATCGTTTCGTAAAGAAGGGCAGACAGCGGATATGTACGTCATAGGCACAGCTATGTTCACAAGCATCATATGGGTAGTGAGTGTTCAGATATTTCTCATATCGCATTACTTGACACGACTCCAGTTACACACGATCTGGGGCAGCATTGTCGTGTGGTACCTAATCGTTTACATCTACGGAATGATGCCAGTGAAATGGTCAGCTGGTAACATATATCACCAACTACCTGAAGTTCTTGGACCTGCACATAAATTCTACTTATCGACGGTCTTTGTTACGATACTATGTAACCTGCCGTACCTGATGCACATATCATATCAAAGATGTTACAATCCAGAGGATCATCATGTTCTGCAGGAGATGAAGAACATGAAGAAAGACGTGACAGACCGGAAGATGTGGAAGAGAGAACAAGTTAAAGCAACACAAGATACAGAGATAGGTCTATCAGCAAGAGTGGATGCTATGAGAGTTATGAAAGGAAAAAAGACTCGGAAGCATTCATCGCTCGCTAATAGTTCTTCTTAACCGACTCATAAGTCTTACTGCAACATCTTCTATCTGCTTATAACAATTTGCAGGCAACATATCTAGTATCACTACTAGAATCTATGAAATCAGTCCTATTTGTACAGTTAGAGCAATGTGTAACTCTGTTTTACGTCTGAAATGCGCCATTAAATATGCGACTGTTGATCTCAAAGGTTTACCTCAAAATATATGTTTTGATTTGGGACACCATAACTGGTGTTATATTTATCTTGCTAAAATCTTATAAATCTAAACATTATTAGAAAATTAAACTGTCATTAAAAATATGAAACCACTAGAATTGTCTAAGCTCGTAAATGAGGATCCAGTCGCTACTAGAAACACACGAGTTGTCGATCGTTAATAACTAAAACTGAACAGTACTATTATACCAAATGGCTAATGCAGATGAGGAAAGATAATATTCAACAATCAACAACTTTATAAACCAAGTGATCTATTGATTGTACATATACAAAAAATGCTGCAGTTATTTTTCTTTTTTCTTATTATTAATTTTTTTGGGGTTTAAACATGTCATAAACCTCTCCTCTATCAACACATTTACTGGTTATAGTTATGATTGACAATAATAGAACTAAGGCTTTTGTTCATGCCTCCTTTCATGATGCAATCTCTTCAACTTGACTATTGAAAACAAAGCTTGGAAATGCGGTTGTGATATCCCTGCATTTGACAAAACAATATGTTACCCAAATAATATGTATCATCTATTGACATTTTTGTACTATTTACCATTTACCCGTTATGTATAAGGTTATATTGGAAACCCTTGTTACAGTGAAAACTCTGGAAACTCTAACTTCCCGAGTTTTTTTCATATGAAAATTTTAGGGTATTTAATATACATGATTTTAAGCATTTTGAGCAAAAAAAATCAAAAAAGTGCCGAGCACCTTAAAAAAAAATTAAGGTAACACATTGTTAACACATGTTAATTTCGCTTAACATGTGTTACTCGAAAACTTATTTAAAAAAAAAAAAAAGTGTTTGGCACTTTTTTTTTGGGCTCAAAATGTTTAAAATCATGTATATTACATGCCCTAAAATTTTCATATGAAAAAAAGCTCGGGAAGTCAGAGTTTTCACTATAAGAAGGGTTTTCACAGGATCCTAACCCTACCCGTTATAGTTTCATCGTTTACATTATAACCCATATGTGTCACACGCACCTTAAATAAGTAAGCGTCATTATCTTCAACAAGGAAGGGTTTTTGGTAACAAAAGCCCGCCATTCTGATTTGTCTATCTTTCCATCCCGGTTTCCATGCGCCTCTAAAAATGTCTACTCAAAGAAAACAAAAGCACACAAGTCATACCATTACCATAGACAGTTGCATTGATCAGCATACCTTGTATTGCTACTAGCAGCAAGAACAAACTCACATTGTCCAATATTGTCTCGATGGACTCATCAGCGAGATTCAGTTCAGACTCGTGTAAAAGAGCTATTAGCATTTGTTTAACCTGCAAAAAATGCAGAAAAAAGAAAAAAAAAAAATACAAGTTACTTCAGAAAAATAACCATGCCGTTACTGTAAAAAGATATTAGTAGACATTAAAATTAAAATTAAAAAAAAAAAGCGACATACCCCTTGGCGCTCAATGTATCCTGTATCATCCAAATCATAAAGCTTGAACGAAACTAACCAGCAGCGAAGTTATAAGATCAATAGGTTGCGTTGAAATTCATGTCTAGAATAAGAATAGTTTCACTTACAGTTAATTTTTTCTTCTAGAGGAGCCTTAGGGTGGAACACGTTTAGTGATCTAACAAAGTCACCAAAATCGAGTACCCCCTTCTGTTTAACGTCAAAAAGAGCAAACATCTGCAGTACATAAAGCATTTGAAGTGTTAGATATCACATAACAATTAGTATATTACCATTTATTTCGAAAGAATACTTCTAAACATCATACCCTGTTTGCAAACATATTATGTTGCTTTTTTTTCTTGAACATAGCTAGTAGGAATTCTTCCTGCACAAGTAGAGAACATATGCATAATTTTAATTTAGACATCTTCCTGAACAGAGAGTAATTAATGTTATAATATAAAAAAAATCAACAGAAACATAGATGCACATATGACATATGTTGAGATGAACTAATGAACAACGTAAAAGCAGCCGCGACATCATCAATGCTGACATATAATACCTTGCTTATTAGTCCATCGTCGACTACAGAACTACTTATGGTCTTGAATAACTCAAATAGCGCTTCCACTTCACTGACACTGACTGCGTAAAGAAAGTTAATCATGAATCAAACAAGCAATCCATTTCTATAGCTTAATGATTATGTGAAATCAAACTTACAAGCTGTTTGAGAAGCAAGTATCCTCGGATCTTCATACGCAGGAACTAGATTTCCCATGGAAGAATGAAAACATCCCATTGACACTTAAGAATGCTCGCGCAGAATCACAAAATCATCTCAACCTTTGCCAAATCATAATATGAAGTGATCAGTCAACAATAATATGAATTTATGCATTAACCAAACAAACTTGTCATGATTAAATCTTTCAAAATTTCCATCAACTGAGAATAGACTTAATCCTAAGTTCCTATTATTATTAATTATATATGTGACAATAAATATGACAAAGAAAACATAATGACTATTACTGAATAATGCATTACAATATATATTTACAACGGAATGCAAATCCTGTATACCTAATGTCTGAATCATTTGCAATAATAAGCGAGTTATTGGTTGGTAGAGTGCAAATAGCATCGTATCAGGAAAACACCACAATTGGTGAAGACGCTTATTGGGTCAGCGACTTCATTCACTCGAAACAGGACCCTGCCAACCACTGATCAATGTGAAGAGTTTGTCCAAGAAGTCGCTGTCCCAAATTGAGGCTTCATGCTGAAGTCACTGGCCCATTTGGAGGCTTCATGCTGAAGTCGTTGACCCATTTGGAGGCTTGAATGTAAACTCACTCTTTCATTAAGCGACTTTGTGAAGAATCATATTCAATCAGCGACTTCATCAACATTGACTGACGAGTGTGTAAGACATGGCAGGAGTGTGTAACATATGAGGTAGAAGTCGCTAATTCAATTAGGTGAGTGTGTGTAACATATGAGGTAGAAGTCGCTAATTCAATTAGCGACTTCACCTGTTTTGATTATTTTGTGATTTGTCACCTATTTGCACTCTCACAAAAAATATATCACCTAATAATGCAAATGATTCTATAATAATAAACCTAATATCCAATACAAACAAACAATTCAAAGAAACAATATCAACATTAGAGACAAATTGAATCCAAACAATCATTATCTTAAATCCATCAATGTATGACTATATAAATACGTAGATAACGATAATATAATGAATCATGCATGTACGTAACAATATGATTAAAAAATCATGCAGATTGAGAGGTTGCATACCGGTGGGGAGGAAACGAGCCGCCCGAACGGAGAGATGAGGTATTCTTAGACGTCGGAAACCGGAAAGAGAGATTAATCTTAATGTGTATCGATCGGAATGGAGATGACGACCGGTGAAAACTTGGCTCGTCATTTATGTGAACATACAAATATACGTATATATAGTTTGTTGCGCTACGTGAGTATCACGTGATATTTCAATCCCTTGGTAAGCAAGTAACTAAACATATTCAAAACAGTTTTGTAAAGTGGACACGTACACTAATGCCACGATTTAAACGTGTGTGCACTTTGTAATGTGTTTTACTGCCTAACTTGAACATGCTAAAACCTTTATACTTGTTAGCTTATTACTAAATGCGTCATATAGTGTAACCGCATGGACCATCTGTACAAATTTAAGGTTTGAACATACAACAAAATAACAAAGAGCCAATACAAACTCTACAATGAACAGAAGATATAGGCGAGAAAACGGTGACTAAAAATATTATTTACCCAAACCAAAAAAGTGCCCAACCAAGCCCTAGATCTTCTACAATCGTAGAAGATCTTAAACATACAATGTTCAGATCAGTTGATATGAATAATCAACTTATCAGATATAAAAGAAATACAATACAAAAGAATACAGGCTTACAGATCTCAACTATGATCAGAAGCCAATACAATATATATACTCGAGAGAGAACTACAACGAAACCTTAGAACAGACTGAACAACTGGGGAGAGAGAGAGATAACAATCCTTTTATACTTCAGTCTAGAACATTCCAGCTGGTTAAGTCATCGAACACATCTCAGCCATCGATCTGGAACAACCTGTAACAATCTCATCCGTTGATAATACAAGTGGGTTAATAACACCGCTGGGCCGCAGGCCAACAGCTCAGGCCATTTGATTACAACCCTAACATTTATTCATTTTAGTATTTGGACTATCCAACAATAAGCCCATTTACTCAATTATACCAAACACAACTTGATACGTGTTATATTATGTAACACCAAACATATGAATTATTCTATATATAATTTTAACATGCCCCCTTAATTCATACGTTTGAACACATCTAGCATTCTCAAATCACTGCAAAAAATTTTGTGCTATTGAACACCCAAACCTTTAGTGAAACCATTAGCAACTTGATTCTGAGAATCAATTTTTTGAGTTTCAATTAAACCATTTGAGATTTTCTCTCTCAGAAAATGTATGTCAAGCTCAAAATGCTTTACTCTCTCATGAAAGACAGGGTTGACAGCTATTGATATAGCAGCCTTACTATCACAAAATAGTTTCATAGGTAATTTGATTGTTATACCTAATTCACTTAGTAAGTTTTTTAACCATAAAAGTTCACAAGAAGTTAAAGACAGTCCTCTATATTCAACTTCAGCTGAAGATCTAGAAACAGTGCTCTGCTTCTTACTTTTCTAGGAAACAAGACAATTTCCAAGAAATATGCAGTATCCGGTTACTGATTTTCTTGTAACAAGACATTTTGCCCAATCAACGTCCACATAACCCATAAGTTGCATTGTGTCACCTTTGACAAAACTGATTCCCTTTCCTGTGGATTCTTTGAGATATCTAAGAAGTCTCAAAGTAGTTTGAAGGTGACCCTATTGGGTTTATGCATGAACTTACTTAGGTACTGGACTACATAACTTATATCTAGCATTGTTAAAGACAAATAAATCAACTTGCCTATTAACTTTTGAAATCCATTTATATTGTCTATCAAAACATCATTATTTCTAGTTTTAGTATTAACAATATAACTCTGTTATGTTGGATTGTTAACTGGTTTACAACCCAAATAGCCAAACTCATCAAGAAGTTCAAGACAGTACTTTCTTTGAGATAGACAACTATTATTCTCAATGTATAGAATTTCTATACCTAAGAAATACTTAAGCTTTCCTAAATCTTTCATAAGAAAGTTAGTACTTAACATCTTTTTTACCCTTTCAATTTCAGACTAATTGTTTCCAGTTAATACAATATCATCAACATATACCAACAATAAGCACATCCTTTTTGACAATACAAACATAGAGTAATCACAAACACTCTGAACAAACCCTATACTTAGTAATACTTTGGTTAATTTTTCATTGCATTTTCTAGGAGCCTGTTTTAGGCCATACAAAGATATAACCAACTTACAAACCTTGCCATCATGTTTTGAATAATAACCTTTTGGCAAGGTCATATAGACATCATTAGTAATGGATCCAGAATGAAAGGCATTTTTATATCTAACTGATACAAAGTCCAATTATTTTGGACAGCTAGACTTATAATACACCTAACAATTACCATCTTGACCACAGGAGAGAAGGTCTCTCCAAAATCAAGACCTTCTCTCTGATTGTAACCTTTGGCTACAAGTCAAGCTTTATACCTTTCTACTTCACCATTAGCTTTATACTTAACTTTATAGACCCATTTACAACCTATGGGTTTTCTACCCTTAGGTAAATCAGACAAGACCCAAGTATTATTCCTATGTAAGGCTTCCATTCCAGAATTCATTACCTCGACCCATTTGGAATCCTTAGCATCCTCACTATAGGTAATTGGTTCAACATTTTTATTTAAAACAGACACAAAAGACAAGTTGTCATTAGACAAGTGTGAATAATTGACAACCTTAATAAATCCATACTTGACCTTCCGTCAACAACAAATTCGCTAAATTTCCTAGGAAAGGTAGAGACTCTAGCAGACTTCCTTAGGGGTGAGCATAATAGGGTCGAACCGAAATAAAACCGGGTATCGGGTCGGGTCGGTCCAGGAAGCCATTAAAACCGGAAAAAATCTGGACCGAAATTTGCTTCCAATTTACATAGCTGTGGAATGTTTAGGATCCAATTTATGGGCCTAATACTCTCTGTACACCTACACAGTCTCAATTAAAAACCCACCTTTGACCTATAATACAAATCTTTATCTTCCTCTTCCTCTTCCATAGTTCCATACAGCTACCGATCAATTGGGAGAAATCTGCGTTTCCTACCTGCAATCAAACAATCAGAAATCCGTGTCTCAGTTTTGTCCTGGTATTATTAAACATATTGCATATTCCTACTATTTATTCATATATTTATCATACCTGTGATTGCTAACTTGATAACCATCATTCTAAATCCAATAGCCTGATGGTTTAATAGTATAGTTATGAAATCAGAGGTTTTTGTTGTCATGAAATCGGAGGTTGCAGGTCGGATCGATTTTTGGATTTGGGACCGACGGAACCACCAGTACAAGGACCAAAGACCGAACCTACTTTTAGGGTTTCATTTCGATTCATTGTTTATATAGTGGTCGGGTTTCGGGTCGGGTCGGTTTTGGACCATTGCTCACCCCTAGACTTCCTAATACTTCCCTCAGATGGGTTGTTCTCAACATTTGATGTCCCTGCATCATTATTTGCCCTATCAGAAGAACTGCAACCTGGACTACCAGGCTGCTGATCAAGATCTAACCCCCCCCCCCCCCTAAGTAGCCCTAGGAGTAGTTCCTGATTGCAAACTAGTTGGAACATCATGAGATACAGTTGGTTCCCCTTCATCATTGGGAAAGTTGTTTCTATTGATTCCCCAGTTTGAAAAGACTCAATACTGTCAAAAAAAATTTAATGTGTAACACTTTAACCATCATTTTTTAAAACAATATTTTCAAAAGACTTGTTTAAAACGATAAATTTCTTCATAAAACCTAACATCTCTATAAAATTCAACCTTTTTTGAATCAAGACACCAAAATTTATATCCCTTTTTAAAACTAGAATAGCCTATTAAAAACACATTTTCAGCTTTTATTGACAGTTTATCATACTCATTTAAGACAATATTAAAACATAAACAACCAAAGTTTCTCAAATGACTAAGAGGGGGGGGGGACCCAAACAAGACCTCATTTGGACTCTTACCTAACAAGACTGAAGAAGGAACCCTATTAATCAGATATGTAGCAGTTAATACACAATCAGACCAAAATCTCAGTGGTAATCCACTCTAAAACAATAATGCTCTAGCCATATTAAGTAAGTGCCTATGTTTTCTTTCAGCAACACCATTTTGTTGTGGTGTATATGCATAAGAAGTTTGATGTATTATACCATTATTGTTACAAAATACTTCCATTTGTTTATTGACAAACTCACCACCATTATCACTTCTAGAACCTTTTACCCTTGTTGTTAAACTGTGTCTTAAGAAGTTCATAAAAAATGACAAGGTTTTCAAAAACTTCACCTTTGTTTTTAAGAAGATAACACCAAACTGTCCTGGTATAATCATCCACAACTGTTAAAAAAAATATCTATACCCTTCCCAACTGGTGACCTTATAAGGTCCCTAAACATCTAGATGAATGATATCACCTACCTGTTTGGTCTTATGGTCACTAATGGGAAAAGGCAACCTAACCTGTTTAGCCTTGTGACATATATCACAAGGGTGAGAATCAAGTTTTCCTATTTTTAGATCATTGCTAAGAATGGCTAGAACTTGATCAGAGGGATGTCCCAACCGGGTTTTGGCCGAGTTTGGTACCCTTGTAGGGGGTACCAACCGTATCAATGACTCCATCTCCCACAAGTTCGGGGACATGAAATCGAAGTGTAAATGCTTCGAAACCGCGTACATAGCGGTGAAGGATGATATGCCCGACGAAACTGATGACGTGCTTGTCACCTTCGTCAAAGTTGAGTACTTTCGGACGGTTGGCCATAACTTTAACCACGTTTCGGCATGGCAAATGTTACGCTCGGGCCTACGTTAGGTTTTTTTTTATTTTAGTGTAATTTCCTTTTTTTATTTTTAGTGTAATGTAATGGTTTTTTTTTTTTTTTAGTGTAATGGTTTTTTTTTTATTTTAGTGTAACTTTTGTTTTATTTTTAGTTTAATGTTTGTTTTTATAAAAAAAAATTGTGGTAAAAATTTAAATACATTTGGCAAAAAAAAAAAACCTCACTTACCTTGACCCATAACACCCTCTAGCGAGCGACCGCCGGCCGCTACCCAGTGCCAACTTAGCATTGACGTGGCACAATACAATATTATTCGATAAATCATTCACTCACCTCTACCCATAACGAATAGTCTTAGAGGTTAAGATGTTGAAGATGATGAGAAAGAGTTATATAACTTTACACGAAAAGGAAAGAACCGCCTGATAAGATGCTAACTTTTTTATATATTTGTGAGTGTAAAGTATTAATATTTATATCATTTGATTACAATGTTGTTATTGCTTCAAATGCAGCGTCTTTCTGTTGAAGTAGTTTCAATAGTAAAGCTAAATAAAAGGATGAATCCATTGCAGTGGTGGTGAATTTGAATGGTGAAGAAACATTGATGGCTGTGAAGACTGAAAAGAACACAAGAAACAAAAGGTTTGCTATCAATGATTGGGGAGATTTTATGAGGTCAAACAACATAACTCATGGTGGTAAAGCTTAGGATATGTAGTTTCTATAATCGTTCATGAAAATCTGAAGCATAAGGTAATTGCTTCGAGCCTTGGATTATGTTTGATAAGGTAGTTATTTTGCAAACTTGAAGGTTATCGTTTCGAAGCTAGTATATTATCTTTGGTTATTAATTGTCATCCTACATTTTCTTAGTTGATTACCTTTTCTTTATTATTCATTATTATTTTAAAATTCTATTTGCTGATTATTATGTTACATCCGTAATTAATTGATATATTTTGTTTGGGTTAGGCTGTTAGTTGTTTTTGCATAGTATGCTTATACCTACTTGTTAGCTATTATTTTGTGTGATTGTCACATGCACCTAGTTTTCTAATCGTTTATACCATAATAGTTTGAACAACTAAAGTTGTTTTATACCATAATAATTGATTACTTGATTTGAAAAAGGGGCACAAATTTTTATTTTGCGTTAGGCCCTTGAATATGTTAAGCCAGCCCTGTCTAATTAGTATGTAGAAAAAGCATAAGATGTTTCACACCGTTAAGAGATGTAAACATAATCGTTTCTATCAAAGTTTTGTAAGTGGAAGTGAAGAAATAAACGAAAGAGAAACATACCTGATTGTAATATTGTATAGACAAATCACATTAACTATGCACTTCAATGTTTTTATGGCATTTGGTGCTCAAAGCGACTACTTTTAACCCATAAAAAAAAGCAAATTCTTCTACTTTTATTAAAAAAACAAAACAAAACAAAATGCTAAGGTACGCACCTTGGACCCACTTTTACCAGTGCCACAAATTTTTTTTATTGTTGTAAACTTCCTATATACGTGTGTGTTCCATTTTTTAAGTAGAAATAGAAAATTTAATACTTAAAAGTTGAATCCAATGATAATCCATTTAAATCTTAAAAATTGTTAACCATACAACTCCATAACATTTATAAGACCAATACCCATGTATTCACATTTTCAAGGCCTAAGGAGCATATTTTTAAGACTCATATAGAGTATGTAAATCCTCTAAAACACCACTACACTAGATGATCGATAAACTAAATATATAGTATCGTAATGTATATTATCATTCTCACAACAATGTGCTAGTTTCCTACTAGATATAATAGATAATAGATTATTCTCTTTGATATAATCATATAATTAAAAAATGATCTTTTCTATTGATATTTTTTTTATGTGGCAGCTTCTTGTTAGTCTGTGATGTGGGTCAGGGTGTGTGAATCCTAATTATAGGGTGTATCGTTCCTAAATACCTTTTTTTATTTGCAAAAACTTCTCTTCTGTTATGGGTAGACTTTTTGAATCTCAATTATTAATTGAGTTTAGTAAATTCATTGGTCCTTTGTATAAAAGATAATTGTAGTTTTTTAAATATATTTTGATGTTTCGCAGAGTAGCTGGAGCTTTGAATAAAATGTATAAAATGACTAAAATTTGCATAACTAAATGCTTGTATGCATGTGTTTTTTTTTTTTTTTTTTTGCTTTGTTTATTGTAAAATAGGTATTTGTGTCGTTTTACTCATTAAATGCTTTTAGTTAGTATTAGCTTTTTCTTAAACATCAATACTATTATTGTTTCAATATGAAGTTTTTTCTTGTAACATAAAAGCTTCAAACTCTTTCAAATAAACAAAGTTTTTTTATTAAATAAACTAGCTGATTACCCCGGGAGGGTCCCGGGGTTGAAAAATCTAATTTTACGTGATAACCTATTGCAAATGGCTCAAGTTAACTAACCACAAAATCTCTCAATCATTACATGTTCATAGTATTCTAATCAGTAATAACTCATATTCCCCACAAAATCTAATTTTACGTGATAACATGAACACTTTGTGTGTTTTTTTCCTGTATGAACGAAACCCCACAAAAAATAGTCGATTTTTTCTCCGTTTTTTATATAGCACTATGGTACTCGTTGGAAAGATAATAAAACGCTCGTTAATTTAGTGTAATTTTTTTCTTTAAAAAATCACGTATATAAAAGATATAAACGTTTAAAAATTATGGGAGGAAATATGAGAGAGAAAATTTTAAATTTATTTTTAAATTTTTTTTCCTAAAATAACTCAATTTAATTAAAAAAAGAAACAATTCAAAAACACCAAAAACTCTCCATTATGATGCCACGTGGCACTCTCAAGGGAAGGTTGAGGCCTCCATTGCACGCCACGTCAGCATATACGTTTTCTTTTATATATATAGATAGATAGATATTTTTCTTAAAATTTTAAAGATAGAAACTCTTAAACGCTTTTAAAAAAAACTCATAAAAAATGTACCTTTTGTCGCACATGTCCTTCCCTGCATACATATACATTTTTAATTTTTAAGTTATTATAACCCGAACCGACAAAATATATAAAAAGTACTCGCAACGCACATCCCAAACGGTCAATAGTTATTTTTAAGGAAAAAAGAATAGTCACTATGTCATTGGATCATTACATTTATTATATTCTTTCTAGTAATCATGGAAAGAAACAAATGGTCAAAGGCTTAGAGATCGTTTTCACATAAGGCCCCAAGCATGTTATTTTTTTTATCGTCGATTAACTATGTGGCAACCACCCTTGCGTAGCGTCGTGCTTAAGAATCGACTACTCGATCTTCAGCAGCCCCCGCTTTCTCCCGATGCGCGGAAACCCGAGCCCCACCCGCCCGAAGGCACGACGGTGTTATAGAACTCGGTAAAACCTCGCCGCCCGTCAGATTCGAACCGGCGCCACCCGTATTCGATCTTCACCCGGATACCAAACCATAAATGATGGAAGTGGGAATTGAACCTTTGATCACATAGGTGAAACAAAAGTCACTCCACCACTCCACCACTATGGATGGATTAATCTTTTATTATTTAAAACTTTACATCTCTTCAGAGTGTGATTATTGATTTATTTCAAAAATATATATATCATAAAATATAATAATAAGATTTAAGATTAGAAACAAGTATGTAGCAAGTTAATACATAGAAGGTTTAAAAGGGAAGGGATTGGATTTAATTAGCAAAGCCATTGGAATTAAAATGTTATTCTCCTTAAGGTTAAGGGTTCGAGCTCCGTCAAAGACAGATTGATGTAAGAAATTTGTTGTTAAAAAAAAGTTTTAAAAACAAGTAACTATATAGCGGCGCGCCATGGTATTACCGAGGATATGGCAATCCAACTCACACAAGTCAACTATCTGGCTACGCACGGCACCAACTTCACCCATGTTGTGTCATGGCAATTGTTGCGTTTTCTTAATGTTTAGTATTGAAAAATATTACATAAACTTAAATTAAAAGATTACATAAACTTAAATTAAAACATTACATAATCCTAAATTAAAACATTAACTAAACCTAAATTACTTAAACACACCAACTGATACACGTGATCCCAATCCTCTAGAGTGTACTCCGGAGACGACACGTCACGATCGCTATCACGACCATCCGACCTAGCGTATGAGCGAATGCATCCGAAGTTAGAACATGGAACACGTTACGGTTCATCATCCATATTGACATACTTCGCACCCAGGTCAGTTTTGTACCCATTCAACCCAGCTAGGTACGACTTGTGTTGGACGGATGTTTGGAACGAGAATGGGAGGGTTTGGGTGAAGTTTATTTGGGTCTCCCCAACTTGTAGTTAACTCGATCCTAGTACAAACATAGTGTAGTCATAGGCCCAGTGAAATTCCTCGCCTGTAACATGAGTATTTGGATCCATACCTATTTGACTTGGTAAGGGGGTGGGGTGGGGGGGGGGGGGGTTATTAGTTGGTTTGGAGTGTAGAGTAGACGACGATGAGTGTTAGCTGGTTGAGAAAAAGTGTACACTGGATGAGGAGGAGTGTACTTTGATTGAGAAGAAGTGTATACTGGTTTAGGAGGAGGAGGAGACGACACTGGTTGTGAACGTCGGCGTCGAGAATATCGCCTAAGGTTGGAAGGTCCAGCTGCTTCGGTAAGATAACCACCACCCATATCTTTGATTGTTTGTGTGTAGATTGAATTGTGAGTGATAATTGTGACTGATAATTGGTTTTCTATCTTGTATTTATAGGGTTAGAAAACTAGCCGTTGGAAAAAATCCGTTTGAATATTATTTTTTATTAAATATTAAATATTAAATATTAAATATTATTTTTTATTAAATATTATTATATATATCATTTACTAACATGCCTTATCTACAGTTGTCGGTTTGCTTTCGTAATTCCGCATTTGTGCAATGGGTGTTTTTGTAACTTCCAACATACGTTTATTAATCCTTGCCTACCTTTCTGACCAGATTTTGTTCAACCGCCACTACCTACCCTCTTTCATCTTCTTCACCGCCACTACCTACCCTCTTTCATCTTCTTCTTCGCCAGTCTCTGCTGCCCCGTTTACCATCGCCCCAGTCAACCAGCGTTGCCGGATTTTCCTCTGTCAGGTGAAGAATCCTCCTTCACTTTCTTTCTTTAACAATCTCTTTTACCAAACAATTGAAAGGGAATAACTGAAAAGAAAAGAGGAATCAAATTTTTGTGCAGCAAAGATCGGAAAGCAAGTTGTGAAGAACAAAACTGACACCAAAATAACTATACTGTTCGACTCAAAGCCCTAAGTTTTAACAGATTAGTATACGCACAGCTCCCACCAGCTTTGACGGCAACGAACCAGACCCGAGGTAAACAAACCATTTTTTGTAATAATTTGTAAATAATTAAAGGTATAGGATAGCCAAAAGTACGTTTGGTGATGCTAATTAAGAAATGAGTTTGTGTATAAAATCCTTCTTCCAGTAAATAGTTTAAAAAAAGGGAAATTGGATTTTAACACCTTAAATTATTGACAATTGGCCGCTGACGCAGTGAACTACAAAATTGACCAACACCGCACTGTACTTTTAACTTATTGACCTCTATCACCCTCAGACTAACCATGGTTGATTTTTGCTAACGTGGCATGGTGACGTGTCCATTTTTGCTGACGTGGCAGGTGATGTGTCCATGCCACGTCAGCTTATTCCCCATGCCACGTCAGCAAAAATGGACACGTCACCATGCCACGTCAGCAAAAATTAACCATAGTTAGTCTAAGGATGATACAGGCCAATAAGTTAAAAGTACAGTGTTGTGTTGTTCAATTTTGTAGTTTAATGCATCAGCGGCCAATTATCAATAGTTTAGAGTGTTAAAATCTAATTTCCCTTAAAAAAAATGTCCCGTGTCTAACACCGTATCATTTATAAGAAAAATTGTTCCTAATCAAAATTGTTAACTATTATTTAATAAACATTAAATATTAAATTTGTTTATTTGAATTTGTATATTTAAATAAAAAACAATAATTAAACAATGATTACTTAATAATTATAAAGCCCTATCAAACCCTTCACTCACTACACAATTACTTTGGTGGAGTGGTACCGGGAAGTGAGGGAGAGACACTTGGTCATGGGTTCGACTCCTGATCCCTCCAGGTTTTATCGGTTCGCTGCCGTCGTGCCTTCGGATGGGTATGCTTACATAAATATTTTTTCAACTTTACTGATTTACATCAATCCTAGTCATAACCCCCACTACGCTTGAACTTATATATAAAGTAATTAACGAGCGCTATTAGAAAAACTTAGAAGGCGTTTCTTTTGGGGAGGGAACGATGAAAAAAACAAAACGGCTTGGGTGGCATGGGAAAGAGTCATTAATCCGAAAGAGAAAGGTGGAATTGGTTTGGGCTCCTTAAAACATATGAACATGAGTCTCATTCTTAAGTGGCGGTGGCGTTATAAAAATGAACCATGCAGCCTTTGGAGAAGAATTATAGATGCCATTCACCACAATGAGAGGGCTTGGTTGTACTTGCCTATCAAATCAACAATAACCGGGGTTTGGAACTCAATTCTAAAGGTCGGAAAGGACTTTGATGACGCAAATATACAGGTTGAAGGTTTGTTTAAAGGGGGGCTTGGAAACGGTTCGGGGATTCGGTTCTGGCTCAACTGCTGGCTTGGTGATCTCCTACTCAGGTACACATTCCCACATTTATTTGTTTTAGAATCGTCTAAGGGTTGCAGCCCGTCTTATTCAGCAGGGGAACACTTGGGTTTTGGGTTGGGATTGGAAATGAGAACCTTTGCAGGAACAGGAAACGCGAGAACTCCAAGACTGCGCAGCTCTGTTGCAGAACTGCTCTCTTTCGAGCAATGTTGACTCGTGGAAATGGACTGCGGACACATCAGGAGGTTTCTCCATCGCCTCTTGTCGGAAGATCTTAGTTGCTGCAGCCATTCCTTATTATCCATTCGAGTGGTGCAAACTAGTGCCGAGGAAAGTAAACTTATTAGCCTGGAGGAGCGAACAAGAACGAATTCCCACGCTTGAAGGATTGCACAAAAGAAAAATTATAAATTCCTCCACCTTATGCCCCTTGTGCAACGATCAAGTCGAAACCGCCGAACACCTTTTCACAGCTTGTTACTTTGCAACACAGATCTGGCAGAAAGTTTGCGAGTGGTGTAATGTCCCTCCTTTCATCACCTTCGACTTCAGAGATGTCCTGAACGCACACAAAATTTGCGGTATTGGAAATGTAAAGAAAAAGACTATCAAAGCAATAATCTTAACAACAATTTGGGTAATCTGGATAACAAGAAACAAGAAAATTTTCTCAGGAAAAGACTATGTTTGGATCAATGCTTGGGTGAAATAAAGTCGCTCTCATACAATTGGGTCACGAACAACGGAAAGCAAATATCAAAGGATTGGAACAAATGAGTTGTTTTTTATCTTAATGTATAACTGATATATTAGGCTTGGTGTAATTTCTTACATATCTATGTAGCACCTTGCTATTAGATATCTTTGTAAATATTTGGGCTTGGTAATAAAATTTATTTGCCTTTAAAAAAAAAACGAGCGCTATGAAGTCATCGTGGGCCTCTAGCGACGGATTGAAATGACTGGCCCACAGTGATGATGAGGATGTTGAAATACGTAGTACCACGTTATGTATTTAAATAATAGTCAATCGCCATATTCAGTTCTCCAACCCCACAAATAAAATTTTATAAATTTTAAAAGTCACTATCAATTGAAATAATAACAACCGACTAAGAATAATTCTTTAGACGTTGTGATACCCCTTCTTTTTTCATCTTATTATATTGAAGTTATATACATCATTTATATTTAATTGTGTTTAAATTGTGTTTATTTACCAGAAACTTTGTTTTTTTATGATGAACAAATTAAGCATTTTATTTTTATATTAATACAAATAAATTAATTTGATTAATCTATAAACTAAAGTATCTCAAGGATCCATATTATGTCGATAGTAAATTTCTCACATTAAAAACGATCACATTTAAACATATTTTACAATCATAACCTTTATAGGCTTGTGTCTTCTTTTCTTCATCTTTTTAGTTGTTTTCTTGTTATTATTATTTAAAATATTTTTTAGGATTGTTAGTAGAGGAAAAAAAAAAGTGAATACACAAGATCTTCCTTAATAGTACCAAAACGTGATAAAGACATAAATTAATTAAATTCAACAAAAAAAAAAAAAAAATCTATAACTCATATGTACTAATAAACTAATGGTAAAAAAGCTCCGTCTATTCCCACTTCTACTTGTCTAGAGTCACCCACAGTCGCCTTTAACGCGTCGTATTATTGCCAAAGCGCGACGCTTTAAAGTATAAAAGTCGACACTTTATCTGACAACATACTAGGTTGTCTGGTAAAGTGAAACATCTGAATCCCAGGCCACCGCGAACATCTGAACCCAAAACACAGACCTATGGATATAGCGCGGTGCTTTGGGTTCATATGTTTCACTTTATCAGACAACCTAGTACGTTGTCAGATAAAGTGTTGATTGATATGATCAAAGGGTCGCGCTATGACCATAGCACAGGTCATAGTGCGACGCTTTGGGGGGTGAAAATTGTCACACCCTCAATTTCCACATGCGAGGTTTTACCGCGAGCCGCGTGATACATCGGGATCCAAGTCAACGGTCATAATAAACGACATCTATATGATATGAAAACAACGTAAATAGCCCATTAAGTTTCAAAATCTATCCATCACTTGCGGAAGCGTAAAACCTTATTACAACTTAAAAGTAAAACATGAAAGTCTAATAACACTTAAAAAGAAATGCAAATGGAGACTCCGTGCGCCTAAACTCAATGCTGCTACCTTAGCGACCTGAGAAAACATGCCAAAAAGACGTCAACATATAATGCTGGTGAGTTAACAGGTTTTAAGTTTACAAAACGTTTCAAGCGTAAAGAGTTTCATCTCAAAAGTACCAAGTATGCAAAACCTTTAAATACATAACAAACGTTTCCTTACTACTACGACTGTGTTGCCGAAACCATTACTAACAAGCGTTGCGTGTGTTGCTGCCCGTGTTTGAGTTGCCGAAAATAGAGACAATATGCACCCGCCCGGCTCCCAGCCGTCGGGTGGGGTTCGTCAAGCCCAATATATTTATCCACATTCCCCCCGTTGTGCCCCGGACATTCATGGTTTCAATAGGGACTTAGCGTTACGTTTTGTCATATAGTAATTTAAAACAAGCGTTGCGTTTCAAAAGTGTAGCGTTTCATAAGCGTTGCGTTTCAAAAGTGTTGCGTTTCATAAACATTGTGTTTTTCAAAAGTGTCGCGTTTCATAAACATAATGTTGTATTTGTTAAAAACCGTGTGGCATGCTTCTCCCCCGAAAAAAAGTGTATAAAAGAGGGGTCGTGAAACTCACCTTAGAGTGCGCCTTCAGATACTTAGAATTCCAACACGTGTGTGATGACCCAACTTAGTGACGACCTATCAATGAGTTTACATAAGTGTGATGACTACTAACCCGAAGGCTAATTAGTCCCCAAGTTGTCCAGACCGTGATCGTGTATGTTGAAAACATGTTTAAACGTTAAACCGACCAAACCAGACAATACCCGGCATCCCATTGGTGACCCGACATCCCACGTGTTAGCCACATACAAGATATCATGCAACTTATGCAATTAAACACTTAGCATGCGCAAACATTCACCATATCTAGCATAACGCCCAATTAATGCATAAACAAGTCCGAACACGTGTTACCAAGTCATTGGACATGTCACGGGGTTCCTAACATGTTCCTAGGCGTCAATCCGTGTTTCGGGATGTTAAAATATACATATGGCAGCATTACACGAGATTAGGACTCAAACATGTGATTAGGAAAAGTCAACTGGTGATTAGGAGGGTCAAAATGGCGAGTAGGGTTGTAATCACCAGTAAAATGGCGAATAGGGCTCCTAATCGCCTATAATGAGGGCGATTAGGACTTCTATTCACTAGTACTGTTCTGTTCTATCCTTTTTGCGCGTTTAACCCTCCAAATCAGATCTGAAACATGTGTAAACACCCAATATCCAACCCAAAACATTAACCCAACTATTTCAAGCAAAAACCCCTAATTTATCATCACCCTAGCCGTCCCGAATGCATGCAGTTTCCCAAAATAGCATAACTAGCATGTAAGCATCACATCAACATGCAAAACTTACCCTAAATAGCAAATATCCAGATTTCATCATATAACGACGTTATCCGACATTATCCTACTGTTCTAGCATCATCCTAGAGTAAACCCTAACCTTAAACAATCATCAAAACACAATATATCATCATTAATCCTTCATAATCACTCAAACGGGTCAAAACGCATAATATCAATATTACACATCTATGAACCTTCAAACTCCTAGGTTATCATCATATTAACTCATTTAGGTCAGAAACACAATAATAACACAATAACAATCATGTTTAAACAATAAAAATCCTATCTTGCATGAATACATCACATATAACAAGTATAGAGGTTTGGGTTTGTTTTGAAACTGATTTTAATGAGTTTTCAAAGACACAAATGTTTAGAAATCAGGTCTGGACCTTTAGGGATTAAAACAATATCATTACAAAGGTTTGGGATGAAGAACACACCTTGAAATGATGAGATTATGAGGTGTAAAGCTTGGAAATGTGATTTCTTGTTCAAAAACGTGTTGCATAGGTTGGATAAGGTGTGGGGTGGCTTTTGGGGTGTATTAGGGTTTCACAAATGATGTTTTAAAACATAAGGGTGGTATTTATAGGCGTTTTTAGTCGTCACATGCAGGTCAGGCGAGTACAAGACTGTTACAGGCGATTAGGGCTGCTAATCGCTAGTTGTTACTAGCGAATAGCCCCTATTCGCCTATAATACCCTTCTACTCGCTACTTTATTGGCGATTAGGGCTATCCCATATGCCCTAATCGCCTATAGCCTATGTATCCGAGTTTTTGGCGCGTTAAACCCTATTTTAACATATATAAACATGTATTCACACACCGGCAAGTCATATAATGATTGTAAGCACATAATGCATGATAACTAATACGTTCCCATCCGTTCACCAATTCCCGGGACTCGAGATTTACGTGTGTGCGTTAAACCCGACGATTCTACAAATCACCCATCCGTGTTCACATGGTTATGGACCGACTCCCAATGATCCCGTGGATCATTGTAACGACTCCTGATGATTCCCGGAACCATCATAACGACTCAACTGACTAGTTAAGTATGTTTGAAAACGTTTTTCGCTAAGGTAGACTTATGTGTTTTATAAAATGTTAACCTAAACGTGCCGGGTGTCACAAAAATAAGTTTGGGGGTTTAAGTATCAAGGCCTAAAAAATATTTAAATTACAAATCAACATGCTTTCGTTCCCCTGGCCTTCGACACGTTCGGTTCCTTAGCATTGGAAGTGGTGCGGTTTTTGGCTCGGGTTCAGCGGGTAGTGCACAATAACTTTTTCACCCTTCAAAGGCAGAGTTTTGTTTTTAGCAGATTCGGATTTTCTATCCAGAAATGGGTGGAGCACAACTTGTTGGCTGTCTACCTACCATCATTAAGTAATTTATCCTTTTATTAATTAAATGTTAAACTTAAAAAAAAAATTACAAATATCATAATCAAAACTTCAACTTGAAATAGATTGTTTTAAATAATATCCAATGCTTAACGAAATCTTATAAAATTTATTAAAGACAAAAGCCTCATTAGATCCTTTGAATTTGAACTCGGTTTCTAACTTCTAAGCTACTCATTTAAATATTTCCATCAATAGTTTACCCTTTTTTTCTATTTATATTCACCACCTAAACACACAGTCTCTATATCTTTTGATTTAGCAAAATCCAATATCCTCTCACTGAAAAAGTTCCAATCTTTTCATCTGGGGTTTGATTAATTTGACTTATTTAGGTGGGTTTTGAAGATAAAGATTTGTTTTGAACATTTTGTGGGTTTCTTGAATTATTTATTGTGCTATAATGGAAGAGAAGTATGAGCCATTGAAAGAGCTTGGTGCTGGTAATTTTGGAGTTGCAAGGCTGGTTAAAGATAAGAAGACTAAAGAACTGTTTGCTGTCAAATACATTGAAAGAGGGAAAAAGGTATAACCTTTATTTTCTGTAGCTAATTTCATGTAAATATTGATTTTTGTTGTTGTTGTTGTTGAAATTGGTTGATGGGTTTAGTTTGAATTTGTGTTTCAAGGTTATGATTATGAAAACTTTTTATTTTTTGGGCTGAAAACAATGATCAAGAACATTTATTTTTCTTGATTTTGATTTGTGAGTTTTATATTATTTGCATTGTTGAGTTAACCCTCTTTGTTATTAGGTTGTATAAGCTCAGATTTTGGTGTTGCTTGTTAGAAGTATCAGTGAAGTTTGATAAAAATAGAAACTTTTACTCTTTTAGGGTTTGACTTTTCTTTAGTCAACCAAATTTCAAAATTAGCTTTCTTCTTTGAGCAAATTTTATGGGCTCTTAAGGAAGTTACTCTTTTTAGAAACCTGGTCTGACATACGGTAGGTATGCGAATCTTAGGCCGCGTGTCTACTTTTACTCGCGTAATCTTAAACTTTATCATACTTAGATGAATTTATATATGAATAAAAATTCATACATGATATGGTGTCATGTATCATATTACTTAAGTCATTATTAATGGGAAAACAATTGATACACGAGCTAAAGTAGATATGCATTGACGAATTGTTTCTGGCACGCCTATATAGTTATAACATACTCAGAAAAAAATGGCTACTTTCGTGTCTTAATAAAAACCTCATTAAAAATTTGAAAGCCTGTTATAGACCTTATTAACTTGGAGACGATCACGCAAAATACATAGGGGATTCGTTATCTATGTAGAAAGATCATTTATTTCTACTTAAATAAAAATTTGTGTGCTAATTTATTTTTCTTGTCTCAGATTGATGAAAATGTTCAAAGGGAAATCATTAATCACAGATCTTTAAGGCATCCAAACATAGTGAGGTTCAAGGAGGTAAGTTTGAGCCTTTAACTTTTTAAGGCATTTAAAACCAAAACTAACAACACAATGACATGAAGATCAAGTTTCTAATTATCCACATATTAGATAACAGACTTCTTATTGTATTTCAGGATATTTTTTAATTGTTTTAAGATGTGAAAATCACTAATTTGACATTTAAATTATAATTTTGCAGGTCTTGTTAACTAAGACACATTTGGCTATAGTCATGGAATATGCAGCTGGCGGTGAACTCTTTAGTAAAATCACCAGTGCTGGCAGATTCAGTGAAGATGAAGTACATGACAATACTTTTAAGCTCATTATCTTTGGTTTGTTTAAAATTTCTGGAACTTAACTCTGGGAAATCTTGTCTTCGAATACAGGCTCGGTTTTTCTTCCAACAACTTATATCCGGAGTCAGCTACTGTCATTCCATGGTGAAAAAATAACATGAGATCTTTATAACAATCTGAACTATAAAAACCATCATTGTAAATGGTACATACGGCTTCTTATGTTATTGTTTTCTTGATTTCAGGAAATTTGTCATAGAGATTTGAAACTAGAGAACACTCTTCTAGACGGGAGTCCAACTCCACGTCTCAAAATATGTGATTTTGGTTATTCAAAGGTTTAGTAATACTCAAAATGTTATATTTTGAAGAAAAGTTTGCATCTTTTTATATTTCCCATTTTATTTTTGGAATTGGTTCCTTATATTATTTCGTTGATGTTTTTGGTGTAGTCTGGTTTATTGCACTCCCAACCAAAATCGACAGTTGGCACACCTGCTTACATTGCCCCCGAGGTTCTATCCCGAAAGGAATATGATGGAAAGGTATTTTTTTCTTTGAGTAATTAGACATGATTATAGTTTAACACTAGTATTTCTTTTTTTATTTTTTATTTTTGTAATAAATTTGAAAATCTTGTTTGTGTTAGATTGCAGATGTTTGGTCATGTGGGGTGACTCTGTATGTTATGTTGGTTGGAGCCTACCCTTTTGAGGATCCTGAAGATCCTCGGAATTTCCGTAAAACAATTGGGGTGAGATCTCTTTGACTTTCGGGTCAGTTCCAGTAATTCTGGATTTCTAAATTGAAGCGACACTTGTGTATTCGACAAATATTTCCTTTTTGTTTTCTGTTTCGCGTTTAAGCTGCACGTTACACTTGTCCTGAAAATTCCAAATGGTTAACTAGAATTTGAAGTGTAGAGATCCTTACCTTTGACGGTTGACATACAAAGTCAAACAAGGAATTATGATCTTAATATGGTAATTGTTGTTCTTGGCAGAGAATCGTGAGTGTTCAGTACTCGATACCAGATTATGTGCGTGTTTCTGCTGATTGTAGACACCTTCTGTCACATATCTTTGTTGCAAACCCCTCCAAGGTACTTCCTCTGTTCACAATATGTTTTTCTTAATGTGTCATATTGAAGTGTTTAAATTGTTGTTAAAGAGGATCACAATAGCGGAAATCAAGAAACATCCATGGTTTCTGAAGAACATGCCAAAGGAATTGGTTGAAGGTGAGAAAACAAACTATGAGAACGCAAACCGTGACCTATCGCTGCAAAGTGTTGATGAAATTAACCGAATCATACAAGAGGCAAAGGTTCCCGGGGAAGCCGGCTCCAACACCACCACTGATGGGAAGCTGACAAATATTAGTGGTTCAATAGATCCTGACGACGAGGACTTCGATTTGGAGAATGAAATTGATGAGAGTGGGGACTATGCAGGCCAAATCTGATGATCTTGTTGTTGACCATAATGTGTTTTTAAATGTACCAAGTTTGTGTAGTTTTGTATTTGTCTGTAGCTTTTAAATGTACCAACTATATGTAATAAGGGCAAATAAGTTGACTTTAAAGTCTTGTTTTAGGAGGTTTGTGTTTTGGAAATAATTATGTGAGTTTTTTTTCTTAACTGTGTGGCAGAGATCATCACACTCGTCTCTTGGCAGACCCTAATCACCCACACGTCCAATCAATTGCTACTGGTAGTGAATTTTGCTTTATGTGTTAGATATGACACGTTGTGTAATGAGTTCAGACGCTAGATGTCTAACCACATGTGGCCTCGAAACAAGATATGGGTTAATCGACATATCATAACAAGATATAGATTAAACCATGTAGACGTGATTTTGACATGGTAAACAAATGATAAGCTAAGGACATAAAAACTTACTTGAACACAAATTTTGAATTCTTTGCTATGTGTTTATTGAATTATGACATGAATCAATAGGAAGTGTTATTTTAAAGAAGGATGATTTCAAGCAAATTAGATATTATTTATTTTTTGTTTTTAAATTTAAAACCGACCAAGTTATAAGCAGGCCGAAGCTTTTCATGGGCCAGGGTGGAATTGCTTACTTATTGAGTCCGACCCCCAAAATTTTACCGAAAGCGCAGTTCAAGATCAGCCAATGAATATAATACAACCTTTTAAAAAAGAACTTTTAATAAGTGTCTTTGGAATTGATAACTTGCAAGAAATATAGACACCCAACTTTAGAAAAAAAAAAAAAAAAAAAAACTTGTTTCATAGAAATATAACAAAATGTTAAAAGAAAAAACAAAAATAATCATATAAGTCATACTTTTAATGCATATGCAAAATGGAAGCACATGGGTGATTTAGCTATATGAAGGATGAAGTTGCTATCTTTGAACAAACATATGATGAGGGAGACTAATCACATATTGCCACTACAGTTTGTACTAAACCAAATATGTCCAGAAACTACCAAAATCATGCATCTATTTTTTTATTATTATTATTTTTGCATCAGAATCATCCATGCCTCTGCATATACTAACCAACTTTTCTTCTAAATATAAATGTATCAGTATAGGTGTATGCAGTATATGTTATATGAACTGCTTAGGCAAAGTGTTATCATTTACAATCTTTACATGGTTTTGTAAAGCAGTTGAATTTATTTCTGGTCAAACTTCAATGGGTCGGAGGCAGAATAACGCTGAACCAAAGCGTTGGGGCTCATTTATCCTTCTGTTGATGGGTCTATTTTCTTGTTCGTTTGTGTACATGTTCTGCTCTGTGATTATGAGAACAAAAGAAGACAGCAAATTGTTGTTAGTCCCAGAAGCTGACGGTGCGTGTTGTAGAGGGATTGAAGGTGTTGAGTTGTGGGGTACTGCTGTGAAGTGGGGTTCGGATTTTAAGGTTAACTCGTCGGTTGAGTGTTGTAATGCTTGTAAGGAGATGTGTAATGGGAAAGATGGGCCTTGTTTGTGTGATTCTTGGGTGTTCTGTGGCAATCTTGAGGGTTGTGGGTCGAAATTCGGCGAGGTTAGTTACTATTTTGAGCTTTTGATCTTTGCCTTCTGAGAATTTAGATAAATGTTTGGTGGTTCAATTTCATTAGAAGCGTTTTCACAGCCATACTACTTGTGTTGATTTATATTATGTGTAAAGTAAAAATTTTATATTTAGGTTTCTTTAAAGTCAAGGATTACAGTCCTTAGAATAAATATGACAAATTCATCGATTGGGCTCGCCTTTGCAGTGAAAATTTGGTCGAAAATATGACTTTCTTGGTTTAAAAGTGCATCAGTTTTTATAACTCAAAAGAAGGTCATGATATGATGGGTCAAAAATATTATGATTGGTGCCATAGGTAGAATGGCATAAACAAACTGTTTAGATTTAGTAACGTTTTCTTGGCGCAGTGTTGGCTGAAGAAACAAAAGGATCCTTTGGCTCCTGAGTGGCAAGAAGCCGGAGACAACACGATTTGGACTTCTGGCCTTGTTTTTGGAACAGGCGAGGTAATCTTATAATACGGTAATCCTTATTGTAGAATAACACCGGCTGATGAATATAGCGGATCCCCATAATAGTAAATATGTCAACGCGCAGCTCATGGAGACGGCTATCAATTTTACTCCATCTGTTTATGCCTCAGTTACACATTTGATTATTTAGTTAAATACAGATTTGATTATTATTGTATCTTATAGGCTCTTGCTTATACAATAGACAGAAACATACAGACTATATTCTTCATCATTTTCCTTGTTGCAGACTATCGTGAAGATGGAAACGAAATATGGTACCCTGCGCATAAAAGTAAGTGGAAACTGTAAAATGTAAGCAAATTTTGCATTTCATGTACTATTATTGACGACTTTGACTTTTGAGGTCAAAGTTTGTACCTCACAGTTCTCAAATTCACACATTTATTGTGAATTTAATTCCAATGTTTTTTTTTTTGGTTTAAGTAGAAACTTGATATAAAACCAATAAGTTTTACAAGTGGGTGGCGGGTAAACGGGCTACAAGTTGCGCCGCTACCCCCTTTTGAATAGAAAAACCTACTCTATTAAAAATAAAACTTGGGTCTTTGGTCGCCGGGGAGTTACTCTGCACCACCTTTTGTACTCTCTCTAAGAACCGGATTGCTTCGGGGGCAAGACCTCCAAATGTGTCAAAAGCAAAGAGCACAAAGACGGGTTGGTTCTCCAGACAAGCAGCTTCATGTTTGGCAACTTTCTTGGATTCTGCTTTCAAGACTGCTTGCCCTGCTACAAATCAAGAATCACGAAGAAGTCCAACTCCAACCAACGGAGACACCCCAGTGATATCAACACATGCATGTTTGTCCTGTGCCCCCAAACACGAGGACTTAAAGATATTAGATATGTATCCTGTTAAGTTGAATGGGATACTCTAAGTGATTTATATTGGGTTCATTCTTTAAACATGGTAACAACAAATGGGATTTGTTTTCTACAATCTACAGTTGCATTTTATCATTTTTTTACCTTTACTTTTATGCTAAAAATATGTGTTTTTTTTTTTTTTTTTTCATGCAGCTTCTCCCTGAATGCGCCCCACATTCAGTCATATACATTCTTGAGTTGTTGGCCACGCGTCTTTGCGTTGGTTGCCAGTTTTATCGGGCCGAAGGCCGTGGTCAATCATGGGATGAAAAAGGAAATCACTTGAACTTGGTAAGTAATAATAACATGAGAACATCACGGAACTTAGCATATGTTTGACCTCAAAGTCAACTTTTTCATTGTCTTGTAACAAGAGTGATAATGTTGTGATGTACACCTCTTTTTAGGCTTCTTTTGGACCTCCATTTGCCTTGATTCAAGGAACACTCGAAGCAGAAGGCGTCGCATTTAAGAAACTACCATTGGAAGAATGTCCAATCATCCAAAGGGGCTCGGTTGCATGGATTGGTTCAGGTCCTGAATTCTTTATCAGCCTTGCGAATCACGATGAGTGGAAAAAAACATACACAGTCTTCGGATATGTTCTTCCTGAAGACATAGAAATTGCAGAGAAAATTGCTACCCTTCCCACAATACCAGATGTTTGGAACAACATTAACGTGTCGGTTCTAGAAAAACCAGTGTCGTTTCGCTTTCGAAGGATTAACAAAGCTATAAAGTGGATGTAGGTTCGTTCCAGTCTATGGATCAGCCTTATTTTGAAAGCCAAGACTGTCGTGTAATTATGAATAAAGAGTTGTATCACTCATGTTTATAGACTTGCATATCTAAAAACGAACTCTAAACTAAATGTTGATGGAGATTTTGAATTTTAACGTATGATTTGTTCTAACATTATTCATCCTTTGGATGGATTGATTGGCATTAGTTCACCATTATATAATCATGATGGTTGTGTTGATTTAGAGTTTGTTAACCATTTTATTTTTTTAAAGAATATTAAACAGAAGAATCAAAATAAAAAAAATAACAATGTATCCTTTAATTGAATATAGATAAAAATGATTACATGCAGAACAACTGAACAAGACATGACAAACATTTTCTTTTGAACTTCGAGGGTGTTTGGGATTGAGTTTCAAAACAAGTTATTCATTTATTGGTTTTTTCAAGAAGTCAATAAGTTAATAAGCTGTTTGTGTAATCCAAAAGCACTTTATGTTTTGACTTTTGACTTTTGGCTTTTAAGGGTGGAAAAACTGTTTTTGAGAAGTTAGAAATTCTGGCTTTTGGCTTTTGGAAAAAAAATACAAATCTATCACCCATACAATCAATATTCATAATAAGTTAAGCGAAACACTTAAAAAACAACAATCTATTGACTTTTTGACGTTTCTCATCCCAAAAGCTAATTCAAACACTTTTTTTTAAACTCCTTTTCAAAAAGTCATAATCCAATAAGCAATCCTGACCATAAGCACTTTTGCATTTCCAAACTCAATCCCAAACACCCTCTTCAAATGAAGCCCGGTCACGTGATATATTTATAGGCAAAAGATCATCCACGCCCATGATAGCTGACACCACATAGGTGGATTCACCGCCCACAAGCTCCCGCGGTAATACCCCTGACTCACACATAACATTTTATTACGAACGAGACTCTAACCGACAACATTCCCGACACAAAACTAACCCGGATAATACAAATAGGTTTCTACTTCAACTTTCCGCGTAAACGGAGAGGAAAGAAAAACAGAAAATGGTTCAATTCCACGACCACATCATCTCCGACCTCCTCGAAGACACCACCACCACCACCGGCGGCGGCGGCGGCCTAGTCATCCTCTCCGGCGGACTGGGCCTCCACAAACTCATCACCGGCCTTCTTCATCTCCATCACCCTTCCCAAGGCTCTCTCCTTATCCTCTCCGCCTCTCCTTCCCAAAAACACTCCATCCTCTCCTCCTTTAACCCTAACCCTAACCCTAACCCTAACCCTAACAACGAAATAATTGATCCTCCGTCAGAGATTACATCTGAACTTTCTGTTCAACACCGGTTATCTCTCTACTCCTCCGGTAAAGCCTTCTTTATCACGTCTCGTATCCTCATCGTTGACCTTCTCACTCACCGTCTTCCTGTTTCTTCCGTTGCTGGAATTATTTTATTGAATGCGCATTTGTTGTCGGAAACGTGTACGGAGGCGTTTATTGTTAGGATTCTTAGGGCTGCGAATAAGGATGTTTATGTTCGTGCGTTTTCGGACCGGCCTCATGCGATGGTATCCGGTTTTGCTAAGGCTGAGAGGACACTGAAATGTTTGTTTCTTAGGAAGCTTCATCTTTGGCCCAGGTTTCAGGTATGGAAGCAATTCAGCATCTAATGTTTTGAATTTTTTATTAGCTAATAGGTTTTGAACTAGATGATTGGTGTTCACTGTTTACGGTCCGGTTTTGATGGTTTTTAGGTAACATCCTGAGCCAAATTGTTAATAGCTAATTAAAATCCTGACGGTTTGGTTTCGCTGTTTGGGCTTTTTATAAGTGAGATTTGAAACTAATTTGAAAGCATGAAATTGAGGTTTAGATGTTTAAGAGTGTGATTTAAACTAGAATTGACAATGACATCACAATAGTAAAAGTATTCAAAATATTATGCACCAGTTTTGAAAGGTAATGACTTTTAGGATTCTTTTGATATATCACGGTGTATGTTTTTGTACTATACACAAGCGGCGTAGCTTGTTGCTTGTTTACCTTTACCTGCCCATCCTCATGTAATGTGTTTTTGTTGTGGAATGAAAAGTTACTATGCAAAAAAAAAAAAAAAAAAAAAAAAGCGCGCAAGTAATCTACATAACTAAAATGAAAATAAGAAGAATATCATATTTTTGTCGGCTTTTAGAAATTTTGGAATAAAGCGTGTTAGTTTTATATACGGACCATTTTTTTTAGTTTATTTAAGAAATTGTTAGGTGCATGATCGCCTGAAGTCACAATTCAACTTGAGAAACCTTTTGAGCTGAACCCTACCGAATTCTTCGATGCAACATTATAAGTTGATGGAAAAAAACACATTTTTAAAAACTAAATTCGATACAACACGGATTTAAAAAGAATACGAAACTTGTTATAGAACATAAACGAAAATGTAAAGAGAATGTGATGGCCATATTAGTTAACTGCTCAATATTATCTAGTTAGAACTTAGAAATCATAGAATAGATATGCATTTGTCTTGACTTCTAATATAGTGTTTCCCATAGTTTAACTGAAGATTATGATGTACTATTCTAGGTATATGTATCAGAAGACCTTGAGAGGGATCCACCTGAAGTAGTGGATATCAGGGTCTCCATGTCTGCATACATGGTGGGGATTCAGAAAGCGGTGATTGAGGTTATGGATGCTTGTTTGAAGGAGATGAGGAAGACTAATAAGGTTGATGTGGAAGATTTAACTGTGGAGAATGGATTGTTCAAGTCATTTGATGAGATTGTGAGGCGGCAATTGGATCCAATTTGGCATACATTGGGGAAGAAGACTAAGCAGCTTGTCTCGGATTTGAAAACCTTGCGGAAGTTGCTGGATTATCTTGTTAGGTATTATCTGAAACATATTAAGTAGCATTTGTATGGATAATCAGTTTAATTCAGCTAGGTAGGGAGGGGATGGGTATTTATATTAGGCCTAATTGGCTTTTTGAAATTTTAAAATTCCGATAGGCTTAGCTTTAACAACTTATGAGCTTATCAACTTAAGCTTATGTGCTTTATAATAAAACTCACGAATTGTTAACGATACACTTTTAACTGTTACTGTTTTAATGCTATTAAAGGTGTTTGTCTGTAAACCGGTTTTTTAAAACTCATGTCATTGCTCAATTGATGCATTTACAATGATATGTTACAGAATGTTTTGTTGTTTTGTTTATGTTTAGGTATGATGCAGTGACTTATTTGAAGTACTTGGATTCACTGAGAGCATCAGAAAGTTTTCGTTCTGTATGGATATTTGCAGAGTCCAGTTATAAGATCTTTGAGTATGCAAAAAAACGGGTGTATCACTTTAGGAGGTCAAATGGTGAAACTTTGACCACCCCATCTAAGAGTGTGAAGTCCAAAAAGAGGAAGTTGGATGATAGCAACGGCGAGAAAGAAGGTTGGCGTCTTGTATACACACTGTTCTGTTATATTACTGTTGTAAATATCCACATGCCACGTGCTCTTGCTAACCATGATTATGTGTTATATATTTTTACTCTAGCTTGAGACCTTGCTACTTCTGTATCGGCCAAAGGTCTCCAGAATCTTTAAAATATAGGTCATGTGTTTTGTTATTGTCTTTAATGGGCAATAAATACCCACATGCCATGTGGTCTTGCTAACCATTGTTACGTGTTATATATTTTACCTCTAACTTGAGACCTTGCTACTTCTGGTGTGAATGTATAGGGTCCCCAGTGACGAATGCCAATAATGGTGTAATATTGGAGGAAATCTTGGAGGAGGCACCAAAATGGAAAGTGTTGCGTGTGAGTGAGTGAGTTTCACTTTGTTCTGATATTTGAGATCATAATGTCTTTAAATTCAGGAATTTACAGACATCATTCTGTGAAAGGAATATAGATTCATGTTTTGAGGCATCTAATGCCAGTGTCGAGTCTAGTGGTCAATGGTTAGTCTCTTCTTCACCTTTTTACTTATAAAATGCAGGAGATTCTTGAAGAAATAGAAGTAGAATGGGAGAAGCAAGCTACAACAAGTGATCAAGATAATAAAGGCATTGTTTTGGTTGCATGTAAAGATGAACACTCTTGTGTGCAGCTTGAGGAGTGTATCACAAGCAACCCGAATAAGGTTTTCTTCTACAAGCACATGTTTATTTGATCGTTTTTTCACATGTTACTCATGGGCTTGTGTTTTTTCCATTCTAATTGCTTCTTATTAAGGTCATGCGGGGAGAGTGGGAGAAATATTTGCTGAGTAAAGTGCAATTGCACGCATTACCAAAGCGTAATAAGAAGAAAACTCAAACCCCTAAAGGTTTTGGAATACTTGATGGAGCGGTCCCTTTGACACCTAGCAAGGGAGTGGAAAGTAGTACTAGCAGCATAGTAACACAAGAACATGATGCACTCTTAGCAGCAGCAACTGAAATAAGCAAACAGGCCCAAAGAGGCATTGAAGTAGTAAATGATCCTCAAATTTCTGTGGACAGTAAAGGAAAAGGAAAAGGTAACTCAAAAGGCAGGAACAAGAGGTCTACAAAAAATGTTTCATTAAAACAGGATAATAAAAATAAAACTGAGTCAGCATTGACTAATAAATATGATCTGTCTCCGGACAATGAACCCGATAAAGTAAAAAATACACCAATTGACAGCAGTGTTCTTAAGAAGCACGTGGAGGGTAAACCGATCCCTCCAGTGCATTTTTATGCGTATGAAAGTGGTCAGCAGATACTTGACATCTTGAAGCCCTCCGCAATTGTTGTTTACCATCCTGATATTGCTTTTGTACGGGAAATAGAAATATACAAAGCTGAAAATCTCTCCAAAAAGGTGAAAGTATATTTTCTTTTTTATGAAGATTCTACAGAAGTGCAAAAGTTTGAGGCCAGTATTCGCCGTGAAAATGGAGCATTTGAATCCCTGATCAGGCAGAAATCCATGATGATGCTACCCGCTGATCAGGTTCAGTTTTCCGTGTATTTTTTAGTGTCATAGTATTCTTTTTTTTATTCTTCTCAATATGTTCATAGCGATATGTCAAAAATGTCATCAGGTGGCGCATGGCCTAGGCTTAAGTTCCGCTGGTGAGACAGAATCTCCATCAAAACAAAATATGGTAACTAGGAAAGCAGGTGGACAGAAGGAAGCTAGAAAAGAGATGCAAGTAAGAAATCTTATTATTTTTTTTTCTTTTTGCTTGTGAACTTTGACAAATTTCAATATTCAAACCCGGAGAAATTTTAACCATCTCTGTTACAGGTCATAGTGGACATGAGGGAGTTCATGAGCAGCCTGCCAAATGTACTACATCAAAAAGGCATGAACATAATCCCAGTTACTCTAGAAGTTGGAGATTACATTTTATCACCGGCAATATGCGTGGAAAGAAAAAGCATACAAGATCTTTTTAGTAGTTTTGCATCAGGCCGACTTTACCACCAAGTTGAAATGATGGTGCGCTATTACCGTATGCCTGTTCTTTTGATCGAGTTTTCACAAGACAAAAGCTTCTCGTTTCAGGTATTCTTCATCACTTGGCTAAATTTATTTATCAAATGATTGTTGTTCTAATTTTAATAAAACGTTAAATCTTGCAGTCGACAAGCGAGATCAGTGATGATGTCACACCACATAATATTATATCAAAGCTATCTTTGCTTACTCTACATTTCCCTCGTTTGCGAATTGTGTGGTCCCGTAGCTTGCATGCAACTGCTGAAATTTTTGCTTCTCTTAAAATGAATCAAGATGAACCTGATGAAGCTAAGGCAACCCGAGTTGGAGTCCCTTCAGAAGAAGGCGTTGTGGAAGACGACGTTAGGTATGTAATACAATACATATTAAATTATTACATACCATCTTCAAATATATTTTGAATGAATAAACAATGTTGAAATGCGGATTTGGCTATAACAGAGCTGAGAACTACAACACATCTGCTGTTGAGTTTCTAAGGCGGCTACCAGGTGTGACCGATTCTAACTACAGGGCCATAATGGAGGGGTGCAGCAGCCTGGCTGAGCTAGCCCTCCTTCCAGTGGAGAAGCTGGCGGAACTAATGGGCGGTCAGAAATCCGCCAACACTTTGAGGGACTTCCTTGATGCCAAGTATCCCACATTGTTATAGTTTCACTCTATTTTAGTTACCGCATTTGTTGTAAAGTTTGGGAATAAAATGAAGTCCCACATCCATGAAGCAGCAAAAGCTGTCCAAGTCCTGGTTTCGTCGGACAAGACATTCACTTTCATATTTATGTTTCATTGTACTTCTGTTACAATTAATATAGTAATTTTATTTATGTTTGTCATGTTTTTGGTTTCTCTCATTTATTTTCGGTCTTGAAACACTTCTTATAGGTTAATTGCCAGAACAAATTGAAACTGGACAAATGATGCAAGTTTTAACGTATTACAGTTGCAGTAAATTACAAGTGCCGTCACCATGGTGTTTTTTTCTTTTGCATGGCTTCAGTTATTGTTAGGCCTTGTTCGTGTTCGTTTGTTAAGGAATTAACGTGTTCGTGAACTGTTCACGAACACTTACCGAACGAGATTTTTTGTTCGTGTTCGTTTGTTAAGAAAATAACATGTTCACGAACTGTTCATGAACACTTACCGAATGAGATTTTTATTCGTGGTCGCTTGTTTTTATTTGCTAAATTTAGGTGTCGGCAAAAAACGAACACAAACAAACACAAATGAATGTAAACGAACACAAATAGGCATTACTGAACAAAATCGAGCACAAACTAACACATTAAATTCTGAAAATTCGCATTTTTCATCGCTAACATTGTCCGCCTAGAATATACTAATCCAATTACCCAAATATACGTGACATAATCTTGATCACATAATGTCTTATAAAAACACAAAGGTATCATATTAAATTTGAAATCCTCGTTTAATCCACCAAAAATAACAGTTAATCAAAATAGTTAAAGTAATATTAACATGTGATACCTTAATATATGTTAAACTAGATTATATCCCGGGAGCGTCCCGGGTTGAGAAATCTAATTTGAAATATCAATTTTACATCTGAAATAGACTGATGCGTTTTACAGTTACATGCAGGAAAGCTTTGGGTAGCACTTAACCTAAAACAATTAACAATGTATCTCCAATGTTAGTGCATAACCTTAAACAATGTATAACTCTAATATTAAAACCTAGCCTAAAACAATGTACAACTCCAATGCTAACATATGTTGTAAATAAAATTCTTATTTACTTGTTTGAACATAACTAATAACTTGCCTATACATGATTAATGAATAACCTGAAACACTTTGTGTTTTTTTTCTGTATGAACAAAACCACACAAAAAAAAAAAAAATAGTCGTTTTTTTCTCCGTTTTTTATATAGCACTATGGTACCCGTTGGAAAGATAATAAAAAATCTCGTATATAAAAGATATTAACGTTTAAAAGTTATGGGAGGAAACATTTGAGATAAAAATCTAATTTTGTTTTTAAATTTTAAATTATTATTTTCCTAAAATAAAGGTCTTTCCACATGAGATGACACATGGCACACTCATTGAAGAGAATACCCTCTTTGAGTGCCATGTCATTAAAATGGCTTTGGTTTATTATATGTATAGATATAGATAATCTACCACCGAGAAATTTGAAATACCTAAATTAAATATAAAATACTAGCTGATTACCCCGGAAGGTCCCGGGGTTGAAAAATTTAATATTATTTAATAAAAAATTAATAAAAGAAGAAAACTTAAATCACGAAAAGAGTAAATAACTTAAACATAATCAATCTTAGTTAAAAAAAACATTTATTTAAAAAGTTAAAAAAAAATAAAAAGCATAAACCATATTAAACATAATACATTATTAAAAGGATAACATTCAACATATAATCATCTTCGCGTAATTTAAAATATGTTACAATGTAACTTTGACTTATATAGATGTACAATTCATGATGGGGGTTGAAAAATATAATCATTCTAATAATACTAATACTAATAGTAATAATTATTACTCTTGTAATTAAATAAATAAAAAAATAAACTTGTTATAAGGTGACACCATGTGTTGCCGATTCTTTCTCCTAGCTTCTCTTGATAAAGTATACCTATCCATCTTTAGAAGAGTAAAATTTCAATGATAGCATGGCGATTGGGCTGAATTTCAACATCGTAGATAAGAACCTGGTTTAAAAGAAAAATCATGATTAATGAATAACCTGAACACTTTGTGTTTTTTTTTCTGTACGAACATAACCCCACAAAAAATAGTCGTTTTTTCTCTGTTTTTTATATAACACTATGGTACTCGTTGGAAAGATAATAAAACGCTCGTTAATTTGGTGTAATTTTTTTTTATTTAAAAAATCTCAAATATAAAAGATATTAACGTTTAAAAATTATGGGAGGAACATAAGAGAGAAAAATTTAAATTTGTTTTTAAATTCTTTTTTCCTAAAATAACTCAATTTAATTTTAGTAATTGAGAATTGAGAAATAGAGAGATAAATTTAGGGTTTTATGTTTATCTTTTTTTTTTAATTAAAAAAGGAAATAATTTAAAAACACTAAAATCTTTCAATTATGATGCCACGTGGCAGTTTCATGGAGAGGTTGAAGGCACCATTGCACGCCACGTCAGCAATGTTCAATTCTTTTATATATATTAATAGATTAAAAACCCTAATGAACTATCGAACAAAAACAAACATACACGAACACGTTACCGAACGTTCACGAACATAAACGAACGAACGCGGCCCCTGTTCATGTTCGTTTGTTTAGCTAAACGAATGGAATTTTTTGTTTGTGTTCGTTCATTTATTAAACGAACGGACACAAATGAACTTTCCACCGAACAGTTCACAAACTGTACGTAGAACGTTTGGTTTGTTTACAGCCCTAGACTTATTATAAAGAGAGTTTTTAAACAACCATTGGCAAATATATAAATTTATAGAATACAAAATCACTTTGGATGAGTGAATTATGAAGGATTTGTGGGAATTACACCTTTCTGATGACATAGTTTAGGATAGAACTTCTAGGAGACATACGATTAGATTAAAGTTAACGGCATTTAGAGGATGGTGTCGATTTTGTCTTAGGGACTTCTTTTTTCCCTTCCTATGACTCGCACATATGCTTTATGTTTGGATATGGTTTTGGAGCATAGGGTATGGAAGTAACCTATTTAGACTTTAGAGGGTGTTTGACCCTCCTTATTTTCACCTCAACTTATGACTTTTTTTCAAAAAGTCAGTCAAAAGTTATTTTAAAATGTTTGGATGATAGTTTGAAAATGACTTTTTGGGTTTGAATAAGATGAAAAAGAGATGGAAAAGAAGATAGGTTATAAGTTACGAATTTGTAACTTTTTGAAAAAGGAGAAAAGGAGGTGGAAAAGGAAATAAGTAACAAGTTATAAGTTTATCCAAACATGCCCTTATCCTCTAGGATATAGGTATAGTTTGTCTCTTGAAAGTTAATCCTAAAACGAAGTTGAAAGAAAGTTGAAGGGTCAAAGTGAAAGTTTATTTAATTAGTTTTAATTAACTAGTTGAATTATCTAGTAAGGTTATGTTTTGAATTATCTAGTAGGTTTTAATGTTTAGAGATAATTATGTAAGTTAGTATTAGATTATGTTTAGGAGACGTATTTGAGTAGGATTCATATGGTTATGATAGTATAAATAGATGGTTAGGGCCTATGTAATTTGTGTGCCAAGAATTATAATAAAAAGAAAGAGTTGATCTTGGTTAAGATCAAATTTGGTTGTTCGTATTCTTGGGCCTGATCGCCAACAATTGGTATCAGAGCTTGGCCGTTTTGAGAGTCGGTTAACGAGCAAGGGGAGTAGCCCCTTTCAGCTACGGGGCTGCAACGGTGGTGAAAGGGAATACTCTAGCGGCGACGGTTGTTTGGTGGCAAACCACAACCAGATGCGGACGAGTGGACAGTAGGTATAACTGTGAGAAAAGGTGAGGTTAACCACACTAGTTTTGGACAATAGTATGATGCCGATTCAGACCAGCAGTTGCATTGGTTGAAGCCGAATATAGAGGGGAAAAGGAGGCGATCTGGTTATCCCCCTAAAGAACAATTGTGTTAACAAGAAGGATGAATGGGTCATGGATGGTGATGACCGATTTAAAAGAAATCCAAGTTTAATTATCTTGTTATAAAAATTAAATTTGGAGGAGATAGGAAAAACAAAACGTTGTAGGTGGAAATCATATGCTGGTGAAGAGGTGTCCAAAACATAAGTGGTGGCCATGTGGATCATTAAATATTTTGCACGGGCATGATGGGTTATTCAACTTATTCTACACATGGGGTTTTGCATGGAGGCCATGAACACAGTGATCGAAGAAGAGATTCTTTTCTTTTGGTTTGTGAATCAAGAATTTTCCGTCATTGGAAGAAGGATAAGAAGGTTAAGTAGGTTTTGCCTGAGAAAGAAAGAAAAACGAGGTTGTTATGACCGAGAAAAAGAAGCAAGTTTTTGCAAGAAGAATGTTAGTTTTTTGTTGTTGTTTGAGCAAGAAGAGGAAACTTGTTTTGCAAGAAGGTTTCAGGTTAAGTATGTTAATCAAGAAAGTTATTTTTTCTTGATAAAATAAAATAAAGTAAGAAGGAAAGAATGTAATCAAGAATATTCATCGGAATGAAGGTTTCCATGAATGTTACTTGAAAAGAAGAAGGTATGCAAGAACGTTCCTAGGAAAGAAGGTTGCCAGGTTCGTTTCTTGAAAGAAGATTAAAGGCATGTCAAGAGCCAGATCTTGAAGAAAAAAAAGGTATATCAAGAGCCAGATCTTGAATAAAGTAAGAAAAAAGGTAGACGGTAATCTGATCTTTGATCAGTAGCAGGAGTAAGAAATCAGAAATCGTTTGATTTCGATTAGCAAGAAACTCGTTTTCGAGTTAAAGTAAGAAGAAAGGAAGTAAGAGAAGGTTGGGTTTTAGGATTAAGGGGGAATGTTGGAAGTTAATCCTAAAACGAAATTGAAAGAAAGTTGAAGGGTCAAAGTGAAAGTTTATTTAATTCTACTATATTAATAAACCAACTGATTTGAACAGTGATTTCTAATTTTTCTGATTTTTACGTATCAATAAGTATGTTTGGTTTGGAGAATATTAACAAGTTATTAGAGTGGTGTGGTGGTTACATGAGATGTGTTATACAGAAGTTATCCAGGTTCGAGACCTGCTTATGGCAAAAAAAAAAATTTTACTTACCCATTTTTTGCTGAACACGTCATTACACACGTGTTAAGCAGCCATACAATCAGATGTAACCCTCTGTCCCTCTTTGCTTTACACCTGGCCTGTCTCTGTCCTTTTTTTTACAACACAATACCCACTCACCCACCCTCTCTCTCACACACACTCTACTCATCCTTTATCTTCTTTCACACACATATCCATATTCATCAGATCTTCATCATTAGTCATCCATTCATACCCGCAAACACCCTCATACATGCAAGCAACCACCAATAACCACATCCCATCACCGGCTCTAATTTCCATCACCATCTCCGATCTCACATTTTCCATCTCCATTTACAAAGAAGAGATTGCAAGGAAGAGACCTATATCTAGATAGACGCGCAAGAGAGAGGGAGAGAGGGGGGTTACAGCAGCCTATGGCCTTTTCATCCTGTTTACCCAGTTCGCCGGTGGTGGTGTCGTTCCGGTGAAAAAAGATGCTAGCGGTGGTTCCGGTTAAGACTGTTACGGCGACGACGGATTACTGCGCCAACAGTTTACGTACTCACTACTCAGCGTCGGTTCTGACGGTTCTGGTTGTCATCTAAGGTGACGAAGACGCTGCTTTGGTTTCGTTCACTTGAGTATTCTGTAAGATATGTTAATGTTAGCTACGAAAGTAAGAAAGAGAAACAAAGAAGGGAAATTCTTATTCAATTCATAGCTAGTTATTACAAGATGATTACTTCTCTACTTATACAAGAATTCCCGCCCATTAACTAATCTAACCATGTGACATCCGTCACTTTTCTTTTTTTCTTAAATAATAATAATAATAATAATAATAATAATAATAATAATAATAAAAATAAATTCAGATTTTATTATATATATATATACATTCTTTTAAAACCACACATAAACCCATTAACCAAACCCATCCTCTCTTTATTTATTTTTTCAGCCCACCATTTGAAGCCCAGATTCCAGCCCAAGCCTGAGAGTAGGCCCAATAGCAACAGGCCCACTGTTCCCCTTAACACAAAACAAAAAAAAAAAATTTTGATCCTCCCTGGACTCGAACTCGGGAACACGACCGGCTCAGACACACACACACACGCACATCACCACTACACCACCTACTCACTTTGTATTTAGATCCAGGTTTTAATTCTTTTAACACCACTTACAAACGAACCAGCTCACTTCCTTCTTTTCTTTCCTGTACGCGAACAGACCTCAAGAAGGTTGACCAAGGGGACTTCCATGTTGACCAGGTAATTTAGCTAAAATTTGGAAACCTTGACCAAGTTAAAGTATGGTATGAACTGGCAATTAAATTCCGCATTTCCTGGACGCGATTAACAGGCCCAAATCAAGCTTAATTTCTCGTTTTCTTGACCGAGCATTTCTATTTTTAAAGACTATCCTTTTACACGATACCCCTATAAATTGGACACTCCTTGACAAACCTAAGATGCCGAAACACAAACCCCTACTCTCAATTTCACCTCAAACTCTTCCAAATCTGCATAATCGTTCACGTTTGACTTTTGGTTTGACCGTGCAACAAATCACGATTACGTATCTTGTAAGTTGTTTTCTTTGTTGGGTTTCAACCTTCGGCCACTCACAAACAATAGCCCCATCATATCAGGGGCTATTGCTTGTTAAATCGAAGTATTTAATAATCTAGGGTTCTTATCATTCAAATTGGGGAAGAACATGATCTTGAATGTAGTTATAAATTTTAATCGAACAGAAACCAAACACAACCACTGGTCTAGACCAAGTGGTTGTGCCTGGTGTCTTTGAACAAGCCTACTCGGGTTCGAACCCTGGCATCTGCAAGGGTTTTTCCTTTTTTTTAAAACATTCAAACTCTATTATATATATATATATTAAATCCTTTTAATCTTTTAAATTCATTTTAAAATATCAAAACTATTTTATAAATTCTAAAAAAATTACATTTGTTTAATCTGATATAAAAGTTTCATTTATAATTTTTATTTTTCAGAAATTCATTTATTTAATATTTATAATAATTAAATCATTTTTATACTATTAGATTTATAAAAATCCATTTATATATCAAAACAACTTTATTAAATTCTCCAAAAATTATCCTGACTTTTTATAAAGATAAACTTTACTGAAATAATTTTTAATTCAGTAAAATCATTTATTTTATATTTTTAATCAATTTTTGTTAGATTTAATCATAATTAAATCATAATAAATCCAATTTTCATCATTTTTGCACCAAAATTTTATACAAATTATTTTTAATTATTTGGAGCAGAAATATGATTTTTAAAATAAGAAATCTTTAATTTTAGTATTTTTAAATATTAAAGTTAAATGTTGGCTATTTATAAATAAATAGATTTAAAAATCTATTTTAAATGAAATAATTTTATAAAAATTATTTCTATACTTCAAACACTTTATTGTGTACTTTCTAAATTCAAATTTTATTAGGAGACTTTTTATTTAATTATTTATTTAATTTCTCATAATTAATAGACAATTTGTTTATTAAACAAATAGACGTTATCCCCAAATTCGAAGCCCTAGAATTCCATGTACCCTAGAGTTATTCCTTACACATTATTAAATTCTTTAGGTTGATTATTTGGGATAGTTCCAACACATATTTCGTTGTCCAAGTCCAATTTCAAGTTACTACGTGAACAGTGAGTATTTCCTACCCCCTTTTTGCTTTTATTCATTTTTGGGGTGTTACATGTACACTTATACAAATTACAAATACAAGTTCACATTTTTACAATACAATTCTAGTACTATGTGCATTTGCTTACAAACGTGCTTTATGCTTAGACATTACATGTAGAATACATTTGTACTTAGTGAAATCATTAACATTGTACAAGCCGACCTTAACATTGGATAGCGCTATTTGGATTGACAACCCGCCTAGATTGATTCTCCCCCTTTTTCATCGGAGAATCCGTGGCCAGTGTTAAGCTTTTATCCATTTATTGGATAAGTACACTACAGTTCATACAGTACATTATACAGTCACAGGGTTGATTTCGCTCATTTGTATGATACATAGTTTACATATTTGCACTGTAGCTTGCACTTGAATTGTATAACTTTTTAACCTACTATATATATCAAATCTAGGAATGCTCACCAACATTTCATATGTTGACCAAACCTATTTTTGTACATGTTTCAGGTGCAGTTTGATCTAGTGCTTTAGCAAGAGACATTTAGTGCTTTATTTCAATTCAGTTATTTCAATATTTACAATTCATTTAGACAATGTAATTTCCATTTCCATGTAAGACAATTTTGGATTATTCAATAATATTTACATTTTAGTACCATGAGCTTTTGAACAATCGTCACTACGTGGCACCTCGATGATTCCGCCATCGGTTGGGGTGTTACAAACCAACATTTGAAACTATTATGACTATTTGACAATTCTGCCCCTTATACTATCAATTATTACCAATTGAGCCTTTATTACATTTTCATACTAACATAACTCTCCCCCTCAATTACAGTCTTGTCCTCAAGACTGAAACTCTGGAAATCGCAACATGAAATCATCAGCAAACTCCCAAGTGGATTCAGCCAACGGTAAGTCTTTCCAATGAATCAATAATTGCTGGGCCATTCGATTACCCCTTTTTACTAATCGTTTGTCAATAATAGCCCTAGGTTGGAGCAAAAACCTGTGACCAATTGGAAGAGGTAAAGTAGGAGAATGCTGCCCATGTGCCTTCTTCAATAACGAAACATGAAAGACATCATGGATTTGAGCTGTATCAGGTAAATCCAACTTATAAGCAACCTTGCCAATTTTAGCTAGAACCAGAAAAGGACCAAAATATTTTGGCCCCAATTTATTATGCTTTTGGACCCTGATTGTAGTCTGAACAAAAGGTCTAAGCTTCAAATAGACCCAATCTCCTGGTTCAAATGACCTGTCAGTCCTATTAGCATCAGCATACTGTTTCATTCTGTTCCTAGACTGTTCTAATGCTTCTTTTAGTTTAGTGATCATAGCCTCCCTGTCTCTATGCAATTCTTCCACAGCAGCTACATGAGTGTCATTAGGTATGTAGGGAATGTGAAGAGGTGGTGGAAATCCATAGAGAGCTTCAAAAGGAGTGGTCTTGATTGCAGAATGGTAGGTAGTATTATACCACCATTCAGCAAGACTAAGCCACTTCAACCACTGATTAGGAGTCTGTAAACACATGCACCTTAGATAAGACTCTAAGCACCTGTTTAGAACCTCTGTCTGACCATCACTCTGAGGGTGGTATGCAGTAGAATAAGACAATTGAATGCCCTGCAACCTCATAAAATCCTTCCAAAATTGACTTAAGAAGATAGGATCTCTATCTGACACAATGTTCACAGGATTACCATGCAATTTGAATACAGAATCTAAGAAAACCTGAGCAACCTGAGAGGCTGAATAAGGATGAGACAAAGGCATGAAATGTGCAAATTTAGTCAGTCTGTCCACCACCACTAAAATAGCATCTTTACCTTGATTCTTTGGAAGACCAGTGATAAAATCCATAGACACATCTGAAAAGATATGAGTAGGGATAGGCAATGGTTGCAGGAGACCAGGACTGGACATAGGTTCATACTTGGACTGCTGACATACATGGCATTCCTTCACAAAGTGAAAAACATCTTTATAACAGCCCTTCCAATAACACATACTCTTGATTCTTTGTAAGGTAGGTGTAAAACCTGAATGACCACCTACTGTTGAGCTATGAAAAAGATTAAGTATGTCCTTTTTAAGAGTAGGATCATTACCCACCCACAGTTTATTCTTCCTTCTCAACAATGTACCATCCCAGGTAACATTATTAATCTGCTCCCTTGCTTTTAGTTTGGAAATCATGGACTGAGTTTTCTCATCAGTTTCCCATGAAGCCTTGATTCTAGTCAACAACATGGGATCAATGGCACTCAAACTCATTTCAAACAAGGCCATACCAGATACTCTTGATAAGCCATCAGCCACCACATTTTCTGAACCTTTCTTATACATGATCTCATAGGTATACCCCATTAGTTTGGCTAACCAGGTTTGTTGCAAAGGAGTTGTTATCTTCTGAGTCAGTAAAAATTTCAGGCTTTTATGATCAGTTTTGATCACAAACTTATTAACAATTAAGTAGTGATGCCACTGCTTAACAGCCATAAGTATAGCCAACAGCTCTTTTTCATAGACTGATAAATTTTGCTGCCTGATAGACAAAGCCTTACTGACAAATGCCAAGGGATGGCCCTCTTGCATTAGTACTGCACCCATGCCTTTAGCAGAGGCATCAGTTTCAATTACAAAGACTTTATTGAAGTCTGGTAATGCTAACACTGGTGCAGTAGTGAGGGCTGTCTTAAGGCCTTCAAAAGCTGTTTGAGCTGAATCATTCCAAACAAATGAATCCTTCTTTAATAAATCAGTCATTGGCCTTGCCAAAACTCCAAAATTTCTGATAAACCTCCTATAATACCCAGCTAGGCCTAAAAATCCTCTTAATTGTTTCTGATTTTGAGGTATAGGCCAACTGTGTATAGCAACAATTTTAGAAGGATCAGTTTGTACCCCCTTCCCAGAAATGATATGCCCCAAGTATTCTACAGTAGATCCCCCAAAGGAACACTTAGACTGTTTAGCTACCAAAGAATTCTCTCTGAGAATAGATAATACCTTCTCTAAATCAGTGATATGTTGTTCCATGTTAGGACTGTAGACAAGGATGTCATCAAAGAATACCAATGTGCATTTCCTCATTAAAGGTTGAAACACATGGTTCATGAGAGCCTGAAATGTAGCAGGAGCATTAGTTAGGCCAAAAGGCATAACTACAAACTCAAACAATCCTTGATGTGTCCTGAATGCAGTCTTGTGAACATCATCTGCATTCATTCTGATCTGATGGTAACCAGCTCTCAGATCCAATTTAGAAAAAACTGAGGCTCCACCCAATTCATCCAATAACTCTTCAATAAGTGGTATTGGAAATCTGTCTTTAATAGTAGCATCATTAAGTTTTCTATAGTCAACACAGAATCTCCATGTACCATCTTTCTTTTTAACCAAAACAACAGGAGAAGCAAAGGCACTTTGACTGCTCCTGACTACCCCTGAATCCACTAACTCTTTGGTTAGTTTTTCCAACACATCTTTTTGGCCAGCAGGGTATCTGTAAGCCCTCTGGTTAATGGTGACATTCTCATCTTTCAAAAGAATCTTGTGATCACATGCTCTGCTGGGTGGTAAACTTGTTGGAATTGCAAACACATCAACATAATTTTCCAACAGTTGTTGCAGAACTGCATTCTGACCTTCACTTGCCACTCTAGTCTCATGTTGAAAACTGCCATCACTAGAAGATTGTAGGCTGAACATCTGAGCAGATACCACCCCTTCATGACTTAACAAGTCTTCCATTTTTTCTACAGAACACAACTTCATCTTATTAGATTCTACTCCTTTTAATTCAACCCATTGTTCATTAACCTTAAATCTCATGGTTAATTTCTTGAAATTCCACATTATATCATCTAAAGTTTGCAGCCATTGCACCCCTAACACCATATCATAATTGGTTAAAGGAACCAAAATGACATCAGTTTTGAACCAAATGCCCTGCATCATCCACTGAAAGTCTTTACACAACTGAGTGCATCTCAATTTGTTCCCATCTGCTACTGTCACACTGACTTCAGGAATTTCCTTAATAGGACATTTCATCTTCATGGCCAAATTCACATCCAAGAAGTTATGAGTTGATCCTGAATCATTCAAAATGTGTAGAATCTTAGTGCCAATAGAACCTTTAACCTGCATGGTTGAATAGGAAGGAACTCCCATCATAGCATGTAAAGAAATCTTGGGTTCTTGATCTTGAAAGTCTTGATTCAACAACTCTGCCAACTCTATTTCTTCTTCATTTTCTTCAACTTCACATAGTTCAATTGAAAAGAGTTGTTTGTTTTTACAAACATGCCCTTGGGTGTACTTCTCATTACACCCAAAACACTCCCCTTTAGCTCTCTTTTCTTCTATTTCTTTATGGGACAATGTCCATTTTCTGGAACTAACAGGTTTAGGGTTGGGTAATAGGGCTAATTTATTGGTGTTGGCCATGGTAAATGGTTTATTAGTATTATTATTATGAGTACTATAAGTGGTTCTGTTTTGTTTTGGTTGTGATGATTGAATGGCAGAGAGAGCTTCATCCTGCATTCTTGCTAACAAATAGGCTTCAGGTAGATTCTTAGGTCTCAACATCCTCACCTGATAGCCAATTTCTGGCTTTAAAGCTCTCAAGTACAGGCTAACAGCATACTCATCACAGATGGTGACACGAGTCAATGCTAAATCAAATTCTTGATTTAGTTTGTCAAGTGTACTTGTTTGTCTGATAGAAGCTAAAGCACCCATAGCATCCTGATTTAACAACAAGCCAAATCTTGCAATTATTGCATTCTTATACTCAGACCATGTTATTCCTTCTATACTGCCCCCTCTTGATTGTACAAAAGATTGATGCCACAATAATGCTATATCATACATGTGTACAATAGCATGCCTTACTTTCAAAGATTCAGGTGTTTGATCAATTACAAAGAAATGTTCTACTTTGCAAAGCCAGCCTTCAACATTTTCCCCATCAAATTTAGGGAATTCAATCTTGGTTAATCGATTGTGATTGGTGTTATGAGTGTTCAGAATCATATTATTATTATCATTATGGTTTTGTTGGTGATTGTGAGTATTTCTCACATTATTATTATTATCATCATTATGGTTATTATTACTAGATCGATTATTGTTCAAAGATTGATTCTGTATGGTTTTGAGAATTTCATTCATTTGAGTTTCCATCTGAGTTTTAATGGCTGCCAAATTTTCTACATTCTTTTGCAGATTCTCAGCATTCTTTAATGCAAAAGACTTCAAACCCTCAATCTCTGCCAAATTTTGACCCGCAGCTGTCTCTAACCTATTCAAGGTAGCATCATGTTCTTGAATTTTCTGCTCAACATTTTGATTTCTTGTAGTCGTCATTCTTTCTAAAAAATCAGTGATAGAGAGAAAAAGTTGATTGGATTGGTAGATTTAGAAATAACAGATCACAATATGATCTGTTCACGGAATTGATTGAATCTTAATTGATCAATCAATGGATGATTCGAATCGTAATCGATCAAAATCAAGCTGGAAATGGAAAACAGAGTGATTAATTGAAAGAAAATGGAGGAAAAGGATGAACGTAATGATCGCAGAAGACGACGATCACTGGTGGTTATGGCGGAAGTGTGGTAGTTGTGACGGTTAAAACGGTTGGATCAGTTGAATAACGGTATTTGAGGTCGAGAGGATCGACGCTCTGATACCAATTGTTAGCTACGAAAGTAAGAAAGAGAAACAAAGAAGGGAAATTCTTATTCAATTCATAGCTAGTTATTACAAGATGATTACTTCTCTACTTATACAAGAATTCCCGCCCATTAACTAATCTAACCAACATTTGAAACTATTATGACTATTTGACAATTCTGCCCTTTATACTATCAATTATTACCAATTGAGCCTTTATTACATTTTCATACTAACAGTTAACCTCTTCTTTTGTATGTATTCTTGACTTCTTATACTTTTTTTTGGGTGTTATAGTGTTGTCTTTTGTGCAAGCATCTTTGATTTAAGGAACACTAACTGAAGTTCTCGAAAAAGTGCAAGCAAATATGAAAGTTCAAGGACTCCTGGTAAGATACCTTTATGTTTATGCATATTTTGTAGAATATGACATCTTGCTTCTCTAATTATGACATAGGATTATGATTATCACATGTGATTCAAGATGCTATGTACGTTGGGTTTTCAGCATCAACAGGTGTTCTTGCAAGCTCTCATTATATATTTGGTTGGAGGTTTAATATGAGTGGTAAAGCTCAATCTTTTTATATTAACAAGTACCCTTCAATACCAGGGGCTAAAAAGAATCATATGGTTTTGATCATTGGTGTTTCTGTAGCTGTTTTTTAATTATTGTTATTGTGTTGGTTGTTGGGTTAGTTTGTGTGGTGAAGAAGTTGAATAATGTGGATGAGGTTGAGGAATGGGAGGTTGGTGTGGGCCCACATAGATATTGTTATAAAGAGTTGAAAAAGGCTACAAAGGGGTTTAAAAAAGAGGGGTTACTTGGGTTTGGTGGATTTGGGAGTGTTTACAAAGGGGTTTTGCCTAAATCTAGGACTTTAGTTGCGGTGAAGCGAATTTCGAATTTGTTTGTCATTAACATTAATGTTACACCAACCAACTTGACCCAATGTGTAGTTTACACTCTTAGTCATGCAGGCGACAAAGAATTACAAAAAAGTATTCAACTAAATTGATAAAGTTCTTTTTGAGTCAATATTATTGCTTTGTAAATCTCGGTCAGCGAATGGTCAACAACACGGATACACGCGGGTATGTTTCAGCAGTGGCGAAGCTTGACCCGAAAGTTCGGGGGGTCGGAAGTCACTGGTTTCGGGGGGTCGAAAACCAGTTTCGGGGGGTCGAAACCCTATATTTTCAAAATTTTCTATACGGATACTATATAATCGGAACTTCTGCGCGAAAATCCGGGGGGGGGGTCGGCCGCCCCTCCCCGCCCCTACAAACCTTCGCCAGTGTGTTTCAGTTTACACAAAATGCGCATAGAGGTATAAATTCAAGCCCACAACTTAATTAACTACTTTATTAGTTATTGTGATTAATTGATTATTGTAGATATGAACGTGCACCACATGTGCGTCTAAACAAACAAAGCTGATTATAGATACAAATTAAGACGAACATGTGAGTTTGGTACACCTGTTGCTTCTGATTTGGGTTTTTTCTTTAAGAACACAATGCAATTTCTTTTTTTCCTTTTTTTTTTGAAGAGTTGATCATTTGTTATTGATATGGTTTTCGCTCGATCAGTTGTTGCAGGTGTATACATGGATTGCGGATTCAACTTACAAACAAATGTGGCTGGTGAGTTCCTATAACTTTAACTTTATTTATATTTCTATGCTCAAATCTCATGTTCAAGTATCTATAAATTGCCAGATATCGCCAGTTCACAATTTTTTTTTTTTTTTTTTTTTTTTTTTTGTGTGGAGGTCTAGGATTTTGGTTTGTGGATGGGATCTTTCATGTATATATAATCTAGCATTAGTTCTAAATTGACACTTGAAGTACTTATTATTTTTATATCAGTAAGGAATCTCATGCATTATTATTTAGTTGCAAGTTTGATTAAAGATTTATAGTATAAATGATGCCATTTTAAGAACTTGGATTGGGTTGGATTTGCTTTTGATTTTGATTATAATAAATACTGTAGATTTTAGAACCAAGTCGGGACGGATTGTTGATGAGTTTGATTCCAATAAACCGTGTAATGTTAAGAACTAACTCGGGTCGGGTTGTTGATGGGAAACAATTTTGATGGGTCATTGTTGATGCAGGTGCAGAGGTCTGTGCAGATTTTCAGTGATAAACAAGAGCTTGCAGAAACCCAAAAGGAACTGGCGAAACTAAAAAATTGCTCGAAAAGAAGATGGAAAGGTATAGTATCGTTGATACTTTTGTGCTATTACTTACAATATAAATCTTTGTTCTTTAAATAGGTTATATAATGTGCAGTGTAGATCCTTTTGTGAATACATGTATTATGAACACTACACATGGACTTGAGATTGGATTAGAGCATATATGGATCATGAGAATCAACATGTATAACATTCTTATGTTAACAGAATTTGGTCAATGAGTACCACTAGAAAGTGGATGCCTCTATGGTTTTTGAATTCAAGTTTATGAGATGTATGGGTCAATTGAATTGATTTCCAATACCTGCAAACAAAAATAGATGTACCTGCAAATTTGGTTTCCATCTTAAAACTTTTGTAATTTAGAATATTTATAGGAGGGGGTTTTGATGTTTGGTGGTTTATGGTTGGTTATAGGGAATTATTAAAGTATAGGATTTTTTAAAAGTATACATTGTGAGTTGCATTTTTGTAGAAAGGGAATTTATTTTTATGTTGCAATGATTCGTTTTTTCGCATTGCAATTTTTGCGAGGTTAAATTTAGAATCCGTTTGAAGCGCTGCAACGCGCCGCGGGGTTAAACCTTTTATGTAGCCTAATTATTCGTTGTGTTCAAATCTGCGTGACAAGTTATTTTTGTGTCCCACTTATTTAAAAGTTATAAAACCATGATGCAAGGCGCGCAACGCGCGTCACTTAACAATCCTAGTTAGTTTTAATTAACTAGTTGAATTATCTAGTAAGGTTATGTTTTGAATTATCTAGTAGGTTTTAATGTTTAGAGATAATTATGTAAGTTAGTATTAGATTATGTTTAGGAGACTTATTTGAGTAGGATTCATATGGTTATGATAGTATAAATAGATGGTTAGGGCCTATGTAATTTGTGTGCCAAGAATTATAATAAAAAGAAAGAGTTGATCTTGGTTAAGATCAAATTTGGTTGTTCGTATTCTTGGGCCTGATCGCCAACATTGTCTACGTCTTAAAGAACCCTACTGGTAGTGACTGGTGAGATACTATTTATAGGGTTACAAATTACTATTAGTATGTGTGTGTGTATATATATATATATATATATAGGAGGGTTATCTTGAGAACGCTAATTATTGTGAGAACCGTGAGAACAAGTAAAAAAATCAATCAAAATAAAAAATTTTTTAATACAAAACTCATTATAATCAAAATACAACATTAATAAATGAATTTTCTTTCCAAATAATTCATCTTTTTTTGGAAAAACACTTTCAAATTAACTTTTTACACATGTGTAAATGAAACAGTTTACACATATGCATAAACAGTAAATTTACACATGTGTAAAAACAATTTATTTTCGTATACGTTTGAATTTTTAAGTGTAAATTGTGTTTTTGAGATTGTATTTTAGTAATAAAGATAAGTGTAAAAAGAAATTTTGAATTTGAATGGTTTTAGATGCCGTTCTCACGGTTCGCACGAAATATAGGTGTTCTCAAATTAACTTTCCCCTATATATATATAAGGGAAAGGGATACCGGAAACCCTCTAAAACGAGTAAACTCAGTAAACTCTAACTTCCCAAGCTTTTTATCATCTGAAAAAATTAGGGTATGTAATATGCATGATTTTAAGAGTTTTGAGCCAAAAAAAATCAAAAAAGCGCCGAGTGGATATTTTTAAAAAAAATAAATAAGTTTTTTTTTGTGTTACGTATGTTACACAAAAACAGACATGTTACATATGTAACACAAAAAACTTATTTATTTTTTTTAAAAATATCCACTCGGCGCTTTTTTGTTTTTTTGGCTCAAAACTCTTAAAAACATGTATATTACATACCCTAATTTTTTCAGATGATAAAAAGTTCGGGAAGTCAGAGTTTCCCGAGTTTACTCGTTTTGAGTGGGTTTTTATTTTAACCACCCCTATATATATATATATATATATATATATATATATATATATATATATGGGAAAGTATAAATTGAAAACCCACTCGAGTTAAGAAAACTCTGAAAACCCGTCAAAAAACCATCTAAAAAAGTTTTTTTTTTTTTTTTGAAAAAAATACACAAGGTAACATACATGTTTTTAAGCGTTTTGGGCCAAAAAAAATAAAAAAAGCGCCGAACGAATATTTTAAAAAAAATAAACAACGCAAACTTTGTAACAGCGACGTTAACATATGTTTAAAAGCAGAAACATATGTTAACAGCGCTGTAACATATGTTAAAAAGCAGAAAACATATGTTAACAGCGCTGTTACAAAGTTTGCGTTGATTATTTTTTTTAAAAAATATTCGTTCGGCGCTTTTTTTATTTTTTTGGCCCAAAACGCTTAAAAACATGTATGTTACCTTGTGTATTTTTTTCAAAAAAAATAAACTTTTTTAGATAGTTTTTTGACGGGTTTTCAGAGTTTTCTTAACTCGAGATATATATATATATATAGGGGAGGGTTATCTTGAGAACGCTAAATATTGTGAGAACCGTGAGAACAAGTAAAAAAATAATCAAAATCAATTTTTTTAATACAAATCTCATTATAATCAAAATACAACATTAATAAATGAATTTTTTTTTTTCAAATAATTTATCTTTTCTTGCAAAAACAATTTCAAATTAACTATTTACACATGTGTAAATGAAACAGTTTACACATGTATAAACAGTAAACTTACACGTGTGTAAAAACAATTTATTTTTCGTATACGTTTGAATTTTTACGCGTAAATTGTGTTTTTGAGATTGTATTTTAGTAATAAAGACAACTGTAAAAAGAAATTTTGAATTTGAATGGTTTTAGATTGCGTTCTCGCGGTTCGCACGAAATATAGGTGTTCTCAAATTAACTTTCCCCTATATATATATATATATATATATATATATATATATATATATAGGGTCAAGATCGTGTACAAAGTGTTTTTTTTTGTAAGAAGTGTGAGAAGGATTAAAACTTGATGCTTAGGCATCATTTTATGAACTTAGTCGTGATGTTTTTGATTGTTTTGCCTATAAAAACACCAAACATAACAATTAAAAACCGAAAACAATGTATTTTAGGCTTAAAACTTAAAACACCATGCTAAGAGCATTAGCAGTGTGTTTTAACCGTTAAGTAGTGTGTTTTAGCTGTTTTTAAATTTAATGACTATAATACATTGTATTGTGTTTTAGATTATTGTGTTTGGTGTTTTTGAAGTTAAAACAACCTAAAACATCATTCCTAAATCCAAAACATGATGTGTACATGTCAATTCTTAGTCCTTCTCACACTTCTCACGAAAAATGTATTTTGTATATATCTATATCTATATATATAATAAACCAAAGCATTTTTAATGACATGTCATAATATTATGCAATCTCTCTTTTGAGAGATCCTACATAAGATGTGATGTGGCAACTCTAGACCAATTAAAAAAAAGAAATAAATATGGTTTAAATATGATTTAACATAATCTATTAAATACCTAATCTAATAAATGTAAATATTAAAACTTTATTATTTTCTCTCTCATGTTTCCTTTCATAACTTTTAAACATTAATATCTTTTATATACGAGATTTTTTAAAGAAAAAAATTACACCAAATTAACGAGCGTTTTATTATCTTTACAACGAGTACCATAGTGCAATATAAAAAACGGAGAAAAAACTGACTATTTTTTGTAACCCGACAGGTATTGTGTCAGGTTTGGAATTAGTTTAAAAAAATTTGTGGGTTTGGGTCGGGCCTGGGATTAGGTGATACTCGACCCAATTACCTTTTTTTTATATTAGAATATGATAACTTATGGCAGAGATTTGTTTAAAATAATAATAATAATCATTACTCATATATTGGCAAGTCATTAATTATGTTGTCATATTAGATATTTTACTATGTCATATTAAATATTTCAACCCGGGCCGCTCTCCAACAGGTAATTGCTATGTTTTTATTTTTCTACCATATTCTGAAATAGCTCAAATCTTATTGTATGTAGTTAAAGACCTTTAACTGAATGTATTGGTGCTAAACCATACATAGATGTCATTTTTATAATTTAGATACTTCTAATTTTATTCACTTTACTTAGATTTCTCAACCCGAGACGCTCCCGGGGTATAAGCTAGTATATTATATATATAGGGTAGGGATCCTAAGAGAACCAATCCCTATTTGAGAACTGAGAGAACCATTCTGGGCCACACATTTCATATAAAGGCAATTTTTTTTTTTTTTTTTTTTTTTTTTTTTTGCTTTAATCGCACACTTTTATGCAAGGATTTTTTTTTTTTTTTTTTGAATTTTTTTTTCATTTATACATATGTGTATATAGCATTTTTCAGCTATACATATGTGTATAATGCAATTATACACATGTGTATACTGAAAAAAATACAAAAAAAATAAAAAAAAATTCCTTACATATAAAGCAGCGATTTTTGCAAAAAAAAAAAAAAAAAAAAAAAAATTGCCTTAGAGAAATGTGTGGCCCAGAATGGTTCTCTAGTTCTCAATTTGGGGAAAGGTTCTCATTTGAACCAAATCCTATATATATATATATATATATATATATATATATATATATATATATATAGGATTAGGTTCTAATGGAAACCAACCTTTTATAAAAGAACCATAGAAACCACTCACAACCATTGATCAAATTAATCAATGGTTGTGATTCAATCTAGATTTTTTAGGTATAAATGTAATTATCTTTTGGATGGAGGGGTAATACAGTCTTTTTCTCCCCCATGTCCTTTCCTATATCTTTTAATATTATCTTATCTCTGTCCATCTCTCTCTCTCCTTTTTCTCTCTCTTATTCTCTCTCTCTCTCTCGTTCATGTTTCCAGAGCATTCATCATTCATCCACATCTATGAATAATAATTATCATTCATCCACAAGATGATGTGTTATAATAATAATAATAATAATAATAATAATAATAATAATAATAACAACAACAACGATGAGGAAATAGAACATTCGATGATGATGAAACAGATTTGTTCGAAGAAGATGAACGAATCCTTCGATGAAACAGAGTCTTCGATGAACAGATCTGTTGATCCTTCGATGAACAGATCTGTCGATCCTTCGATGAACAGATCTGGGGGTGATGGTGCAAGCTTGATGGTGACGGTGGCTGTGGTGGGTTCGATGGTGGCCGATGATGGTGATGATGGTGGTCAGGTATTATTATTATTATTATTATTATTATTATTATTATTATTATTATTATTATTATTATGTTTGAAGGTGGTTGAGAGAGAGAGAAACAGAGAGAGAGAGGGGAAGGGTTTACTTATGGGTTGGATGTTGATCTGGTCTTGGCTGGCATATTATCATATGAACATGGATGGGAGATGAGAAAAGGAAAGGTGAGGTGGATTTGGATGGGTGGTGGTTAAAGAGGTGGAGACATAATATGGTTATTGCAATTTTAGGGACCATGATTATTATGGGTTAAAAAGAGTTTTACAGAATACAAGTTTTGTGGGACAAGGTATGATGTTTTTCTTTTTGGGGTGTGATTTTTGTTGGGTCAAAAAGAGTTTCATTAACATTCACAGAATACATAGGTGTAAAAATATGATTTTTTTTTATTTTTTTTACAAAATGCATGTTGTTTTTGGTGTTACAGATCTTGTGTTTTGGTGTTTTTGATGTTTTTCGTGTTGCAAATCTTTTGTTGTTTAAACATTGGTGTAAACTTGTGTTTTTGATTGTGTTTTTAATGTTTAAACACTGGTGTAAACAGTGTTATGTTGTACGTTTTGATGTAAACACTGGTGTAAATTCCTATATTTTTTTAAGTCAAAACGTTTCGTATGTGTTATGGGGGTGTTTACACCAATGTAAACGGTTTGTGTCATTTGTATTTAATCATTGTGTCATTATGTTTACACCAATGTAAACAGGTGTTTTGGTATGCATGACGATCCACCTTCTAGGGTAGTGCATGATGTGCACAGCGGTGTTTCGTGTACGTCCAGCTGGTGATAACGCAAGTACGAGAGAATTATTTTTAATAAAACATACAAACTACATAAAACCTTCTTACACTACTGTAAAGAAAAAAGCCCCCCATGTTTTAACATTACTATCCTGCACTTTTTACAGAAAACTTTAAAACACTGCTGTATTTTTACAAGGTCATGTAGAAAAAAGCCCCCCATGTTTAACATTAGATTTTTACATTGATTATCACCATTGTTAAAGTTTTTGTGCCATTACACTGGTGTAACGGTTTATTTTTCCCATTTTTTCAGGGAGGAGGGCAGCTGGCAGTGAGACGAGAGGAACATGAAGAGTGGAGTGATGGCGAATGGGATTTAAACCAATGAAGTAGTTACAAATGAAGCGGCTAGCAATGAAGCTGTTTTGGTATGTATATACACCATTTTGTGGTATCTACTATGTGTTTTGTTTGTTTTATGGTATGTTTACACTAAAGAGAAAAAATAGAAGAAAGTTGTAGAACATGATTCATTTACACTAATGTAATCTTTTTGTGTACAATATGTTTTGACTTACAATATGTTTTTTCCTTTGTGGTTGATAGGTGACTAAGAAGATTTTTTCAGTTCAAGTTTGATGTTTTACGATGGAGATCAAGAAAAACGAAGAACGACTAGTTGTTTACATGTATGTAGAGTGGGTTTTGTGTTTTTACACTGATGTAAAGTTCTAGTTTTTTATGCTATCATTTGATCCTTGCATCTTTTTCTAGATTCACAAGTGTAAACTTTTTTGTTTTACACTGATGTAAAGGATGTTTGTTGATGGTATGTTGTAAAAGAAATGAAAAAAAAATAATAACAATAATGCAGATCGTGGTATTAGTTTGGGGAGAGAGAAAGAAAAATTCATTTTTTTGGGATATGGGAATGGCAGGTGGTGGGGTCAAGTGGGAAGGAAAAAGGATGAAAGAGAATGGTGTTGATTTTACCACAATACCCTTCTATCATTATTATATTATTATTTTCTTTCAATAAAGCAACAAGTGGTGCAAGATGACAAAAAAGTGATATGGCATAATATTAGCCATTAAATCACCAAAGATCAATGGCTATAAATGGTTCCCGATGTTCTTTCACGAAAAGTATGTTCTCATTTTACACTTTCCCTATATATATATATATATATATATATATATATATATATATATATATATATATTCTGAAAATTTTCAAACCTTGCTAAATAAATTGAAAAACAAATATATTCGTTTTTATTTGGCTAAATCTATTAATATATATAAAAGAATTGAACATTGCTGACGTGGCGTGCAATGGTGCCTTCAACCTCTCCATGACACTGACACGTGGCATCATAATTGAAAGATTTTAGTGTTTTTGAATTATTTCTTTTTTTAATTAAATTAAGTTATCTTAGGAAAAAAGAATTTATAGATAAATTTAAAATTTTCTCTCTCATATTTCCTTCCATAATTTTTAAACGTTTATATCTTTTATATACGGAATTTTTTAAAGAAAAAAATTACACCAAATTAACGAGCGTTTTATTATCTTTAAAACGAGTACCATAGTGCTATATAAAAAACGGAGAAAAAATCGACTATTTTTTGTGGGGTTTCGTTCATACAGGAAAAAACACACACAAAGTGTTCATGTTATTCATTAATCATATTTTTTTCTTTTAAACCAGGTTCTTATCTACGATGTTGAAAATCAGCCCAATCGCCATGTTATCATTGGTATTTTACTAGGTATACTTCATCAAGAGAAGCTATGAGAAAGAATCGCGCAACACTGCAACACATGGTGTCAGCTTATAGCAAAGTTATTTTTTTTATTTATTTAATTACAAGAGTAATAATTATTACTATTAGTATTAGTATTATTAGAATGGTTATATTTTTCAACACCGGGAAGAATTGATAGTTGCTGACGTGGCGTTCAATGGTGGCCTCAACCATCTCTTGATTATGCCACGTGGCATAATGAGATGCAATGGTTACAACTTCCAACTTAAGTGTTTGTTTAGTTGATTAGGTTAGGAATTATAAGAGCCATTAGAATGTGAGAAATTAGACAGATGTGATGAGTTTTTGAATAGTTGCAGCTTACATAAGTGATTCTTTAGATGATTACTGATTAGGTTTTAGATTAGGGAATATGAGTTATTACTGATTAGAATACTATGAACATGCAATGATTGAAAGATTTTGTGGTTAGTTAACTTGAGCCATTTGCAATAGATTACCACGTAAAATTAAATTTTTCAACCCCGGAACCCTCCCAAGGTAATCAGCTAGTGTACTAATATGCATATTGATTACTTGTTGCACTCATTCACCAGAGCCTGATGGGAGAGGCTGGGGTGGACAACGACTTTAAAAATGAACCTAATTATGCGATATTTGCATTGGTAGTGGGCGGCAAAAAAAAAAAAAAAACGGAACATAAGTGTTTGGTGTTTGAAGCTTTGAACCCCTTAGTTTTACCATTTACCATATGGGTCCCTTTTTTACAACTCACTCCGAACTTAAATCTTTTACAGAACTCTTGAGGATGGTCCTGTCATTCACCCTTATTATATTCATGGGCGTCTTTGACTCAAGCCGGGGAGGCCGTTCAGCTTGGGCTCATTTTTATCGGGGGCATCATTTCTTTTATAAAATCCTATATGTGTGTGTGTGTTTTTAAAATAGAAAACCCATATAACATTTTAACGTTGGATTCAATAATAATCAATTTAAAACTTAAATATTATTAAGTCTAAGCCCATAACATTTATAAGCCCAATACCTATTTAGCCAATAAATAAAAAAAAACAATGCTTTTTTCTGTTCAAAATTGAACTTATTTGACACATCACAAAAAATTAGTGACCCTATAGATATTTTAGAGCATATGAAAGAAGAATGTTATCTCCCAAATGCGTGCATTGCATATAAAATGTTATTAACCATTCTAGTCACGATGGCATGCGCAGAAAGCAGTTTTTCAAAATTATAGTTGTTGAAATCATACCTACGATCCACAATGTCCCAAGAAAGACCTAGCATGTTAACTATGATACTTATTAAGAACGAAATCATAGATTGTATAAAGTGCGAAGAGTTGATCCACCAATTTGCTAGCAACAATACTAAGAGAGCTTAACGAATTGTCGGTTAGATACTAGTCTATTACGGTATGTAATTACACTAATTCTAATACTATATTTTGCAATTGTTATGTTTAATTGTTATACTATTGATCCACATAACATTTAGTTAAATTATTTATTTATTAAAAATTAAGAGGCATATTTTTTAACGACTCGAATAGGGCACGTAAATCCTCACGAACGCCTCATATCATATTAAAGACAAAAATAAACGGAAGAATAAGAAAACCAAAAAATAAAAAATAAACATACATCCATTGCACTACCTAAATCTACAATAAATAGCATTGATGGTTTGTGTGTATAAATTCAACGTTGGCTCGGTAAGCTGTACCCACATTTAGCAAGTGACATATCAACAATGAAGAACATCTCCTTTCTTGTCATTTTTGTGCTTATGAACTATCTTGCTTTTGGTAAATTTCGTGTCTACTTAAAATCATTTTATTATAATTTCAAAACTTCAAACAAAAATAAAGAGAAAGACATAGTTTTTTTTAATCATTTTGGAAATTCCTTAACCAAATCTATGTTATGATTATTCATATGTTAATGTTTCTCGTTTCAAATTCTTGTATTTTGGTTTTGAAAATATGAAATAACAAATTTTAAATGTTTCATCTTTTGATTGTAATATTACAGGGTTTGAGATAACAAAGGCGGCGACATGTGAAAAGCTCATCCCAGCAATATATTGCTTCGATCGTCCATGTTCTAATGCATGCAAGAAAAAGTTTGGTGATCAAGCTACCGGGAGTTGCAAGAGTCTCGTAAAGTGTAGATGCAAATACCCTTGTTAAATTTAAAGTTTTGTTATAAACTCAAATCAATGCTAAAATTTCTATAAATTGAATAAAAATTTTATTGCTTTCCTATAATCTTTTATTAATCCAACTCGATTAATAAAATGTCAAATGAAAAATTTAGATCCAAGCTAGTTAACTAAAATAAAAAGAAAAAAAATCACGATATCAATAATTTACCTATGTGTATTATGCATAGAAAAAAAAAACCCCTTTCATAGTTAAACTATGCCCGAAAATTTAGTCTCGTACATGCACATGCTTGTAGTAGCGTATCCTTGTTTTCCCATAAGACTTGAATACTTAATCGCATATGATACACTAGCTGATTACCCTGGGAGTGTCTCGGAGTTGAAAAATCTAATATGACTTAATAAAAAAGGATAAAAGAAGTAAACAGTCTCAACCACTTTTCATGCTAAGGAAAGTTGTTCTAATGTTTATACTACGAAAAGGGGCTCTCATGCTGCGTTCCTAGCAGATTAAAAAAATCTCAACCTCTTTTAATGCTAAGCATATCGTTATAGCACATGAACATGGGCAATTTATATTTGTAATAGTAGGTTTAAAAACATATATACTATCATAACACGATTAGTACTTGCCTATATATGAATAATAAATCACCTAAACACATGTGTTTTTTTCTGCATGAACAAAAACTCACTAAAAAAACATTTTTTTCGTTTTTTGTATAGCACTATGGTGCTCGTTGGAAAGATAATAAAGCGATCGTTTATATGGTGTAATTTTTTTTTTCAAAAAAAAAAATGTCATACATAAAAGTTATACTAACGTTTAAAAATTGTGAGTGGAAAATAAGGAAAAAATAAAGATAAAAATATTAATTAAAATATTTGAAATTTTAAAATAATAATTAACATTTAAAAATGTGAGAGGAAAATAAGGAACAAATATTAATTAACATATTTGAAATTTTAAGATAATATAGATATAGATTTTATTTAAAAAAAGAAAATAAAAATTAAAAAAATTTATCTTTTATTTAAAATAATAAATTTAATTCTATCACCTCAAAGTGCCAAATGGAACATTCAATGGGGGGGGGGGGGGGGGGGTTGAGGCCTCCATTGAATGCCACCTCATAGAAATTCAATTTTTTTATTATAAGTTATAGATGAAACATTCAGCGGTTCAAGCGGTAATTCTCACAACTTGTTGGGTGATATGGAAGAAGCGAAATGATAAGATCTTTAATGGGAGAAATGTATCATTGGAACAAATATTCAACGGCATTTAGTCGGTATCTTTCACTTGGGTACGGAATCGAGCAAAGCTTGAGCAAAGCTTGAAGGTGTTGACTGGAACAAATGGAGAACATTTGAGCTATAGGAATAGATTGTAACTTGTAATTGGGTGATGTTAGTGTCCTCTAATTAGCATCTTGCTATTAGTCGACTTGTATATATTAGGTTTGGAATAAAATTAAATTTGCCGTTCAAAAAAAAAAGTTATAGATGACATTGTATCGCGTATTGTTTTTTCAAATGTAAGTTATAATCAAACTTCCTTGTTTTTATGAAGTAACTAGTGAGAAACCCGCACGTTGCTGTGGGACGGTTAAGATAAATATATATATTTTTTTTAACAATGCATAAGTGTCACCAAGCTGTAGGAAAAGTGTAAAAACGTAATTGTCTTTGAATGCGAAACGATGTATAAGAAATTAATCAATTTCTCTTCATTGTTTAAACTTTAAAAAGAAACTATATTTTTTTATATCCAACATATACGTTCTTATAAGTTTTCATACCACACTATGTAAATTGTCCAACCATATGTCCTTAACTTCCAATATCTAAGAGATGATGTGTACACTAGACACCAAGTATTAAAAAAAGATTTCACTATATATGAAAATGAACTTCTTTGACCATCAAAACTCAGTCATCAGCACTGTTCTTAAAACCAAATATGAGTATAGATAATTTTTATTCCGAAATCTTTCTATATAATTTTTCACAAATTTAGACCAAACCACCATATGGATACGTATTGTCAAGCATGAACTCAAAACCAAATATGAGCATAGAAACCAAAACAGAGTAGATAAACCAAAACACAACCATTCGATATCAGTATAAACAAGTAAACAGAGAAGTAAAGAAGTATCAACAAGACATTTATTTTAATAAACAAATCAAGTTTAACCTGGAAGTTGAACTTGCAGATACAATCCACTTTCGGATTGTGTCGACGTTTTGCCAGATTCGTTACAACATGATTACTCTTTTCAGCGTCCTCGGTCGCACCTTGTCATTCTTATTAAATAATTAAAATAAAAAAAAACCTTATCAACGAAAAATCAAAATGTACCGTACTACTCGGTGTTGTGTGTTTGTAACTTCGTACCACCATTAACTCTCTGCAATGATAAAGATAAAGTAATTTGTTTCAGTAATTCTCATGATGAACGACACTGTATATTTATATAAACATATGCAATTTTAAAGAAAGAAAGAAAATGTAAAATTAATATTTGTTGAATATAATTATTTGAAGCTTGTGGTCATACCACATCACATGATATTATATATAACAATTTGAACGGATTTTTGCAAGCAAATATAGAAACTTAATTATCTAGAAAATAAACCTTTATTTATCTTTACTACATAGTACAAGTATCTTAATGCATTCAAGGGTAATTTGGGGAAGATTTATATGACATTTGAGGGTTGAAGCACATGACTTTTCACATCCCATCTTAACTTTACCAAGTTGGACATGTTTGCCCATTGCTCACTCTTTATAATGTAGTAGAGATAGAGATATTGTATATTACTAGCTACAAACCGCGTGATATTTACTGTTTTATGTAGTTGCTCGATACTATCTTTGACATATCTATTGTTCATGTTTTATACCTTTAAAGTTTCAATATTCGTTGTTCGAATATAATGAGACTTATATATACAATTGAAGAAACAACGGGTATAACTTACCCGAAAATGTAGGTAAGTTTGGTTTGATACTCGTGTTCGGTCAGGTTATAATCCTTCGCTCACACTAATGATCAAATCTGAACCCTAGAACACAAAGATGTAAGTGGTTCGGTCTAGATCAACCTACATCCACTGTAAAAGGAGATATATTTTATAACTTGAGAAGTACAAGAATGGTTGTTACAAGTATTCTAAGACTATACCTCCCTTTGTGCTATTCTTGCATGAATTGTTCCACAGTTGTAAAGGAGAAATGATCTCTTTTTTATAGGGAAAGCATGGGTCAATTGTAACATCTGTACTTTTCGTATTTTCAATTCTAGTCCTTGTACTCTTGTATCTTTCATTTTGTACCCTTGTACTCCCGAGCTTATGATCAATGGAAGAATATTTTGTCAATTGCATTTAACTTTTAATCTATTTCAATCATTCTATGTATTCTATTTTATGCAAACTTTACACGTTACGCTTAACAACGAGACTCTAATACGAAGCATAAACAAACCCGTACGAGTTAGGAATCAAGCCCAATCCAAAAACACGTCCAAAACCAAGTCTGTTGGGCCAAGCCCAACCAAAAAACATTTTTTGGGCCTAAACACCTGGTCGCGTCGCGTGACCAGATTCTGATTTCCCGTCACGTAGCGCGACGAGACCTTTCTGGCAGCATTTGAACCAACTCCTAATTACACCCATTTATCTCACCTAAACACCTCCCAACCACCCTAATTACTGCATTAAACACCCAACCAACCCACCTCACCTATAAATACAACTCCTCACCACTCCTTAACCTTTTGTTCATCTCATTTCTCCCTAAAACTCTTTGTAATCTTCAAGGTTTTTAAGCAAACTTCCTAAAAACACACCAGTAAGTTTCTAAGCTCAAACCTTCAATTCTTTTCAGTTTTTCCTTCTCTTTTCTATCCAAAACTCCTTGGAGAATCCTCTAGGATCTTCCCCATGTTTATCCACAGAAGTGTGATAAGGGTAGAGCACCTAAAAGAGGTCCCAAATGGGTTTATTTTCTGAATTGTTTTTATGTCCTAAGAATGTTTAAACCAACCAAGTCTACTAACAAGCTAATGTTAAGAGGATTTGAGCTATGGTATTGGGTGACAAAGGAGAGTCAAGACTCATCCAAATCAGTCCCCAAACTTTACTTAAACATCTTAGCTATACTATATAATAATATAAACATATACTTTCAAGTTTCTATCTTACTAGTTTATTATTAATCTTTGGAAGGTTTGTGGTTACACCCTACCTTACCAACTCTCTTGACCCTTCTTGTGCTATGGATTTATCCACACTAGAAAGGGGAAATCCCGTGTCCAAAGCCCACGTTTATTCCATAAACGGGGTGGTTATGACATGAACCTACCAAATGGATTCACATTCCTAACCTTATACCATCCGAATCATCTATGATGATTTTGTGCTTGGTCTAACTTAATCTCATGACCATCCGGATTGCCCTAAAGGCAATTTGTGCTTGGTTTGCCTAAAAGGTTTGCATGACTCTCGTGAATCTATAATCTAAACTCGAACCTAAGACCCTTTATTCTCTAATTCTAGTTAACCAAGGCTAAGGAACTAACCTCCCAAGACTCGTCTTTGGAACCTTACTAAACGCACCCAAAGGCGAGTTCATACTTGTCCCCTTTTTACTCTTTATCACTTTTCGGGTGTAAACATGTATCATATGCAAAACACACTAATGCTTTCATAAACACACATGTTCAATCTATTAAACATACTTATATGCTACTTGCCATGCTTATGATTCTTAGATACTTAGACATAAATCATTAACTATTATTAGCCCACTTAACATGTATAGCGCTATAGGACTAGCACACCGCCCCCTTTATGGGTCATTGTTAAGATTTAAACGGCCTAACATGAATATGTTAGGTATATGCTGTGGTACTCGCGGGTTTGAGTTATGTCTTTTGTATGATATGTATGTGCAATGCTATAGTATGAGATTTGAGTAAACCATTCTAAAATACTATGTATGTATGCCAAAACTAGTATGCTCACCAATGCTTTATGTGTTGACGGATATTTTATACATGTTGCAGGAAAAGCTTGATGAGACGATACAAGAAACATCACTTAGGATTCGGCCTTAGAAACAAACGAAACAATCTTTATTTTACTTCATGTTTAAGTTAATGTATTTTTCTCATGAACAAATTGTATACTTGTTGAATTTTAGATACGAATGAAATCTATTTTAATCTATTATCACAATTTAGTGTTATGATGTCTTTGAACAATCTATCACAAGTCTCACCTCGATGTTTCCGCCATCGGTTGGGGTGTTACACCAACTATCGTAGCTCATGGTCGAGGTGATAATCTTGGACCCAAGTCCCGGGTCCAAGATGTCTTCGGCCCATGAAATTGGTTGGTAGCTTGTGGTAATTAATGCTAATGTGAGAGAATTCATGATCTGCGCTGCTGGAAGTCCACGTGGCGTAACGTGATTGGGCACAGACGACGCTTCTCCCTGACACAACATGGTTGACTAGCTGTTGGTGTCTGATGTGATGTCTGGCAGAAGGTGGACATGCCTGCATAGTGCTCTGACGTGTACTGTTCACAACAACATAGGGGAAGCATGGAAACAGTCATATCACTGTACGTTGTCAGGGGTCGTTGGACCACCCCTAACACGTGTTGGTATCTGGTTGGCGCACAGCTTGCTCTGTGTCTGATCAGATCCTCTTCATTCTTGATCTTCCGTACATTCTCGTACCAAAAGCTGATGTTAGTTGAATATTCTGCGCGTAGGTGCACACGCAAATTTCCCTTTGCAATGGTGACGTCACACAGCTGAAGTGATCCTGCGCGTAGCTATGTTATCTCGCGCAAGCCTTGTTCCGCGAACGTCAGGAGATTGACGTTGCTGTTGGAATATAGTTGATATCTGCGGACTGGGCTTCCGCGGCCTCCTTGTAGTTAATATATTTTATGAGATAGGGTTACAATCCGCGCCAGGATTTGATACCCTATCCCTTCAACACCCAAATCAATGCCTTATACATTGTTTAAAGTAATTTCATATAATAACGTTTCTTTAAGTTGTGATATTTAATAAATAAATTAACTTGACTATAAACTTAAAGGTTGGTTTTTTCTTTCCATACTAGAGATTGTCTTTTGTTTTACAAAAACGCGAAAGGTGGTAAATGTGGCAAGAAAGTGGTGCATGGCATTGTGGTGGTGACACTATGATCGCTTTGGAGAGCTAGAAATTAGAAGACTTTTAAGGGTGTTGATCCAAAAATTCCGATGGTGGTAGGTAGTATAAAGTCTTTGTCGTTTTTATGGTTAAAAAGCAGGTCTAACTTTTCAAATCTCCTCTGGGAGGATTGTTGTAAGTTCCCTTTGTACATGATTTAGTGTCAGGTTGGTGGTCCCCGTTTTGAGGGCGCGCCCCCATTTTTTAATGAAAGTTAAATTCAAAAAAAAAAGTATATAGAACAAATAATTTAAGCTAAAGTTGCTAAAGTAGTGCAATTGGTGATCCTGGCGACCATGTGGGTGATATGGAAGGCCCGTAATGAACTCATTTTTTCCAAGAGAAGAATTTCAATCGATGGGATCTTTGGCGAAGTTCAAACGATGGCATATATGTGGTTCAAAAATAGAGCAAAAAGATATAACTTGGAATGTGAAACTTGGGTGCGTTTTGATGTGATGGACTAAGGAGTTACGATGTGGTAGTAACATGGTAACATGGTGAATGTTGGGCGTCATGTACTATGTTAGTGTCTTGCTTGTACAATACATATATATTAATTATGATGAATGAATAAAGTTGTTTGCCGTTAAAAAAATTAAGCTTTAGTCATAGGATGTTGCTATTTACACCCACTCTACTACACCATACTCTATACTATCTCTTAATAAATACAAAATATTAATTACCTAAACTACTCTATAACTATCTCAATAAATACAAAACATTAATTACCTAAAATCCTTTATTTATTCTTTAACTATTATTCACACCCTTATTTATTTATTAGTTTTTTAATTTTTTCTACTAAATTAACTTTTTGTAAAGTAAGTTTTTTTTACTTTTATGGTTTTTAATTTTTTTTCCTAATAAATTATTTTTTTTTCTAATAAATGGACTAACACATTAACTTTTTTTTCTAATAAATAAAATTCTATCACATGACACAATCTCATTATGTGAACTTGTGAACTTATGTAGTTGTCAAAGAAGTTATCAAAAATAATAAAATTTATTGGTTACCTTTATTAAAATGATAAAGTTTACGTTACAAAGTTGTATTTCATACAAAGTGTAAGAAGTATTTTGGGCCTTTGATCAAAATAAATTAATGGATGAGATTAAAAGAGGAAAAATATACGTTGAGTTTCTAAAAGAGAAGGATAAGGGCAAAATAGGTATAACCCACAATAGTTGAGTTTCACCCTATTTTTAAAACGGTCATAACTTTTTCATACGAAATTATTTTTTTAAAAAAAAATACACCATAAAAACAAGCTTTTCATCCTCTTTCATTTCCATACCATATTGCTATACTTTAATTTTTTTTTTTTGCTGGATTGATAGTACTTGCGTCTAAATGTAAACACTTGATATTATTACTTGCGTTTAAACATGTCTGAACCAGAACAAGTCTAGTAGTAATATCTGTACTTTAAAAAAAAAATTTGCTGGGTTGATAGTACTTGCGTCAAAATGTTTAAACACTTGCGTTTAAACATGTCTGGCTAAAACAAGCTTAATTGTTACTTGCGTTACTTTTTCTTGCCTAACCTCAATTTGTTTTTGCTGGGTTGATAGTACTTGCGTCTAAATGTAAACACTTGATATTATTACTTGTGTTTAAACATGTCTGAACCAAAACAAGCTTAATTGTTATTGTTGTGATAAGTAAACATCACGTATTACTTATTAGTGGCTGGCTGATGTCAAATGTTTTGAAGATGTGTCTATATATTTAATCTAGAGACACAAAAACAACACTGGTTTATATCAAATCAAATCAAGTGCAGACACATTTTCTTATTATGTTAAGTGTGTTATAATAAGCATATAATATGGGTCGGTCCAAACTAACTGAGTTTGACCAGTACTAAAAATTTAACCATTATAAACTGTATCTATTTTGACCTGTTACCAAAGCTAGCTGACCTGTCCATTTTGCTACCTCAGTAACAAGCAACATGATGATCACAGTTTCACTACTAATGTAAATTTCTGGTTACCTGCAATAATATGCGAACGAGTTCTGTGCTTCCAATCGAGGCCTCAAGAAATTTAACTGCATTTTTAATTGCAGAACTGCTTTTATTGTTATCAGAATATAAAGTAAAAGAGCATGCTTTATAAGATTCATGCCAATTAGGCTTATTCTGGTTCATACATGTTTAAACGCAAGTGTTTAAACATTTAGACGCAAGTACTATCAACCCAACAATTTTTTTTAAAGTACAGATATTACTACTAGACTTGTTCTGGTTCAGACATGTTTAAACGCAAGTAATAATATCAATTGTTTACATTTAGACGCAAGTACTACAACCCAGCAATTTTTTTTTTTAAAATTATAGCAATATGGTATGGAAATGAAAGATGATGAAAAGTTTGTTTTTATGGTGTAATTTTTTTTAAAAAAATAATGTCGTATGAAAAGGTTATGACCGTTTTAAAAATGGGGGTGGAACTTTAATGACGCCAAAAAAATTACCATTGTGCCTCTGATTATCAAATTTAATCATACGCTTCATATTATTTTTTACACTTTGTACAATAACTCACTTTTTTACGTTAGCCTCTCCCAATTAAAATATATCACCTTCGATGTTAAATGATAACAAACCGAAAGTTCATTACTTTAATTTTGAAACGATATTCACTTATTTTAGCAAACACAACAAGGTCAATTTTACGTTTCTATGATATCTTTCATGATAGATTTTATGGGGTTCACACATAGCATCGTTTTATTTTAAAACTCCTAACACAATTTATTTTTAAATGCAATTAATTTTTTACCTCTTCAAACTTCAAAACTTTTGTTAATATTCCATAACTAAATTGCATTAAATGCAATTAATACGTAATTAATTTAATAGGTGGGTGTAAATGAAATATAGGATGGGTGTAAATAGAAAAACCCGTGGGTCTGTTTGGTATGAGGTAATGGAATGGACAAGGGAATGAAATGGATGATTACCATTCCATGGTCTTGTTTGGTTACACGTAAGAATGGAATGAATCATTACTTTGTATTGTTTGGTATGAAGGAAAAGACAAAGGAATAAAATCAACGGTGGCGACGTCTGGCGATGATAGTAGCGGTGATGGTGGTGGTCGGTGGCGGGGGGTCGCGACAAGGAGTGACAGCGACAGTGAGTGGTGACGGCGACGGTTGGCGGTGGTGATGGCGGTGGTGGTCGGTGGGTGGCGATGGTCGGTGACGGAGAGTGTCGGTGGTGGCAGTCGGTGCTTGGTGGTAGGTGGTAGGTGGTGGAGGTGGAGGTGGCGGTTGGTGGCGGTGGTCGACAGTGGTGGTGGTGGTCGGTGATGGCGGTAGTCGGTGGGTGGCGGTGGTTGGTGACGGAAAGTGGCGGCGGTGGTCGGTGGGTGGCGACGGTCGGTGATAGGTGGCGATGGCAGTGGTGGTGGGTGACGAATGGCGATGGCGGTGGTGGTGGTCGGTGGCGATGGGCGCTAGTGGTAGAGGTGGATGGTGGTGGTGGTCAATGGTGATGAAGGGTGACAGAGGGAATGAAATGGAAAAAAAACAGGGGGGTTGGATGGAATGAATATAAGGTAGCGTTTGGTACGATGGAATGGAAGGGGGAATGGAATGGACCATTATGAGGTAATGAAAAATAGTGTGTTTGGTTGGTCAAAGGAATGGAATCACCCATTCCACAAGGCATTTCATTCCCTCAAAACCATTCCATCCACCCCCCATGTTTTTTTTTCATTCCATCCCTCATTCACCCTTCATTAACAATACCATAACCCACCACCCACTACCACCACCACCACCAACCACCATCCTCACCACCCACCACCATCCTCACCACCCACCACCGCTGCCACCACCATCCTCACCACCCACCACCGCTGCCACCACCACCCACTACCATCATCACCACCCACCACCACCACCCACCATCGCCGTCACCACCCACCACCGTCTCCCACCACCCACCACCAACACCGTCACCCACCACCGATGCCGCTACCACCCACCACCACCGTCACCCACCACCCACCACCAACACCGTCACCCACCACCGCTGCCACCACCACCCACCATCGCCGTCACCACCCACCACCGTCTCCCACCACCAACACCGTCACCCACCACCGATGCCGCTACCACCCACCACCACCGTCACCCACCACCCACCACCAACACCGTCACCCACCACCGCTGCCACCACCACCCACCATCGCCGTCACCACCCACCACCGTCTCCCACCACCAACACCGTCACCCCACCACCGATGCTGCTACCACTACCACCACCACCAACCACCATCCTCACCACCCACCACTGCTGCCACCACCACCCACCACCATCCCCACCACCCACCACCAACCACCATCCTCACCACCCACCACCCACCACCATCATCACCACCCACCACCGCTGCCACCACCACCCACCATCGTCGTCACCGCCCACCACCGTCTCCCACCACCAACACCGTCACCCACCACCGATGCCGCTACCACCCACCACCGTCGTCACTCACAACAATTTCCTTTACCCACCACTACTGCCGCCTCCACTTACCACCGCCACTACTCACCATCGTCACCCACCCACCATCACCGCCATCCACTACCACCATCGCCACCACCCACCACCGCCGTTGCTACCCACCACCATGCTACCGCCACGCACCACCGTCACCGTCACCCACCACCACCACTACTCACCATCGTCGCCCACTCACCATCACGGCCATCCACCTCCACCGTCACCACCACCACCAACGACGCCACCGCCACCCACCACCACCGTCGCTACCGCCACATATCACCACCCACCATCACCGCCACTAACCACCATCGTCACCAGCAATTTTATCCCTTCGTCTTTTCCTACCTATCCAACAACACAAAGTCTTGTTTTGTTTCATTCCCACATGGCAACCAAACAAAACATGGAATGGTAATGAACCATTCCATTACCTTGTCCATTTCATTACCTCATCCATTCCATTCCCTCGTCTATTCCATTACCCCATACCAAACAGACCCTAAGGGTTTTTAGAGGGAATCGAATAGAGGAGGTAATGGATGATTCCATTACCTTGACCAACCAAACACTTTTTTTTTTTTTTTTTCATTCCATCGTAATGTTCCATTTCATTCAGCCTATAATTCCTATGTACCAAACGCTACCTTAGTCATATTATCATATAACAGTTGGAGAGGAAATTAAAATGAAATCAGTACCCTTGTTAAAATTGAAGATTTGAAGTGTGGTTATAAACTTACATCAACGTCAAACTTTGAAAACAAAATCTTATTATTTTCTATAGCTTTTTTATTAATCCTATTCAGATATATATTATAAAATAGGAAAATTGGATTGTAATAATCCTATTTTTGTATTGTTGGTCAATAATAATCTCATCTAAGTTTATTTTTCCCACCAGTCTCATCTTTTAATTTATTTTTTCTCATTGAAGCCACCGTTAACTCACACTAACGCCGTTAGCTGAAACTCACAATTCTAGGCGATTGTTCACCGGATCTGAAAGAGGGAATCGATACGATGATATTGGCAATTGATCCGTTTTTTTAATGTTTAATTATTAATGTTTAGTGTATGTTTAATGTTTTATTTTAGTATTTTAATGTTTAGTGTTTAATATTTAGTTTTAATGTTTAATGTTTTATTTTTTGTATTTTAATGTTTAATGTTTAATATTATGTTTTAATATTTAATTATTAGTTTTAATGTTTAATGTTTATTTTTAATGTTTAATGTTAGTTTAGATAAGCACATTACATAAAATTTAAATTAAAACCATTACATAAACACATTACATAATCCTAAATTACTTATTAAATGAAAACATTACATAATCCTAAACTACTTATTAAAACATTACATAATTAAACCTAAATTTCTTTCTATGGGGAATAATTATTTCAGTCCTCCAGTGTGTACTTCGGCGAGGACACAGAACAATCGCTATCACGACCGTCGAACCTAGCATCCGAGCAGATGCAACCATAGTCAGGACTGGGAATATAGTATGGTTCATCATCCATACTCATGTATTCCCCAACAATATCGGCTTCATAACCTTCATCAATTGGGTCTGGAGCAGGAGGGTTTGGGGTTGGGTTAGGGTTAGGGTTGGGGTTGTGTCTCCACCAGTCTCTACCAGGAGGAGGAGGAGGAGGAGGAGAGAACATTGGTTGAGAAGGGTGAGGAGAAGAGAAGATTGGTTGAGGAGGAGGAGGAGGAGGAGAAGAGAAGACTAGTAGACGACGTCTCCGACGAAAGTATCGCCGGAGATTGGAAGGTCCGACAGCTTCGTTAAGATAACTCCCACCCGTATCTTTGAATGTTTGAGTGATATTTGTGACTGATAATTGGTTTTGGTCTTGTATTTATAGGGTTAGAAAACTAGCCGTTTAAAAACTAGCCGTTTAAAAAACTAGCCGTTGGAATAGTAACCGTTTGAATATTATTTTTTTAATGTAATAAATTTTCTTTTATTATTATTATTATTATTACTATTATTATTAATATTATTATTTAAATAAAAAATCAATAATTAAGCAATGATTATCCAATCATTTATAAGGCCCCATGGAGCCCCTTCCTACTACACCCCTCTTTTACCGTAAAGCCCATGAAGCTCCTTCTATTACTTTATAATATTTTATTCCCCGTAAAGCCCCCACTACACATGGCCTAAGTCAAAAATTTTGTTTAAATATTTTTAAACATAAATATAATATTTATTGCTTTGGGAGGTACATTAAATATCATCAACTGGTTTTTTCATTTCTTTTTCTATAAATACAACATGTTGCGTCAAATTATTATAACGACTTTCACCATGAAGACCAACTCCTTTCTCGTCATCTTTGTGCTCATAAGTTGTCTTGCTTTTGGTAAATTTCTTATCTACTTCAAATCTTTTTATTCTAACTTCAAAACTTCAACTAAAAATAGTTTTACGTATACATGTTCAAACTTCCGGTAAGCAAATTATATGTAAGTAAATAGTTATTTATATTTCATTGTTCCTCTTATAGAAATGAAAGTTATGATTTTGCTGATTTAAAGTAGTAAATTCCAAATGCTCATCTTGTGATTGCAAAATTACAGAACCCGCGATATCAAATGCAGCAGCAACATGCTACAAGGACATCACAGCATTTATCTGCTCGGCAAGTGTATGTAGAAATACATGCAAATCTAAATTTGGTGATGGAGCTTCTGGACAATGTGTGAAATTCTATGATTGCAGATGCTCATACTCTTGTTAAAGCTAAAGTTGGGTTATAAAGTTTGTTCAATCAATATATCAATCTTATAAATCAAATAAAATCATGTTACATATACATTCCCAATCGTAACTTTTTTTTTTTTTTTTTTTTTTTTTTTTTTTGGAGAGTAGTGTTTTAGCGGTAAATCCTGTGTTGCAAAGCGACCACTGCCCAGGATCGAATCCCATAGCACCACACGGGTTTCTCCTTTCAAACCCAAGCGGTTATTTTTTCGGTGGAGCGTGAGATTTGAAACTGAGATTAAACCCGGGCAGGAACCCTCCAAGGAGCTAAACCTTCCCACCTCAAACCGGCTGGGCTGGAGATAATTGGCTTCCCAATCATAACTTAATTAATGAATGATTAAAATAATAAATTTATGTTTGTGCTAAGTACACACAAAAGGGCAAGTTTAATAACTAATTCACTACAAGAAATTTTGGGTATTTACCCACACCTAGTATGTGTAGGAAAAACCATAAACTATATGTTAAGTATTATAAATATTAAAAGATTAAAGTTAATTCGAACAATCTGGTTAGTATAGTTAAAATATCACATAATATTATCGAATCACTTTTAAAATAGTTTATGTTTAAGATACTCACATAAAGTTCACTCGAATATATTGGATAGACGTTTTTAGAATTGATTATGCTTCTGTTTAAAATACTCATTTAAATTAATTTTTCATTTATTTAAAACAAATATTATTATAAATGGTGGCTGCGCAACTTGTTGCATGCATGTCCGCTATCTTAATGTAATTTTCTCAAGTCAGAAATGAAAATTATTAATTAAAAAAATAATAAAAACAAGCTATGATAAACACATGTATATTTGGTGATTTTGGATCGGTGTTGTGTTATTCAATTGTCATAATATATCAAAATATTTAATATCAGATTCATTTCGAACTAACTTGACCAGTATAGTTAAAAAAAATTGAACTCAAAAGATAATTTCATTTTTAATAAAGGGGGCAAATTATATAAGGATAACAGATAGGCGGGCAACAAGCTACGCCGCTACCATTTTTAGGATAGAGAACCCTAATTTAGTGAAAACAAATCGTCGCCTCTGGGGAGTCGAGAAGTTGTTGTGGACCACCCGCTGGACTCTCATCAGAAACCTGATCGCCTCCGATACCAATGAGCCAAAGGTGCCAAAGGGACAAAATCGTTATGGTTTTTTTTTTTTTATGTAAAAACCATACAACTAATATATTTATATATCTAGTGGGATGAAAAGGTTTTTTCGAAGAGGCTATCGATTTCAAACCAGAATTTTTTAGTTTCTGTTGGTAATCTCGTGGAGGATAATATTCCTTTGAACATAGTTAATGTGTATGGTCCTCAAAGTGTTTTGCATAAGAGGAGTTTGTGGGGTAATTTAATGGAGGTTATGCAGCGGTTTGATGGTTTTTGGATTCTCTTGGGAGATTTTAACGTCGTTAGATTTCCTGACGAACGTAAGAACTCGGTTTTCAATTTGGTTAGTGCGGGGGATTTCAATGATTTTATTGATAATATGAGCCTTAAAGAGTATAAAATGAGGGGGAATAAATTTACTTTCATGGTGGGAAGTGACAATGGTTTTAAGTTTAGCAAGATTGACCGGGTTCTTGTCTGTCAAGATTTTTTAAATAAATGGCCTCAAGCGGTTTTTAGGGCCTTACCAAAGGAAAAGTCCGATCATTGTCCGCTTTTATTGTCTTTGGTTGACTCCAACTTTGGGCCTAAGCCTTTTCGGTGGTATAACTCTTGGTTGGAACGGGATGGGTGTGAAGATCTTATTATTAGTATTTTGGATGGTGTCATCCTTAATGGTTCTCCGGATGTGGTGATTGCTAATAAATTTAAAATGGTTAGAGATGCCTTGAAAGATTGGTGGTTGCAGGTTAAGGATAAAGAAAGGGCGGATTATTCTGATATGAAGGCCGAGGTTTCTCGGTTGGAATCTAAAATGGAAGAAACCGATCTGGAAGATGAAGACTTATGGATTTATGAAGAATGTAAAAAAGGTGTTCGTTGGATTGACCATCTTCGCTCTCTTGATGTCAAGCAAAAGTCCCGTGTCCGTTGGGCAAATGGTGGTGATGAAAATACGGCCTTTTTTCATTGTGGTGAATGGGAGAAAGGCGAAAAATAATATTCCGGGTTTATTGGTTGACGGGATTTGGGTTTCTAAACCGACTCTGGTTAAGAAACACATTTTTCAATTTTTTCGAAACTTGTTTGCTTCTAATGTTTCAAGTAGGCCCATGATGATATGCGATAACATTAAAGTGCTAGAAGACGGCCCTAAAGAAGGTCTAGTTGCCGAGTTCTTTAGAGAAGAAATCAAAAAAGCGGTTTTTTGAATGTGGTGGAGATCGATTCCCTTTGATTATCTTGGTATTAAAGTTGGGGCCAACATGAATCGTATACGAAATTGGGATCCGGTTGTTGACAAATTTAAATCGAGGCTGAAGGCGTGGAAGGCTAAGACCCTCTCAATAGGCGGTCGGTTAATCCTTATCAGGTCGGTTTTATCTAGCTTGCCTATTTATTATATGTCGCTTTATAAGGCCCCGGTGCGAGTTGTAGAGACTTTGGAAAGCATTTTGAAGCGATTTTTATGGGCGGGTGATGAGAACATCAAAAAAATCCATTGGGTTGCTTGGGATATGGTTGGGCGTCCGAAGAAGCTTCGCGGTTTGGGAGTGTCTAAGTTATCCGATGTCAACATGTCCCTTCTGGCCAAATGGATTTGGAGGTATAAGGTAGAAGGCTCTTGCCTTTGGAGGAAGGTTATAGATGTTTGCCACGGTTATAATAAAAATTGGGATATTCTTCCGTATAATAGAGCTGCTTCGGGAGGGTGGAAATCCATAGTTTCTCAGCTTAATAAAATGAAAATACAGTCCAAAACTATTAACTGCCTGTTTAGAGGTGTTGTGGGGAATGGCAAAGATGTGCGTTTTTGGCTAGATAACTGGCGCGGCGATGTTTCCTTCAAAGAAGCGTTTTCATGTTTATTTCGTTTGGCGGCTGACAAACATGCCACGGTTCACTTATGTTGGTATAACGACTCCTCAGCGCTGCTATGAAATTGGGTTAGATATTCCTTCTCGACTGCAGAAAACAGAGAGCTTTAGCAGCTTCTGTCAGTTCTTCAAGGGACTCTTCTTTCTGATTCTTTTGATTGTTGGAGGTGGGATGGAAACGAAGATGGGTCTTTTACAGTGGCTAAATTTAAGAAGATGTTATTGCTAGATAGAGTGCAGGGAAGAGATTTCTTTATGCGATGGATTGCTTGGGTGCCCCTAAAGGTTAAGATTTTCATTTGGCTTCTCGAAAGGACTGTATCCCGATGAAGGTTGCCCTTAGCAGAAGAAATATCGCTATCTCGGACAACACTTGCGTGCTATGTGATTATGAGAAGGAGTCTTCTCTGCACGTTTTTACCGGTTGTGGTTATACGTATGGCGTTTGGTCGGCTATTGGATCTTGGTGTAAACTTGCGCCGATTATTGCTTTAGACATGAAAGATCTGTTACAATTAGTGCCTGATTCTTGGAATAAGGAAGCTTTAAAGATTGTTCAAGGGATTTTGATGGTTGCTATGTGGGTTATTTGGAGCGCGCGTAATGATAAGATCTTTCGAGGTGTAGAGCCTAAAGTTATAGAATTAGTAGCCAAAGTGAAGTCATTATCTTTTCTTTGGTTAAAGGCTAGGTCCAAGTTTAAGAAATTGGTTTGGAAGGATTGGTCTTTGTATCCGTTGTACATGTTGTAAGTGTTTTCTAGTGCTTCAGCCCTTGTTTTGAGGACTGGTAACGTTTTTAATGAAGTTCACTTTTCAAAAAAAAAAAAAAAAAAAGAAGAAGAAGAAGAAAATGCTTTCTAAGAAGAAAAAGAACAAATTCTAACAAATAGTAAGCTTTCATTTAATAATTGGATTAATTGTTAAATTGATTACTATTTTTTTTGTAATTCTCTTTTGTTAAATAAATGAAACTCATAATTCATTGAGTAAATTACAAAACCGTCTTTGAGGTTTGGGCCAATATGCCTGTCCAGTCCAATCCTTTAAAAATTGCTCGAACACTCCCTGACCTTTAAGAAAATAGGGCAAATCATTCCAACCACTTAACCCAGTTAACTCTTCTCAGTTAATTCAGGGGCATTTTCGTCTAATCGTTTAAAATTTTATAACCAGCCTTCCTACACTCTCCCTTCTCCTTTATAAGTTGTTTCCCTCCATTTTTCCCTCCACCTCCACACTTCTTTGATTTCCCTCCAAACACACACACACACACACAAATGGAAATTCGGCAACGTAAGAAGAGGAAGATGACACAATGGTTTGTACGAACTGGGGAAGACGAAGTCAATCTTGAAGAACAGTACGGTAAGTCAACCGATGCACATCTTACTCATTTGGTAATCTGTTTGAATTGGGTTTTAGTAATTTTTTTGATTTGGTAATCCAAAGTTAGTGTAATCTGAAATTTGTTATAAAGCTTGCTACTGTTCTTATGTTTTCGTGGGTTTTAGTAATTTGTTTGATTTGGTAATCCAAAGTTAGTGTAATATGAAATATCTTTTCGTGTGTTGCAAACCTTGCTACTGTAACACCCCAACCGATGGCGGAAACATCGAGGTGTCACGTATTGATGAGTATACAGTAGCACATGGTAATCAAATTTTAATTGAAATAAATATTAAATGGTAAATATCCAAAAATTGAAATACATAAGAGTTTGAATGTGGAAATCTAATACATCACACAAGAATCAAGCATGCATAGACTCCTTATTTCTTCATAAGTACTCTAATCTTCAAGCATCATTATCACCTGTTGAGTTGTAAAAATGGGGGGGGGGGTCAACTAGAAGTTGGTGAGAATACATAATCCATGTTAAGCATATAGTTTAAGTATAAAAGTCTAGCAATTCGTACGTCTATCGTAAATTTAAGTCTACATGCATAGTATAATATGTTGACATAATCAAACCTCCGACTAGTTTAGGTCCATCCCGTCATCTACGGTTCACCTTAGTAATATGTTGAACGATAACAATCACCCACGTGACCTATGTAGGAGGAACACGTATCCGGGTGGGGTTGTCAATCCAATAGATCTATTATTGAGTATCGCCGGCTTGGCCATAGCTAATGATTATGTAAATGTTGAAACTCGTTGAAACTCGTTGAAACTGTTGACTAATACATGAGGCAATAAAGTTTACTTCTAGACATATATGTTGAATTGCTTAAAATTGTTGCAAGTATAAAGAATCGCATAAACAGGATTACGTAAACTCACCTTGGTATAGTTTTTGGTATTGAGATATAGTAATAGGGTAGCCCAATAGTTTTCCAAGTGTTACCCTATGTATAAGGCAACAAATAAGTCTAAGTCTAACTAGTTAATAAGTATATCCTAGGGTTTCGATTTGGGGATAATCAATTGTTGAATTTAAATTAAAATGTTAATTAATAAAGGAAAAATTGATAATTAATAAAAGAAAGTCTTTTTATAAAATTTGAATTTTGAATGTACACATTAAAGTGTTTGGAGTATAAAAATAATTTTTATAAAATTATTTCATTTAAGATAGATTTTTAAATCTATTTATTATAAATAGCCAATATTTAACTTTAATATTCAAAAATACTAAAATTAAAGAATTTCTATTTTAAAAATCATATTTCTGTTCTAAATGATTAAAAATAATTTATATAAAATTTTGGTGCAAAAATGATGAAAATTGGATTTATTATGATTTAATTATGATTAAATCTAACAAAAATTGATTAAAAATATGAAATAAATGATTTTACTGAATTAAAAATTATTTCAGTAAAGTTTAACTTTATAAAAAGTCAGGATAATTTTTGGAGAATTTAATAAAATTGTTTTGATATATAAATGGATTTTTATAAATATAATGGTATAAAAATGATTTAATTATTATAAATACTAAATAAATGAATTTTTGAAAAATAAAAATTGTGAATAACACTTTTATCTCAGATTAAACAAATATAATTTTTTTAGAATTTATAAAATAGTTTTGGTATTTAAAAATGAATTTATAAGTTTTAAATATGATATATATATATATATATATATATATATAATTGTTGTTTTAAAAAGAAAGGAAAAGAACAAAAAAAAGAAGTCAGAGCCGGGACTCGAACCCGGGTGACTGTTGATGCAACCCTTGGTCACAACCACTTGGCCTAGGCCAGTGGTTGTGATGAAAACCGTTTATCATTAAATAAATACACATGTCAATTTCAGTTTTATCCCCAATTAAGCACGAACGAACCCTAGAAATTTCAATCAAACAATTCAGACAATCTAAGCCCGATTAATGTTGGGGCTTTTGTTGTTTGATTGCCGATTAACAAAACCCACAAAAGAAATATAACTCACAGTGTAGTTTCGAGTATAATTGTCGGGTCAAAGCCAAAGTCAAACTACGAACAAGATGATTAAAACCAGAGTGTTTCAGATATAATTGGAGGTTGAGAGAGAGTTGTGAGCGAGTTGTTAAGCTTCGAAACACATCTATTTATACTGAGGATCAATGGTTAAGGTTAATTGGAAAGTTTGACCTCGATTAATATCATACGCGTATAATTATAGAATTGGTCAACGATTTGGTTGTAATAGACGTGTAATCGTGTTACACAAGGCCGGTAATCACAATGGGTTGCCAGAATTAGATCAATCAAGAGTTAATCTTGATTGATCTGTGGACGCGTTCACCCAGTTGACTTTCCAAAGTCAAGTTGGAGGGTTTGAAAACGCGTATTTAATTATAATACATCCGGGTTTATAACAAAAGACTGGCTAGCCCAGTTGGTTAAGCTGGTGTGTGTTTGGTGACCCGGTCTTGGCGCGGGTTCGATTCCCGGCCAAGACAATATATTTTTTTTGATATTAATACAATGTTATAATATATATAATATATATATATATATATATAGTATTAGGGTTCCACAAATGCGACAAAAATAATAAATGCGAGCATATAAGACAAAACTTGACGTTTTTATTAATGACGAACGTGTACGTACAAGTTTTAAATACGAAATGTTACAGTCTCCCTTACTTTTAGGAACTTCGTCCCGAAGTTGGAGTTGGAGAGTCTGGTGGGAAAAGATGTGGATACTTCGACTTCATCTGGTCTTTACGTTCCCAAGTGAACTCTGGGCCTCGTTTAGATTCCCAACGAACCTTAACGATCGGAATACGACTGCGCTTGAGCTTCTTGACTCCAGTATCAACAATTTCGACGGGTTTCTCGATAATGTGCATGCTTTCATCGATTTGCACATCCTCAAGAGGAACATGAAGGTTCTCATCTGCTAAGCATTTCTTGAGATTCGAAACATGGAAGGTCGGATGAACATTGTGTCACACCACGACAAAGGCGGAAACACGTGGCGCGACGGTTCAAAAGCATAAAGTCAAGGTTATGGCTAAACACAAGTAATTTAAAGAAAATGGGTCATTTATTACGACGTCGAATCAGTTTCAAATAATACACAAAAGATAATTGTTTTTGAAATAAACTTAGAGGTTTCTCAAATATATCCCAAATGCCTTGGGAAATAAAGGTGAAACCCCACAAAAGCTCGACGTTTGCATTGGAGATTTCCCGACCCTGCCTGCTTGATCTTTCATCTTCTAATTACCTGAAAGATATGTTTAAAAATTTCGTCAATATAAATATATTGGTGAGTTCACAGGTTTTTAGTTTCTAAAACTTGAATACTTGGGAATACCATGTTATGACAATATATAGGAGTTGCAAATTCCTATAAATCTACTTGAGACTATAATCAAACCAAGACATATAATAATTGTGCCCCGCTCCAAGTCGTTACTCGGTTTCCCACGACTTAAGTTCAGAATATTTGCACCCCAGGCATAACCTAATGCATAATCGACGCTATCGATTAGGGGTGGGCCTTGTCAGGCACCAATAGTACTATTCGAATATTCCTCCGGTTTCAATTCCCTGAACAAATGATTATAGAGGCGAGGACTCAACCCCGAGTGGCGGTCACACCTCAAGTATTAAATCCGTCAAACACTATCCCTAACATATCTTTCCCCCGGAAAACGTAAAAATAGTTTAAAATGGGGCCGTGAAACTCACCTGTAACTGCGTCTGTCTCAATGAGGTGAATAGCAAAGGGTGGTCTTGCACCTATAAACGTCCTAAACGTATAAGTCACTATTCCTATAGTGTATGTGCCTTGGCAAGTTGTACACCCAACTCCCGACCACAAGTGGTTCCAAATCCCGTTTAATTATGCGTGTATCCTAGGTGTTGTTGGCGTTACATTACCCTTTGTGTTACAAGTTATATATTACTCTTGTTAATATTTCCACAACTTGTATCTTATTATCATCGACTCGACTTCACTTAACATATAATTATTTTCCCATTTAAATAATTATACTCAAGATCGCATCGCTCGATATAATATATATTTCAATCCTCGACCCGACTCACTTTGCCACACATTTGTTTTCCCATTTAAACAAATATGCTAAGATTTTGTCGTTCGATCGTATATTCTTAACGTCCGATTCAACTCACCACACCGTATATTTATTTTCCCATTCAAATAAATATACTAGGATTTCGTTGATACGACATACACATATATATGTCCTTGTCTTCTCGTCGCGGCTTTCCTTCCCGCACATCTACTTTCCCATTAAGTAGATACACTAGAATTTTACCGAGACGAGCGTACAAGTATATATAAATGTGTAATTTTTCTTGTTAAGTATATATGTTTGTTTTTAACGTCTTATTTGTTTACGTCAAGTGTTTCTCCCACGAATTTATCCTCCAACACTTAGGAAAGTGTTTATTTATTTTCACCCAAGTATATATATATTTTACCTCTTAAAATATATATTTTTCTCATCTTGCCGCAATGGCATTTTTCTCATATTTTGTCCGGTTATGGTTTGTCAATGCGTTTTAGTTCGATATCTTAACTTGATTAGTTAATTTTTCCAAGTTTTTCCCAACATGTATTTTATAGAAATATTTAACCATATTTCTTCCTATTTTCACATGTTACTTGGATGGTTAAAATACTTATGTATTTTTAACCCAACTTGTCAACTTAACTACAAAAATGTTTCCAACACTTTTATATTCCCATTTATATAAAAGTATTCATTTTTGTGTAAGTTTCCCAAGTTTGTTTAATATTTTTATAAAACCTCTATTTTATAAAAATCCTTATGTTAAAACCCTTTGTATTTTATAACTTTCAAAAATACACTTTTGTACAAAATACCCAAGTATTTCTACTAGTATTTACAAAAATCATCCTTAGACTTTAATACTTACATTCTTGACACCAAACTTTCCATACTTGTATTTTTGGACTAATAGTTTCTAAAATGTCCATTTTAGTCCCTTAACTTTCAAAGTTACAACTTTAGTCCCTTAACTTACAAAAGTTGCATTTTTCTATTCTAACTTTCAAAGTTGGCATTTTTCACTCAAAATAGTTAACTTTGAAGATTCAACTTTTTATTGGTAAGTTATTTTTGTATCAAAACACTTATGTTAGTCTTATATTCCATATGAAAGACTAATTATATGTGTGTTTTATGTATTTGTCCATTTTATCAAAATTTCATTCATCTAAGTGAGTTAACTTTAATTTTCCATCTTATTCATTTATGAACTTCTAACATGTTTTACCACATATTAGAACTTAGATGATCATAGTAAGATGAATTAAAGTTAGTTTTAACTTATTCAAGTTCATCTCAAAATATTAACCAAAACATCATCCTACTTAGTCTTATATGTAAACTTCATATATTTTCAAGACTAATATATCATCATCATCAAATCCATGGTTTATTTCTATATCTTTAACCTTTCATTTTACACATGAAAACCTATTAAAGATTATGTTCAAAACCATTTTTAAACCCTTCATGTACAACTTGCTACTAGGAACACATACATGAAAAATAACAATCAAAAACAAGATTAAGAAGCTTACTACTAGCACAAGGCTAGGGAAGACAAAAACCTTGGATTTGAGAGGGGTTTAGTGTGTTCTTCCTAGTGGTTTAGCTCCAAGCTCTTGAAACACACAAAAGGGGTTTGGATGATGGATGATTTTAAGTATTTTGGAGAAGTAAAAACTTGAAAGAACAATGTGTGTGGGTGTATACAAACTCACGGCCAAGAGAGGGGAGGAGAAAGAGTGTTTTGCTTTGATGCTTCAAGTCTCTAACACATGTTATTATATATCCAACTCATGTAATGATGCTAAAGATTTGAGAGATCTTATGGAAGATTATGAGTGTACTTGGGAGATTTTGAAAAGATGATAAGTGTGTGTGTATGAAGGAGCCGTGTATATGTGTATATGTATGGAAGATTACTTGCAAATCTTGATCAATCTTTATAAGGCATGATTACCTCTACATACAAGACTTATCAAGACATGCATCCACTAAAGTAATGATGTTTAGCTACTTGTCTTGGATTTATTTGGCCCATGGCCGAAATTTAGAAAGGAGGGGACAAGAAAGTAGCTCACTTAGTACCAATGTTTACATACACTTTATCTTACACCTTTTGTCTTATGTTGCATGCTTTATCTAACCCTTAGATTATGATTATTAACACAATATATGGATACACCAAGGCCCCTAGGCCGGCCCTTGGATGGGTTTGGTGGGGTCCACCACTTCAAATATTAACCCATTGATTGTTATGTTTAATCCCCCGTCGTTCGGGTGTCGTTCGGGTATTTTTCGGGTTTTAATCACGCGTTATCCGGACATTAAATATACCTTTAATAACACTTAAATATAGTCTATTTTAAGCGTTGATTGATTATTTAGGCCTTTGCCGGGTGAAATTATGAGTTATACGCGTATCGGGTGCGATACGCGCACTTTATTCGTTACCGGGAGATTTGTACAAGACGTTTTCATTTATGGTTTTGGAGTTCCAAAACTCATTATATCTTATGAAAATACCCTTTATTTTATATCCTGGGTGTCCGGGATTCGTTTCGTTTATTTAATTATTACCGGGTAATTGCCAACATCCGTACCGGATAGCTTATTCGCACATGATCCAATCATGCTTTACCATTAAACGTATGCATTCCTATGCACTATTTGAAAATTGCTATTCCCTAAGGCCTTGATAATTAAATCACACATAATTGCATTTAATTACGTTAATCATATATTAGTTAATTGTACGGAATTACCTTATTTTTGCCGGTTGTTACACATTGCTTAGCTCAGGTGGAAGTTCAAGTTTGTAAGCCACTTTTCCAACTCTGTCAAGAATTTTGAAGGGGCCTACGTATCGAGGAGCTAGTTTTCCCTTTCTACCGAAACGAATAACTCCTTTCCAAGGGGATACCTTAAGTAGTACAAGGTCCCCAACTTGAAATTCCAAGGGTTTACGACGTTTATCAGCATAACTCTTTTGGCGACTTCTAGCCTTGAGAAGATTATCCTGAATAAGCTGAATTTTGTCTGTGGTTTCCTGGATTAGTTCGGGTCCAGTAATACGAGCTTCACCAACCTCAGTCCAACAGACAGGAGAACGACATTTCCGACCATAGAGTGCCTCAAAAGGAGCCATGTTAATGCTGGCGTGATAACTGTTGTTGTATGAAAACTCAACCAAAGGAAGATGGGAATCCCATGCGCCACCAAAATCGATGACACATGCCCTGAGCATGTCCTCAAGTGTCTGGATGGTTCGTTCAGTCTGACCATCAGTTTGAGGGTGATAAGCAGTGCTCAGGTTCAACTTGGTACCCAAAGCATCTTGTAGAGATCCCCAAAAGTGAGAGGTGAAACGACCATCGCGATCAGAAATAATGTCCAAAGGTATACCGTGACGACATACGATTTCACTTACGTACATCTTTGCCAACCTTTCCACAGAATACTTCTCACGAATAGGTAGAAAGTGAGCTGATTTGGTCAAACGATCGACGATAACCCAAATACTATCAAAACCTTTGGGTGTACGAGGGAGTTTGGTGATGAAATCCATAGCTATGCTCTCCCATTTCCAGACAGGAATCTCTGGTTGTTCAAGCATACCCGATGGTCTCCTTTATTTCCTTAATCGACTGTGGATTCCCGACCGTGATGATCTTCGTACTTTTCTCATGAACGAGGCTCATAAGTCTCGTTATTCTATTCATCCTGGAGCTGACAAGATGTACCAAGATCTTCGTTATTCTTATTGGTGGCCTGGTATGAAGAAAGACATTGCTCTATTCGTTGCAAAATAAAATTGTTTTGATATATAAATGGATTTTTATAAATATAATGGTATAAAAATGATTTAATTATTATAAATACTAAATAAATGAATTTTTGAAAAATAAAAATTGTGAATAACACTTTTATCTCAGATTAAACAAATATAATTTTTTTAGAATTTATAAAATAGTTTTGGTATTTAAAAATGAATTTATAAGTTTTAAATATGATATATATATATATATAATTGTTGTTTTAAAAAGAAAGGAAAAGAACAAAAAAAAGAAGTCAGAGCCGGGACTCGAACCCGGGTGACTGTTGATGCAACCCTTGGTCACAACCACTTGGCCTAGGCCAGTGGTTGTGATGAAAACCGTTTATCATTAAATAAATACACATGTCAATTTCAGTTTTATCCCCAATTAAGCACGAACGAACCCTAGAAATTTCAATCAAACAATTCAGACAATCTAAGCCCGATTAATGTTGGGGCTTTTGTTGTTTGATTGCCGATTAACAAAACCCACAAAAGAAATATAACTCACAGTGTAGTTTCGAGTATAATTGTCGGGTCAAAGCCAAAGTCAAACTACGAACAAGATGATTAAAACCAGAGTGTTTCAGAGATAATTGGAGGTTGAGAGAGAGTTGTGAGCGAGTTGTTAAGCTTCGAAACACATCTATTTATACTGAGGATCAATGGTTAAGGTTAATTGGAAAGTTTGACCTCGATTAATATCATACGCGTATAATTATAGAATTGGTCAACGATTTGGTTGTAATAGACGTGTAATCGTGTTACACAAGGCCGGTAATCACAATGGGTTGCCAGAATTAGATCAATCAAGAGTTAATCTTGATTGATCTGTGGACGCGTTCACCCAGTTGACTTTCCAAAGTCAAGTTGGAGGGTTTGAAAACGCGTATTTAATTATAATACATCCGGGTTTATAACAAAAGACTGGCTAGCCCAGTTGGTTAAGCTGGTGTGTGTTTGGTGACCCGGTCTTGGCGCGGGTTCGATTCCCGGCCAAGACAATATATTTTTTTTGATATTAATACAATGTTATAATATATATAATATATATATATATAGTATTAGGGTTCCACAAATGCGACAAAAATAATAAATGCGAGCATATAAGACAAAACTTGACGTTTTTATTAATGACGAACGTGTACGTACAAGTTTTAAATACGAAATGTTACAGCTACTGTTCTTATGTTCTTATGGTATAATAGAATTATGTATAATGGGATAAAGCTTGCTACTGTTCGTTTGATGCTATGCTACTGGCTTTGTAATAAGGATTGTTATTGATCATAATATGCAAGCTGAAATTTTGGTTAACAATCAACAATGTAGGTCACTCTACTAAAAGGTTTTCAATTAAAATTCATCATGGTGGGGAGTTTACTGATCCAACAGAAGTAAATGTGATGTACGTTAACGGGAAGGTTAACTACATTGATGAGGTGAACTCTGATTATTTCTCTATAATCACCTTGTGTGACACGCTGGTGGAACTTGGTTACTATCAGGATGACGACTTTAGGTTTTTCTATAGGCTGCCCAGTGAAGACTTGGGACTAGGTTTAAGACCAATGTTAAATGACAGTAATGTGCGCGTGTTGAACAAAATTGTTGAAACTGATAAATCAGTTGATATATATGTTGAGCATATTGATCCTGACTATGATGCATTAAAAAAACAGACTTGTCTTTCATCAGCTTTGGCATGAGCAGGTTAAGGATGATCATTTTGAGCAGGTTGAGAATGATCCTTTTGAGCAGATTAAGAAGGAGGTTGAGCATGATGACCCAATTCCAGATATTGATCCAGATGTGTTGAAGCAGGCATTTGATTATCGCAGCACATACACAGATTATGATGAGTGGTACCATGATCCATATGAAGCGGAGTATGATCCATTGTATTCACCATACTGTTCAGATGATGACTGTCATTGGAAGTAGGTAGGTGTGTTAGTAGGTTAAGATCATAGCTGTTAAGTCTTTTGGTATGATAAACAATGGTAAGTTGATGTGGTATGTAAGTGTTAGTAGGTTAAGATCATAGTTGTTATGTCTTTTGGTACGATAAACAATGGTAAGTTGATGTGTTATGTAAACTGATGGCTTGAACTTCATGCTTTTTGTATGTAAAATGTGGTTTGGTTATAGATATGTGTAAAATGTGGTTTGGCTATATTAATGCATATCAGTAGTTGACCCATTTACTAGATCATATGTAACTGCATATAGGTGTGCATATATGTGTAGTTGACCCATTTACTTTAGTGCATATATATATATATATGTCATTCCTGATGACCCATGACCCATGACAAAATATGCAAAAGTGTGCTTCCAAATGGGTTAAATAGAGCCTGAATATTTGTCTTCACATATGCAGTAGTTCACTTCCCAATGGGCTGCATATATGGGCTGCAAATATGCAGCAGTTGACCTGTAGTTGACCTGCATATATGTGTGCAAATATAGGTTGGACCTGCAGTTAACACACAACATACAAAACTGCAAACACACACACACACACACCATAAAGCAGTTAACACATCACACAAAACTGCAGTTGACTTCCAAATGGGCTGGACCTGCAGTTGACTTCTAAATTGGTCTGGGTCAGCAATTGACACACAACATATCCATAACACACAAAGTCAACATACAAAACTGCATAGACACACAACATATCCATAACATTTAAAAGTTAACATATCCAAATACAAAAGATTCTAACAAAGTCAACATATTCGAATACAAAAGATTCTAACAAAGTCAACATTTAAAACCAGTACATAAACTACAATAAACCATTAACATAACCTACTAACTAGAAGGGCCATTGTCTTTCTTCATCTTCCTGTTGCAAGTTCTCTTGCTCTCCTTCCACTGACCATACCATAACCTAACATCCCTTATTAGCTGACATTTGTGGTCCATGTTTAAGGATTTCATAATCCATGCACCTTTAGATTTGTCCCTTTCAATGTTCAAAACCCAGTCACATCTAGTCATTTGGGGACTGATACCCTTACACACCACACGAAATGTGACATTGTCATTCTAGTCAATCACTACTTGTCTCCTGTCATACACGACATGGTTTTTAACACGTATCTTGAAATCATCTTTATATCTAAAGGCTTGACCAAGATAAAAAAGGTGGATCTCCAGTTTGATCATCATCAGTCAAACTATGAGAGTCATCAACATCAGAACTGTAACTGGAAGGTTTGTCGGTCATCATAACAACTGGATGTTTGCACCTGCAACATTATGGAATATAATGCAGTCAATAATAAACAATGCAGCTGTAAATCAGTATTTTCATCACCATATCATCTTTACATTTAAAAGGTTGACCAAGATAAACAGTAAATCAAACCCTAAATCAGTGATGACATACATACCTACACAGTAAATCAGAAGAAGAAGAATTAGACGACCTGCTGTGGAGGGTTTATACTGCTGGGTCTTCAATTGGGTGAGAAAATGGATTCAATCAGGGTTATAAAATGGATTCAATCGTATTTAGGGTTTATAGTGAATTGGGGGAGAAAATGGATTCAATTAGGGAAGTTGATGGTAGGGCTGGTGCTGGTAGCGGTGGTGGCAGGTGGTATGACGGGGGTTGGTGGAAGTGATGGTGGTATTCTCTAGATAGAAATAAAGAGATTGAAAGATATACAGAGATAGGGGAGTCATTAGGGAAGAAGAAATGGGGAAGAAGTAAAATTTTAGACGATTGGACGAAAATGCCCCTGACTTAACTAAGAAAAGTCAACTGGGTTAAGTGGTTGGGCGGATTTGCCCTATTTTCTTAAAGGCCAGTGAGTGTTCAAGCAATTTTTAAAAGATTGGACTGGACATGCATATTGGCCTAAACCTCAGGGACGGTTTTGGTAATTTACTCTAATTCATTTTTAAAATAAATATATTCTTCCAAATTAAACCTTATTTAGAGTGAAGGATAATTTTGAGATGTGTATGATATATGTAGGATGAATTTTTATATGTGTAGGATAAACGTATGACAATCTCGATATTTGTAGGAGAAAAATATGATAATTTCAATATATGTAGAATGAATTTTTATAGGAAAAATTACAGAAATCGTCCTTTATGTTTACATTGTTTTTCAGTAGATGTCCTTTAACTTCAAAATTGACGAGAATCGTCCTTTATGTTGTAAAATATTGCAGCTCTCGTCCTTTAGACATAACCTAGTTAGTTTTTTCGGTTAAGTTTGGTCATGTGCCTTGCACATGAGGGCATAATTGACATTTCACCTTCTATCTTTATTTCCCCTTTATTAAAACATGAAAACACTGATATCCCACCATAAGTCTCCACTGTATCCCACCATAACCTTCCACCATATTCCCTCCAAGCATTTGCATCCTGCCACCATCCACCACTGTCACCAAGTTGCACCACCACCTTCACCATCAGACCACAACACCACCGCTACCACCAACCTACCACCACCACCACAACCTGACATGAACAACACCCCATAGTGCCACCACGAACCTACCACCAACCACAACACCACCGCTACTACCATCCTACCACCAACCACCAACTGGCACCACGAAATCCTATATATCCAACAACCACAAAAACCCCACCAAATCCGACACCCCCACCATAATTAACAAACCCTAAATCTTAATTCTCCAACAAACCCTAACCCCCAATTCGATTAAGAGTTTTCCCCAAACCATCACCCACCACCACCACCACCCCCTCACCATCTGCCACTATCAAAGAGAGAAGTAGATTGTTTACACAATAAAGAGAGAGAGAGAGAGAGAGAGAGAGAGAGAGAGAGAGAGTATGATTTTAATAGAGATAGAGAGATAGATCGAAGGTTAAGAACCTGAAGAGAGAGAATAAAGTCGGTCCCCCCTCCGACTGTGATGACCAACGAACATCGATCAGTTCAAGGACTATTCATCTTCATCGACCAGTTGAAGTCTTAGACGAATCCATTGGTGGTGATGGTTTAAGTATCAGGGCGGTAGTGGTGTTATTTCCAGATAGCACAACCATGGTTATGGGAAGGATGAGGATTAGGCTGATGATGGTAGGTGGTGGTGTGATGATTGACCTTGGTGGTGGTGGTGAGTGGTGGTCGGATTTAATGGTGGTGGTGATGAGCTTAGAAAGAAAGAAATAGAGAGACAGAAAGGAGAGGGAAGGGGTTATGTATTATTATATTGAATAAAATTACTAACACATAACCAAACTTAACCAAAAAACTAACTAGGTTAGGTTTAAAGGACGAGAGCTGCAATATTTTACAACATAAAGGACGATTCTCGTCAATTTTGAAGTTAAAGGACATCTACTGAAAAACGATGTAAACATAAAGGACGAGTTCTGTAATTTTTCCATTTTTATATGTGTATGAAAAATTTTGACCATGTGTAGGATAAAGTGTTAATGACTATTTAATTAGAAAGATGATAATCTATAAGGAATATTTTATTGAATGGTAATGAAGTTTTACTAGTGTTTCAATTAGATCACTCATAAAAATATTTGTTATAATTAAGTCATTAAAGTTTATTTTATGTTTTAATCCTATATAGTTTACGTGAATAACAAGTATCATATCTATGATTGGAACATTAAGGTAAACTTTAGAGACCTGATTAGAACATCAAAGTAAAAGTGACTTATCTAATTGGGGACAAAAAGTTTTATAAAAATTATGAATATTTAACAAAAATTGTGAACATTTAAAAAAAATGTGAAAATTTTAAATATGTTTATTTTTTTATTTTTTTTTATTTTTTAATTATAGAAATTGCAAAAACATGTATATAAGCTTTTAGTTAATGTTCATTTTAGTCAGTTTATACATTTTATTAAAAGTTCCAGCTACAACTATCAGCTACAAGCTTCCAGCCTTCAGCTACCAGCTAGTTTTGCTAAACATACCCTATATCTTTTATATAATAGTTACACATTTTCCACTCAAATTTTTTTATTTAAATAACAATTACACTTTTCACCCTTATTTTAACCAACTACGCCCACTATTTTTAAACTTCCATAATTTTTTATACGTTAATGTTTTCCTAATTTTATTATACCGCATAAACAAACATTTTTTTTATCTTTAATTTGAGTATAGTATTGCTATAGTTTTTTTTTTTAAATTTAAAAATGATATGTTATGGTTAACTAATAACCGAAACGAAAACAAACAAAAATGAATCGAAATCATCTATACTATGTTATAATACATTTCTTATTGACCTCTTAAATTTAAGTTTTATAGTATAATTGCTTAAATTACAACACACAATGCATATGTTAACTAAATGTTGTTTCCCGCCGCAACGCGCGAACACCTGACTAGTTAATACTAGCAGGAACCCGCGCGTTGCGGCGAGGCTGCACCCGTAAACTTTAATTACATATATAATAATTTTAAACTAAAAGTCATCATGTATTCTTGTGTGACAATTATATTGGTGGAAATCCTTTGATATTGAAAGCACGAATAATAAATAAAAATTGATGCGGGAGAATACTGAAAACTTGAATCAGAAGACAAGATTTCAGTCTCTGAAAAAAAAAAAACTAGCTAAATACTCTAAATGAAGCCATAAAAAATAAAGAATGGCGTGTGGGATGGGCTTGCCATCCCGTAGTACTAACTGGTCGATTTTGTGGTATATTCCCAAATATGCCCCGAACGTATATATTTCATTTATCATGTTGGCGATTGTTTCGTCTAATGAGACACCCATAGGTGTGAAGTAGAAGTTTATGTTGTATGTGCGGATCAAAAAAATCATGACATTTGATAAAAAGAGTTAAACTATTTAATGTTTAACCATTATGTAACTTCTTCTTTTTGTTCTCACATTAAGTTTTTTCTCATTTGATTTTCCTATATATCTAAACCATATCTATGTCCAATATCGGTTGAGGAGGAGAATGAAACCTTTCTTATAAGGGGGTTGAAAATAAAACCGTGAGTTTTTGAATGAATAACCCATAAGAAATAAAACAAACAATATCTAAGCCATATGTAAGCCCCATAGGCCATATCTACTAAGATGCGTTTTTGGTTTACTTCGATGTTACACTATACATAATGGTTTGTGAATGTGAGAGCAAGGTTATGGGGTGTGATGACACCAAATACCATATTAGCGTCACGTTATTTTCCTTTTTTCCTTCTCCAAACCAAGTAAATGGCTCCCCCTTCTTACCTTTTCATTTTTTTAATTATTTTTCTCCCAACGACTCAAAATTCTCAACCAGTCATCATCTTCGGTGAGATGGGTAGGGCTGCAAACGAACTGAACTTTCAGCGAACAGTTCATGAACCGTTCGGCGGGAAGTTCGTTTGTGTTCGTTTGTTTAATAAATGAACGAACACGAACACAAAATTTTGTTCGTTTAGTTAAACGAACGAAGACGAACAGAGGTCGCGTTCGTTCGTTTATGTTCGTGAACGTTCGGTAACGTGTTCGTTTGTGTTCGGTAGTTTATTAAGGTTTTTAATTTTTGTACTTTTTTATATTTATTTATTTTACCCAATAAATAATACATATGAGGTAAATATAAGACTATATGAGATCAATAAACCTAGTTTTATATCCAAGCTCATTATGTGTTTCCACGTTCCAGCGTTGATACCCTCCACCTCCAACGCTCTCTGTCATCCACCTCGAACGCCCTTCTCCAGTACTAAGTATGGTTGGACAATTAGGTTATATTTTGGGTGGATCTAGCTAATGTCTTAATGCATGCGAATTCGATGTTATTCAAAAGTTAATAATTAATATATGTCCGTTTGTTTTTGTTTCCGTTCATGAACACTTGTTTGTGTTCATTAATGTCCGTTTGTGTTCGTGTGCGTTCATGAACAAAATTAACAAACGAACACAAACAAACACGAACATGAGTGTTTTCTTAACAAACGAACACGAACAGGAAATCTCGTTCGGTAAGTGTTCATGAACACATAATTTTCTTAACAAACGAACATGAACAAGGTCTTGTTCGTGTTCGTTCGGTTCGTTTGCAGCACTAGAGATGGGTGATATTCCACCGAAGTCACCGACAAACTTTTGGGGGGACATTGTTACCGATGGGGGAGGTTGGCACCTCACCCCACGGAGACCACCCTAGTTGGTCTAAAGGGTGTGATGTCACCTCACATTTTTCCCTCGTTAATGAGAGAATCGCAAGACATGTTGACATTAACTCACGGCAACAATAATCAGTAATCACCTCTTTAATTCAACCAAAATAAGATAATCACCTTTCACCATCTACCAAATAAATTTAAACTACACAACAATAATAATAGAAAGTAAATTTCTAGTAAGTACTTTGTAAGTGGGTGGTGCAATGAGTTGTTGGTGGACTACTAGTGGTGGAGCAGTTGGTTGCGTTACAACACCTAGTGCGTGGTGCACACCCCACCCACCCGCGCATTTTAGCATCACCCATCCCCTATCGTCATCCCATCATCACCGTCCACCCAACCACCCCACCCGGTGGTCCTCTTCTTTTATTATCACCCACTTCTCTTCCTATCCAAACCACCCTTCCATTCCTCATCTTCTTTTTCTTTCTTTTTATAAAAATTAATAATAATAATAATCATAATAATAATCATCTCCACCATGTCCACCACCGCCGCCGCCACCACCACCGCCGGCGACAAACCCGTCCGCCGATTCCCACCACCATGCTGGACCCAAGACGAAGCCTTAGCTCTCATCCAAGCCTACCGTGACCGATGGTACGCCCTCCGCCGTGGCTACCTCCGTACCGCCGACTGGGACGCCGTCGCCGAACACGTCGGCCGCCTCTGCCCCGGCGCCGTTCCACCCAAAACCTCCGCTCAGTGCCGCCATAAAATGGAAAAACTCCGGCAACGTTACCGTGCTGAGAAACAACGCGCTCTTTCCTTCCCTGGACCACACTTTATCTCCACCTGGTTCTACTTCCAAGCCATGGATTCCATGGAAAAAAACGGTTCTAATAATAATAATAATAATCAAGATCCAGATACAAATACAGGTATTGATCCGGTTTTTGCTGCTTTGAATCCGGGTCGTGGGATCCGGTTTAAACCGGTTGTTACTGCTACTCAAACCCAATTGGTAACGGTAGCATCTAGGGAGAATAATAATATTAGGGTTTCACATAATTATCCTATACTAGAGGAGGATAATGATGTAGAGTTTGAAAATAATCCGTATTATGTTGAAACCCCTAAAACACAGAGATTAGGTTTACAGAATTACGCCACGCGGTTCCAACCGGGGTTTCAATCGGATCGCAATATGGAGAATTCAGGGATTAGGCCTAGGAAAATTAGTAAAGTTGGGTTGAATTTTAATCATGATGAAGGTTACTGGAATGAGGTTAATGATGGTGGTGGTGATGATGATGAGGATGAGGATGTTTGGGTGAAGATGGGGAGAGATAGGGGTTCGGATGAGCGGGTTAATAGGGGCGCAGGGCGCGAGTGTTTTGATGGTGAGTTTTCGAGAGGGGTTAAGAGAGAGAGTGATGATTCGATAGGGCAAATTGTGGGGGCGATTAAGCTTTTGGCGGATGGGTTTGTGAAGATGGAGAGGATGAAGATGGATATGGTTCATGAGATTGAGAAGGCGCGGATGGAAGCTGAGATGAAGCGGAATAAGATGCTGCTTGAGTCGCAGAAGCAGATAGTTGAGGCGTTTGTGAAAGGTTTATCGGAGAATAAAAAGCAACGGCAGTGAATACATACTGTAAGAATAATGGGATTTTTAAGGTTTGTTTTCATTGAATAGTATAAATTTTCTATGAATATAGAGAAATTACTGTTATTCATGTTAGTTTCATTTCATGCTGTTACTGTTCTTGTATCATTCTGTAATTGAGCAGAGTAGCAAGTTAATTTATCCTAGAGGCACTGGTTAGGATGTAAACGAGCACGCGAGCTACGTGAGATCAAAGTTAAAATTTTTATAGAAATGAACGTATGAAATCAATCTTAAAATGTTGTTTATGTTTAAACAACTCGACTATAAACAGCCTAAACTCCACTGTATAGCCTCGATTATAAACAGCCCAACCCCCTAGATTTGATTGATTATAAACAGGCTAACTTGTAGATACAGTATATGTTATGAACATTTGTCATCCTCGGCAGTGGCGAGGCTTAGTTGGGCCCCCCCCCCCCCCCCCCCCCCCCCAAATTTTCGTGCAGAAGTTCCGATTATATAGTATTCGTATAGAAAATTTTGTAAATATAGGGTTTTGACCCCCCGAAACTATTGACTTCCGACCCCCGAACCTTCGGGTTAAGCTTTGCCACTGAATAACTTGGACCAAATGTATACACAATGCAAAACAGAACGTATTTTTGACATAATCTTTCATGGGATTTTGGTAACAGCCTCGGTTATGAATACATGATTGTAAACAACTCAGCTATGAACAATACATGATTATAATCAACTCGATTATTTATCATACACACTGGTTAGCAGAATAATACATCATCCTAGGGAACAGTTAGTTACCCCCTGTGACAAAGATTTGATGAGGTTGATTAGATGGCAGCCGTTTGGTGATGAATAACAACAGCAGAGGAAGATAAGATGACACTGTTGAAGAGTCACTGTGCATACATAATATCTATCACAAGAATATTGTCTTTTGTTTTGTTTTTTGCTATGTCATCAAATATTACATGTTAACGTCCAGCGTCACATCACATTTTCAAACAAACCACCTCCTCTCGTCGAGTCGTCGGAATGCCCACACTAGGAGAGGCTCCTAACATATTGTACAGGCGGAATGCCCACACTCGTCTTTTCTTCTAACAAATTATTTTTCTTTTTCCGGGAAATGATAAGACCTCCAACCTAATTTGACAAGGCCTCTCACCTACTCTCACTACGTGAACAAATTTTACATATCAGATTCATCAAAAAAGAACTTTAGACATAGCGATGCAACACAACACGGTACAAGTATAAGCGATTTAAGGTTAAACGTAGGGGTGTAAAGGACACGTAGCGGCTCGAGAGTTACCCGGGATCGGCTCGGTAAAAAGCTCGAATGAGCCGAGCCTTAACAAGTCCGAGCCCGAGCTCGAGCCTGAAATATGGCTCGTTTAGTTATCGAGCCCGAGCTCGAGCCCTATATACAAAACTCGATTGGGCTCACGAGCCTAAACGAGCCCAAACATTATTATAAGTTATTTATATATCTCTTATTATTTATAGCCCACATCTCCAAAGCCCAAGTCCTTATTTTATAGGCCCATTTAATAACACTCGCGAGCCGAACTTTTGCGATCTCGAGCCGAGCTTTGAGCTCGTTTGAGATTGTTCTCAAATCACCTCGAGCCGAACCGAGTCGAGCTCGAGCTTTTGATTTTGATAGCGAGCTAAGCTCGAGTTCAAGATTGTAGGCTCGAACCGAGCCGAGCTCGAGCTTCATAAAACCCATGACGAGCCGAGCTCGAGCCCAGTCAGGCTCGGGCTCGGCTCGTTTACACCCCTACTTAAACGTGACATGCGATGAATAGTATACATATTATTATGCATTAAAGAGTTGAAAGAGATTTGTAGAGTAATCAATCAAAATGAATAATTTTATGTCCATGTCAAAACCAAACGTGTTAAAATGATTAAAAACAAACTTGGATTCAACCGGTTTTATCCTGTGTTCTCTAAAAACCATTTTTGGATCCCCCACTAGTTAACAGTACTAGAAGTGACATAATTTGAGGATTTTAGTATGATTTCGGTGATTTGGCTTGATACCACTATGGGATCGGGATTCAGAAAGGGGTGGCGGCGTAGTTTGTTGCCCGTCTACCTTCTATTTTGATGTAACTTTTGTATTTTGTTTTAGATAGATTAATTAAAATAAAAAAAAAAAATTCAAGATCGGGATCTTAAAAAAAAATTGAGGATTTTAGTATGATTTCTAGGGGACCTAATTAAGTTTTAGAAGTGACAGAAAGACCTTTTTATTTTTTTTTCTTAAGTGCTTAATTATTTTTAATTACCAATTATGAAATAGTATGTGGTGCTTTATTTTGCCCTATTTTTTAGTGGCTTATAAATTAATTACCATGTTATTTTTGGAAATGATCTTGGAGGAAGTCAAGCATGAAAATTGGTCACTATTTTTTTACAAATTTCCAGATTATGACCAAGTTCATGGAGTCAAAACACAACAAATCATTGACACATGTAACAATAGGAAGGAAAATGGGATAGATGATTAAGTCTAAACCTTTATTTCTTCTAACTTCTTGGAGGGATCCGATTGATTGGATCTGTCTTTCTGTTTATGTGTGGTCCAAATCTAATCCTACACATAGAACATTGTTCAAACATCATCACTAATGGTGTATCCCACATTTCCTAAACAAGTACAAACTACTAATTATGAGTTTTAATCAAACAAAGTACTAGGTGTGTTAGAATGGCTAAGGAACATGTCGGATCGCCAAAGTATAACCTAGTAGAAGCAAGAAAGATTCATGTCACGCGTCTCCTAGCGATTAGCGGACTCTTCACCTTATTCTACATATTAGGGGCTTGGCAAAGCAGTATTGCCCCTACAAACTCATGCTGAATTCACCAGCAAAGTTGGATGTGAAAATACGTCGTCGTCGTCGTCATCATCATCATCATTATCATCACCATCATCTGAATTATTGGAATTTGAAAGTCAGCATCAATTAAAAGTTGATGATTTACATTTACCCAACTTCCCACCATGTAACATGTCCTATAGTGAATACACTCCATGCCAAGACACTTCGCGTGGTAACGGATTCGATAGAGAAATGTTGAAGTATAGAGAGAGGCATTGTCCAAGTAAAGAAGAACTCTTGCATTGCCTCATACCCGCGCCACCAAAGTACAAATTGCCCTTCAAATGGCCAAAAAAGTCGAGACTATGCATGGTATGATAACATTCCCCATAAAGAACTTAGCATAGAAAAAGATCGCCAAAACTGGATTAAAGTTGAAGGTGACCGGTTTAGATTTCCTGGAGGTGGTACTATGTTTCGCTATGGAGCCGATTCTTACATTGATGATATCAATGAACTTATTCCTCTCTCAAATGGAACCATTCGAAACCGCAATAGATACAGGATGTGGAGTAAGTATAGCTTTTCACTTGTTTATATTATGAATTGAAATATCATCATCATACTCAGTTAATCCCACCTATAGCAAAGCTAAGGCAGGGTCTAAGGAGGGTAAGATGTAGACAGCCTTACCTCTACCCCTAAGAATAGAGAGGCTGCTTCCAGTGAGACCCCTGAATCGATGTGGTTTGGTATCAAGCCTTGGACATAAGGTACAGAACACTTAGCAATCGGGACAAACCCGATCAGTGCATGTACCCCTTTGTCTTTTGGCTATCCACGCCACCACATGATGCATGATTAACCGTCGGTCGTTTTTAACGTTATTTTCACAAAATATTATGAATTGAAAATCTTATTTAAATCAAGTTTAATTTTGAATGTTGTGATGTGGTTAATGATGTATAAATTGTGTGAAGGTTGCTAGTTGGGGTGCATACCTGCTCAAGAGAGACATAATCACAATGTCTTTTGCTCCAAGGGACACACATGAAGCCCAAGTATGGTTTGCATTAGAACGTGGGGTTCCTGCTATGATTGGCATTATGGGATCACAAAGACTTCCTTATCCGTCCCGCGCATTCGACATGGCTCATTGCGCTCGTTGCCTAATCCCATGGAGTAAATATGGTAAGGCTGTATAAATATATAAACAAACAAACATACATACATATAAATGTTTAATGGCCTAAAATAGCAAAATATTTTACAAATTAATGTTTAATGGCAAATGTATATTAAATATTATCAGACATAACAACAACATACTTGTAACATGCATGCAGGTGGATTGTATTTAATTGAAGTAGACAGAGTTCTAAGGCCTGGTGGTTACTGGATACTTTCTGGACCTCCTATTCAGTATAAGAAGTTGTGGAGAGGATGGGAAAGAAGTAGAGAAGATTTGAAACACGAACAAGAAGAAATCGAGGCTGTCGCGACAAGTCTTTGTTGGAAAAAAGTCACAGAAAAGGGTG